>CM053035.1:171788585-172388585 GCA_028564925.1 Lithobates sylvaticus
CTTACATGACACCAAAGTGCCCAGGGCAGCCGCCCCTCCCGTCCACCCCTTGTCCGGTCCCCTGGGCACACCCTAATGCAATAGGCTGTGCACACCTGTGCAGGTCAGGAGAAGTTTAAAGCAGAGTTAGGTTATAAAAACATCTCACGGAGCTCTGTTCAATCCATCATCGGAAAATGGAAAGAGTATGGCACAACTGCAAACCTACCAAGACATAACTGTCCACCTAAACTGACAGGCTGGGCAAGGAGAGCATTCATCAGAGAAGCAGCCAAGAGGCCCATGGTAACTATTAGTCGTGTACTCCACTAATATGGACTTTATGGAAGAGTGGCAAGAAGAAAGCCATTTTTGAAAGAAAACCATAAGAAGCCCCGTTTGCAGTTTGCGAGAAGCCATGTGGGGGACACAGCAAACATGTGGAAGAAGGTGCTCTGGTCAGATGAGACCAAAATTGACCTTTTTAGGCTTAAAAGCAAAACGCTATGTGTGGCGGAAAACTAACACTGAACATCACCCTGAACACACCATCCCCACCGTGAAACATGGTGGTGGCATCATGTTGTGGGGATGCTTTTCTTTAGCAGGGACAGGGAAGCTGGTCAGAGTTGATAGGAAGATGTATGGAGCCAACTACAGGGCAATCTTAGAAGAAAACCTGTTAGAGTCTGCAAAAGACTTGAGACTGGGGTGGAGGTTCACCTTCCAGCAGGACAAAGACCCTAAACATACAGCCAGAGCTACAATGGAATGGTTTAGATGAAAGCATATTCATGTGTTAGAATGGGCCAGTCACAGTCCAGACCTAAATCCAATTGAGGATCTGTGGCAAGACTTGAAAATTGCTGTTCACAGACGCTCTCCATCCAATCTGACAGAGCTTGAGCTATTTTACAAAGAAGAATTGGCAAAAATATCACTCTCTAGATGTGCAAAGCTGGTAGAGACATCCCCAAAAAGACTTGCAGCTGTAATTGCAGTGAAAGGCGGTTCTACAAAGTATGGACTCAGGGGGGCTGAATACAAATGTACCCCACACTTTTCACACATTTACTTGTAAAAAAATTTGAAAAAACATTATCACTTTCATTCCACTTCACAATTATGTGCCACTTTGTGTTGGTTTATCACATAAAATCCCAATAAAATACATTTTTGGTTTTAACATGACAAAATTTTGAAATTTTCAAGGGGTATGAATACTTTTTCAAGGCACTGTACCTAAAATATCTCCTTTTATGTTGCAAGTTCTGCTTGTCTGCTGACCGTCTCTTTCCACAACTTCTTGGATTCCCAGTATGCTCTGCAGCTTCCCATCTCTAAGGGCCACATATGCTGAGCTCCTACTGGTCTCTGCACAAATAATTACAGCACAGCGATGATGTCACTGCTACTTATACACTGTAATATCTGGATTTGAAAAGGCGCTACCGCCACTAAACACAACCCATGCATGGCATGGTGGTTTGGCATTTAAAGGGGTAAATCGGTGGTCAGAAGGCAACATACAGCCTGCCAAATGCCTCTGAAAAGCAACCCACCACAGATTGCTTTTCAGAGACACAAGGGCTGTGGCACATGTGAACATGCCCCAAGGCTTCTTTCAGTCACTGAGACCCTGAAAATCGATCAGTGGTGGATTGTCTTTCAGAAAACAGTGAAGTAGGTTTGCAGGCGATACTGCCACCTTTTTTTTTTTTTTGCATTGTGGGACCATGCCACAACTGCAAGCCAAGTGTTTGGGCCAGGGGCGACCCGTCCAGCGCCACATACCGATCCATGCATCCAGGCCCCTTTCAGGACACTGGCACATGGATTCCAATGCAGAGGGGCGTTTTTTTTTTTTTGAAACACCAATTAGAGCCAGAGGCTTCAATATAGGGTGGGCTCGGGTCGAAGAGAGTGCACTCCGAGCCCACCCAGGTGTGTTACAACTGCAAATCAATATTCGCTGTTTTAACACTGATCCTCCTCCCCGCCAATCAGGAAGTGGGTTTTGACACCGGTCATGCGATTGACTGAAAGGACAGGCAAACCTATTGGACGCCTAGGAGGAGGAGGGAGGAGGCCACTATGATGCAGAGAGGACACAGGAGCCGGCCCGCCTCTCATAGGAGCCTACAACCCACCGCCCATAGCAGCCCGCAACCTGGCCACTGTCCGCCGCTTGTAGGAGCCTGCCTGCAAGCAATGGGTTAAGAGTCGGGGTAGGTGGTGGGGGTGCCGCCACTGACTGACCAACCGGGGGGGTGGATGTTTGTGCTCCCCCCAAAAAAAAAACAGCTGCCACTGGTTTGGGCCATGGTTTACTTACATAGGAGGGTTTGGCAGGCGGTGCCGCAGCAATGTGTACCTGAGTGGCACTACTTATGTTCACTTGTAAGCTGGTGATTGGAGGGTGGGCAGAAAAAATGCCATCAACCGACATATTTTAACATCCCCCCGGTTGCTGGTGTCAAAGGATCTTTAGTGACCCATAGCAGGGGGCGCTCCACAAACATAAGCTTTTCGAACAGGATACATACTGAAATAAAGTATGAACCTCCCCCAAAACCTCCCCAAGTGTCTAAAGCTGAAGAGTTTTCAGAAGGGACCATTCATGATCAGAGTCCATACCTCATACTGCTGCCTAATCCAAAATAAATTAGAATGAACACAAATTCATTTAGTTTCATTGGAAGCCATAGTCTGAGCCTTTTGTTGTGTTTGAAGCTTCCGATATAAAGGTAACAACATAACGAATGATCCGAAGTGATTCTTATCCTTCTGTTTTTATTTAATGAGCAAAGCGGAAATATTCCAATAAGATTCTTTTTGTATTGGGTTTGAGAGACCATTCATTTCATTTGTATGTGCGCCGTCCGTTTGGAACGGGGAAATCAATTCAACATTACCACCTGCAGTTGCGCCAGATCACATATATACACACATGCATACATATACACACACACACACATACACATACACATATACATATACATATATATATATATATATATATATATACATACACACACCCCCACACGTAAGGCGGTTGGGGGCGCGCTTGCATGCTGCCAGTGGCTTACCCCCGCTATGATTATACACAGCGAGAGCTGATCTGCCGGTATCGTGGACTCGATGTCCGCCGGCACCCACCGATCGTTCGGCAGAGAGCCGGAATGGCGATGTAAACAAGGCAGATTGCCGTTTCTGACAGGAGGGAAGGGATGGATCCTGTGTTCCTGCACAGGACGGACTTGGATTAGCAGTAGGGTTGCCACCTGTCCAGGATTCACCCAGACTGTCCGGGTTTCAGTCCACCCGAAACCCGGACACATTCACACAGGAATGTGGCTCAGAACAGAGCTTGAAAGGAGGGCACTATGTTTTTCTGCATTGGTATTCTCTTTGGAGTGCCCAAAGATGTCCCAGGTGTGTTACAATCCTATCAGTGGTGACCGCTCTATTAGGGGCGCCACCTCCCCTAATCCATGCGCCTGGCCCCTAATCATGCAGGGCACCGGATACATGGATTTCAATGTTTTTTTGTTTTTTTTTTGAAGCACATGATTGGAGCCTGAGGCTGTAACTGGCTTCAAAAAAGGGTCGGCTCGGGGCGCAGGGCACTGTGCCCTGAGCCCACCCAGTTGTGTGACAATAGCAAATTCATATTTGCTGTCGTCTTCCTGCTTCTTCTCCTGGCCAATCAGGAAGCGCATCTTGGCCGAGAGGAGGCGACACAGAGGGAAGCCGGGGAAGCTGCCCACAACTTTTTTTGTTATATCTGTTCAATAAGTCCATAAAAACAGCTGTTGGTCCTGCCAAAATCAGGTGAACTTGCAACTTCCTCTGCTGCAAGGAAATCTCAACCAGTGTTATCAGCTCTGCCCAGATCACCTCTGAACTACAGTCCACCTCCCTTATATGCTGGGCAGAGGAGGAGGAGGCTTTTTGTAGTACTAACAAACTTCAACTGAACAACAAATGTAAAGACCACAACTAAGGACTGACAAGCTACAAGTCACTGAATCATACACATCAGAAAAAATGTATTACCAGGACATCAATGACCCCTTGTACCCTACAGGGTGACATGCTATGCACTCAAATGTCTGCCCCTTCTATAGGTCTGGGGACTTGGGTCTCTACATTTTATGGACGTCTTGTTATCTACACATCAATAAAGCAGTATTAAACCCCAAACCAAAAATGTAATATATTGCAGCTTACCAATCATTAGATGTGGTGGCTGCATTAGTTTTCTTTTTTTTGGCTTTTCCCCCTCTGTTTTCATCTGGTGATCTGGCCAGTAACACAACTCCTGTATTAGTGAGACACCACTCTGGATGAAGGAACACAGGAGGCACAGCACACAGCAGCATTGTCAGTCTGGGGAGGGGGAAGGGAGTGTTAAATATATTAGCAGATTTATTTACACTAACAAATTGAAGCCAAACCTCAGTTTACACTTTCTAATCAGTTACAGCACACAGTTTTCTTTTTTACTTTTTGGGATAAAGAATTTACATGGATAAATAAAACCTGGTCCTTTTAAGCACCCCTGCTAGTGTTAAATGGTTTGTCTCACCCATGTAAACTGATACATTCTGCTGGAGAGCCTGAGCTTTTGAAAACACTAATATATAATTTGTGGTCCAACCTTTCGGCTGCATTCACACCTGTGAGTGTAGCGTCTTTGAGCGCTTTTTTTTGCGTGACTTGTGCGTTTGTATGCATCATTTTTGGCATTTTTTTTTTATTAGACAACAGACAAAATTATTATCTGTTGCTAGGCATTACAGCTTCTTTAGCTTTTCCATTAGCTTGTATTTCTTCTTTTATTATTATTAATTTATTATAATGTTTTTTCGTTAGGGTAAGGGGTTTAAATTCAGTTTAGGATTAGGAGTTGGAGTTATTTATTATTATTTTATTTATTTTTATTTTATTTATTATTATATGAATAATAATAAATGGATAAATACATGTAAAATAAATACACAAATAAATAAATTCAATAAATTATTACTAAGTAACAATAAATAATTAACCCTCAACTTTAACCCTTAAAAAATAAAATAAATAACTAAATACCCTAACACAAAATAATTTATTATTATTAATCATATATATTTTTTTTATTTTTTTTTTGCTCGAGTTTGGGCGTTTATTGTTAAATTAGTGTTAATATTAATAATAATAATACATTTCATATTTAAGGTTAGAGGTTAAATAATTTTTTATGTATTTTTACATATAAATGTATTTTACTTATTTATGATTTTTAGTTGTGTATTTATTTTACATTTATTTATTCGTATATTATTACTATTTAATTTTTCATTTGAGCAGAAAATCGCGCAAAAACGCGCTAATATGCACAAAAACATGCGAATGGCGCGTTTCCATTCATTTCTATGATTATAGAAACGCTCCAAAAACACCCGAATCTGCCAGAACTTGTTTGAGCTCCAGGCGACATGGAGTGGAGAGGTGAACCATCTCCATAGAGAACCATTGATTTTTTGGCATCTGCCAACTGTTACTATGTGGTGGTAGATTACTTCTTTTCTTCTTTGCACAACTGCACTTTTTGGATTATAATGATGATTATTATCTGCATCTGAATGGACTGTTTTTACACTTGATGAACTTTGTTTATATGAATTGTGGGTCTGTATGTTGAAGGGCCCACTATATGTGCATTCATTTGATGCACGTTTGCACTTTATGAGTGTCTGATTAATTTCTAAATATATAATTTTCTGTATATTTGCACTCATATTGTTGGGGCGGTTTACTTTTATTTATATACATCAACAAGACAATAGTTAAATTGACTAACAAAATCACGTCCCTCCAGACCGCTTGGAGTATGTACCAGCTGCCACCCTGTACAGTCTAGACAGGGGTGCCCAATCAGTGGCCCGCGGAAGCCCTTTGATGTGGCCCGTGACCTCCTGCTCTGAGATGGTGGGTTGCAAGGCAGATCGCCAACCCAGAGTATCAGTGTTGTGAATGAAGCCGGCGGTTGGGCAAGCAAGTGGCTGCAGTGCAGAGCCGCATTAGCCAACGCTTCTTGTATAGCGCCGCCTCCTGTCACAAGTGGGGTGATGCCAAATGCACTCTGCCTGGGACAGCAACAACCAGCGGTACCTACATGGAAGACTTACTAAAGGTAAGTTTATTACCAAAATCACAGTGTATACAGTATACGGGCATATTTTTTCTGCTGTGGTTACTGGGCTGCTTTCAAACTGGCCATAGACTTCTGTTATTACCTGGGGGTTACCTGCAATGAGCCATATCCTTCCATTACCTGGGGGTTACCTGTACTGAGCCATAGACTTCCGTTATTACCTGGGGGTTACCTGTACTGAGCCATAGACTTCTGTTATTACCTGGGGGTTACCTGTACTGAGCCATAGACTTCCATTATTACCTGGGGGTTACCTGTACTGAGCCATAGACTTCTGTTATTACCTGGGGGTTACCTGTACTGAGCCATAGACTTCCATTATTACCTGGGGGTTACCTGCAATGAGCCATATCCTTCCATTACCTGGGGGTTACCTGTACTGAGCCATAGACTTCCGTTATTACCTGGGGGTTACCTGTACTGAGCCATAGACTTCCGTTATTACCTGGGGGTTACCTGTCCTGAGCCATAGACTTCCATTATTACCTGGGGGTTACCTGTACTGAGCCAAAGACTTCCATTATTACCTGGGGGTTACTCGCACTGAGCCATAGACTTCCATTATTACCTGCGGGTTACCTGCACTGAGCCATAGACTTCCATCATTACCTGGGGGGTACCCATACTGAGCCATAGACTTCCATTATTACCTGGGGGTTACCTGTCCTGAGCCATAGACTTCCGTTATTACCTGGGGGTTACCTGTCCTGAGCCATAGACTTCCATTATTACCTGGGGGTTACCTGCACTGAGCCATAGACTTCCATTATTACCTGCGGGTTACCTGCACTGAGCCATAGACTTCCATCATTACCTGGGGGGTACCCATACTGAGCCAAAGACTTCCATTATTACCTGGGGGTTACCTGTCCTGAGCCATAGACTTCCATTATTACCTGGGGGTTACCTGTCCTGAGCCATAGACTTCCGTTATTACCTGGGGGTTACCTGTCCTGAGCCATAGACTTCCATTATTACCTGGGGGTTACCTGCACTGAGCCATAGACTTCCATTATTACCTGCGGGTTACCTGCACTGAGCCATAGACTTCCATCATTACCTGGGGGGTACCCATACTGAGCCATAGACTTCCATTATTACCTGGGGGTTACCTGTCCTGAGCCATAGACTTCCGTTATTACCTGGGGGTTACCTGTCCTGAGCCATAGACTTCCATTATTACCTGGGGGTTACCTGCACTGAGCCATAGACTTCCGTTATTACCTGGGGGTTACCTGTACTGAGCCATAGACTTCCATTATTACCTGGGGGTTACCTGTACTGAGCCATAGACTTCCATTATTACCTGGGGGTTACTCGCACTGAGCCATAGACTTCCATTATTACCTGGAGGTTACCTGTACTGAGCCATAGACTTCCATTATTACCTGCGGGTTACCTGCACTGAGCCATAGACTTCCATCATTACCTGGGGGGTACCCATACTGAGCCATAGACTTCCATTATTACCTGGGGGTTACCTGTCCTGAGCCATAGACTTCCGTTATTACCTGGGGGTTACCTGTCCTGAGCCATAGACTTCCATTATTACCTGGGGGTTACCTGTACTGAGCCATAGACTTCCATTATTACCTGGGGGTTACCTGTACTGAGCCATAGTCTTCAATTATTACCTGCACTGAGCCATAGACTTCCATTATTACCTGGGGGTTACCTGTACTGAGCCATATACTTCTATTATTACCTGAGGGTTACCTGCACTGAGCCATAGACTTACATTATTACCTGGGGGTTACCTGTACTGAGCCATAGACTTCAATTATTACCTGCGGGTTACCTGCACTGAGCCATAGACTTCCATGATTACCTGGGGGTTACCTGTACTGAGCCATAGACTTCTATTATTACCTGAGGGTTACCTGTACTGAGCCATAGACTTCCATTATTACCTGCGGGTTACCTGCACTGAGCCATAGACTTCCATTATTACCTGGGGGTTACCCATACTGAGCCATAGACTTCTATTATTACCTGAGGGTTACCTGCACTGAGCCATAGACTTCCATTATTACCTGGGGGTTACCTGTACTGAGCCATAGACTTCCGTTATTATCTGGGGGTTACCTGTACTGAGCCATAGACTTCCGTTATTACCTGGGGGTTACCTGCACTGAGCCATAGACTTCCGTTATTACCTGGGGGTTACCTGTACTGAGCCATAGACTTCCATTATTACCTGGGGGTTACCTGTACTGAGCCATAGACTTCCATTATTACCTGGGGGTTACTCGCACTGAGCCATAGACTTCCATTATTACCTGGGGGTTACCTGTACTGAGCCATAGACTTCCATTATTACCTGCGGGTTACCTGCACTGAGCCATAGACTCCCATCATTACCTGGGGGGTACCCATAATGAGCCAAAGACTTCCATTATTATCTGGGGGTTACCTGTCCTGAGCCATAGACTTCCGTTATTACCTGGGGGTTACCTGTCCTGAGCCATAGACTTCCATTATTACCTGGGGGTTACCTGTCCTGAGCCATAGACTTCCATTATTACCTGGGGGTTACCTGTACTGAGCCATAGACTTCCATTATTACCTGGGGGTTACCTGTACTGAGCCATAGACTTCAATTATTACCTGCGGGTTACCTGCACTGAGCCATAGACTTCCATTATTACCTGGGGGTTACCTGTACTGAGCCATAGACTTCTATTATTACCTGGGGGTTACCTGCACTGAGCCATCGACTTCCATTATTATCTGGGGGTTACCTGTACTGAGCCATGGACTTCCATTATTACCTGGAGGTTACCTGCACTGCGCCATAGACTTCCATTATTACCTGGGGGTTACCCGCACTGAGCCATAGACTTCCATTATTACCTGGGGGTTACCTGTACTGAGCCATAGACTTCTGTTATTACCTGTTATTATCTGCAGGATATAATAAAAGTCCAGCTAACCCACAGGAAAGCCACAGGTGCACTGCACCCACGGTGTGGGTAAACCACAGAGCATCAGTGTGAAAGCAGCCTTAGGCCACTTTCACACGATCGGTTCGACCCAATCAGACCCTCCATTCACCTCTACGGAGCAGCAGATGTAAACGGACCCATCCCCTTTCATCTGGATAGATCCGCATAGAGTAGAGTGGGCTGTGTCTGTGTCCACTCTGAATATGCAGAGAGGACATGGACCTGTCCTCTGCCTGCTCCGCTCATTATGAGCCCGCGACCAGTTCCAAAGTCGCTTAAGTGGCTCCACTCTTCAAAAGGCTGAGCACCCCTGGTCTAGGCAGTGCAAAGATGATGTGCTTCAGGTTGCCATTTACTCTCTCTCTATATATATATATATATATATATATATATATATATATATATATATATATATATATATATATATATATATATACACACAGTAATAATCTTTTAAAGTTTATAGCCAAAATGTTTTCTTTGGATAGTAGTAGGGGAGTGTTAAATCCCCTGCCAGGTTATTTGCTTGTTGGGTGCCATTGGGGAGATTTCCCTTTACTTCCTGTCCCATAGGCACAACAGGAAGTTATAGGAAATCTCCCAAAATGCGTGCAATTCACCTCTTACACACGTTCACGATTGTGCATTGCGGAAACACTCACAAAATCATGAGCTTTCCCACAACCCACAAAAAAATGAGCAGCCCACTTGGAGACACAAGGTGGTGCCATTAATTGTTAATGGCACCCTTACACACATAATGGCACCCTCACGCATCTTGCATGACAAATTGCAGGTAAACTATGCATTTTGGTGCAACACAACTTAAAAAAGGGTCAGGCACTTCTTTTACGCATAGAAATGAATGGGCTGCCCCTAAATGTGATGCGTGGAAACATGCACCTAGTTCCTCCAGCATGGTGTGAATGGGGCCTTAGACAGGTGTACCGATTGGAAGATTTCTGCTTATCTCTTGTTCCGGGGAATGTTTTTTTATGATGACCGTTATCAAAAAAAAGGCGGGGGGGGGGGGGGGTTCCTCAAGAGGGGCACAGACCACAATAAAGACTTCACAAAAGGGGTGCAATCTTTCCCCACTCGACAAAAATTACTTGCACCAAACCAGGGTGGATTTGATTTAAATCACTAGTAAAAAGGCTTTATTTAACCACTTCTGGACCGGCTCACGCCAATATACAGCGGCACTTTGAAGAGGGATATCGTTGGTATGGCAGCGGCTAGCCACCATAACCCCAGTATCCTCTTCTTCAGTGGGCGGTTCGGTTTAAAAAAAAAGTGGTCTCTCTGGCCCATTTTCCGCAAGATCACTTTTAATCGGCGGCCGGAGAGGCCCCCCTCCCCCCGCCGCTCTCCGGTGCCGCTCTCCGGTGCCCTCTGCAGCTTACCGGAGCCATCGGTAGCGGCAGAGGCGATCGGGTTCTCTCCCTGGCTTGGTATGGAGACGAGTGAGGGGAAGATGGCCCACCAGTCTCCATACAATTGCAGGGCGGAAGCAATGTCAAAATATCACTTCCACCCATAGCTCTTAAAGCAACATTTATTTTTAAATGACATTTAATTTTTTTTTTTTTTATTGCATTTTAGTGTAAATATGAGATCTAGGTCTTTTTGACCCCAGATCTCATATTTAGGAGGTCCTGTCATGCTTTTTTCTACTACAAGGGATGTTTACATTCCTTGTAATAGGAATAAAAGCAACAATTTTTTTTTTAAAGAGCAGTGTAAAAAAAAAAAAAAAAATGTAAAATAAATAAGAAAAATATTTTTTTTGTTAAACGCACCCTGTCCCACTGAGCTCGCGTGCAGAAGCGAACGCATACTTGAGCAACGCCCACGTATATAAACTGTATTCAAACCAAACATGTGAGGTATCGCCACAATCGGTAGAGCGAGAGCAATAATTCTAGCCCTAGACCTCCTCTGTAACTTAAAACAGGCAACCTGTAGAATTTTTTAAACGTCACCTATGGAGATTTTTAAGGGTAAAAAATCTTGTCGCCATTCCACGAGCGAGCGCAATTTTGAAGTGTGACATGTTGGCTATCAATTTACTTGGCGTAACATTATCTTTCACAATAAAAAAAAAATAAAAATTGGGCTAACTTTAATATAAATTTCTTCATCAGTTTAGGCCAATATATATTCTTCTACATATTTTTGGTAAAAAAAAAAAAGAAAAAATTTTTTTTATATTGATTGGTCTGTACAAAATTTTAGCATCTACAAACTATGGGAAAGATTTATGGCATTTTTATTATTTGTGATGAGCGGCGATTTATACAGTACTGCGACATTGCGGCAGACAGATTGGACACTTAACACAATTTTTGGGACCATTGACATTTATACAGCGATCATTGCTATAAAAATGCACTGATTACTGTGTAAATGACACTGGCAGGGAAGGGGTTAACAATAGGGGGTGATCAAGGGGTCAACCGTGTTCCCTAGTTAGTGTTTCTAACTGTATGGGGATAGGATTGTCTGGGTGAGGAGACATATCGCTGTTCCTACGTAGGTTTACACACACAAATCCCTGTGCTGGCGGAGCAGGTAGCCGGCAGGAATCGCGCCCGCTGGCAAAGCACATTGGGCGTGCGCGCCTCTGGGGGCTCTTAAAGGGGACACGTAAGGAGTTTCACCCAGCAGAGCCATTCTGCTAACGTATATCGCGTGAGCCAGTCGGCAAGTGGTTAAAGAGCACCTGTCATCTCTGTCCCGCAGTGGCTCCTCCTCTGACCCGCTGTTGACTCACCGACAGTCCTATTCACGGCTGGTGATGTGGCAGTGACACAACAAGGTGAGGGACGTGGCAGCAGCAGGTGAGTGGATGCCGGCTAACAGGCGCTGCCACGATGGATCTGAAATGACAGGTGCTTTTTAAATGCAAGGACTTATTCTTGCTGGTAGTTAGAATCTTTAATATTTGCAAACAAAATGAAGGTTCTATTTAGAATAATAAGCTGTCAGGTTCTTAAAACAGCAATATCAGAAACGATTTTAGGTTGATCACACATAGTTGGAGAACTACTCAAATTATTTATTTAATTAAAACAATAACTTGCCTGTGCATGTTATCGCAGCTTGCAGAGCTTGGATTCATTGAATGAGTTTACCAAAAACTAAAATATTGCAGAATATACGGCCTCATGCTACATAACCAAGTTCCATTTCATGATGAATAAATTTAATTATTAATGTATCCTAAATAGAAAACTATCTTTAAATAGATTTTCACTCCAAAAGCATTTTAAAATAAATAAAATCTATTTTAAAAAAAAGCAATCTTATTTAAAAAAAAAAAAAAAAAAAAAATCACAGATTTTTATCCACCCTGCACTGAACACATTCCTCCGACCTTGAACATATAAAAGATGACAAACGGTGCTCAACACAAAACAAATATTTCATTCTGAGTTTTCTCTCCTGTAAATATGTAACAATCGGTGCTGAACATGAAACAAATATTCCTTTTGCTTTTCTCTCTCTACTGTAAGTAACTATTTTTAAAAGGTAAACATATGTATCAAAAGCGGAATTCTATATAAAGAATATAATCACTGCCACCAAAAAATAAATAAAAAATCCAACCTAAAAATATAAGTGAATGTGTAGAGCAGAGCGCGGATGTATCGCAGCCACCGTCAGTACTTCAGCCACATCAAGGATGTTGTTCAGTAAACAGGAGTAGCATTTCTGTAGCAAAATGCTTCATAATTACAGCCGGTATTTGCACTGATGTATAATTTAGCTACAACCAAAGCAAAGACAAGGACCACCACAAACTCCCGCACTCGCAGGGCTCTACATTGCCAAATATTAGATTACAGCTTTAAAAGACAGCAATTTGGATGAGTTAATTAAAGCCCAACTCCGGGTAAGTTTGGTTTTTAAATAAACTGTGTCCCCGGCCAGCGAACAAAAAAAAAATTAAAATAAAAAAAAAAGCATCACGCTGCTTTTTATTTAATTTTTTTATTTAATGAAATGCAACAGAATGTAGCTTCACAGAGCATACAGTGAGGGGGAAAAAGTATTTAATCCTCTGCTGATTTTGTACGTTTGCCCACTGGCATGATCAGTCTGTAATTTTATTAGTAATTTTTTAGATTTATTTTAACAGTGAGAGAGACAGAATAACAACAAAAATATCCAGAAGAACGCATTTCAAAAAATGTATACATTGATTTGCATTTTAATGAGTGAAATAAGTATTTAGGAGACTCTCTGGTTCACACTGATGCTACTTGGAAATCATGCCACTTCCATTGAAGTAGTGCGATTTCAATGTAGCAAGTCAGCGTGATTTCTGTTGCCCACGTTCACATTGGTCCGATTTGGCATGAGATTTGTCATGTCAAATCACATGACAAATGGCTCCAATGTTAACGAGGGCTTAAAGGGAGTGCTCCTAATCTCAGCTTGTTACCTGTATAAAAGACACCTGTCCACATAAGCAATCAATCAAATTCCATTTTATCCATCATGGCCAAGAACAAAGAGCTGTCCAAGGATGTCAGGGACAAGATTGTAGACCTACACAAGGCTGGAATGGGCTACAAGACCATCGCTAAGCAGCTTGGTGAGAGGGTGACAACAGTTGGTGCGATTATTCGCAAATGGAAGAAACACAAAATAACTGTCAATCTCCCTCAGTCTGGGGCTCCATGCAAGATCTCACCTCATGGAGTTTCAATGATCATGAGAACGGCGAGGAATCAGTCCAGAGCTACACGGGAGAATCTTGTCAATGATCTCAAGGCAGCTGGGACCATAGTCACCAAGAAAACAATTGGTAACACACTATGCCAAGAAGGACTGAGCCACTCCTTTGTTCGTGTGTTTTGGGTCATTGTCATGCTGGAATAGCCATCCACCACCCATTTTCAATGCCCTGCAAGGAGGTTCTCACCCAAGATTTGACAGTACATGGCCCCGTCCATCATCCCATTGCTGAAGCTGTCCTGTCCCCTTAGCAGAAAAACACCCCCAAAGCATTATGTTTCCACCTCCATGTTTGACGGTGGGGATGGTGTTCTTGGGGGTCATAGGCAGCATTCCTCCAGGCAGTCATAGGCAGCACATGCAAGGTCCCCCTGCTCAAGAAAGCACATGTACAGGTCCGTCTGAAGTTTGCCAATTAACATCTGTATGGTTCAGAGGAGAACTGTGAAAAAGTGTTGTGGTCAGAGGAGACCAAAATCCAGCTCTTTGGCATCAACTCAACTCACCATGTTTGGAGGAGGAGGAATGCTGCCTATGACCCCCAAGAACACCATCCCCACTGTCAAACATGGAGGTGGAAACATAATGCTTTGGGGGTGTTTTTCTGCTAAGGGGACAGGACAGCTTCAGCAATGGGATGTTGACGGGGCCATGTACTGTCAAATCTTGGGTGAGAACCTCCTTGCAGGGCATTGAAAATGGGTGGCGGATGGCTATTCCAGCATGGCAATGACCCAAAACACACGAACAAAGGAGTGGCTCAAGAAGATGCACATTAAGGTCCTGGAGTGGCCTAGCCAGTCTCCAGACCTTAATCCCATAGAAAATATGTGGAGGGAGCTGAAGGTTTGAGTTACCAAACATCAGCCTCAAAACCTTAATGACTTGGAGAGGATCTGCAAAGAGGAGTGGGACACAATCCTTTCTGAGATGTGGGCGAACCTGGTGGCCAACTACAAGAAACGTCTGACCTCTGAGATTGCCAACAAGGGTTTTGCCACCAAGTACTAAGTCATGTCTTGCGAAGGGGTCAAATACTTATTTCACTCATTAAAATGCAAATCAATTTATAACTTTTTTCAAATGCGTTTTAATGGACATTAGGTTGTTATTTTGTCTCTCGCTGTTAAAATATACCCACCATTAACGTTATAGACTGATCATTTCTGTGTCAGTGGGCAAATGTACAAAATCAGCAGGGATCAAATACCTTTTTTTCCCCTCAGCATAAGATCAGCATAAGGTGATATTTTCCAGTCTGTGTACGATCTCTGAAGATAATAGCAAAATAAAACTATACACAGACCTGCAGCATCAATAAAGTGGAGCTCCACCCAACTTCGCCACAGAGAAGTCACTCGGAAGCTCAGCCCCCGTCTTCCTTGCCCCGCCGCTGGGCGAATCACAAAGCGCAGCGCGCTTCACGCATTCCCAACAGGGAGCCGGCTGTGAAGCCTCAAGGCTTCACTGCTGGTTTCCCTTACAAGATATGGCAGCGGCAGAACCTGATAGCCAATTGAAAAATCGCCACGGGAACCCTGGACAGGTAAGTGCTTAATATTAAATCTGGAATCTGCTCTATACCATTATTCGCCGGCATGAGCGAGGTCTTAATCAATACAATAGTGTCACCTCCCGACCCACATCCTATAATGGAAAGCAACTCATTGATTAGTCATTAGATTGGCTCACTGATTTCCCCCCCATCAGCAATTACGTGAATTCTGATTGGCTCCTCATGGTGTGTCTCCCTCTTCCAGCCTGAGTGCTGCTGTACAAGGGAGGACAGGAAGCAGCTGTTAGGACGGATTCAGGCATTTCTGTTAGTTGTATGTAAAAATATAATCACTTATTTAAAAGGAACCGTTAAAAGTATTTTTTTTTTCCTGTCTGCAGTTGAGCTTTACATTATGATCCTATTGCATCTGACCCCTTAGTTCCGAGTGTTCGAAAAGACAAAACTATTGAAGTGTAAAGCCTCATACACACGATCGGATTGTTGGCCACCAAAACCGTGGACTTTTGTCCAAAGGCGTGTGCCTGGATTCTGTCTTGCATACAAATGGCAAGGAATTGTTGACCAACAAAAATGAACATAGTGACATACTAAGTGTTTTTTTTACAGCTCTTTAACGTCACCCTTTGGGCTCCTTCTGCTAATTTTGTGTTTGTAGAAGTTTGGTGAGTGTTGATTCGTGCTTTTCATTTCACGTTTTTCAGTTCGTTTCTGAACGGCCGTTCGTCAACCAGACATGTTGCGAAATCGGAGGAGATAACGTGTTATTTATTATTGGCCTTGGAGTTATTGCTTTGACCCAAGTCCAGTCCAGGAACAGGAGGAGGAGGATTTTTTGGACCAAAATTGGTTGCTTTATTAATCGTGACCAATTAATTCCTATGCCTTTGCTGCGGGAGCTCCAGGAGAATAATCTGGATGATTTTCGGAATTATCTCCGGATGATGGACCCCTGCTTTCACCAACTCTTGGCATTGTTGACCCCCGATATTAAGAAGCAGGACACATACATGAGGCTTTTATTAAATTTTTTGGTTGAATAATGATTTGATTTGGTATATTTTCTATATTTTTGGATGCATAGAATGCACTTTTTGGTTAAGTTCTATTGGCAGATAGCATGTCTAATTGTATGCGTTTTCTTCTTTTAATGCACAATAAAAAAATTGTGTAGAATAATACTTGGCTATGTGTTTTACTTCAAATGACAGTTTGGGAGTAGGCAGTTAAGGTACATTTTAAAAACTACAATGTAAAATTAACAAGGGAAACCAACATAGTTGTATCTTTGATCTTAAAAACTACAGGATAATAGTGTTGTGGTAACTTGCACCAATAAAAAAGAAAAAAAAGAAAAAGCATAATATTATTATTCTTGATATCACTAGAAAAAAAGCCTTTGAAAATTTGTTTGCAATAACTCCATCAGTATCACCAGCAAAGCAGCTTCATTATTATCCCATTAAAGAAGAAGAGAATTGTGCGCTGCATTTCGAGAATTCATAATTTGCCGCGTCACAAATGTTAATTCTCCATTACGAATGCCAATTTACAAGGCCGACCGCTTCTGGCTCGTCCTTGCTTCCGAGCATGCGTGTTTGTACTTTTGAACATTTGTCCGTGGAAAATCCAACAACAATTGTTCCGATGGAGCGTACATATGGTTGGATTTTTTGCCAACACCTTGTCATCACACAATTCCCGTCGGAAAATCCGATCGTGTGTATGAGGCTATAGGCCCCATGCACACTGGACGTTTTTGAACGTTTTTACAGCTGCTGTTTTCGGCTTCAGAAGTTTTTTGTTTTTTTTTCTACAGTCGATAAACTCTCCATCATGTTATTCTATGTGTCTATGCACACATAGGCTGTTATCAGCAGTTTTTGGCTGGAAAAAAACCCAAAACTAGTGGGTTCTGAGAGGAGCTTTTCAGCTGTAAAAAGGCTCTAATGTCAAAAAACGCCTAAAACGCAGAAAACCTTTTTTTAAATCATTTTAGAGCTAGGGAGGATTATATATAAGCAGCGCCTGTTAGCGGGCCACCGGTCACCTGCTGCCGCCATGTCCCTCACCTTGATGTGTCACTGCCGCATCACCAGCCGTCCCATTAAAGTGAATGGGACTGTCGGTGAGTCAACAGCGGGTCAGAAAAGAGCCACTGCGGGACAGAGCTGACAGTTGCTCTTTAAAAATTATGATTTAAATCAAATCCACCCCGTTCACACCACATGCAGTCCAGTGCGTTTTTTTTTCTGCATCAAAAACGCATGGAAGGTAGGTTATATGGTTTTCAATTTCATAGTACACACCAGTGGGGTCCAGTTCCAGAAAAAAAAATAGAACATGCTGCATTTTTCCTGCACTGGACATTACTGGAACGCTGTAAAAACACACCAAAAACGCACTGGAACACGTGTCCTCATTTAAGGGTTAAGAAAAAAAAAAAAAGGAGGGGGAAAAAAATACATCAAAAATGCAGAAAAGCATCTGGAACGCATACGGACTGCGTTTCTATGGTGTAAACAGGCCCTTAAATTTCAGATGTTTTTCTGCATGTGCGTTTTTGGTGCATTCTTGATGCAGTTTAGCGCATTTTCCCCCCCTCTTTTTCCTAAACCTTTAAATAAGGACATGTGTGTTTCAGTGCGTTTTTTGCTGCGTTTAGGTGCGTTCTTACAGCATTCCAATAATGTCCAGTGCAGGAAAAATGCAGCATGTTCTACTTTTTTATTTTATTATTGATGCGTGTTTGATGCAGTTCAGTGTGTTTTTGGTGCGGTCCAGTGCATCCCCCCCCCCCCCCCTTTTTTTCTTAACCTTAATTGAGAACATGTGTGTTCCGGTGCGTTTGTGATGCATTTTACAGCGGTCCAGTCCAGTGCAGGAAAAATGCAGCACATTCTACTTTTTTCTGGAAATGGAATGCCCTGGTGTGAACTATGACATTGAAAACCATGTAATCTACCTTCCATGCATTTTTGATGCATAAAAAAAAAACAAAAAAAAAAACACTGAATTGGATGTGGTGTGTACTGGCCCTCAGAATCGTGACTCCATCCATCCAACCAGATATTAATGTGTTCGTTTATCAAAAACAGTGTCAAATATCGCACTCGTTTTATGTAATAGACTTCGATAGATCAGCAGCAAGAATGCAGGTGCTGCTTTTTTTTTTTTTTTTTTTAGGAGTCGACATGTTTTGCGTTTTATTTTTGCTAATAGGAGAGTATGACCATTCCCTTCATGTAGTGTGACTGATGCTACTTGGGTGCCAGAGAGTGTAAAGTCGCATCAAAGTCGCATTACCTGAATAGAAAAAAAAAACGCGAAATTAATCAAAAACGCGTGTTCAAAACCGCAAAACGTGCCAAAAAAAAAAAAGTATCAACCACAACCTGCATAGATGTGAACCGAGTCGTACAGCTACAGTGCCTGGGGAATCCACTTCAACAAAATTCTGAGAGTGCGATCCCTGGTACCCCACAGAGCCATGTGGTTCCTCCAACCGGACCCGACATTACTAGAGACACGGGGGGGGGGGGGGTGTAGGGGCCAGCAGGAGGAACCACAACCCAAAAATCTCCCCACTCAGCTCACACCTAATCCCACCCCATTCTCATCAAATCAAAAAAATGGAAGCCATCTCCCGAGCTGGGCTAGAACACATCATTGACGGAAATGGCATCCCGTTATATCGGAGTTCAGCTTTATTAGAAGCCCGGGTGCTATAAACTATACAAGAGACCCATCATGACAAATAACCAAAATTATCAGGATAATGATCAGACTTACTGAGAATTAGCGATTAGATCCATGTGTATGTGTGGAGGTTATCATCTATTGACCAAGGCTCCATAATACCTGTTTGCCAACGCATCAAAACACATCTAACATACGACTGGGTAACTTGCTATTCACTTCTTTGGGCTTCCCAATGCACTAAAATCCCAAATAATGAATATTTATCTTTGAAAATAAACTGTACTGCAATACATAGTAGACATGAAATTCGAAAAGTTATATTCTCTCTGTTCTATTCTATTATTTTATTTTCTATTCTATTATTTTTTATTCCATTTTATTTTCTATTCTATTTGAATTTCTGAAACCGGTTATATTCTTTCTGTTCTATTCTTTTCTATTGTCTATTTCTATGATTTAATTTTCTATTCTATCCTTTTCTATTATTTTATTTTCTATTCTTTTCTATTCTATTTGAAATTTGAATTCCAGAAACCAGTTATGTTCTTTCTGTTCTATTCTTTTCTATTCGATTTTATTTTCTATTCTTTTTTATTCTATTTTATTTTCTATTCTATTCTGTTTGAAATTTGAATTTCTGAAACTGGTTATATTTTTTCTGTTCTATTCTTTTCTATTATTTTATGTTCTATCCTTTTCTTTTCCATTTAAAATTTGAATTCCGGAAACCAGTTCTATTCTGTTCTATTATTTATTTTCTATTCTATTCTATTCAAACATCGAATTTCGAAAAACGGTAATATTCTTTCTATGCCATTCTTTTCTATTGTTTATTCTGTTCTTTTCTATTCTATTCAAATTTATTCTATTTGAAATTAGAATTTTGGAACCGGTTATATTGCTATATTATATTATTTTCTATTGTGTATTCTATTCTTTTCTATTCTTTTTTATTCTATTATTTTATATTTGAAATTCGAATTTCTGAAACTGGTTATCTTCTGTTATATTCTTTTCTATTGTCTATTCTATTTTACTTTCTATTCTATTCTTTTTTATTCTATTTGAAATTCGAGTTTCGAAACACAGTTATATTGTTATAATATTTCTGTTCTATTCTTTTCTATTATTTTATTTTCTATTCAAATTTATTTTATTCAAAATTAGAATTTTGGAAGATGGTTATATTCTATTCTATTGTTCTTTTTGATTCTAGTCAAATTGAATTCAAAAGCTATTCAAATTAAATAAAAAAATATTTGAATTCAATTTAAAAAATATTCGAATTTCGTCTGAAATTTTGATTCGTTTTCTTTCTGGTTTGTTTAAATTTGTTACTATTGTAACTGGGAAATTCGGATACATCCGAATAACGAAAATTGTGTCTGAATTTCAATTCGGAAGGAAACAAACCGCACATGTCTAATACCGAGACACTATTTTCATTACAAGGAAGTTGGGCCCTTAGCGTTTTAAACCCCAAGGACATTTTGCAGCCGATATGCTGTACTTCATAGATGACTGATATGTACTACAGCCCCATCATGGCAAACTATCATTTCTTCATTTACCGTGGACCCCTCGGGACTGTCCCTGGAAGTCAGGTGCAGCTGACTACTCTGCTGGGAAAATAAGGCCAAACCTGATCTCTAGTTAAACACTAACATGTTAATTGCCCAAAGGATATAGCAGACAACATGTGTAAAACAAATTAATGCTTTAATCTCTAAACTCATTTGCTGGAGCAAGTTACTGGGTTAAGCCAAGTGCTATCCTGAATGGACATTAAATTTGCATAAGGCGATCCAAGACTGAACCGTCTATGTAGACACCTTTAACCCTGACGGGTAATAAAGTCCTGGGCGATATAGCAGTGGAGTCGTGTATTATAGGTAACGCAGGGCAGAGTTAACCTATAAGTTCCAGAAAAGTGAGTGGAGGAGGGGTAGGGGTGAGTGACTATATTAATCCTGGAGGTCTGAGGGAGGGTGAAAAGGAAGCAGGATAAATGTTAAGAGGATTACAGGCTCTGACTACAGATGGCATCCTCCAGCCTCCACGCTCTCTCATTTCTTGCCACACGGGTAGAACAGGGCACGCAGCATGGCTGATGATCCCCCCTATACCAGTACCACTGCTACTCCTGATCAGTGTTGGTCACTCAGAGGCGATGTTCTCCTCTAAAAGACTATCTTGAGTTCTCCTACAGAGGATAGCATCTTGTTCTAGTTGGGCTGATCTTCGAAATGTATTTAACAGGTATAGGGCAAGGGTAGGCAACCTGGACTGAAGTCCCATCATGCCTCTGGGAGTAATTATAACTGCCAGCCTTGCAATGCCTCATGGGAAATGTAGTACCACAACAGCTGGAGGGCCCCAGGTTGCCTAACCTTGCCCTATACCTGTTAACTACACCTCGAAGATCAGCCCAACTAGAACAAGGTGCTATCCTCTGTAGGAGAACTCAAGATAGTCTTCTTCTAGAGGAGAACATCGCCTCTGAGTGACCAACACTGATCAGGAGTAGCAGGTCACTTGAAGCCATGTATAAAGAAGCAATAAAAAGGTGAACCTACCTGCATTCAAGGAACATGATCTAAAACTACACACAACCAGCAATAAAAATCAGCCTATGAAGAGCTACTTACACTAATAATAATTTGTTGGTGTCTTAATACAGGACTTGGTAATGCTTCCTTATAGCTATAGACAGATCACCGACATTTTACACGGGAATAAACGCACAGAAACATACCCGTACAGCTTAATACTACACGCAATACACATCACATGGCAATCTAACTCACACAAAAACATTGAATTTACTAAAACGGTCCTCCTATGGGGAAAAGAAGAAATGGGGCCAGTTCTTCCATCATGCAGAATGTGCTTTATTTAGAACAATTCTTCTCATTTCAGACAGCAGCACACTTTTATTGTTCAGGTACGGGCTTTCCTGCAATCAATATTACGCTTCCCACGACATTTCTGTGCTCATTTCATTGTTGCAGTGCTCCTCGCAGTGACTGCAGGGGAGAAGAGGCCTCTATAGAGGCGATACTACTAAATCAGCAGTTATGAATTCATCTATTTTGGTTTTAGATACTTTTATTATTTTTTCCAGTCTGTATTGTATTATTATTATATAATACAGGATTTATATAGCGTCAACAGTTTGCGCAGCGCTTTACAACGTGTATATTTTGAATCTTTCATGCTTAAAACAAAACAAACAAAAAACAAAACAAATACACCACAATGGGGCTTATTTGCTAAAGCTGGAGAGTGCAAAATCAGGCTCGCTTCTGCATAGAAACCAATCAGCTTCCAGGTTTTATTGTCAAAGCTGAAGTTAGAAGCTGATTGGTTTCTCTGCAGAGGTGAGCCTGATTTTGCACTCTCCAGCTTTAGTAAATAAGCCCCATTCTCCCCTAAGTGCCGGCTCACACAGGAGCGGCTTTCAAAGTCGTCCGACTCTGAAGCCATCCCGTGCCGCGCGACTTGCAAAACGACTAGAAGCCAATGCTAGCCGCTCTGAAGTCGCCCCCCAAAGTAGTACAGGAACCTTTTTCTAAGACTTGAGTCGCTCCTATTAGAATGGTTCCATTGCATTTCATGGAGCGCGACTTCTAAGTCGCCTAACAGGTCGCCCCTGAGTGAACCGGCGCTAAAAGAGAACCCCCGAAATTCTTATCAGCTGCTCCAAAAGGTAGGTCATGGGCTGGCAGGTGAAAGTTGCAGCACAAGAGGAAATAATACGGCACACAACATGAAAACATAAAACGTCACACCAGACTACTAAAAAGAAAAAAAAAGGTTTACACGCCTCACACGACATTGCAGCTTCAGATTAGCACTACTGTGACCAAACGGGGAAGACAAACATTTCTACTCAGCAACTTGGAACCCCTTCAGCTGTTGTGGAACTACAGGTCCCAGCATTACCTTGTAGTTTCACAACAGCAGAAGAGATAAGTTGCCTACGTCTCCTAAAGGCTACCAACAAGGAATAGACTACGGGGGGTAAGGTAGCGATGAGAACCTTGCCAGGACAACCTGGGGACTCATCACCTCCCTTGTGAAGTACATGGGGGGTGCTACGCTAAGAGGGGATGGAGGCAGACAAGAGGATGAGAAACCTGAAAGGCATCCTGCGTTCATCCCAGGAGCTGCCCATAGTGCGTCTCTTCATTCCATGAATGAGCTCCTGACAGCTGCAGTCTGGCAACCGACTCACAGTAAGTGCTGCAGAAAACGAATAACCAGAAGCCAACTTCCAAATCAGACAGGAGCTCTACGTCAGGGATAAGGGGGGGATAAGGTGCTAGAAAGGTGTGAAGAATGACTGGCGTCTCTGCTTACCAGACAAGCCTGAACCCTTTCATTAGTGCAGAGATGCTCGGGCAATGGGCACATCGCAGCCTGCCCAGTCCCAGCTGTCTATGTTCCAGGGCATATTGGATAAAAAAAAATAAAAAAAATAAGGCGACTGTCAGGCCTTGCTGGGCAATGTATATGTCCCCTCTTGTCCTCTCACACTCTTCCTCTTCTCTCTCTCTCTCCCCCACCAGATCTGTAGAGCACAGCTCTCCTCTGCTGACAATGTGAGCTGAGCATGTGCAGAATTGAGAGAGATGTGGGAAGCAAAGCCAGAATTGGCATTCCTAACAGACACTCTGCCTCTGAGTGGGAGGGGGAATCTGCAAAGTATTGGACAAGAATCAGAACTTACAGAGGGACCCTGTAACACCAAAAATATTCAGCATACAAGCGCAACTGTGCGGTAAAGCGACCCTCCGCCGTCCCCGCCTCCCTTGTGGAACGCCCCCCCCCCCCCCCCCCCTCTGGACCGGTTGCCTGTGCAGTAATTACTAGGATGGAGACACATGTTCAGCTAGTGATCTTAAAAATAACATCCCGCTCCCTGTAGTTAACACTCTTCTATCCTCACACGTTTCATTTCACTGCCACGTGCAAAAGGAGCCTGAAACCTGCAGAGACCTAAAAGAAAAAAATGTGAAAAGTACGACTTACCTGTCATTGGAACACTTCTAACCTACAGTGCCTTGAAAAAGTATTCATACCTCTTGGAATTGTCCACATTTTTGTCATGTTACAACCAAAAAAACGTAAACGTATTTTATTGGGATTTTATGTGACAGACCAGTGTTTCTCAAAGTTTTGTGTCTTGCGGCGCACCAAAAAAAAATAAAAAAATACAAAAATTTTTCACGTCACACCGGAAAAGATTTAACAATTTTTGTGGTGAAGAACTTATTTTTACATATACAGTAAAATCTTGGATTGCGAGCTTAAGGCGTTCCAGAAACATGCTTGTAATCTGTGGCGACCGGGGGAATTTTTTGTGGGGGGCGCAGCAAACAGTATGCCCCCCCCCCGGTAGCACTTACCTTGGTCGGTATCCCTTGCACGGCAGCCTCCCGTTCTCCTGCTCTCCATGGGTCATCACGGCAATGGCGGCAGCGGCTTTCATCTCCTCCCTCCTCCTCGGCGGCCAATCGGGAGTCTTCTCTTTTTTGGCCAATCGGAAAAAAAGGTCTCACGCCCACTTCTGATTGGCCGGATTTAGGATCAGGGTTTCAACAGCAAATATTCATTTGCTGTTGTAACACACCTGGGTGGGCTCATCGCATTCGCCCACCCTATTTTGAAGCCTATTAGAACCTCTGGCTCTAATCAGGTGCTTAAAAAAAATAAATAAAAAAACCCTGGCCGTTGTAATTCATGTGCCTGATGCCCTGAAAGAGGCCGGACACATTAATAAGGGGTGGCCGTGGACAGATTCATGCTATGCATGAATCTATCCATTGCATATAGGACGTGGCCTGGAGAGAGGGGGCAGTGCCCGGGCACCCCTAATGGACGGGCACCACCACTGCTTGTAATCCAAAGCAAATTTCCCCATAAGAAATAATGGAAACTCAAATGATTCGTTCCACAACCATTTATTCACAAGTCCTTCAGTTTATAGTCCATATAAAAAGATTATAGCAATGTGACCAGGTTGTGTAACCATAAAATGTCCATCCACAAATGGAAGCCTCCACAAGGGGATTAGAAGCAAAATCCAGCAGGAGCTCCAGAGTATAAAAGAGAAGAGAGGAGCCTCTAAGTGTAGCAATATGTTGCTAAATGTTGTACCTTCATTAACAACTTGCCAACCGCTGCACGTCGATATACGTCGGCACAAAGGCAGCGGTGGACAAATGGGCGTACCTGTAAGTCCCCTTTAATTGGCGGCACCTGTCGCGTAAAGCGTAACCATGCCCGCGGACTCGATGTCCGCCGTGGGCCCGCGATCGTGTCACGGAGCCGCTGAATGGGGAGATGCCCATGTAAACAAGGCATTTCCCCGTTCTGCCTTGTGACATGACAGAGATCACTGCCATAATGTTGCAGTCACAACAGAAATCGCAGATTGCCGCAATTACTACTAAAAAAAATGTATAATAAAAATGCCATAAAAAATATCCCCTAATTTTGTAGACACGATAACTTTTGCGCAAACCTAACAATATACGCTTTTTGCGATTTTTTTTTACCAAAAATATGTAGACGAATACATATCAGCCTAAACTGAGGGAAAAAAAAAAAAATTTATATATTTTTGGGGGATATTATAGCAAAAAAAAAAAATATTGTCGCTCTTTTTTTTGTTTATAGCTCAAAAAATAAAAACCGCAGAGGTGATCAAATACCACCAAAAGAAAGCTCTATTTGTGGGGAAAAAAAAAATTGTTGGCAATTTTGTTTTGGTGTAATGTCGCAGGACCGCGCAATTGTCAGTTAAAGTGATGCAGTGCCGTACCGCAAAAAAAGTGCTCTGGTCAGGAAGGGGGTAAAATCTTCTGGGGCTGAAGTGGTTAAATGTAACCATATTGCTACACTTAGAGGCGCCTCTCTTCTCTTTTATACTCAGTTGTGACGTGAGGCTGTATATCAAGTCAAAAGTTTGTTTTTAAAATTTAGCTCGTCTTGTAAAACGCTCTCAAACCGAGTTACTTTAGTAACCTAGTATATTTAATTTTACATTTAATGTGAAGGATGTGCCTGCACAATAAATACAAACAAATGGAACGTTCTCTATTGCTATAATATAATTAGAGCAATCCAGTTCTCCCGAGATCCCGCACAAGTCTCGCGTTATGAAAGGAACAAATGAATGACGGATTGACAAAGATTAGGTTCTTATATACGTTACTTTTTTTTTTTTTTACTTTTGCAACATTGATTTACCATTTTGTTTTGCAATATTTTCAAGGTTTCAATACGCGAGAAATGTTTAATATTTTTCCAAACTCTCACGGCACACCTGCAAATCTCACACGGCACACAGTTTGAGAATCACTGCGATAGACCAACACAAAGTGGCACATAATTGTGAAGTGGAAGGAAAATGTAAAATCCCAATAAAATACATTTATGTTTTTGGTTGTAACATGACAAAACGTGGAAAGTTTCAAGGGGTGTAAATACTTTTTCAAGGCACTGTAACATTGTACTTCCCTATATTCTAAGATGAGAAGGACCAACTTCATCGCATATATACTGGAATGTATGTGCAAAGCACATAATTGTGATTACTGATGCCTACACTAAACACTATACTAAACAGAATACAAACCCTGCTACTATTTCTTTATATTTCCATTATTCCAGGATTCAAAAACAAGCAGTGCAATCATTTGGAGGATGTCTAGCCACTCTGGAAGATTTACCCTCTTTCAGGGCCAGGCCATTTTTTTTTGCAATACGCCACTGCGTTCCTTTAACTGACAATTGCGCAGTCGTGCGACGCTGTACCCAAATAAAATTGATGTTTTTTCCCCACAAAAAGACCTTTTTTTTGGTGGCATTTGATCACTTCTGCAGGTTTTTTTTTTTTATTTTGATTTTTTTTGCACTATAAAAAAAAAAAAAGACCGACACATTTGGAAAAAAAATACAAGAATTTTTATTTTCTGCTATAAAATATATCCAATAAAAAAAAATATTTATGTAATTTTTTCCCACAAATAGATTTCTTTTGGTGGTATTTGATCACCTCTGCAGATTTTTTTTTTTTTTTTGCGCTATAAACAAAAAAAAAGACCGACAATTTAGAAAAAAAATATGTAATATTTTTTTACTTTCTGCTATAAAACATATCCAATAACAAAATTGAAAGAAAATCAAATTTCTTCATCAATTTAGGTCAATATGTATTCTTCTACATGTTTTTGGTAAAAAAGAAAACAAGCGTATATTGATTGGTTTGCGCAAAAGTTATAGCATCTACAAACTATAGGATATATATATTTTTTTTTTACTAGTTATGGCGGTGACTATCAACTTACAGCGTGCAATATTGTGGTGGACATTTGAACACCGACACTTGACACTTTTTGGGGACCGGTGACACCAATACAGTGATCAGTGCTAAAAATATGCACTGTCACTGTACTAATGACACTGGCTGGGAAGGGGTTAAAATCAGGGGAGATCGAAGGGTTGATTTTGTGCCTAGCCAGTGTTTTAGACCCCTTTCACGCTGGGGCCGTGCGATAAAGGGACGCTTGTTTAAACGGTGCTTTTTGGCTGGTAGTGGGGCCCTTTTAACCCCAAAAACTCTTGTGTTTCGGCGCTTCCGAATCGCTTTTCAGGTGCTTCAGAAGTGCTGCTCATTCATTCCAATGGGCAGGGCATTTTGGGAGCGGTGTATACACCACTCCCAACCTGCCCCAAAGATGCTGCTTGCAGGACTTTTTGGAATGTCCCGCAAGTGGACCGCCCCAGTGTGAAAAGACACAATGGAAAGAATGGGAGGCGGTTTTCAGGCACTTAGCAGAGGTTACTTCCAGCGCTAAATCGCCTGAAAACCGCCCCAGTGTGAAAGGGGTCTTACTATTCTGTGTATGAGGCGCTTTTACTAGGGGAAGACATGGATCCATGTCTCTGCTTTGCAGGAACACAGGATCCATACCTACCCTACTGACAATGGCGATCTGCCTTGTTTACATAGACAGACCGCCGCTCTGCCTCTGTACCGAAGGATCGGCAGGTCCTGGCGGACATAGAGTCCGTGGTTCCTGCTGTGTAGATTCTGCTAGAGTATCCTTATACTTTGATATGAGAGCGGCGGTCTATCTGTCCAATGTGAGAGCAGCAGACCGGCACACCCTGAACGGTCACACAGTGACTGCACTCTGACCATCAGCAAGATAACAGCCCATCTCTGGGAAACACAAGAAATCCCTCCTTACTCCTCGCTTCCTAACAGTTTGCTGCCATGAAAAAAACAAAAACATCTAAATGATTTTTCTTTTTTTCTTTCCTAAAGCCCGTGTCTTCTCTCCTCTTTCACTTACATCAGGCAGGGTCCTTTTTTGGTTGTCCATGTTACTGCCTGTATGATATGAACACTTCCTATTGGCTGCCAAGTAGAGGGGGTCCTCCAAGGATCCAGATAAGTTGCAACATCAGGCCAAGCGGACTGTCAAGGACTGGACAGAGCGGCACATCAACAGAGCTGGATTAGCAGTCCCTGTCTGCAGACTTGGTCCTGGTCAGGGGGCCAGGCAGCAGATGTAAAGTATGTAAAACTAACAGTAAATTCCTCGTTTGCTCCCTTTCAGTCTGTTAAATATACCATAGATTGAGTTTTATTAGATGTGTTTGATGTGCGGGGAAAAAAAAAAGGCAGTTTTTCCAAGCAGAAATGATGTGAGATAATACGTTCCCCGTCATCTCTGCCTCTGGACTGTTATTGGTTAGAATTGTTCCCACAGTTATGCAGTCCCAACACGCTCCCGCCGATATGTATTCTTATATATTTTTTTTATACCAAAAATATGTAGATTTTTTTTACTAGTAATGCCGATGATCAGCGATTTTTATCATGACTGCGACATTGTGGTGGACAGATCGGACACTTTTGACACTTTTTTGGGACCATTAACATTTATACAGCGATCAGAGCTAAAAAAATAGCCACTAGGGGAGGAGAGCGATTGGTGTTCCTACTTAGGAGCACATGATGTGTCTCCTCTCCCCTGAGAGAACCGAGATTTGTGTGTTTACACACACAGATCCCGCTTCTCGCTGTCACGAGCGATCACGGGTGCCCGGCGGTCATTGGCATGCGCATCGGCTTCGAAAACACGCGGAGGGCTCGCGCACGCCTGCTAAAGTGTCTTAAAGAGCCGACGTACAGCTACGACGGCTCGCACAGGGGAGCACACCTGTCTCAGTATAACCGCGGCGGCTGGTTCGGAAGCGGTTAAAGCAAGTAAATAGGATATACGTTCCTATCCATTTACTAATGCTAGCAGCATAAGGATTACAAATTGTCAATGTTGACAGAGAGTGAAGTTCCACTTTAAAGTGAAACATAAAGCAAGCGTTAACTAGGTATTTCGCTCCAAGTAGAAACCGTTGGTCTTGGGCAGCTGGGAAAAAAGCATAACATACACTATATTGCCAAAAGTATTGGGGCGCAGGGTTCAATATTGAGTTGGCCCGCCCTTTGCAGCTATAACAGCTTCAACTCTTCTGGGAAGGCTGTCCATAAGGTTTAGGAGTGTGTCTATGGGAATGTTTGACCATTCTTCCAGAAGAGCATTTGTGAGGTCAGGTACTGATGTTGGAAGAGAAGGCCTGGCTCACAGTCTCCACTCCAATTCATCCCAAAGGTGTTCTATCGGGTTGAGGTCAGGACTCTGTGCAGGCCAGTCAAGTTCCTCCACCCCCAAACTCGCTCATCCATGCCTTTATGGACCTTGCTTTGTGCACTGGTGTGCAGCCATGTTGGAACAGAAAGGGCCATCCCCAAACTGTTCCCACAAAGATGGGAGCATGAAATTGTCCAAAATGTCTTGGTATGCTGACGTCTTAAGAGTTCCCTTCACTGGAACTAAGTGACCAAGCCCAACCCCTGAAAATAAACCCCACACCATAATCCCCCCTCCACCAAATGGTTTGGACCAGTGCACAAAGCAAGGTCTATAAAGACATGGATGAGTGAGTTTGGGGTGGAGGAACTTGACTAGCCTGCACAGAGTCCTGACCTCAACCTGACAGAACACCTTTGGGATGAGTTAGAGCGGAGACTGTGAGCCAGGCCTTCTCGTCCAACATCAAATGCGCTTCTGGAAGAATGATCAAACCTTCCCATAGACACACTGCTAAACCTTGTGGACAGCCTTCCCAGAAGAGTTGAAGCTGTTATAGCTGCAAAGGGTGGGCCAACACAATACTGAACCCTACGGACTTAAGCCCCCGTACACACGGTAGGATTTTCCCATGGATTCTGTCCTATCGGACAATGTTGTCGAAAAATCCGACCGTGTGTAGGCACCATCGGACAGTGTACGTCGGATTGTCAGACGGACAAAGTCCTATCTCCTGCTGGATAGATTTTTCGACAACAAAGTCCGATCACACCAAATCCGATCGTGTGTATCGAATTCCTGATGGACAAAGTGCCACGCATGCTCAGATCACATTACAAGACCAAAGCTATTGGCAACTAGCCTCTACGTAGTCCCGTCATAGGCAACAAACGTCACCACGTTCAGAATGATCGGATTTTCCGACAACTTTGTCCGACCGTGTGTACGCAACACCAACATCGGACAAAGTATGACAGACATGATCCGACGGACCTGGTCCTCGGATAATCCGCGCGTGTGTATGGGGCTTAAGACTGGGATGCCATTAAAGTTCATGTGGGCGTAAAGGGGCGTCCCAATACTTTTAGTAATATAGTGTATGTATAATACTTATGCAAAAGAAAAAAAAAAAAAAAAAGAAGTACAGAACAAAACATCATAGAGCATTACATAATGACACAACAACAATCGCACACAAAGTTACATTAGTGTTTTTTTTTAATGTCTAAATGTGGTTTATGCACAGTTAGGATCCATTTCTAATAACGCAAACATCTAGAAAGCACACATTTGTTCTGTCTTTCCCTCGTATACATTGGTCTATATTTCCATATATATATATATATATATATATATATATATATATATATATGTATATATATATAAAAAAGAAGAGGAAAAAAAAAATAGGACACAGTAGTTGTGAGCGTAGGACATCTGACCATCTGTTCCCAGCGTCAGGTGACTGATCCCAGCCAATGGAGTCCCTGTCAGGTGACAGAGCTCAGCTGTCACTCCGAATGAGCATCACACTCTCAGCATCTCTGATGGGATGGCATCCTGGGACAGCAGTGCCACGGACAGTTACGTGGTCACAGAGTTACGTGACAGAGTCATGCTGGGCCTTATGCACAGGGAAATCTAGCTGGCTGCCGCTAAACAAAATCAGACAAGGCAATAGAGGAGGTAAAACAAACTAAGCTGCGGTTGTTTAAATAGGACACTGGACCGACAGGTTTTTTTTACCACGATTATCCAGCCCACCGTCAGCAGCTAAAAAAGGTGACACTAGGGTGACGAGCACAAAGCAAGATGTCATCACATCTATTCACAGACTCAGCAATTCCATATACATTGTGGAGCCTCGGGCAAAGCTGACTCATTTCGAGCACCGGGGAAGAGAAGCGCATAATGAGGAGAGCGCAGGTGCTGAGAACAAGATGTCGTTTTGGTGCCTCCAAATAATTCTAAGCCTGGTTTTCTGAGGTCCTTTTCAGACCAGCGTATGTTCTGGGAGAAACGGTCACGCTGGGTTGTAAAGGAACAAAAAACACTTTGGTATCAAAGGAAGAGGGTATGGTAGGAACAAGTTCTGTCAGATGAGGAGAGTCTATGACTTGAAGGATTGTCCTGCATTCAAGAAAGCTTGAAACAATCTTAAAAACAAATTGAATACAGTAAAACCTTGGATTGTGAGCATAATTCATTCCAGAGACATGCTTGTAATCCAAAGCACTTGTATATCAAAGCGAATTTCCCCATAAGAAATAATGGAAACTCAGATGATTCGTTCCACAACCATTTATTCATAAGTCCTTCAGTTTATAGTCCATATAAAAAGATTATAGCAATGTGATAGGATGTGTAACCATAAAATGTCCATCCACAAATAGAAGCCTCCACAAGGGGATTAGAAGCAAAATCCAGCAGGATCCACAGAGTATAAAAGGTGACGCTACTTATATATCAAGACATCGCTTGTATATTAAGACATCACTTGTATATCAAGTCAAAATTTATTAAAAAATGTTGCTCGTCTTGCAAAACGCTCTCAAACCAAGATTTTACTGTATTTCTGTTACGTTTAACCCATCAGTCTCCGTGCCTTTTGGATGTTAATAAACTTGGAGGTGATGGAAACTGGACATGTGTTATAAATTTAAATAGAAACTGCGCAAACCCATGGATACATTTAGGCTCCGTTCACATCTCCGCGTTCCAAATCGTGGGCGGAATCACCGCGATTTTGCCCGTAATTCACAATAGTGGTAAATCGCGTGACGCCCATGCGTTCCCCGTCAATTTCAATAGAATCCCAAACGCGGCACGCTTTTCCTGCGATTCGTTGGGCGACAATCGTGGTAAAATCACGCGGGATGCCTGTTGCCCAAAAAAAGTACATGAGCTTCTTTTGGGCAACGGGCGTCCTGCGATTCTATTTGCAAGATTTTACCACGATTGTCGCCCCCATACGCCAAGATGTGAACGGAGCCTAAAACCTCGGACTGCAAGCATAATTCATTCCAGAGACATGCTTGTAATCCAAAGCACTCGTATATCAAAGCAGATTTCACCATGAGAAAAAATGGAAATGATGGAAACTCAGATTATGGAAACCATTTATTCATATAAAAAGGATTACGGCAGCGCCATCTAAGTGGAGAAGGATCACAGTTTTTTTTGTTTTTTTTTATGTACAATAAAAGTGGAATGACACTCACAATGTTAAAAACGATATCCCGCATTAAGGAGTTTGGTACTCATCTGTGTAAAGCCGCTGGTGTACACAGTACGTGGCCAGAGGTTCAGGAGCGCTGGTGGCTCCCATTGCTTCTTGGAGAACTCAGACACTGGTGAACTGTTGACATCACTTCTGGGTGCTTCAACCACGCGTTGTGCCCGCCCCACCCGGCTGGGAGTGTCTCAGAGTTCTCCAGGAAGCGCTGAGAGCCACCAGTGCCCCCGGACCTCTGGCCACGTACTGTGTACACCAGCGGCTTTACACGGATGAGCACCAGACTCCTTAAGACGGGATATTATTTTTAACATTGTGAGTGTCAATACACTTTTTTGATCCTGCTCAATACTGCTCGTAAGACAGCACTCGTATTTCAAGTTAAAAAATAAACAAAAATAATATGTCTTGCAAAATGCTCGTATACCACATTACTAGCAAACCAAGCTTTTACTGTACATATAACAAGTTGAATTAAAGCAGCCACTCCACTGTGATATTATACCTAATCAGTCTTAAGTTGCACCAAAAAGAGTCGCGCTTACTAAAAAATAAAATAAAAATGTACAACGTGATTATATATATATATATATATATATATATACATATACATATATATACATACACACATGTACAGTTGTGCTCATAAGTGACAGAATTTATGATTTCTTGGCCATTTTTCAGAGAATATTCATGATAACAAAAACTTTTCTTCCACTCTTGGTTAGTGTTTGGCTGAAGCAATTTATTATCAATCAACTGGGTTTACTCTTTTTAAATCATAATGGCAACAGAAACTACCCAAATGACCCTGATCAAAAGTTTACATACCCTGGTGATTTTGCCCTTATAACATGCACACAAGTTGACACAAAGGAGTTTGAATGGCTATTAAAGATAACCATCCTCACCTGTGATCTGTTTGCTTGTAATTAGTGTGTGTGTATAAAAGGTCAATGAGTTTTCGGACTCCTGACAGACCCTTTCATCTTTCATCCAGGGCTGCACTGACATTTCTGGATTCTCAGTCGGGATAATTGTCAAAGGATCTGCAGGAAAGGGTAGTTGAACTGTATAAAACAGGAAAGGGATATACAAAGATTTCCAAGCAATTGAGAAAATGAGGGGTTCTGTTGAAACCAAACCACGGTCAGGTGGACCAACTAATGTTTCAGCCACAACTGCCAGGAAAATAGTTCGGGATGCAAAGAAAACCCACAAATAACTTCAGGGGAAATACAGGACTCACTGGTGTGGCCGTTTCAAGATGCACAATAAGGAGACACTTGAAGAAAGATGGGCTGCATGGTCGAGTTGCCAGAAGAAAGCCATTACTATGCAAATGCCACAAAGTATCCCGCTTACAATACACCAAACAGCACAGAAACAAGCCTTAAATCTTCTGGCACAAAGTCATTTGGAGTGATGAGACCAAAATTTTGCTTTTTGGCCACAGCCATACTTAACCATAATTTGGAGAGGAGTCAACAAAGCCTATGGAGGTACTGATGTTTTGGGGATGTGTAAGCTACAAAAGGCACAAGAAATTTGGTCAAAATTGATGACAAGATGAATGCAGTATGTTATCAAAAAATACTGGAGGAATATTTGCATTTATCAGCCAGGAAGCTGCGCATGGGACGTACTTGGACATTCCAACATGACAATGATCCAAAACACAAGGCCAAGTCGACCTGTCATTGACTGCAGCAGAATAAAGTGAAGGTTCTGGAGTGGCCATCTCAGTCTCCTGACCCCAATATCATTGATCCACTCTGGGGAGATCTCAAAACGTGCAGTTCATGCAAAACAGCCCAAGAATTTACAGGAACTGGAGGATATTTGCCAAGAGGAATGGGCAGCTTTACCATCTGAGAAGATAAAGAGCCTCATCCACAAATAACACAAAAGACTTCAAGCTGTCATTGATGGGGGCAATACATGGTATTAAGAACTGGGGTATGTAAACTTTTGATCAGGGTCATTCGGGTAGTTCCTGTTGCTATTACGATTTAAAAAGTACAGTAGAGTAAACACAGTCGATTGATAATAAATGGCTTCAGCCAAACACTAACCATGAGTGAAAGAAAAGAAAAGTATTTGATCCACTCTGGGGAGATCTAAAACGTGCAGTTCATGCAAAACAGCCCAAGAATTTACAGGAACTGGAGGATATTTGCCAAGAGGAATGGGCAGCTTTACCATCTGAGAAGATCCTCATCCACAAATAACACAAAAGACTTCAAGCTGTCATTGATGGGGGCAATACATGGTATTAAGAACTGGGGTATGTAAACTTTTGATCAGGGTCATTCGGGTAGTTCCTGTTGCTATTACGATTTAAAAAGTACAGTAGAGTAAACACAGTCGATTGATAATAAATGGCTTCAGCCAAACACAAAAAAAGAAAAGTATTTGTGTTATCATTCATATTCCATAAAATGGCCAAGAAATCATAAATTCTGCCAGGGTATGTAAACTTATGAGCACAACTGTATATAAGCCAAACACAAAAATGCAAAAGAAAAAAAGTCCTCCTCTCATGTCCAAACATGCGATTAGCCTCCATCACCAAGAACAGTAATGTTCAATTGTGAGGCCACCACTTTTATATGGAGAGTACATGCTTACCGACTAAACGTGACTCCCTGTAAAGAGGAGTCAACAGAGCTTTCAATCAGGCACCCAGCCCTGGATCACCATAGAGCAACCCCATTGGTTGATGATTGTGACTGGTTCCCAAGTCGGGCACAGCTCCATAAAGCATATCTCGTAAGAATATAAAAAGAAATGCTCCGATGGTGTAAAGCTCTAATGGGTACTTTTATTGATTAAATTAAAATCAAAGTGCTTAATACAAATCCTCACTGGCCAGATAAACAGCGCCTGCACTTCTGGGAACTCGTGATGACATCAGCATGTCACTCCGCCCTACGTGTTTCGTTGTCCGAGCACATGTGTTATGTTGCCAGCAACATGTTTACTAGCAGGGTAGCAAAGATGTGCATTATATAGGGAACTAAGCCATTACTGTGAACAGGAGTCCCCTTTAGTCCATTGTCTGCCTCTGCAAACTGCACTGTATATTGACACAGCTGTTTTCACACACTGGCCTCAAGGCTGCTATTAGAAGTCATAGGGCCCCATACAGACCGCCTGACAGGGCCCCACATATATACAAAAAAATTGTAAATAGCTCCCTCTCTGTCCCCAACCCGTGCTCCTGAATAAATGGACCCTAGGAAACGTGTTTACTTGTTAGGAGCTAGGGCCCATGAGATTACTGTGCATGTGCCCAAAAGGATTTAAAAATAGTCCTGTCTGCCCGGGTCCCCAGCTGAACTGATGGTACAGAAGGACTAACTCTACTCCCTATCAGCAGCTCTGACTGGACTATTTGTGCCAACGTGCACATAAAACTGAACTCCAGGCAAACAGCTAAATCCATGTATGGGAGAGGTTTCACCTACTAAAGAATTTGCCTTCCTGTCCTTCCAGTCCTGAGACTTACACAGCCCTGCAGGACAGCATAGCTAGCTTGGTGACCTGACTTTTCTTGGCACCTATTAGGCAATACAGCCCGGTCACCTACCCACCCACAGCCTGTGACTGGACAGGCAGAGCCAGATTTCGATATAAATATAGGCAGAGCTGAATTCCTATAAATGAGAAATATGCTAGTGCTAAATTCATAATGTGCAAATGCGAACATAAAAAACATATATCATTCACAATTTTTTTTTTACAATTCATCCAGAAGTGAAAAGACATAGATGGCGCTTTGTGAGTGATAACAATAAAGTCCCATATAATCAGGTAAGAATACTAGGCAATAATGGAAAAAGTCCATGCAATGAATTATTGTGCTCACATCAATCCATGTGTTAGTCAGGAATAAATTATCCAAAAATGTGAATTTTTTTCTATCTCAAAACAAGTTTTTATTAAACAAGCATAATACATCCATTACTGGCTTCAGAGCAATACGCTGTTATACACTCGCAGACCTCAATTCTACATAGGATACTGAAAGTTTTAAAGAAATATGTACAGTGTATACATTTACACGTTAGAAGCAATAAACAGCATCATGTGACATATGTGCAGAGATCCAATCCATACAAAGTTGTACAGGTATCGAGGCACAGACCCCCCCCCCCCCCCCTTGAGCGATTGGTATTGCCATAGCAAAGTGATTATAGCAAACGGTACAATACAAGTTCCACCAGTGCCAACCCAGGTTTCCATAGCTTGGCAAACTTTGCAGTCCTGCCCCTATGTTGGTAGATATATTTTTCTAGCCTTAAAGTGTTGCCTATTTGCTCTATCCACTCCTGCACTGTAGGGGGTTGCGTTGATTTCCAGTGCCGTAAAATACGTTTCCATGCCTGAAAAAGGGCCCTGGCTATCGCCTGTCTAGGGGCCTCCTCCACCAAGCCATCGTCTATAATACCCAATTGTGTGGGATCCTTTTTAATCTGAACCTGGAAAGCTTGGTTAATAACCCCTATAACCTCTGTCTAGTAAACATGTCATTTGGGGCAACGCCACAGAAGATGTATCAGATCGCCATGGTCCTGCATGCAGCGAGTAGATGAGGGATCATAGCGCACTACCATTTTAACCAACTTGGCAGGAGTATAATGGACCCACAGAAGTATTTACAACTGGGACAGGCGCTGAGCAACATTTAAAGAACACTGAAACTGCCAATAGCGCCTCCTCACATTTTCCTCTTCAAAGGGCCCCACATCCCGCTCCCTCTGGGATAACACCTTTTGGGTGGAATTGGGTAAGGATAGATTAAGTAGCATAGAGTAGCTGCAGGATATGAAGCCCTTATAAGACGATACATCTGACATGTAATTAAAGATAGTAGTGTTTTGTACCCATGCATCTACATCATTTTGGGCTTTTATCGCATGCTGGAGTTGGAAGCAGTAGAACTGCATTAGACATGGGGAGTTTCCACCTGAAGAGCAGCAAAGGCACGCAGCTCTCCATTACGGAATATTTGATACAAGTAATTAATCCCGTATTGCTGCCATTTTTTTACTATATTGCAATTTCCCGGTTATTTTGTCATATAGGGATAAAGTGTTCTGACTTTATTCCAAATTTTTTGCATTAGGTTATACGTGGGGTATAATTTATTTGATTTACCGAACTGCAAGGCTTCCAATCGTGAATTTAAGGAGTTTAGTAGTGGAATCCACTTTAGTTCATCTCCGGGGCAGGGGCTGAGTTAATCGATCTGGCTATGTGTTGTAGCCATGAATTTGGCAGTGCCAACCCACCTGCTTCCTTAGGCCGCTGAAGCTGCTCCAGTTCCAAGAACACAACAGAAAAGTGGAATGCCACTACGAACTCAAGTAGTTCAGCACATGGGCACCCCCTTAGCAGTATCCTCCATCACCCTTCATATCACCCCACCTCCCCTTAATCCCTGCATTCTGAGCGAAACTCACTACTTAACCTTTTTATCTGAACGTAATACACTCCTTAACCCTCCATTCTGAGCACAACGCACTCCTTAACCCTCCATTCTGAGCGCAACGCACTCCTTAACCCTCCATTCTGAGCGCAACGCACTCCTTAACCCTCCATTCTGAGCGCAACGCACTCCTTAACCCTCCATTCTGAGCGCAACGCACTCCTTAACCCTCCATTCTGAGCGCAACGCACTCCTGATCTCTGCATTCTGAGCGCAACGCACTCCTGATCTCTGCATTCTGAGCGCAACGCACTCCTGATCTCTGCATTCTGAGCGCAACGCACTCCTGATCTCTGCATTCTGAGCGCAACGCACTCCTGATCTCTGCATTCTGAGCGCAACGCACTGCTGATCTCTGCATTCTGAGCGCAACGCACTGCTGATCTCTGCCTTCTGAGCGCAACGCACTGCTGATCTCTGCATTCTGAGCGCAACGCACTCCTGATCTCTGCATTCTGAGCGCAACGCACTCCTGATCTCTGCATTCTGAGCGCAACGCACTCCTGATCTCTGCATTCTGAGCGCAACGCACTCCTGATCTCTGCATTCTGAGCGCAACGCACACCTGATTCCTGCATTCTGAGCACAACACACTCCTGAACCCTGCATTCTGAGCGCAGTGCACTTTTGAACCCTGCATTCTGAGCATAACGCACTCCTTAACCCTTCATTCTGACCGTAATGTACTCCCAAACCCTGCACTCTCTTGTAATACTTTTTTTTTGTGTCCACTGCGTTTGTTATCTACATTTGGGGTTAACAATGTATCATCACCCACAGTAAATCACAAAAGGCAGTGCGTGTTGAACACGGTGCAGGAAACACACATGGAACATGCCTTTCTGGCATCACGTTCTGGAGTGAACCGGCCCTAACAACAGGGCACTGATCCCAGTGATCTTTGACTTCATCAGTGTTGTTCAAGTAGATCTCCATCTCTCTAAGGTTGCCTTCCCCTTGTCTAGAATATATATATATCCATCAGCCCAGTATAAACTATATTTGCTAAACCCTGATAAAGGAGGAGGACCCTTTAAACCACAGAGATACTGAAAGTTGTTTTTTACTGAATGAGACTAAAGCACAGTTCAATTGTTGGCAGGGGATTGTCTGTTGACAGACTGTTGTCCTAAAATCTTACAGTTAATACGCTCCTTTTGACAACCGTTGTCCAATTTTCGGCAAACAAATGTTGGATGGCAGGCTAGTAGATTTTCGGCGAACATCGGTTTGACGTCAGATTTTCGTATGGCCGGTACACAAATCCGTCACACAAAAGTTGAAAGTACAAACACGCATGCTCAGAATCAATGCTCACCAAACACGAAATTAGCAGAAGTGGCCCAAAGGGTGGCGCTCAAGAGCTGAAATTCCACGTAGTATGTCACTACGTTCGTGTTTGTGGCACAACAATTGTGTACCATTAGTATGCAAGACAAAATCCTGGCACACGCCCTTTTGACAAAAATCTGACGCTTGGTTGTCCAACAATCGTACCGTGTGTACAAGGCTTTATAGTAAAATAATGTTCTGGACTTTACACATAAGCATCTGGTACCCAACATACAAACCAACCTGCGGTCGTCACTCCTCTGAAAGCTGCCCAAAAACACAATCTCCTTTGCACAAGTATCAAGAAAAAAAAAAAAAAACACACACTTTTGCTCTCTCCCCCTGCAGCTAACCAGATTGGATATTAACATTGCTGCTCCCTCTACCAGTCAGAGTACTGCTAGAACAAGGATGACACGAGTGATACAAAATATAAATTCAGGTGCTTTTACTACTTAAATTAAAAATATTTTTAGTAAACACATACCTGTATTATTTGGCACTGTTGTTTGGCAAAAAGAAGGATTGGTTAAACCCACAAGTGATTTTTTACCACTATTCCTTTATATTGGCTTCTGGAATTTACAAATGCAGCAATTTAGAACTCGGGTGAAAGGTTTAGCACTGGGAAAAACACTTTTTGATAGATAAAAAGTGCATTTTATATACAACTATATCCACTTCAGCCCCGGAAGGATTTACCCCCTTCCTGACCACAGCGTTTTTGCGATTCGGCACTGCGTCGCTTTAACTGACAATTTGCGCGGACGTGCGACGTGGCTCCTAAACAAAATTGACATCCTTTTTTTCCCCACAAATAGATCTTTCTTTTGGTGGTATTTGATCGCCTCTGCGGTTTTTTTTATTTTTTTTTGCGCTATAAACAAAAAAACAGCGACAATTTTGAAAAAAAAAACGCATTATTTTTTACTTTTTGTTATAATAAATATCCCCCAAAAATATATAGATTCTCAGTTTAGGCCGATACCTATTCTTCTACATATTTTTGGTAAAAAAAAAAATTTAAAAAATATCAATAAGCGTATATTGATTGGTTTGCGCAAAAGTTATAGCGTTTCCGAAATAGGGGATAGTTTTATGGCATTTTTATTAATAATTTTTTTTTACTAGAAATGGCAGCGATCAGTGATTTTTATCATGACTGCGACATTATGGCGGACACAGCCGGAAATTCTAAGTAAGGTACCAGTACGTTACTTTGCCCAGCCGTGCCATTCTGCCGACGTATATATGCAGGAGCTGGTCGGGAACCGGATATAGATCAGACCAAAATGAGGGACAAATCAGGAGGAATGAGGGACAGAGGGACATTGCTCCAAATCAGGGACAGCTCCTTCGAAACCAGGGACAGTTGGTAGGAAGGTATTCATACCCTTAGAAATTTTCCACATTTTGTCATGTTAATACCAAAAACATAAATGTATTTTATTGGAATTTTATGTGATAGGCCAACACAAAGTGGCACATAAGTGTGAAGTGGAAGGAAAACGATAAATGGTTTTCCAATTTTTTTACAAATAACATCTTTCCTTAACAGGGTAGTTAGAATAGGTTTGGAGCGAGTGCGGGAGCAGATTTAAGTATAGTTGGTGTTTGACTGGAATTGTAGAGTTACAAGAACTACTGAAGATGACTTGAAAAACTTTTTTTTTTTTTTTTTTTAGATATGGAGTAGAATTACCCATTAGGTTTTTATTGCAGTTTATGTCCCCGTTATGGGGATTCACCCTCTCCATTTGTCCCGTTTACCGTGATCATTGAAAGGTAAAGCAATATAAAAGCCCAGATTTTGGGTTGTCCTCAGAAAAATAATAGGCAGGAAACCTTTCTTTGGGGACACTAGTTCTTGTGACCTGGGGGGCCCCAAGGGATTGTATAAAATTTCTATACAAACTGTGCAGCGCTTAAATGATCAATAATTGGTTCAACAATTAAACCACATTCATAAGTGATAAAATAAATATATTTGTGACTCAAACTAAGGAGATCAAAGCAAACAAAATCCAAAGAAATAAGGATCCAAAAAGATTAATCAAAATTATAGTCCCACATGCCGTGTTGAGAAATGGAAATCACAGGATAGCCAGAATGTTATCAACAAAGCTCATGCTGCGCTTACTGGAACATATGTGACCCCCCTTACTAAGAGCGGTCTGTATGCACTTTGCTTACACAGCCTCATTGGGTGTTCTTTTATTTTATGGATGACATAAATTAAAAGAACACTCCACATAGTGTATTACCATTGATAAAATATCAACAGATAGCACAGCGATGATGACATCATATGTGATGAAACGCGTAGGCCAAGTACACATGCACGGTTAGCCTTTTTGGTCTCTTGAGGAAGTATTACTTCTAACATTTTCCACGCTTGTTTGTGATCGACCCACGTGAGTGTAATCTTTTTATTAAATTGATTTTATCAATGGTAATACACTATGTGAAGTGCTCTTTTATTTTATGCCATCAATAACAAATACTATCATACTTGGGAGCCGGAGTCATTGCGAGACAGAGGCAAGCGGTTACCAAATCCCCTGTGGTGTTCGTTACATGGAGAGTTCCAACAAAGTGCATACAGACCGCTCTTAGTAAGGGGGTCACATATGTTTTGGTAAACGCAGCATGAGCTTTGTTTGTGACATTCTGGCTGTCCTGTGATTTCCATTTCTCAACACGGCATGTGGGATTAAAATCTTGATTAAAGCAGAGGTACGCCGATTCATTTATTTTTTTAAAGAAATCAGTAGCTACAAATACTGCAGCTGCTGACTTTTAAAATATGGACACTCACCTGTGCATGTCGGCACCAGAAGCCGATCTGTCCTTTGGCACTCGAGTGCTGCCACTGCCATCTTCGGTAAGGGAATCAGGAAGTGAAGCCTTGCTGTTTCACTTCCTGGTTCCCTACTGCGCATGCGAAACTCGCTCTGTGCGTTCCCACTGGTCCCTGCTGTCTTCCGGGACCGGTGCATCTCCCAGAAGACAGTGGGGGGACAGAGAAGATGCCGGAAGTGGCTTAGATACCCGCGGGTGGCTTGGGTATCTATGCCCATAAGTGGGAGCAAAATACCTGTATTAGACATGAAATGGAGGGGGGGGGGGGGGGGGGGGGGGAGAATCCGAAAATCGGAAGTTCAAATTTTGGGTGGAACTCCGCTTTAACCCGTTTGGGATCCCTCTTTCTTTGGACTTTGCTTTTATCTCCTTAGCTGGATTCACAAAATGTATTTTATTCACTCATGAATGTGGTTTAATTGTTTCACCAATTATTGATTGTTCATTTAAGAACTGCACTGTTTGTATATTGATTTTTTTTATAATGAATACATGAATGCGTGGCTGGTAGTGGTGCCTAGGTAGTGATTTTATGAAGTAGCTGCCCCTTCAAGAATATATAACTATATGCATAATTGGAACAGTAGGTAAAGGTGTTGGCGCTAGAAATCAAGTGGTGAATTCAACATAGAAATCAATAGAAACATAGCATGAAATGGTCACAAACATATATAAAGTCCAAATGTGACAATCCCAACACCATAGATATAAATGGATTCTTCTGATTAGAGAGTTCTTTAAAGGCTTCACCACCAGTGCTCAAAAGGTAGATGGCAACTCACCAGTGGTGTTTGACCACTTTTTAAGGTAGGTCAAAAAACGCTTTGTTGGATAAATCAGCAAGATCCTGGATAAGGCATCTCTCCACTGGGGGGCCCCCTCCATCAACAACCAAGGATATGGGAAAGTGTTCCACCAAGGACACAAAGGAGAGCTCTTATGGTGTAGTAAGTTTTATTATAAATGGGTTTAAAAGGTATCAAAATTTTGCACTCACGTGTGACTGTGCCAAGCTTGGCACCAAGGTGTCTACAGCATGTGCGGATGGATATATCGCACTCTCTGCTGCTTGCGATCCACGCCTCTTTCTGAATGTAATATTAGTAAGTAAGTGACATGGGGCCCGGAAATGACGAATCCCTGCTCCATCATGATTTTTTCTAATGTCGGGTATCACGCGGCATAGTGCATAGCAGCTCTTTGCATATTTCACATTTTGCACCTTTAGCACAGATTTACTGTATTTAATTCCATTAATTTGCAAGAATTTCCTCACTTCCTGTTTTGGCTATGGGACAGGAAGTGAATGTAAATCTCCCCAACAGGACACAGATGGTAAAAAAAATTTAATAAAAAAAGGGTTTTCCTATATTTCTACTTTGAGATCAAAACAAAAGTCATGACCTAATCAAATCAGGCCACCTGTCTGTAGTCTGTCTGCCCATCGCTTTATTGCACATGTGAATGCAGTTTGCAACTGCCTCTCTGGTTCAAAATAAGAGGCTGGTGCATTAAAAGTGCCCTTGATAAAAAGGAGAGGAGAAAGAGAAATCCTGTCCTGTTCATGCATATAGATGGGGTGTTGTGATGACATTAGCAGATTGAAAAGGGTCACATTACTCCGCGTTAGCAAAACAAGCCTTGTTTTTGTTGCAATCAGCAGAGCGTTAATAAGGGGTCGGGCCCAGTAAAATAATCACACCATCACCAGACTGAATTTATGAGCTAAATCAAATTCCCTCTAGTATTGACATGTATAGATTAAGCGGATGTGTTGGACTGTACCAAGAAGATCAAAATCTCACATGAATCATACAATATTATAAACCGCACTGTAACCAAAATGAAAAAAAAAAAGCAAGATACAAAATTTGGACTTTATAGATCAAGTAACGGTAACCATGATCAAACGTTCTGTAAAAACCTCCTTTGCCACCAGTAGTATGCATGGTCTCCACGAGTTGCAAAGTCTGTGGGGTATCTGGTGATCCTCATGCCCAGTACACACGATCCGAAAATCAGACGAAAGATCGTCCAACTTTTCTCACTTTCTGGTTGCAAGTAGAAATTGAATAGGTTACTAAAGTTACGAAAATTTACGTAACTTTTTAAAATTTACGAAAATTTTCGTACGGCAGAATAAAAAAAAAATCAGAAGTGATGTCATGTGTTGTAGTGTATTTGTATTGTATTTTCAGACGACAACTGTACTGATTAAAACGAAAATCGTATAAAATGTTCGTGCTTGTCCGATCGGACGAACTGTTGTGATCGTCTATCGAAGGCTGTGTACCATCATATTATTGTACGATCGATTCGAAAGCGGTATTTATTGGAGAGTTTTCGAATCGTGTGTACGGGCCATTAGAACACTTACACGGAAGATCTGAGCTGCACTGCATAACCGTCCCTTTGCCTTACAGGTGAGGTCAGTGACCGCAGAACAGTGGTGACTGAGGATGAGTGAAATAAGGAATTTACATTTCTGGAAACTTTAGTGAAAACCTGGAAATTTCAATGCGATTTAAAAATTTTGGCAAAATGCACTAAAGAGTCAATGAGGAAGGTGGTTTGTCAAGAAGAATTCCAGGTATGGGATATTTTTACATTTTTCAGCTTGGATCAATGTAATTATGTATACAGTAAAACCTTGGTTTGAGAGCATTTTGCAAGACAAGCAAACATTTTTTAACAAATTTTGACTTGATATACAAGCGATGTCGATATACAAGTAGCGTCACGTCACAACCGAGTATAAAAGAGAGAGAGAGGCACCTCTAAGTGTAGCAATATGGTTACATTTAATGAAGGTACAACATTTAGCAACTCACATGGTTGATGATTAAAAGAGGCACATTTAAGTATGAAGGCATCCGGGGTAAAGCTGTCCACATAAACCATCCCCCGCACCGCCACCAACGTCGTCCCTTCAACGCTGCGCTCCATAAGCCGTTCAAATCGCTCTACTGCAGGGTAGTCTTCCCGGTCATGACTGCAGAATGACAGCGGTGAGAGCCGGTGGTGCAGGGGACCGTCTATGTGGACAGCTTTACCCCGGATGCCTGCATACTTGGATGTGCCTCTTTTCATCATCAACCATGTGAGTTACTAAATGTTGTACCTTCATTAAATGTAACCATATTGCTACACTTAGAGGTTCCTCTCTTCTCTTTTATACTTTGTGACTCCTGCTGGATTTTGCTTCTAATCCTTTTGTGGAGGCTTCCATTTGTGGATGGACATATTATGGTTACACAACCTGGTCACATTGTTATAATTTTTATATGGACTATAAACTGAAGGACTTATGAATAAATGGTTGTGGAACAAATCATTTGAGTTTCCATTATTTCTTATGGGGAAATTCGCTTTGATATACAAGTGCTTTGGATTACAAGCATGTTTCTGGAACGAATTTTGCTTGCAATCCAAGGTTTTACTGTATACCATAACCTGCCCAATGCCCCTGGAGATCATTGAAGAAGACACCGCTATTTCCACTTGCTTTCAGGTCCTGTACTGCTACCCTGCTGCATTCTAATAACAGGAGGTCAGGCTCTTAGCATTCTGATTGAATGCAAAGCGTTCTTTGATTCGATGAATTGGAGAAGCATGAAGTCACCCTTTCCACCTCATCAAATCAGAGAGCAATTTACATTCATTCAGAAACTGAAAAACCGAGTGGCCAACCTCCTGTGTTCTTAATTCATCGGGTAGGTAACTCTGCACGGATCCCAGAAGCAAGTGGAGATCACTGAAGCAGCGATTTCCAGCTTCCGGGGGATCATCAGGTATGGTGTGTGTACATAGCTTCATTGGTCCAAGCTGCATAAAATGTAATTATGTGAAGCTGCACTATACCTGGAATGCCTCTTTAAAGTAGAACTATAGGCACAACTTTATTTTTTCATTTTGGATAGAGTAAGGGAGGGTTATAACCCCTCTAAGGTTTATTTTCACCATTTGTGTCCCACTGTGGAGATTTCCCTTCACTTCCTGTCCCATAACCAACCAGGAAGTGAGAGGAAATCTCTGCAAATTAGGGGAATTCCTTGGTGACCCCCAGGTCATCAGAACTAGTATCCCCATTTGAAAATTTCACCTCCATTACTTTTCTGGGGACAACTCAAAATGTAGGATTTTTCTTTTACTTTCACGTTCAATGATAATGGTAAACAGAACAAATAGAGAAGGTGAATCTCCTTAACTACTTAAAGACCGGAAGGATTTGCCCCCTCAATGACCAGGCCATTTTTTGCGATACGGCACTGCATCGTTTTAACTGACAATTGCGCAGTCGTGCGACGTTGTACCCAAACAAAAATGAATATCATTTTTTTTCCCACAAATAGATCTTTCTTTTGGTGGTATTTGATCACCTCTGCTGTTTTTATTTTTTCAGCTATAAACAAAAAAAAGAGTGACAATTTTGAAAAAAAAATAAAAAAACAATATTTTTTACTTTTTGCTATAATAAATACCCCAAAAAATAAAATGTCTTCATCAGTTTAGACCAGTATGTATTCGTCTACATATTTTTGGTAAAAAAGAAATGAATCGCAATAACCGTATATTGATTGGTTTGTGCAAAAATTATAGCGTCTACAAAATAGGGGATAGATTTATGGCGTTTTTATTATTTATTTTTTACTAGTAATGGCGGCGATGTGCAATTTTTAGTGGGACTGCGACATTGCGGTGGACAGATCGGACACTGGACACTTTTTTGGTACCAGTAATTACTGTATAAACACTAGGGGGCGATCAAGGGGTTAAGTGTTCCCTAGGGAGGCGTTCTAACTGTGGGGGCAGTGTACTGACTAGAGGAGGAGAGAGATAACTGTTCCTGATCACTAGGAACAGCAGAGCTCTCTCTCTCTCTCTTCTCCCCTGTCAGAATGGGGATCTGTCTGTTCTGGCTCTCTGAGGTGCGATCGCAGGTGGCTGGTGGACATTGCGGCCGGGCGCATAGGCTCCGGTCTTGTGCCGCTGGCACGGGCGCATGCACGCCCCCAATAGCTTCTCAAAGAGGCCGATGTACAATGACGGCGATTCACGCACCGTACAACTGTGGCGGCTGGTCGGCAAGTAGTTAATGTGGCACAAACAATAAAAAATGACAGGGGTTCTAATCTATCTCCACTCTATCCAAAACTAAATAAACAAAAAAAAAAGTTTTGTCTTTAGTTAGGGTTCAGAAGCTCTTTTACATTTTTTTCACTGCAAGAAACAAACAGAAAATAAATAAAAGGGAAAAAAAAAAAAAAAAAGATAGCACACACATAAAAGTCAAATACACAAATAAAAGAAAAAAAGAAAAAACAAAAATTAAATAAAGCTAAAACTACCCTAAAAATACTCCCGCCACACAAACAAAAAACACCCCCTAAATAGAGGTTTCTCAACCAGGGTTCCTCCAGAGATGAACAATTTTTGCCTCTCAGATAAGTTCCCACTGACACCATTGATCTTTGTAGTGATCTGTTGGGGCACAATTCTTCCCAATGGCCACAAGTGTAAGGGGCATTCCTTACCACTGACCATCACACTAGTTGTAGATATATTCATTTTTAGCAGTGATTGCCTGAAACTGAGAAGTTATTTCAAAAGTTCCTCTGTGTTGAAAAAGGCCCCTTTAAATGATTTTGATTTATAGGGAATTATCCAGTTACAAATTGGTGACATATTGCTAAAGCGTAACTTTCAATTTTGCTCATTGGGCTGCTTAGGCAATATTTCCTTCAAAACAATGATATAAAGCAGATCATTGTGTTCAAGAAATATTGCCTAAGCAGCCCAATGAGCAAAATTGAAAGTTACGCTTTAGCAAAATTTCAATTTTTAACTGGATAATTCCCTAAAAATCACTTTGTTCATTCCTATTGATGACAAACAATGCAGCCAAGACAGGTGGCAGCAGGGAAACAGAATTCAGACGACAGGCCACAGCCAAAATAATGACCATAATCACTGCCTATTTCCCTAAACTCACACCCTGAGGCGCTTTTCAGGAGCCTTTGTGCTACAAAAAAAAAAAAAAAAAGCGTCTGAAAAGCTCAAGAAAACCCATTTCCATTAAGATCAATGAACGCTTTTACACTGGGGCGGTGCGCTGGCGGGCCGGTGAAAAAAGTCCTGCAAGCAGCATCTTTGGAGCGCTTAACCACTTACAGACCGGAAGATTTTCCCCCTTTTGTGATAAGGCACTGCGTCGCTTTAACTGACAATTGCGCGGTCGTGCGACGTTGTATCCAAACAAAATTGACGTCCTTTTTTTCCCCACAAAGAGAGATTTGTTTTGGTGGCATTTGATCACCTGTGCATTTTTTTTTATCAAAATCGCAGTAAGTGTACATTAATTGGTTTGCACAAAAGGTACAGCATCTACAAAATAGGGGATAGATTTATAGCATTTTTTTTTTTTTACTAGTAATGGTGGCGATCTGCAATTTTTAGCGGGACTGCGACATTGCGGCGGATAGATCAGACACTTGTTTGGGACCACTGACATTTATACAGTGATCAGAGCTATAAAATGCACTGATTACTGTATAAATGACGATCGCGGGTGGCCGGCGGATATTGCAGCCGCAGGCCACACGCAGCGTGTCCCCTGCCATGCAGCGGGCACGTGTGCGCCTACTATGGCTCTTAAAGGAGCTGACATACACCTACGGTGATTCATGGTAAAGAGTTTAACTGGTCAGCAAATGATTAAAAATAAAAAAAATTGCCCGTCCATTGAAATGAATGGAAAGCGATTGAAAAGCGCCACAAAATGGTTCTTTTGAGTCATATGACCATAAAAAAAACGCCCGCTAACGCTGCAAAAGCGTTTGAAAAGTGCTGCAAAAATGACAGACGTTTTATGTGCAGTTTGAGCGCCTCCGTGTGAAAGGGGTCTTAATCACCGGGACCCTTTTTGCTCAGGCACTGCCCAGGGGAAATGCGTTACTGGGGGTTCTAAATGGGGCATTGTATTTCACAGGAAATAGAGACTTTAAAGATATTTTTTGCTATGGTTACCCATTTGTATTCTGAATTTCAATCTTGAAAGATTTAAATAGGGCAAGTTCACTTTATTATAGGCAAGTGAATCCAGCAGAGCATCACTAAGTAATTAGTAAAACACTGGATGGAGGACTGCTCTGTGAAGCGGAAGAAAATGCATTTTTCAGTGAACACCTGAGGTAGAATGCTAAAGCGCTTCGAGAATCATTTTACGCCTTGATCAGATATAATTTGCGGGAACCAACATAAGAGAACAGCTTAGGGAAAAACTGGGGGTTTATCGCCTCCTGTTAGCACAGGGGGCAACGGTGAACTGCCCTACCTCTGACAGTCCGGGAGTATTTGCGCAAAAAATAGGACCTGTAAATTATGCCACTGCAAGTACATCACGTAGTGCCAAGTAGGGCTGCACGATTCAGGCCAAAATGAGAATCACGATTTTTTTTTTTTGCTTAGAATAAAGATCACAATTCTCGTGGCGTAACATCATCGTTCATATTATACAAAAATTGGGCTAACTTTAATGTTTCCTTTTTTTTTTTTTTTATTCATTAGTGTATTTAGGTTTATCCCTAAAAAAAAAAAAAAATATTTAAAGTCAGCAGTTACAAATACTGCAGCTTCTGACTTTTAATAATCTGACACTTACCTGTTCCAGGGTCCAGCGATGCGGGGGGTCGAAGCTCCGCTCACCCCCCGATTGCAAATGTGGGCACCCGGCTGTGGCTTCACAGCTGGGCACCCACTGCGCATGCGCAAGCGGCGCGCCATGATTGGCCGCACAGTCACCTGGGACCTGTCACGTGTCCCAGATGACTGACAGGAGGGAGGGAGCCCTTCCTGCACCGAGGGGAAGTGATGTCACCAGCCCAGGCATTAAAGAAGGCAGACTACGAGGGACCCCCTAGCAACAGGCATTTAGAGGTGAGTAAAAAATAAAAATTCCAATTTTTTTTTCTTAGGAATTTTAAGCATTTTTTTTTTTTTTTTAGGGGGAAACACCACTTTAAGTGGTTAAACTTCCCTAATTTATTTACAGACATAAGTTCATAGCTTTGGTCTAAAGAACAAAACGTTACAATGTTTATAGTTAGCTCCTCGGCTGAGGAATGTTGTGATACTTGGCAGACTGCCTGTTTTTTTTGACAGCTGTAGGCTTGAGCAGAGAACTCTGCATAGAATCAGGAAAATGCTTTGTTAAGATCATGAGGGGGTAAAAAAAAAAAAAAAAATTAATCTTAACGATTTATCGTGCAGCTCTAGTGCCAAGTACATTATATGGCAAAAAGTTTGTTGACACCTGACCATAACACATTATTGTTGTTACACAGGATTTATATAGTGCCAACAGCTTGCGCAGCGGTTTACAATATAAAGGGGAACAGTACAATTACAACACAGTTTGATACAGAAGGAATGGGAGGACTCTGCTCATGGAGATACAATCTAAAGGGAGGGGGGGGGGGGGGGGGGGGGCTGGTACAAATGGTAATAGCTGCAGGGAGTGATGTGGTGGAGGCAACTCAAATACAGTTTTTTAGGTGGAGATGGGGTAGGCTTTCCTGAATAAATGAGTTTTTAGGGATCGCCTAAAAGGTAGGCAATGTAAGAGCTGACTGGACATACTGGGACAGGGAGGTCGAGAGGATGGGAAAGGTTCTGGATAAGTCCTGGAGGTGTGCATGGGAGGAGCTGACAAGGGAGCTAGAGAAAAAAATATAAGGGGGTGGAAACTCAAATGCACAGTAAGTATATAGTGCTCATGTGAAAAAAAAAAAAAAACATATAGATTCGTAAAATTCATAGTTTGTAGAAGTCCATAAAATATATGCGAGGAAAAAAAAAATACAATTGTATATATATATATATATATATATATATATATATATATATATATATATATATATATTAAGTAATAAGTGCTTCTAAATCAATACGCAGGGTAGTCCATGCAATCACAAAACAGCTTGGTAGGTGTTCAAATGTGCCAAGGTGTCCTCCCTCCAGTGATCCCCTAGGTCAAGGGTGCCCAACCTTTTTAAGAGCGAGGGCCACTTAAGCAACTTGGTAACCAGTCGCGGGCCACAATAAGCGGAGCGGGCATATGACAGGTCACGGCCACTCTATAGGCCCTCCGATCCGATCCACCCAGATGGAAGGGGACGAATTTCCTTCTATTTTTTTTTTTTAGATGATCAGATTGAAGGCAGTTGGGAGTAAACAGACAAAAGTCTGTTTACATCTGCCACTCTGTAGAGGTGAATTGAGGGTCGGCACCGATTGGGTAGGGCCGATCGTGTGAAAAGGGCCTAAACTGCCTTCACACTGATGTGCTGCGGTTTACCCACACCGTGGGTGCAGCATAGTGCACCTGTGTCTATCCTGCGGGTTAACTGAACTTTGCCATAGACTCTGCCTGTGACAAAAGCCAGCGCTGTACAGGAAGCATCGGCTTATGGGGCTCTGCAGCCGCTTTCTTCCTCTACCACCAGCTTTATTCACAACACTGATGCTGTGGTATGACGGGTCTGCAACCTGCGATCTGGGCTTGCTAACCCACCATTCCAGAGAAAGAGGTTGCGGGCCACATCAGAGGGCTCCGCGGGCCAATACCTCCGTTTATGCAAAAATAAAAGCGCTTGATAGTGTAGTAGGTTTAAACAATTTAATGAACACAAGCAAACAAACCCCAATACAGGGTACTCACATTTATAAAGTGCGTCTAGTGCACCACTCTATTGGCAGCAAAAACCAATAAGATCAGATACCGGAAAGGTATGGGGGTGATGTGCTTTTCCTCCTATGGCAGGTAGACTGCTCCTCATGCCGTCCTGTCCAATCCCCTACTCATATTCAATACAGGGAATTCGTATCTACTTCAGGGGGAATTCCCATCACCTGATTGGCTGAAAGGACAGGGGATCCAAATGGATGACTAGGAGGAGGGGAGGAGACGCACGGTGGAAGCGAAGAGAAGAGCCGCTGGCCAATGCCTGGATCCCCAATCCCCGCCGCTGCTCCTCAGATGCCCAATCCCCGCTGCTGCTCCTCAGATGCCCAATCCCCGCCGCCGATCCTCAGATGCCCAATCCCCGCCGCCGATCCTCGGATGCCCAATCCCCACTGCCGATCCTCGGATGCCCAATCCCTGTCGCCGATTGGTAGAAAGCAAGGGGGGTTTGATTCGCCACGGGGGGGGGGGATTGGTTGTTTTCTGCCCCCCTCCCCCAAACAAAAAAACACCAGCCGCCACTGACATCAAAGGACCCAAGCTTTTTAGTCCAGGGGCTCCTGTGAAGATAATACGGTAAGTCAGTGTTATAGCTGTCACTTTTTTGAGTGTTTTGGGTAAAGAAAGACTACATCTAGGTCTGACCGTTTTTCTTGGTTACAAGCTTATGTTACATTTGTACTATGCAGGATATACATTAGTGAATTATATAAGTAAATTGGTATACTCACTAGGCACCAACCATGAGAGTTTTCAATAATGCATGATATTTTGCCATTTCCCTTCATAAAAATCTAAACGTAGTTGGTAATGACTTCTGGTATTGTATTACCATGACTGTACGTGTTTAAGCCAAACTACAGTAAGATATTTTAAACGGGGCCAGCCTTCTCTCCCAGGACTCAGGCAAAGAACAACTCTTCGCCAGGCACTTTGCCATTTCATTCCCTTCCTAACAGAGCAGAGAGAGCAACTTTTCAGTGTGCTGCTGCTCCTCACTGTCCAATCATCAGCTGAATGAGAGGAAAAAGGTGACATCACCAATCCAGCTGTGCTTTCTACGGGTCTCAACCACAGTGAGTAGAATTGAAAATATTTTGGCAAAGAGGACTTTTTCGGTTTATTTTTTTCAGTTATTCATTTATCTGTTTGCCTGGTGTTTAACATTAACCACCTTCCTCACACACATGAAGAGGCATCAGTAAGATCAATGCACCTGTATACACAGATCCCCAGTATCCATGCCACCAGTGAGATCATCACAAATCACAGCACAGCTCTGAAAGTCTCCGCCTATGTGGAGAGGTGTGTGTGCCTTTCCTCCAATCAGCTGTCTCGGGAGTGTATGACACGACTCCCCTCCCCCTGCTGGAACAGGAAGAGAAAATTCAAACATAATGTGCACTTTCTAAACAGCATATAAAGCTGAAGACAGCAGATATACAAGTACAACTTATGTAGGGAGATTGGTTTCATCTCTGTGTATCATCTGAGGCTGTTCACTTCACTGGGTATAGGAGAGGGTTTACATCCACTTCAAATATACACAGTGCCTGACCCCCCTCAAATATACACAGTGCCTGATCCCCCTTCAAATATACACAGTGCCTGATCTCCCTCAAATATACACAGTGCCTGATCCCCCTTCAAATATACACAGTGCCTGATCCCCCTTCAAATATACACAGTGCCTGATCCCCCTTCAAATATACACAGTGCCTGACCCCCCTCAAATATACACAGTGCCTGATCCCCCTTCAAATATACACAGTGCCTGACCCCCCTCAAATATACACAGTGCCTGACCCCCCTTCAAATATACACAGTGCCTGACCCCCCTTCAAATATACACAGTGCCTGACCCCCCTCAAATATACACAGTACCTGACCCCCCTCAAATATATACAGTGCCTGGATCCTCCTTCAAATATATACAGTGCCTGGATCCTCCTTCAAATATATACAGTGCCTGATCCCTCAAACGTACATTTGTCCTTATGTAAATGACTGTGCCAGCTACATATAAATGTGGTGGCAGAAGCACATTTTGCAGCTTACCAGTCCTTAGATGTGGTGGCTGCATTTGTTTTCTTGTAATCAAGCTAAGTACATTTAGTGCAAGTACATTAAAATACTTGTTGATCCTGTCAGAAATGTTGTGGTCACTTCCTGTGTACCAAACTGAAATCTCAAACAGTGCTATCCACTTTTCCACTTGTCTTCTGTATACAACAAAACAACGCTCTTCTACATAATGGAGATCAGGGGGGTGTTTTTAGTCCAAATTAGGAGAACAGCCTTGGGTACCAATGCTTCTCATCCATTAATACAGTACAATGTGTGACCCTATGACAGGAAGTGTGTTACTGGCAGGACCACCATAGGTAGCCTCTAATCCTCAATCAGTGCACATTAAAGCGGAGCTCCACCCAAAAGGGGAAGTTCCGCTTTAAGGATTTTGAAACAGAAGTTCCCTCCCCCCCGCAGTCTTCTGGGACGCAGGAGACTGCATCCACCATCCACGATGCGCAGGGCTGCTCGCGCATGGGCACCCGGCTGTGAAGTTGTAAGCTGTCACAGCCGGGTACCCATAGTGAAGATGCCGGCATTGAGGAAATAAGACAGCGGGTGAAACCGACTACGGTAAGCACACCGCTGGATCGTGGGACAGGAGAGTGGCTGTTTTATAAAAGTCAGCAGCTACAGTTTTTGTAGCCGACTTATTTTTTATTTTTTTGCTGGAGACTGGAACTCCTCTTTAATGATATATGACAAAATCTAGCTACAGGCTGTTAAAATCTTGTAGAGGGACGGATGTGGCCCACAAATTGTAGTTTGGAGACTGGTTCACGTCGGTGTGATTTTTGAACTGTCAAATCGCATGTCAAGTCGCACCCAATTGCCGGCAATGGAACTGTTCAAATCATTGCAACTCAAATAACACTAGTTTTTTGCAATTTCATTTTGACTTGCATTGACTTCTGTTAAATGAAGTCGCAAGCTGCAATGAAATCGGAGATCCAAATCGCACTGATCTTCGGCTTTTGAAGCTGAAGTATCGTGATTTCAAAGCTGCATTGGTGTGAACCGGGGATTAAAAGGTAATTATTGCAGGACATTCACAAACAGATAGAAGGTAAATTCACCTTCTACCACCAGCCATCCTGAAATACAAGATTTGCAGCATATTAGAATATCTACACAATAGTTCTGTTTTCACATAAAAATATCCGATCTCCTGATTTTCTGACCAAGTCTTATTAAACTAACTTTCTGAACTGGATTTCCAGAGAATAGGGAAGAAATATAAGGAACACAACAAAGATTTCCATACATTGGCTAACCCATAAATTCAAGAAAAACTTCAAAGCATCAGAAGAATACATTTTGCATGCATCAAAATTCAGTAATGACTTCTTATTGAATACCTAGGAAAAGGTATCAGTAGATTCATTTTCTAAAGGCATTTTGGTCTCTGTTAGGAGTAGAATGATAGGTAGTGGTCCTTGTATAGGCAGAGTTACTACACACAGTAAGTGCCAATGGTGAGGCATCCACCTTGTATTGAAACTCCAGGACTTGCCAATTATTATTGGTCTGTTGAGGCAGCGGTCTCCAAACTGCGGCCCAGGGGCTGAATGTGGCCCTTTTCTTGCCTTTATCAGGCCCTAGGGACACTATTCCTCCCACTGATACAAGGAACTATTGCTTCTACACCAACATTGGGGCACGATTCTTACCACCGACCCCAATGATGGGGCACGCTTCCTCCCACCGACACAAACGATGGGGCACGCTTCCTCCCACCAACACAAACGATGGGGCACGCTTCCTCCCACCGACACAAACGATGGGGTACGCTTCCTCCCACCGACACAAACGATGGGGCACGCTTCCTCCCACCGACACAAACGATGGGGCGCGCTTCCTCCCACCGACACAAACGATGGGGCACGCTTCCTCCCACCGACACAAACGATGGGGCACGCTTCCCCCCGACACAAACGATGGGGCACGCTTCCTCCCACCGACACAAACGATGGGGCACGCTTCCTCCCACCGACACAAACGATGGGGCACGCTTCCCCCCGACACAAACGATGGGGCACTCTTCCTCCCACCGACACAAACAATGGGGGCACTCTTCCTCCCACCGACACAAACAATGGGGGCACTGTTCCTCCCACCGACACAAACAATGGGGGCACTCTTCCTCCCACCGACACAAACAATGGGGGCACTCTTCCTCCCACCGACACAAACAATGGGGGCACTCTTCCTCCCACCGACACAAACAATGGGGGCACTCTTCCACCGACACAAACAATGGGGGCACTCTTCCACCGACACAAACAATGGGGGCACTCTTCCACCGACACAAACAATGGGGGCACTCTTCCACCGACACAAACAATGGAGGCACTCTTCCTCCCACCGACACAAACAATGGGGCACTCTTCCTCCCAGCGACACAAACAACAGGGCACTCTTCCTCCCAGCGACACAAACAACAGGGCACTCTTCCTCCCAGCGACACAAACAACGGGGCACTCTTCCTCCCACCGACACAAGCAACGGGGCACTCTTCCTCCCACTGACACAAACAATGGGGCACTCTTCCTCCCACTGACACCAAAGATGGGGCACTATTTCTCCCACTGACATCAATGATGGAGCATTACTCTCATTGATGCCAATGGATTTTCTATTCCCACTGGCCACCGTTCAGAGAGTTTGGAGACCCCCTGTGTTAAGGGGTCAATGTAAATGTTCATTTTGTGGTAGCACTATGACCATTATAGATCCATGACAGTCCCATAACAAAATCTAATCACAGTTTGGCATTTCACATGTCACCACAGTGACTTTTTTTTACCTAAACAAATATGGCAGGAGCATTATTTTTTATAGCTTGGGGCTAACAATTTTTTTACTAGTTATGAATGTAAAAATTAGGAGTTGTACAAATATTATTAAATAGAAAAAACATAGGACTGGGAGGACATGTGGGATTTCCCCTTCAAAATCCTGATCTCACTTCGAGACCGTCTCATACAATACAAAATACTACACCGGGCATATATAACCCCATATAGATTGCATAAAATGAAAACCTCCCTGTCCTCGGAAGGCTGGAGATGTACAGGGGATCCGGGCGACTTTATTCATATCTTCTGGTCCTGCCCAGCAATTAAAAACTACTGGTCACAAGTACTATCTGTAGTACAAGAAGTGGTGGAAATAGATATAGCCCTAACCCCGCAGATATGCCTTCTAGGCCTAGTAGAAGAACTAGCCCCCAGGATCGCAGAGAGAACTCTGATAGGACTCCTGCTTTTCTATGCCAGGAAAATAATCACTCTATGTTGGAAAAAACGTGCCCCGCCGTCCATAATGCTATGGAAAACACATGTCAATAAAGTACTATCACTCTATAAGGAAACATACCAAAATAGAGGATGCCCCAAAAAATACGATAGAGTGTGGGCCAAATGGCTAGCGGAGGCCTCCACGGCAACCGCAGACTGATTGAGCATGTACATAACACCACTATACAGGTGGATGTGATTTTGCTACATTGGGTGCCTTCTTATGAGATATAATCTCTGATACAGGTTCATTTGATATCTATTATGGTCCCTTGGGTCTTCACTGAAAGATCTGATCCTTAGGTATTTCAATTGAGCAGGAGCCAACACAACACTAGGTTGTTTGTATGTTCTTTTATTGTAGATGTGCTACAGCTGTATGTCACTAATAATGGAAGCAGTCCAATTGCCGGCTGGCACTGACTCCTGCGTGGGTCTAGTCCAAAAGCTGTGGCAGGTTTACAGTTTGTCTGTTTATATGTTTTTATACTCAATAAAAAGATTTTCAAAAAAAAAAATAGAAAAAACATAAGTCTGTGAAGCTTATGCAAGAAATGGTTGGCATCAAGAAAAACATTTTTTGGAGGTCATTGCAACCACATTTATTTAATTTGCAATAGTGCAGAAATGAAACTTGGAAGCTGGTAACTATAGGCAGCAAGAAACGTTTGCACAATTTTCAACCTTTCTAAAGAAGAGATGAAAACTCAGATTAGCAAAACAATATGGCCGGGGTTTTCATTACTTTATTATTATGGACCATTGGTCTGGTATCCTCTAGGCTCAGGTTCCCAAATTAGCTCCACTAAAGCTATATTGTGTTGTGACCAAAACCCATACTACTGGAGAAGCAGGAGGACAAGTTTGAGAGCCTGTGCTTGAGAGGTTTTATTTCATTCATGCAGGGTTACCCTAGAAGCAAACAAGCATACAGTGCAGGAGATGGCAGTGGAGATTCTATGGGGTAAACAGGCAAATGTGAAGGGCTGCAGTCTTCTCAGTTCCCTGCCTGGCAGACACATGGATTTATTCTGAGAAAGAAGTCACTTACGCACAAGGAGCTGACCAGCATTTCCATCCTACCTTTGCTGTAACCACATCAGTCGACTCCATGCCGTTCACTCGGCCTATCAGTAAACAACCATTTGAGAGAAAGAGGTGTATCAGATGAGCAAGTCATGTTCTGAACGTGGGTGACCTACCTATAGGGGCATACCACCCCCTACCACTGTGCTTAGTCGTATGGTGAGACACTCAGCTAAGTGGTGAGGGGAAACAAGCTAGTGGTGCCAGAAAAGTGAACGACAAGAAAGCCAAAATACCCCTTTCTAGCAAATTCCACACAGTAAGTACAGGAGAGGAAAATAATCAGCTTTGTGAATTATTACCAAATCTTGAACGGTCATGAGGAGTTATATAGACATAGAATTGTGTATTCATGAGCAGTTCCTAGGGACAATTATAAAAGTTGTATAGACCAGACTTTTTCAACCAGGGTGGATGAAACCTGACTTTTAGTTACACAAAGCCACAGGTTTTCATTGTACACCATTACAACCTTCTAGCTGCCAAACTCCTAATGACCAATGACATCAGTTGATGAGGATGTCAGCTGCCTTCAAATAATCCTCGTTTGACCTTCCCTTGCCTCGCTCCATCAGCTTTGGGGTCTCATTAGCTAAGTGATGGAGAAAAACTGAAGGAGAAGAAATGTTAGAAGAGTATGAGGAATGAATGTGAAGCAATTATGACTCTACAAAAAAGGTACCATCCTGCATAAAACAGTTACTAAATGAGAACATAAATGGGGTGGGATTTTACATGTACCTTGCAGGGTCTAATAAATACACATACCAAATAGACTTAAAAAATAAACAAATCTTTAATTTCCATATACAAGTTAGCCTTAAAAAAAGTTTAATACAACTGGTTAAAACCACAGTTACTGCAAGTCTATCCAGGGTGTGCTGGTCCTGGCTGAAGAATCAAGAAAACTTGCCTATGCGTTTCGCGGTTCACGCTTTATCAGGGCCTTAGACTGGAGCACAAATTTGTACATATACTGTGTAGTTTTTGTCAGCCGGTCCAGTGAAGGAGAAGCCTGGGGAGCCTGTGGGGATTAACTCTGTGTCCCCCAAAAGAGAAAACAGACTGATTAAATGATCAAAAGGGGCTAGAACTGGGTCAAAAGGGTGTCCCAAGTTACAAGAGGCAAAATTGAAGACTGAATCAAGCCACACTCAAGCTTATGCTCATCCTTGCAGCATGGATGAAACCGAGAAAAAAAAATATATGTTAATGGCTTACTGGGTGTGTATTCTTCCTCCGTCTGTGTATTCAAATGAATGACCAGCACATCCTGGCTAGACTTGCAGTAACTGTGGTTTTAACCAGTTGTAAGTTAACCATTTGTATATGGGAATTAACCACTTTCAGACCGGACCAATTTGCAGCCAAAGGACCAGGCCCCTTTTTGCGATTCGGCACTGCGTCGCTTTAACTGACAATTGCGCGGTCGTGCGACGTGGCTCCCAAACAAAATTGACGTCCTTTTTTTCCCACAAATAGAGCTTTCTTTTGGTGGTATTTGATCGCCCCTGCGGTTTTTATTTTTTGCGCTATAAACAAAAATAGAGCGACAATTTTGAAAAAAATGCATTATTTTTTATTTTTTGCTATAATAAATATCCCCCAAAAATATATAAAAAAACATTTTTTTTCCTCAGTTTAGGCCGATACGTATTCTTCTACATATTTTTGGTAAAAAAATCGCAATAAGCGATTATTGATCGGTTTGCGCAGAAGTTATAGCGTTTACAAGATAGGGGATAGTTTTATATCATTTTTATTAATAATTTTTTTTTTTATTATTAATGGCGGAGATCTGCGATTTTTTTTGTGACTGCGACATTATGGCGGACACATCGGACATTTTTGACACATTTTTGGGACCATTGTCATTTTTACAGCAATTAATGCATTTAAATGCATTGATTTCTGTATAAATGACACTGGCAGTTTAGGGGTTAACCACAAGGTGGCAGTGTAAGGGTTAAGTATGCCTAGGGGTGTTTTTTTTACTGTGGGGGGGCGTGGCTGTCAGCTAGTGAATGCTGATCTCTGCTCCAATCACAGGGAGCAGAGATCGGCGTCACTAGTTGCTAGGCAGAACGGGGAGATGCTGTTTATCTCGGCATCTCCCCGTTCAGCCGCTCTGTGAGACGATCGCGGGAGTCCCCGCGGCGATCGAGTCCGCGGGGACCGCGGCAGGACTCACGGGGGTCCCGACCGGCGCGGGAGCGCGCCGCTCCCGGCGCGCTCCCGATGGCACGGACAGGCTAAAGGAGGGACGTATATATACGCCCTCCTGCCTGTACGTGCCATTCTGTCGACGTATATCGTCGTGCGCCGGTCGGCAAGTGGTTAAAGATGTCTTTAAGCCTATTTGGTATTTGTATTCATTAGCCCCTGCAAGGTACATGTAAAGTCCCACCTCATTTTTGTTCTCATTTAGTAATTGAAGGAGAAGAAAAACATTGGAATACTAGTCCGTACCAGTTTGTAAAAGTGTATTTGCTTTGGAAGAATAAATCACCTTTGGGTGTCCTACGTGTATTGACGTTCCTGCATTTTTAAAATGATTTTAGAACGGGGCACCTCAAGACTGTCTATAATTTTGAGGGTGCCCCAAGATTGTCCATAAATTTAAAGGGCTGAAAAAAGATTGAGAAATACTGGTATAGACAATCTCCCCAGACAGGAAGTGGACAGTATGCCAATGGGCATACCCAATACTTCAAAAAGTTTCCTCAGTCAACAAAGATGTAATTGAGGTTTACAAAATCTATCATTTTACCTCCCTGTCTCATAGCATAAAATATGTCAGAAAGTTGGTACTGTGCTTTAAACAGATCACCAGGCTGGGTTTAATGAAGCGGGGAAGATGACATAGGACAAACAATTCTGACCTTTATTTTTCTGGGCCTTCCTACAACAAAAGGTGGCCATAGACCTCAGGACATCAACAGGTACAGTAAGTATGATCCAACTGCCTGGACACATCTATGGCCAGAGATTTAATTAAACACCTAGATACTCAGGTAGCTTAAAACGTTCTCTGAAAAGTTGCTGGCCTAGTACGTCAGGCATTATATGGTCACCTGAATCCTAACAATTTCATCTATGGCTAGCATATTACCATTTTTAATTCTGTTCATTTTGATTGGGTTTGGGCTGCACTACCTGCATTTGTGTTAGGTGGCCCTAAAAAGCAAACATAGGCACCCATAACATATATACATAAAACACACCAAAGCCCTACTCTTGTGTCATGAAAAAAAAAGTAGGAAATATCTTACACATTTTAGACTGCCCCAGACACCCACAATTTATCCTGGGCTTGTAATCAATTCGTTTTCCACCCCCTGCCTTCCCCATGAACCACATACTATAACGTAACCTCAACTATTTAAAAAAGCTGTATGTGCTCTTACCACCAGATCAATGACTCTCATACAAAGCTTTACTGGTGAGGCCATCCAGTGTGTTAATCAGACATCAATATTTATGTATAATTTTACGTACTGGGCTTTAGGAGAACCCTAGGATCACAGTCAGAGGACATCCTGCTGTCCTTGGAAGTGTGGGAGGGGTGGAATCCATAGTAGCGCATTGATCAGTATAGGAAGAGAAACTTGATATGCTGATCAAGAGACACATTAGAAGAGCCCTGAAGGCAATTTAAATTCTAGTTTATGCAGTACTTTGTTAAAAGAAGAACCAAGTACTACATGAACAACATGAGATATAGAAATAATGACAGACCTGTAGCTTAAACTGGACATATGGATATATAAAAAGGCAGAGAGGATATGGATAGTATAATAAGAAAAAAAAACCAAATATATCCATGAAATGGTCTAAAAGTTCATTAAACAGCACTGTTACTTTTACTGTCTATATTAAATGAGCATTGGCTGTTCCTGAGAGCCAATTTAAATGAAAATGAATTGTTGAGGGTCAGCTTTTAAACAAACACACATTATATATATATATATATATATATATTACCAGCAGTAACGTGCAAGAGAAGAGCCTATATACGCGGATCTCCAGAAATCTGTCTCCCCTACCTGCCTTCTGTTACAGCTCTGCAGTCTCCATCAGTGTTTTTGGCATTTAACACTTCTTGAGACTGTCAGATTCAGGTCTTCTGGCCACGAGCTGTGGTTCCATCCTCTGTCCATTTTGGCATTACTCAGACAGCAGTGATAACTTGCCACAATTTTGTGGCAGTGTTGAATTGTAAGTCTTGTTAGCTTGCTGCACATTTTCACTGGCAAGCTGTACACTAATGCCTCGTACACACGATTGGACTTTCCGACAACAAAACTGTGGAATTTTGTTTGAAGGATGTTGGCTCCAACTTGTCTTGTATACACACGGTCACACAAATGTTGGCAATTACAATTACGAACGTAGTGACTAACTAGACATACTATGTGTTTTTTCAGCTCTTTAGCGCCACCCTTTGGGCTCCTTCTGCTAATTTCGTGTTAGTAGAAGTTTGGTGAGTGTTGATTCGCGCTTTTAATTTAGCGCTTTTCAGTTCGTTTCTGAACTGCCGTTCCTCAACCAAACATGTTGCGGAATCGAAGGCGAGAACGTATTATTGGCCTTGTAGTTATTGCTTTGACATTATATTTTTGGTTAAATAAGGATTTGATTTGGTATATTTTCCATATTTTTGGATGCATAAAATGCACTTTTTGGTTAAGTTCTATTGGCAGATAGCATGTCTATTTTTTTTAAATTGGGTAGATAAAATACTTGGCTATGCGTTTTATTTAAAATTTGCAGTTTGGTAGTAGGCAGGTACATTTAAAAAAAAATACAATGTAAAATTGACAAGGGACACCAACATAGTTCTTAATCTTATCTTTGTTCTTAAAAACTACGGGATAATGGTGTTGTGGTAACTTCCACAAATAAAAAATAAAAAAAACTAGACAGAAGTCACTAGAAAAAAAAAAAGCCTTTGAAAATTCGTTTGCAATAACTACATCAGTACCAACAGCAAAGCAGCTTTGTTATTATCCCATTAAAGAAGAAGAGAATTGTGTGCTGCATTTGGAGATTTCATAATTTGCCACGTCACAAATGTTAATGCTCCATTACAAACGCTGGTTTACAAGACCGACTTCTGCTTCCGAGCATGCGTGTTTGTACTTTTGTCCGACGGACTTGTGTACACAGGATCGGAAAATCCGACAACACACATTTGTTGGCGGAAAGTTTGAAGACATGCTAGCCAACATTTGTTGGCGGAAAGTCCGACAACAATTGTCCGATAGAGCATACACACGGTCGGACTTACCGCCAACAAGCTCACATCCAACATTTCCAGTCGGAAAATCCGATCGTGTGTATGAAGCATTAGAGCCCTTTCACACTGGGGCGGCGGGCGTTGATGGTAAAACGCCACTAGTCTTAGCGGCGCTTTACCGTCATTTTAGTGGTGATATTCGCCTGCTAGCAGGAAGCTTTTAACCCCTGCTAGCGGCTGAATAAAGGGTTAAATGCTCCTGTGTAGCACCGCTGTCGAGGCGCTTTTCAGGCGATTCGGCAGCGGTGCCAATTCATTTCAATGGCAGGGGCAGTGGAGGAGCGATGTCCTTCACTGCCCCAAAGATGCTGTTTGTAGGACATTTTTTAAACGTTCTTCCAGCACAGCACCCCAGTGTAAAAGCACTCTGGCTTTCACACTGGGACTGCAGGGGAGGTGTTTTTCAGGGGCTTTACAGGTGCTATTTTTAGCCCAAAAGCACCTAAAAAAACGCGCCAGTGTGAAAGGGGTCGTACAGAGCACTTTAAGCACAAGTTCTAGTTGACAGTTTTTCAATTTGTAGCAAAATTTGAGTGGCATGTCTCTAGAACAAAGTTGCAGTGGTCTACAGCGGTCTCCAAACTGGGGCCCGGGGGCCAGATGTAGCCCTTTGCTTGCTTTTATCTGGCACTTTTTTGATCCACTGATGCCAACAATGGGGCATAACTCCCCCCATTGACACCAATAAAAGGGCAGAATTCCTCACAATGGGGCAGAATTCCTCCCAGTAACACCAAATATGGGGCACAATTCCTCCCAATGACACCAACAATGGGGTGCAATGGCACCAATGATGGGGTACAATTACTCCCAATGCAACCAACGATTGAGCACAATTCCTCTGATTGACAACAAAGGTGGGGCATGGTTTATCCCCACCGACATCGGGACCTCTTCTACTACCAATTGCCACAGTCTGGCCCGCCCTAAGTGTTAAGGACAGTAAACTGGCCCTTTGTTTGAAAAGTTGGAAGACTCCTGGTCTACAGCAAGAGCTTGCCAAGTCAGTGACCCCTGTGGTGGGATGACTATTGCACAACATAACAACCAGAACTTGTAGCGTACTTGCAGAATGTTTGATAAGAAAGTTGATCTGGAGTCATGCAATGTGGACTTGCTGCAATTGTAAAACAAATTTGTGAAGCCGGGCAAGTGTAGCAATAGCTTAGCAAGTCATTGTCAAACTTGCAGCTCAAATGCTTGCTATCTGGATAGAGGACACAGCCATAACAGAAGGGTCAGAGGAAGGAACCACAGCATATGGCTGGGTAAAACAGGCATTTAACACTGAAATGTAGATTAAGAAATACACTGATGGAGGCTGCAGCGCTGTTGCAGGGTCTTGTAGAAAAGATTCTTGCTTGAAAACTCACAGTCAAACATAATAATGTAAAATATTCCGCTTACTAGCAGGAACTCCAAAAAGGACAGCGTTCAAATCTCCTATCCTGCTACCTGTTCTTTCAGTCTTCAACCCCTTTAAGCCTGGTAAACGACGCTGAGATTTTTTTTCCTTCAACCCAGCGGGCTGAACAAAAAAAACCTGAGGAGCTTGCTGTACTAACTATGCTAAGCTAGTACAGCGATCTGCCTGCTAAACTATTGTGTTCTGACAGGGGTCAGAACACCATCAGAACACACTGGTCAGCACTCGCAGCCATTGGCTGCAAACGCTGATCTGATGTAAATCAGCTGCTGGTTTTCCACAATGCTCATTCGCCAGAAGCCAGACATTAGACTGTTTCCTGTTAGACAGGCTCCTGTGCACACAGGCCGAATGTCAGCTGCTTCCTGTTAAACTGACGATACCAGCCAATATTTTGCCCTTGTGTACCAGCCTTTACAAAGCAAAAGGCTCTCCACATCAAAGCCACCACCTTCTTCTGGCCCCTTTGTCTCTACAGATTACAGTAGTAACATAGGGGTCAGTGGAAGGAACCACAGAGCGCAGCAAAACACAGCATCTGACACTCCCAGAAATGTTAAATGTAAAGATTCTTCAGGTGGTCCTAGTTCTTCAAAAAAAGAAGATTGGAGGAATACGTGGTGAGATAGGAGAGCAAAACCATTTTTTCTTTTGCTCAAGCAACAGGGTAACTAAGGCATAATCTCTCTCACTAAACTTTGGATCTTTCAGAGGAAAAGTGAGTGCGAAGAGACACCACTTTGACTCATTCCCCTTGCGTGTAAAATTTCAGCCTGAGCTACTGAGATCTATAAACATGATTTTTACAACAAAAGGAGCTAAGAAGTCCACGGTAAGCAGTACGAACCTTTATCTGCTGACTCAAAAGAAAAATACAAAATATCAATATGAAATGTTTTATATTTATCTGACAAAATAATATTTTAAAATTATTCAAAACTGTTAATTTTTTTTTTTTAAAGAAAGGAAAAAAATAAAAATGTATAAAACCACTGCAAGCCTACACTCCCTGCTGATTAGACAGCTCTAGCACTGACTGAGCAGTGGACATGTCGAACCTTTACAGAGAACACTTTTCTACAGCATTCTGGCATCACAGGCTTTTCTACTCTGACTGTGGCTGTTTTTTAAAGAAAACAGTAAGATTTTTTTACCCATTTTATTTCAGTGCAGCTGGAATGTATTTAGTGGATTTAAAACTGAAAGTACTGTCTGATTTATTTTTTGAAAGAATGATGTCAAGGGTACTTCAAACATAGCCAGAAAAAATATCATTTTTATACTAACCGTGAAATACTTGGAGTTCATTGAGGGACACAAGGACACAGGTTTCAAAGATATTTGTGTTATACTGCCACCTACAGGAGGATTTAAAGGAAACAAGGAAACAGTGAACTACTAGTAGCATGTCTCTGTGCCGACAGCAGTGCTGGCAGCAAGACCATCAACACAGATGAATGGAACCTGAGACCCTCAATGAGCGCCAAGAAAAAGATTTTATGGGGAGTACAAAAATCCCATTATCTTTCTTGTTCATTCAGGGACACAAGATTCAGAGACATTTGGTGGGTCCAAAAACAGCTCAACTAAGGGAGCAAGCAACACTGCAGTACTTCTATGCCCAGTAAAAACAGAGAACTGAGGACTGTCTGCAGTTTAAAAGCTGCCTGCAAAACCTTATGCCCAGAGCTGCCATCAGCGGAGGCCTGAACATCCACTTCAAGTTCAAATCTGGGAAGTAGATGCCTGATGCAAATTCAGATTTCAAAAAGGCAGATTACTAGCAACCCTGCCTAAACATCAGGGTGCTACAAAAGAAAATTTACCTGCCAGGTATAGTGGCCTTGGCCAATTGAAAGGAGATCAATCGTTTCCACCATAATTCTGGAATTGCTGCACTTCTCTCTTCTGTCACTAGATGGTCGGGTATCTGGTGACATTAGATAGGACAATGGCATTGCAAGGACAGATTAGGAATAGATGGGGTATCTCAGCCAATGGGCAGGGATCTTCTTGGGTCCCTTGGCCTGCTGGGAGAGCCCATTTATTTTGGTGAGGTCAGGTGATCTGGGTTTCTGGGCCAACTGGACAGCTGTCTGGGTGGACATGTGTTGTGCTGCCCCTGGGCTGCTAGGCCAGAGACTGAAGCCTATCCCAGGGACATCTGGCTGCTAGGCTGTCTGAGAGCCTATCCAGAAGCAGGAGAGCAGTGCAGGGTTGGGACTGTGATGGTTGGAGGTAGGAGGGAAGCTGTCGCCACTAAGGGACCATCCACCTTGTTACCAGGGACCACATTGAGTAGCTGGTAAGCAAGTATCGGAGCAGAATTCTCACTAACCGGGGATGGTGACGAATTGGGAAACTTCAGCACATGCAAGCCAGGGACCCAGCCAGCGGAGGTAACGCTTGCAGAGCAGTTTGTGTGCTAAGCCAGGGACTGAGCAGGCCAGTGGTGTTACGCTTGAGGAGTATCTGAGTGCCAAGCTAGGGACCCAGCAGGGACGTGGGGGTGAGGCTTGAGGAAGATACTCAGTAAAAAGATTGGAAGAGCTCAGGAGATCCAGTGGCATTGGATCAGCGGGTCTAGGTGATAGACAGGGAGCTCAGTTGAGTGAAAATCTAAACAAGGAGATTGTGGAGGAAGTAAAAGAGTTCATTACAACCTTTGTTAGAAATTGTTCAAGATTGTTGCCATAGGAGACAGCGTGTCTACACATGCAGATGTGGTGTCTTGCTGGATGCCTTTTCCTGCATGGTTGTCTACCTATAGAAGTCTCGGAGTCTGCAAATTAACATTGCAACTACTAAAGGGTGTCCTGGCCCTAGTCCTCTCTCCCACAGTTCTATTCAAGAGAAAATAAATCTCTTTGCATTCAAGAAGTGTCTGGCTCCCATTACCTATCTACCTTGAATTACACCCATGCCTTGTAACCCACTCTACACATAAGGATGTCAGCTGTCCCTAAATCTGGAGGTCACCATTAGATCCAGAGAGGCTCGACTTGGCTACATTTTGTAAAAAACGAATTCTCGCATTTTAGGGGTGGTTTGGTTTAAGAAAGCTTCTTTGGGCAGGATGGCGCATTTGCGGAAGCTCCTTTTAAAGTCTTTTGGGCCAAAAACACCCAAATATGAAAATAAGTTCCTGTATGTCTTTGAGCAATAGACACCCCAAGCACTCAGGTATGAACAGGTACCACTGCAGACATGGTTTATGTTGTGGGTTTCCTAATTTCAAGCTACAAATTGCTCAGTTGTGAACAGGGCCTAAATGAGTACTTTAGGGTCTGGGTCACCCACCAGAGGCTGTGCCACAGCACTGGACCTGGAAAGTACTTTATAGATGACTAACAGTACACAAAGGTCTGGAAAGCTCCACAATGCAGAGTGCAGTGTCTGAATGTCCCATTCTAGGCTGGCCCTGCAACAGTCCAGTCCGGGTCCTGTATGGCTTTTAAAGTTATTGCTGATGATACACTGATCTGGATAGCTTCATTAGGAGACTAACTCAAGCAGTGTGTAGTGAAGTCTTGATTGAAGAAAAAAAAATAAAATAAAAACAGTAAAAATGGTTAAAAACTTTTCTCAGAGAAAAGACATCTATCCCCCTAGGAGATGTTAGGAGTAAGAGCGTTACAAAAAGATGGTCATTGCTTTTTTTTGTTAGTGTCCTGTAGCTCCTGTGGGCAGTAGTATAACCCAAACGTCTCTGAATCCTGTATCCCTCAATGACTGAATGAATTAGGTTTTAAAATGCCATGGCTGTTTCTTCATCTAGAAGACAATGCATTGCTATGACTGTATTGTCAGGCATTATTGTAAATAAATAAAAACAATGTGTAGCGCTAACAAGAAATGGAGCCAGTAGACTCTAAAGTGAATAATGTGACAAAAAGTCCAATGTTGTGTAATTTAGAGTAAACACAATATAGTGAAGTAATAATAAAGTCCTTTGCTCAAAGGAAAAACTGATCATGTGGCATAAGTCATCCTTGCGCATGGAATGTGAATGAAGGATCTCTGGGAACAAAGATTCTGGTATGTATACACGAATAAGTTGACCCTCCAATGGTTATGAAATGCATACGCTTACCAGTGATGTTGGATCCACCTACCATACGGCAGTGGGTCAGTAAGACTTATGGTAATTCCTGTAGGTGGCACCAAAGTGATCAAAGGCTGGATGCCACCTACAGGAATTACTGACTTACTGACCCACTGCTGTATGGTAGGTGGGTCCAACATCGCTGGTGCTCGTGTTCCCAGAGATCCTTCATTCACATTCCAATGCGCAAGGATGACTTATGCCACATGATCAGTTTTTCCTTTGAGCAAATGACTTTATTATTACTTCACTATATTGTGTTTACTGTAAATTACACAACATTGGACTTTTTGTCACATTATTCACTTTAGAGTCTACTGGCTCCATTTCTTGTTAGCGCTACACATTGCTTTTATTTGCTTGTTTGACTTTGTTTGTTAGGGTGTTAGCCGCTTTCACATATATTTTCAGGATATATTTTGCACATTATATATTTCTTTTATTGATCACTGTAAAATTTTTAGAATTCACTCTATTATCATTTATTATTTATTTTTTGAGTTAGCGCAGTGTTTTCCCCATTTTTATTATTGTAAATAGCTAGCGAGAAGATGACTACAGACGTCAAAGAACAGTCAGACATGAAGGCACAGTCCATTCATTTTACAAAGTCTTTTGGCTTAGTTGCAGCTGAAAGCTTTTGGCTCACACAAGTGCTTCTGTGCAGGCAAGAAGAAGTGTAGAGGGGCAGGTGCCGGTCTGCAAGTTGCTGACAGTCCTGGCATAGCTTGTCATGGGAGGGGGGGGGGGGGGTAAAAGCCCTTGAATAAAAATTTCTAGCCATTATAATTTCTTCTCCAAATGTAAAGGGCTGACAGATTGCTCCACAGATATGAGATCACCTACAAACCTGGGAGTTATTTTTGGCCACCTTTAATGTCAATTTATTTTCATAATTGGTTAAAGTGGATGTCCAGCCAAAATTATATTATATTTATTAAATTTATATATATATATTTTTTTTTGGATACAGTGCCTTGAAAAAAGTATTCATACCCCTTGAAAATTGCCACGTTTTGTCATGTTACAAGCAAAAATGTAAGTGTATTTTATTGGGATTTTATGTGAGAGACCAACACAAAGTGGCACATAATTGTGAATTTGAAGAAAAATGATAAACGGTTATCAATTTTTTTTATTTTTTTAAATAAATATCTGAAAAGTGTGGCGTGTATTTGTATTCAGCCCCCTTTACTCCGATACCCCCAACTAAAATGTAGTGGAACCAATTGCCTTCAGAAGTCCCCTAATTAGTAAAGAGAGTCCACCTGTGTGTAATTTAATCTCAGTATAAATACAGCTGCTCTGTGAAGCCCTTTTGAGGCCATTCATCAAGGTTTGTTAGAGAACCTTGATGAATGAACAAACAGCATCACGAAGGCCAAGGAATACACCAGACAAGTCAGGGATAAAGTTGTGGAGAAGTTTAAAGCAGGGCTAAGTTATAAAAAAAATATCCCACGTTTTGAACATCTCACGGAGGACTGTTTAATTCATCATCCGAAAATGGAAAGAGTATGGCACAACTGCAAACCTACCAAGACATGGCCGTCCACCTAAACTGACAGGCCGGGCAAGGAGAGCATTCAGAGAAGCAGCCAAGAGGCCCGTGGGAACTCTGGAGGAGCTGCAGAGATCCACAGCTCAGGTGGGAGAATCTGTCCACAGGACAACTATTAGTTGTGCACTCCACAAATCTGGCCTTTATGGAAGAGTGAAAACCATAAGAAGTCCCATTTGTAGTTTGCGAAAAGCCATGTGGAGGACACAGCAAACATGTGGAAGAAGGTGCTCTGGTCAAATTTAACCGAAATTAAACTTTTTGGCCTAAAAGCAAAATGCAATGTGTGGCGTAAATCTAACACTGTACATCACCCTGAACACACCATCCCCACGTGAAACATGGTGGTGGCAGCATCATGTTGTGGGGATGCTTTTCTTCAGTAGGGACAGGGAAGCTGATCAGAGTTGATGGGAAGATGGATGGAGCCAAATACTGGGCAATCTTAGAAGAAAACCTGTTCGAGTCTGTAAAAGACTTGAGACTGGGGCGGAGATTCACCTTCCAGCAGGACAACGACCCTAAACATACAGCCAGAGCTACAATGGAATGGTTTAGATCAAAGCATATTTATGTGTTAGAATGGCCCAGTCAATGACCAGACATAAATCCAATTGAGAATCTGTGGCAAGACTTGAAAATTGCGCTTTCCATCTAATCTGACAGAGCTTGAGATATTTTGCAAAGAATGGACACTCTCTGGATGTGCAAAGCTGGTAGAGACATCCCCAAAAAGACTTGCAGCTGTAATTGAAGTTGAAAGGTGGTTCTACAAAGTATTCACTCAGGGGGGCTGAAAACAAATGCATGCCGCACTTTTCACATATTTGTAAAAATTTTGAAAACCATTTATCATTTTCCTTCCACTTCACAATTATGTGCCACTTTGTGTTGGTCCATCACATAAAATCCTTGCATTTACGTTTTTGGTTGCAACATGACAAAATGTGGAAAATTTCAAGGGGTATGAATATTTTTTCAAAGTACCGTAGAGGGAAGGATTAGAATCCTTCTCAATTTTTACTGCCATCCGGAGCTCCATTTGAGACTCTTCACCTCACTAAGACCCAGTTTATACTTATGCAGGTTGCAGTTTACATATTCCAGGTGCATTTTGATTTTTTCAATACACGTTTTTGATACACACAGTATCTCACAAAAGTGAGTACACCCTTCACATAGATCCTCAAGCTGTACACTCACTACTCTACATTGTAGCAAAGTGTAATTTCTTCAGTGTTGTCACATGAAAAGATATAATAAAAATATTTACAAAAATGTGAGGGGTGTAATCACTTTTGTGAGATACTGTATATACATACACAGTTGTGCTCATAAGTTTACGTATCCTGGCAGAATTTATGATTTCTTGGCCATTTTTCAGAGAATATGAATGATAACACAAAAACTTTTCTTTCACTCATGGTTAGCGTTTGGCTGAAGCCATTTACAATCAACTGTGTTTATTCTTTTTAAATCATGACAACATAAACTACCCGAAACGACCCTGATCAAAAGTTTACATACCGTGGAGATTTTGGTCTGATAACATGCAAACAAGTTGACACAAATGGGTTTGAATGGCTATTAAAGGTAACCATCCTCACCTGTGATCTGTTTGCTTGTAATTAGTGTGTGTGTATAAAAAGGTCAATGAGTTTCTGGACTCCTGACAGACCCTTGCATCTTTCATCCAGGGCTGCACTGACGTTTCTGGATTCTGAGTCATGGGGAAAGCAAAAGAATTGTCAAAGGATCTGCGGGTAAAGGTAGTTGAACTGTATAAAACAGAAAAGGGATATAAAAAGATATCCAAGGAATTGAGAATGTCAATCAGCAGTGTTCAAACTTGAATCAAGAAGTGGAAAATTAGGGGTTCTGTTGAAACCAAACCACGGTCAGGTAGATCAACTACAATTTCAGCCACAACTGCCAGGAAAATTGTTCGGGATGCAAAGAAAAATCCCACAAATAACTTCAGGTGAAATACAGGACTCTCTGAAAAACATGTGTCTGTTTCAAGGAGGACAATAAGGAGGCACTTGAAGAAAGATCGGCTGCATGGTCGAGTCGCCAGAAGAAAGTCATTACTACACAAGTTACACAAAGTATCCCGCTTACAATACGCCAAACAGCAGAGACAAGCCTCAAACCTTCTGGCACAAAGTCATTTGGAGTGATGAGACCAAAATTTAGCTTTTTGGCCACAACCATAAACTCTACATTTGGAGAGTCAACAAGGCCTATGATGAAAGGTACACCATTCCTACTGTGATACACGGAGGTGGATCACTGATGTTTTGGGGATGTGCGAGCTACAAAAGGCACAGGAAATTTGGTCAAAATTGGCAAGATGAATGCAGTATGTTATCAAAAAATACTGGAGGAACATTTGCATTCATCAGCCAGGAAGCTGCGCATGGGACGTACTTGGACATTCCAACATGACAATAAACCAAAACACAAGGCCAAGTCGACCTGTCATTGGCTACAGCAGAATAAAGTGAAGGTTATGGAGTGGCCATCTCAGTCTCCTGTGCTCAACATAATTGATCCACTCTGGGGGATTTCTCAAAACGTGCAGTCCATGCAAGACAGCCCAAGATTTTACAGGAACTGGAGGCTTTTTGCCAGGAGGAATGGGCAGCTTTACCATCGGAGTAGATAAAGAGCCTCATTCACAAATACCACAAAAGACTTCAAGCGGTCATTGATGTTAAAGGGGGCAATACACTGTATTAAGGGGGTATGTAAACTTTTGATCAGGGTCATTTGGGTAGTTTCTTTTATCATTTAAAAAGAGTAAACACAGTTGATTGATAGTAAAATGGCTTCAGCCAAACACTAACCATGAGTGAAAGAAAAGTTTGTGTTATTCATATTCTCTGAAAAATGGCCAAGAAATTATAAAAATTCTGCCAGGGTATGTAAACTTATGAGCACAACTATTATATATATATATAATATATATATATATATATATATATATATATATATATATATATATATATATATATATATATATATATATATATATATAATCATTTATTAGGAGGAGGCTGAAAACTCTCAGCAGCACATTTCCTCCCATTTCCTATCTCGTAAAACCAGAACGTTTTGGCTAGACTAAACTTAGTTTAAAGCCCAAACTTTCAATCTATCCCTTTCCAGTGGAGTTGCAAACTCGTTGCAGAGGTCAATTGCTTGTTTAGGTCTAGGGAACATGTTGAAGTAGATTTACTACCCTGATTCTCCATGCTGCCAACCCAGTCCCTATAGCATTTTTCCCCCAGGGTCCAGCTAAGGTCCTGACCTCAACAAGATCAATGTAGGGTCTCTCTTTGCTTTATTTGATATCCTTCCCCCCCCCCCCCCCCCCCCAACACCCTCCCTCCCTCTATGATTATAATATTTTAATATCCGTTTTTGTTTTGAAGATCGGTTCCATGTGAAATCTGGTTCCATAAAGCTGTTCTGTTTCCTAAGATAACGAGAGATCCATAAAGCATTTCATGCCTCTTGGAAAAGTGCTTATTAGAATATTATTCAATGTTTCTCATAGTTGGAATTTAACTTTATGAAGGAATTCTCTAATGTGTTATGCCCACATACCAGTGGTTGGTTACTATATAAAACATTTTCACTGTCACTTCTTTAGAAGACTTAAGCATGGCGTTTCAGTCTGAATGTGATTTGTCTTTGTTACCTTTCCTGCATTATGTGTAAATGGCATCACAGTTTTACACTGCAACGTCGTTAATCTGCATTTTCTTTCCATACCTTTCAATAAAATAAGATTGAAAAGAAAAAGACCAATGTAGGGTCCATAGCCCTGCACTGGGTGAGATAGGGACAGTCCATCGCCAGATCATGGGGGGTCTGCCTGCCATAGGAGCAGAGGCTCAGTTAAATACAAGTGTTTTTACTCTCCCCTAGAATACACAAGCAATTAGCCCTTGCAGTTTAGGAACAGCAAGGGATAATTTACAAGTGTCCCAGAATTGGGCTCTAAATGTAATAAAAGGCTTCCTAGTCCTGTGATGAACTGATACAGCTACCTGGGACTTTGCTCTACAAATAAGACATTTTGGGTAAGGTAGGAGGAGTTCCAAGCTGTTGGTGCAAGAAATTGAACACATAGATAAAAGGATTAGAAGAAGATATGGTAGAATGGTCATTCAGCATGGAGTCAGGCCAGTACAGACTCTGGTAGAAGAAGCTGGGATATATTAATTGGTGATCAGTTTGGTCTATTAGAGTTGATGGATGCACAACAGAGGAATATGCTGAGCAATGCATCATGATGGCAGGATACAGGAGTTTGATGCACTTGGGATGACCTGGAACCCGTCAGTTTTTGGGATAGCTGTGCAGTGGGAGTGGTGGAAGGCAGGAGCTGGGCACAGGAGGAGGTGGTACTATACACTCAGGAACATTGGGTGTTGGTCAGAGATTTTTTGCTGCAGAGGTCACAGGAATGAGATAGGCTGCTCTGTGGGACAGGACAATGCAAGGGGGGGGGACAGGATGAGGGAATCAAATATGCATTTAGAAGCAGACAACTGAATCTGAAAATGCTAATTCTATACAGCACACTCACCTTAAGCCTCACTCCAAAAACACAGGAACTTATTACTAGAGCCTGTCAGGGATCTGGGGATTTGTTCCCATTCTGACAGTGTGTGATGCTCGGTTCATCTGCAGAAGCTGCTGAACCCTGCTGAAAGCTGCACAGCGATTGGACGCTCGCAGTGACTTCATCCAGCTACATTCATCATTGTACACCATGTCCCCAGCAGTGGGAATGCAGACCTGCCTTTGGCCTAGAGAACGCACTGAAATCAATAGGATGCCCAGAGACGACCTTACTCAGGATCATGGGTGCTCGGTGGTACCCAGCAACACAGATGCTGCAAAGAGGAGCCAAGTGCACATCCCCGGAGCGATTCATCACAGGCTTCCCGTTCTGTGTGTTCAGCAGCTGATGGGGTGAGAAACAAGAGAACGGAGCTCTGCAGAACAGCATCTATATGAACCTTTACCCGATAAACAGGATGCTTTATGGCAAGTGTTGTTTTAAAGCATATCCTCATTTGGTGGGATTTTTAAAGGCAATCAAAACATATTACTTAAAAAATATATAATTATTGAAATTGGTTATCCTTAAAATTGTAAAAAAGGAACATTGTACAATCTTAACACATAAATGAACACATAAAGTTCAACATAGCATACTGTATATATAGCATATATCAAAGATGCTTTACCAATAGAAGGAATACATGAAGTGGTACCCCCCCCCCCCCAAACAACTTGCTAGTATTCCACCCCGATGATAATAGAAGGATGGATTCAGTAGAATAGGGGTATCCCTATTATGGCAAGCGTTTAGAATGTCCCATGTGATTTTCCGTTATGTGAACAGCCAATTCTTTACCTGCTAGAGGAAATCTAATGACTAAATTTACCCTTTATGCAATAATGATTTCATCTTAGTCATCTGTAATTAGATAAATGTTACTGCACGGTCGAATATGCTGCTGAACTACTGTCACCCAATAGAAAAGATAAAAGGTTAAATCTCAGATGCTGTTTTCCTCTGGAAATATATAAAAATATATATACACACCAAGCAAAGGGAATATCAGACCACAAAATATATTCCAGTCACAAGTTCCCTAAGCTTAATGAATGGGCAATATGATGGGTACATCCGGCTCACGTGATATGGATAAAGCATTGATGCAGAAGTGATTCACATAGAAACAGGAGAACAGATCAGTGCTGGAATGACACATACAGTGTGACAGTTACTACTGAGAGGGGAAGCACACAATGCTACACCACAAGAAGGCATCTACTCAACTAATCTAGGGCACCGGGGAGCGCTGACAGAGTACAGAGTTCTCTGCAGGTACCCAACTAATCTAGGGCACCAGGGAGTGCTGACAGGGCATGGAGCCTTCTGAAACTACCCTAATAATCTAGGGCACCAGAGAGAGCTGACAGGGTACAGAGTTCTCTGCAGGTATCCAACTAATCTAGGGCACCAGGGAGAGGCGACAGGGCATGGAGCCTTCTGCAACTACCCAACTAATCCAGGGCACCAGGGAGAGCTGACAGGGTACAGAGCCCTCTGCAACTATCCCAATAATCTAAGGCACCAGGGAGAGCCGACAGGGTACAGAGCCCTCTCTGCAACTACCCCAGTAATCTAGGGCACCAGGGAGAGCTGACAGGGTATGGAGCCCTCTGCAACTACCCTAATAATCTAGGGCACCAGGGAGAACCGACAGGGTATGGAGCCCTCTGCAACTACCCTAATAATCTAGGGCACCAGGGAGAACCGACAGGGTACAGAGCCCTCTAGAGCTACTCAACTAATCTAGGGCACCAGGAAGAGTGACAGGGTATAGAGCTCTCTGCAGGTACCCAACTAATCTAAAAGTACCAGGGAGAGATTGTAGGGTATGGAGTCCTCTGCAGGTGTCCATATCTAGGGTACCAGATAGAACTGGTAGTGTATACAACACTCTGCATGTAACCAAATAATCTAAAGCATTATGTAGAGATTATAGTGTATGGTTTTCTCTGTAAGTGTCAAACTAATCTAGGGCTGACCAAGGAGAGCTGACCGAGTATAGAGCTCTGTGCAGGTTCTCAACTAACCTGGAGCAAGCACCAGAGAGAGCTTTTAAAGGCAGGTGTCCAGCCAATCTAGGGAGAGCAGACATGGTACATAGCCCTCTGTAGGCACCCAGTAATTTAGGGCACCAGATACAGTAGACAGGGTAAGGAGCTCTCTATAGGTCTCCAAATAATCAGAGCACCAGATAGAACTCACAGGATATAGAGCTCTTTGCAGGTACCCAACTAATCTATAAGAACAAGTACAGCTAATGGGGTACAGAGCTCTCTGCAGGTACCCAAATAATCTAAGGGAATAACATAGTTTTCAATGGCACCTATTGATATTAATGTAACTCAGCAAGGTGCAATTTTGGAAAAGGTTCCTGCGCTACTCTGGTGAGATTGCAGTGCGATTTTGGCCCAATAGAGTTTAATGGAATGTTTATGCAATTTGGAAAGCGTTTGTTTTTTTAACCCTCAACCCTCCTTATAGGCAAAGCGGCAGCAGCACCTTAACTCTGAAAGATTAAATTGCATCGAAAGTCTTTTTTGTGTTATTTATCTAGGGAACTTGGACATGGTACATAGCCCTCTATAGGTACCCAAGTCATTTAGGGCACCAGAGTTGTAATCTAGAGCAGTGTTTCTCAACTCCCGTCCTCAAGGCGCCCCAACAGGTCATGTTTTCAGGATTTCCATTATTTTGCACAGGTGATTTGATCAGTTTCACTGCCTTAGTAATTACCACAGCCGTTTTATCTGAGGGAAATCCTGAAAACATAACCTGTTGGGGCGCCTTAAGGACTGCACTTGAGAAACCCTGATCTAGAGCACCAAATACAACGGACAGATAATGGAGATCTCCGATGGCTGATAATAAACTGAGCCCTTCTGCAGGAAACCAGGCAGAATAGACATGGTACCTAGCTTTTTAGGCTGCATTCACACATAAGTGACGCGTTTGAGAGTTTTTTTGGGCAGGCATTTGTGTTTTTTTTTTTTTTTAAATATTCAATTTTTATTGATTTTTTCAACTGAGAACATTTACAAATACAAAAGACATTAAACATCGAGTCCTTAACTTCTTTCGGGGTGAGCATCACCCGGCATGGTAATTTGTACATTGGACGGCGACAAACACAAAAAATTTCAGAGCAGGTGTGGTCCCCCTACTTAATCTAAACCTTCCCTCCCCCATCCTCCCCCCCCTCATCCCCCCCCCGTCAAGCCACAGACTGTTCTATCCCCTCCCCGTGTCACCGAGAGCTGGGAGGGAGAGCAGCAGGAGCACAACCACAAAAACCAACAAAAAGGGAAAAAAAAAAAAAAAAAAAAAAAAAAAAAGGGACGAAGTAAAAAAAAAAAAAAAAAAAAAAGGGACCGCTTGTGAAAACGGAATAATAGAGAAGGAACTGGTGCTGAGCTATAAGTATGCCCGTGCTCAGAATAAATTCACCTTTCGTCTATGGGTGCTGTTGTCCAGGGTCCCCATATCATTTGAAACTTTCTATAATTGCCCTGCTTTGTAAAGAAAATTCTCTCGTTGCCCATTACCGTATTTATACTTCTATTCCATTCCTCTAGTGTCGGGGGTAGCTGTGCCTGCCAGTGCTGAGCGATCAGCTTCCTGGCTTGGAAGAGGGCCCGTAGGATAGAGTCCGTAAGGTTGTACGGGATCCTCTCTCTCTCCATGAGACCTAATAAGCAGGTTTTGGCCGTTGCCTCCAGATTTAGCCTCAAGGTCGTGTTAATTGCCTCAATAATGCTGGTCCAGTATCTAAATAGTTTTGGACATTTCCAAAACATATGGATAAAGTCCCCGACTCGGCCGCATCTGGGACAGCGGTCATTATCCCGCCAATGCAGTTTGAACATTTTGCTTGGAGTGTGATATACTCTGTACATAAAGTAAAGTTGTGACATCTTGTGAGATGGGGATATTGATACCCGGTTCGCTTGCCCAATGACCCTTTCCCATTCTTCCGTTGGCAGTGGTCCAAGCTCGTTCTCCCAGGTTACCCTGCTCTTGGTTAGTCCCCCGCCCTCTCTAGTCCTGTCCCCGAGTTTGGCATACAGCCCCGAGATTGTCCCCTTGGTTGGCTCTGAGGACACAAGCTGGGCCAGTATAGGTATCTGACCCCAGTTCGGTACCTGTAGTCCAAATTGCGTCTGGGCTGCATGCCTCACCTGGAGATATTTGTAGAAAGTGCAATTAGGGAGGGAGAATTCCTGTTTCAAGGCAGCGAAAGTTTTCAAATTCTCGCCAGAGTACATTTGGCTTAGTCGCGTAAGGCCCTGTTGTTCCCAGGCCCTAGACTTGGTGATCTTGGCTAGTTCTTCTAAATGTTTATTGTGCCACAAGGGGGCCAGCTCTGTTATGCCCTGGTATCCCAGCATGGACTTTGCTGTTTGCCAGAGCTTTATTATCAGAGATAGCGTTGGGTGACATATGGGAAAAGAGCCTGCCTCAAGAGCATCGATAAGTGTGCTATGTGGGCTACTTATCAAGAGTAAGTTGTTACCAGGATCTCTGGTGACCCCCCTCCCTGCCAGGTGCTGTAATTGTGCTGCGACAAAATAGCGTCTGAGGTGCGGAATCGCCAGTCCACCCTCCCCCAGAGGAAGTTGAAGTGTAGCGAGGGCAATTCTAGGTTGTCCTCTCTTCCAAATCAGGTCTCTAAAGAGCGAGTCCATCTTCCTGAACCACTTCTGTCCCAGCCATAGGGGCGAGTTGTGTAGAAGATAAAGAATCTGTGGCAACCAAATCATTTTGATAAGGTTGCACCTCCCTGCTGCCGAGAGAGGAAGGCGAGTCCACACCTCAGACTTACCTTTAAGCTTTAGTAATAGCGGATCTAGGTTATACTTAGTAAATGCATTTATATCCCTAGTTATCCATATCCCCAAATACTTCAATTTATCAAGTGGTTTAAAATTAAGGTTATCGATAATTATGTCACCTGGAGTTGGATCCATCGGCATGAGGGCCGTCTTATCCCAGTTGATTAAGAGTCCTGAGATCCTGCCAAAATCCCCCATTGTTTGTATGGCTGTTTTTAATGAGGAGTCTACGTCTCCTAGGTAAAACAAGATATCGTCGGCGAATAACGCTATCTTCTCTTCCGTTGCCCCTCGCCTAAACCCACGTATTCCGCCGTTGGCTCTAACAGAAATAGCCAAAGGCTCTATTGCTAAAGCGAAGAGGAGCGGGGACAGGGGGCATCCCTGCCTCGTTCCTCTTTCCAGCCTAAAAAATTCTGAGTGTTCATTATTAATCTTTATTTTGGCGGTTGGGTTTGTATACAACAAGCGCACCCAGTTAATAAAGTTAGATCCAAAACCAAATCTGAGCAATACCTTAAACAGATAACCCCATTCTAGGCTATCAAATGCCTTAGCGGCATCCAAGGCCATAATGGCCCTGGGGCCATTGTTGTCTACTGGCAATTGTATGTTCAGGTAAGTTCTGCGTATGTTTATACTGGTTGATCTTGTTGGGACAAACCCCGATTGATCGGGGTGAACTAAAATATGAATACACCTATTTAGTCGAGCAGCTAAGACCCTGGCCAGGATCTTTACATCTGTGCACAGCAGGGAAATCGGGCGATATGAGGCGGGGTCCATGGGGTCTTTTCCCTCCTTCGGGATAACGACAATGGTCGCCTCCGTCATTGAAGCTGGAAGAGACCCCATGGACTGCGCCTGATCCAGCAACTTAAGCAGTTCCGGAAGTAAAACTTCGCCGTATCTTTTATAGATCTCCGTAGGGAGTCCATCCGGGCCGGGTGATTTAGAATTTGACATACCAGCGACGGCATCCGTTAACTCTTGTAAAGTAATTGGGGCATCCATTAGTTGCCGTTCCACCTCTGGCAAGGTTGGGAAATTTAACCCTTCAAGGAAGGGGGCATTTTCCCTACTATCTACGTCTATCTGGGATTTGTATAGGGAAGAGTAATAGTCTCTGAATGTTCTCAGGATAGTTATCGGATCCGTCGAGATCTCTCCGCCCCTGGTCCTCACTGCCGAGACCACTGATGGAGACGTATTTGCCTTCACCAATAGTGACAGCATACGTCCAACCTTTTCACCCTCGCCATAGTTTAATTGCCTGTGAAGTATGCGTTTGTCCTCGCTTATCCTTTTTATGACTGTCTTGTAGACTTGTTGTCTCTCTAACCATTCCTTTTGCGTTTCCAGGTTTGGGTCAAGGATATATTTCTGTTCTGCGATCATTACGCCCCTTTTAGCTTCCCCTTCCCTCTCTCGTGTCAATCTTTTAATTCTCGCCACTTGCTGGATAAGGAGGCCTCTAAAGTATGCTTTCAATGAATCCCAGACTACCCCAATAGGGGCTGTATTTGAATTTATGTTGATAAACTCTTTAAGGGCCATTTTTATTTCTTCAGGGGTTTCGATTAATTCCAGCCACACTGGGTCGATTCTCCACTCCCTATGGTAGACCTTATTACCTGTCTTCAATGACAGAATCAGGGGCGAGTGGTCCGAGACCCCCCTTGGGCCGTACTCTATTGTTGCTATCAGAGGTAAAGCTTCCTCATTGACCAGGGCCATGTCGAGTCTAGAGAGAGTCAGGAAGGTGGCTGAAAAGCATGAGTATTGCTTCTCCTGCGGATGCCGTGTTCTCCAGGCTTCAATGAGCCCGGTTTCTTGTAGAAATCGGGTCAACCTACCCTCCTCCCTGGCTATAACTTGCTTAGGGGTAGGGAACCTATCCATTGAACTATCCAATACCTGATTGTAGTCCCCCACTGCTATTACCGGAATCCCAGCTTTATCTATTGTAAATGCGATGAGTTCATATAATATGTCCATTTTAAACGGAGGGGGAACGTAAATATTTGCAAGGACGTACAGTTTGTTTTCCCATGAGCAGTGTAAAAAAACGTAGCGACCTTTTGGGTCTATTTGAACCTTATGGCACGAGAATAATATTCCCTTCCCAATGAGGATACTCACACCTCTTGAATAAGAAGAATGTAATGAATGGTACTGGGCCTGCCACTTCCGACCACAGAGCAAGGGCACCGTGTCCTGCACCAGGTGTGTCTCCTGGAGACACAAAATGCCCGGCCCCCTGCCCTCCAAAAGGGACAGGACCAGGTCTCTCTTGGCCGGATCTCCAAGACCCCGGACGTTCCAAGAGATCAGGTCAAGTTTCTTCAACTGCATTTAGGATTGATAAGTATGTAGGTCTTATTGCCCATAGTAGTTATCAAAGAAAGTATGAGGCCCTCCGGATCATCCCACTGAAAAAGTAAAGCCATATGCACATCTCCTGGACGGCACCAGAGGAATAAGCAGGAGCAAAAAAAAAAAAAAAAAAAAAAAAAAAAAAAAAAAACCCCAAAGAAGGAGAGAGAAAAAAAAAAAAAAAAAAGGGGGGCGAGAAGGAAAAAAAAAAAAAAAAAAAGAGACAGAGCAAAAGTAAAATAAAAAAGGGAGGGAGGACCCTGCCTCATAGAGGCTAGTAATCCAGTCCCGGTCCCTCTCTCCTCTAAATCTAGTCGTGTAAAACCTAAGTGTCATTTCTATTAAATTTGTGCATTTCTACATAAATACATAATAATCCCAACATCACTAGTACCAGTAAAGTTGCAGTCAAGTGTAAGACCACACAGGCCCTTGAAACACTGGGTCCTCTTAATAAATCATTTCCCCTAAATGTGCAACTCACCCAAATCCTTGGTATTATTGTAAATTTGTTTCTCACTCCCCCCTCCCCCCACTCCCTCGTGACATATTTAGCATGCTTAGTTAATCCCTGTGCTTGACTTGTGCCCCTCCCCAAAATCCCTGGTTGACTTCCCCCCTCCCCTCCCCTCCCCTCCCCCCTCCCACCCCCCAACCCTCCCTCCCCTTCAATCCCGGCCCATCAGGGCAGCCCCCTACTGGTGCGATCGTGACCCTTCCCCCTCCCATCCCACCCATACCTACATACATTTATTCTTCCCTATTGCCCACGAACTCTCTCCATTTTCCCCCCTAGTGTTGATAAAGTCTAATGTTAACACAATCATATCATTACATCGTGACCCCCCCCCTGGTCCCCCACCGCCCCCCCCCCCCCCCCCCTCCCAACCATCAGAAATATCAATAATAATATCAATGCTCTACTCATATCAATTTCCAAACATATAACAGGAGTATCAGCCCTCTCCCCCCCCCCCCGAAAAACTCGGGGGGGGGGGGAGAGGGCGTCAAACGTCAAAAAAAAAAAAAAAAGAAAAAAAAAAAAAAAAAGGAAAAAAGGAAAAAGGGGGGGGGGGAAAGAGCCCCCCGCCCCCCACCCCTCTCCCTAAAAGTCTCTCTTGTTCTCTTCGAACCATTGCTGTGCTTCGGTAGGGGAGTTGAAAAAAAATGTTTTGCCAAGCGCCGTGACTCTCAACCGGGCCGGGTATAAAAGAGCGTAGTCTATTTTATAGTTAATCATTGTATGCTTAATCGGGGTAAATTCAGCTCTGCGTTTCTGCAGGTCGGGCGAGAAATCTGGGTAAAATGAGACTCTAGCGCCCTGAAACCTAATGTCTCCCAGTTCTCTGGCCCGCCGCAGCAATGCAACCTTATCAGTGTAGTTCAGGATTTTTAGGAGTATAGTCCTGGGGCGATCCCCTCCACGCTGATTTCTTAGTGTAGTGCGATGAGCCCGTTCAATGGCAAATAAGGGGCTAAAAGAGGCTCCCCCAAAAATCTCCACAAACCAGTCCTCTAGGAACTTAATTAGATTAGGGCCCTCAGTACGTTCCGGTAGTCCTATAATTCTAACATTGTTCCTACGGTTCCGGTTTTCCATTTCATCCAGTTTGGCTACCTGTATGTTCATAGTTTTTTTGAGCCATTGGATATCTTGCTTTAGTGGAGTCAATTCATCTTCTATTGCACTTACTCGGTCTTCCGCCTCCACCATTCTTTGTACTATTCCATTGACGTCATGTTTTATGATAGAGATGGCTGATAATAAACTGAGCCCTTCTGCAGGAAACCAGGCAGAATAGACATGGTACCTAGCTTTTTAGGCTGCATTCACACATAAGTGACGCGTTTGAGAGTTTTTTTGGGCAGGCATTTGTGTTTTTAACGCATTTTTGAGATTTGGCATTTTTTATTGGGCAATAGAGAAAAATAGAATGGGTTTCATTTTTTGCTATGTTTTTCAGCTTTTCATTCACGTTTATGTATTATTTAATAACTTTTTTTGTAAGGAGTAAGAGGTTATGGTTTGGGGTTAATTTATTAATTTACTTATTATTACTATTATTTATTTTGTTAGGCCCCTTTCACACGGAGGCATTTTTCAGACGCTACAGCGCTAAAAATAGCGCCTGAAAAAAGCGGCTCCTTTCACTCCAGTGTGAAAGTCGGAGGGCTTTCACACTGGAGCTGTGCGCTAGCAGGACAGTAAAAAAAAGTCCTGCTAGCAGCATCTTTGGAACGGTGAAGGAGCGGTGTATTCCGCTCTTACCCATTGAAATCAATGGGGCAGCGTGGCTTTACCGCTGGCAAAGCGGCGCTTTGCGGGCGGTTTTAACCCTTTTTCGGCCGCTAGTGGGGGTTAAAACCGCCCCGCTAGCGGCGCTAAAACAATGGTAAAACGGCACTAAAAAAAGCGCCGCTTTACCACCAACGTCGCTCCTGCCCCAGTGTGAAAGAGGCCTTAGGGTAGGAGGTTAGGGTTTAATATTAGGGTTAGGGGTTAATATTAGGGGTTGGAGATATTTTATTTATATTATTAATGATTTGTTATGGGTTTTAATTATTATTATTTATTACATTTGAGCAGAAAAACGCTCAGAAATACACAACAAAATGCGCTAAAACACTCAAAAATGCGCAAATCAATTGTTTTCATGCATTTCTATGGAACTAAACTTTTTTGAGCTCCAGGCGACTTGCAGTGGAGATATGAACCATCTCCATAGAGAATTATTGATTTTTTTTTCTCCTCCAGCGTTTTGGAGCTTCAAGCTACAAAATGCTAAGGTGTGAATGGTGCCTTAGGGGGAAACTTTGAGCACAGAGATCTGGGTACCCAACTGATCTAGGGCACAAGGGAGCGCTGATAAGGTATTGAGCCCTCTGCAGGTTTTATCAGTTTTGGCTGCAGTGATGAAAAACACACTGGAGTTAAATTAGAACTGGAGGCAACGCTTTTATTTTGTAAGGTTTATTTAGTAAAGTTATAACCTCTGTCAGATTTTTGCTCTCTCTATCCCATTGGGGAGGCTTCACTTTAACAACCGCAGTTTCATATTCTCTAATGCAGCCCAAATTTGACAAGGCCTAGTGACAGAACTCAGAGCCACAGACCATATTAAATGTTCCTGTATGCCCCAACCCTGCAAATAGGTTGTAACAAACATGACAGACCATTTTAACCACTTCCCAACCGTCCCACAGCAGATTCTATGCAGAATCAGGTATATACACACACACAGGATTCTGCACTTCCACCTAAAGGGGCGCGAGCCACTTCTGTTGTGATTACTCACAGCAGAAGCCGATCTGCAGGAGCCGGGCAATGGATGTCCGCTGGCACCCGCTGATCGTCAGGCATCAACACACAAAAGAGCTCTGGCTATGTAAACAAGGTAGAGCTCTGTTCTGACAGGGGGAAGTGTGTGTGTGTGTGTGTGTGTGTGTGTGTGTGTGTGTGTGTGTGTGTGTGTGTGTGTGTGTGTGTGTGTGTGTGTGTAGGGGGGGGGGGGGTTCAAATCCATCACTTACCTTAGTAAAAGCAGCACACAGTTTACACATAAACACTGGTTAGGCACACATTTAACCCTTTGATTGCCCTAGATGCTTAACCCCTTCCCAGCCAGTGTCATTAGTACAGCCACAGTGCATATTTTTAGAACGGATCACTGTATTAGTGTTACTGGTTCCTGCAAAGTGTCAGTTAGTGTCTGATTTCCTGCCGCAATATCGCAATCCTGTTATAAGTTGCTGATCGCCGCCATTACTTACTAAATAATTAAAAATTCCAGTATGCATTGGATATAAAAAGTCTACACACCCCTGGTAAAATGTCAGGTTTATGTGATGTAAAAAAATTAGACAAAGATAAATCATTTCAGAACTTTTTCCACCTTTAATGTGACCTATAAACTGTACAACTCAGTTAAAACAACAAACAAAATCTTTTAGGTGGAGGAAAGTAAAAATAAAAAAATAAAATATGGTTGCATAAGTGTGCACACCCTTAAACTAATACTTTGTTGAAACACCTTTTGATTTTAATACAGCACTTAGTCTTTCTTGGTATGAGTATCAGCATGGCACTTCTTGACTTGTCAATATTTGCCCACTCTTCTTTGCAAAAACACTCCAAATCTGTCAGATTGCTTTGTTGATTTGGATGTATGTTTTGGGTCTTTGACATGCTGAAAGATGATGTTGCTCTTCATGTTCAACTTACTAGCAGAAGCCTGAAGGTTTTGTGCCAATATTGACTGGTATTTGGAACTGTTCATAAGTCCCTCTACCTTGACTAAGGCCCCTGTTCCAGCTGAAGAAAAACAGCCCCAAAGAATGATGCTGCATGTGATGTGCAGTGTTTTTGCGCAAAAAATTTCTTTTAGAATTATGGCCAAAAATGTCACCCTTTTTTCATCAGACCAGAACACAATTTCCCACATGCTTCTGGGAGACTTCAGATGCGTTTTTGCAATATTTAGCTGGGCTTGGATGTTTTTCTTCATAAGAAAAAGACTTTCGTCTTGCCACTCTACCCCATAGCCCAGACATATGAAGAATACTGGAGATTGTTGTCACATGTACCACACAGACAGTACTTTCCAGATATTCCTGCAGCTGTAGGCCTCTTGGCAGCCTCCCTGACCAGTTTTGTTCTCCTCTTTTCATCAATTTTGGCGGGACGTCCAGTTCTTGGTCATGTCACTGTTGTGCCATATTTTCTCCACTTGATGACGGTCTTCACTATATTCCATGGTGTATCAAATGCCCTGGAAATTCTTTAGCACCATTCCCCTGACTGCTATTTTTTTTAACAATAGAATCCCTCTGATGCTTTGGAAGCTCTCTGCAGACCATGGCTTTTGCTGTAGGATGCGACTAAGAAAATGTCAAGAAGGCGCATGAGCGGAGCCCTGGAGATGGCCACTTGAGCCGAGAGCTCCATTCCAGCCCAGTAAAGTGGCGCCCACAGCATCCCGCATGGCTAACGTACAACCCCCAAATTTTCAGGGCTGACACCCCATTAGCCCAGGAACACCCCCCAATACTCCACTCTTCATTAAAGAGGATCTTTAAGCCACAATTTAAGTCTGTGGTCACGGACAAAAATGTCAAGATGGCCACCGCAGCATAGCCCTCAGCAGCCAGCGCGCTCTGCCTCACAGAAAACCTGCAAGTATTCTCCTCAGAGGCACTACATTTTACCTCAGGGCTTCAGACCGGTCTTTCACAGGCACTCACAACTCCACCAGTTACCACTGAAATCCTCTCTGGCCACACAATTTCTGAATATACCCTCTCCTCCTCAGGGATCAATTACACAGCTTAAGCCCCATACACACGCGCGGATTATCCGAGGACCAGGTCCGTCAGACCATGTCCGTCATACTTTGTCCGTCATACTTTGTCTGATGTTGGTTTTGCGTACACACGGTCGGACAAAGTTGTCGGAAAATCCGATCATTCTGAACGTGGTGACGTTTGTTGCCTACGACGGGACTACGTAGAGGCTAGTAGCCAATAGCTTGGGTCTTGTAATGTGATCTGAGCATGCGTAGCACTTTGTCCGGTCGGAATTCGCTACACACAATCGGATTTGGTGTGATCGGACTTTGTTGTCAAAAAATCTATCCAGCAGGAGATAGGACTTTGTCCGTCAGACAATCTGATGGAAACTGTCCGATGGTGCCTACACACGGTCTGATTTTCCGACAACATTGTCTGATAGGACAGAATCCATCGGAAAATCCTACCGTGTGTATGGGACTTTAGACTGGCTTTATCCCCTCAGAAGCTCTTCCCAGGGAACAAGCCTACCTAATGCTAAGGTAGAACTCCTAGACAGGGGACTAGCGCAAACAGCGGCTAAAATAACTGGGGACGTGAACGCTCACTTTCAAAACCTGGGAACAAGAATAGACATAATAGAACATAAATTGGAAGAAACTGTGGCTGCATTGAATCAAAATGTGAAACATATATATATATATATATATATATATATATATATATATATATATATATATATATATATATATATATATATATATATACACACACACACAGTTCAGGAACAACTGGACTATGCTATTTCCAGAATTGACTACCTGGAGAATAGGTCCCGCAGGTACATCATCAGAATCAGGGGACTACCTGAAACTGTTCTGGATATACCCTTGGCAGTCCAGGATATGATCAGAACCATACTACCTAATGTTCCCCAGCACCGTCTAGAATTATATAGAGCCCACAGAGCCCTGGGACCTCCCAGGAAAGATGGAAAACCCAGAGATGTTTTTGCCAAACCCCATTTCTATTCTGTGAAAGAAAAGGTCATGAAACAGGCCAGATCTGCGCCCCAAGTAATCTGTCAAGGCCACCAGATGCAGCTTTTTGAAGACCTTTCTCCCTCCACACTTCAACGCAGGAGGGCACTGAAACCATTATTACTGGTACTAACACAGAAGGACATCAAATACAGATGGGCCTTTCCATTTGCAATCAAGTTTTCTGACAAAGGGAAATCCTACTAATTTTCCAGCCTCCAGGGAGGGGAAAGATTACTGCTACAACTCAAACTCATCTTACAAGAAGCTGAGATGGACACCTATGCAGCCAGTACCAGCTTGGCTAAAAAACCCAATCCGACGAGCCAACAATCTCCTCTTTGGAACAAAGGAAAGACTAAGAAGATTAAGGCTAATGGTCCCACCCGATCAAAGATTTTCTCTTCCCTGTTTTTCCCCACTCTAACACCATGTTTCTCTTTCGGACCTAAAGTCCGACCACAAATGTATCTGTGACCCTTGTTTGGGGATTCTCCCTTCCTAAGTATCCCCCTTTTTTTTATCCCCCTTGCTAGTTCCACAGTCCCTCAAAGTTCCATGGTCTTACTATTTTTGTTCTATATGCTACAGCTTTACTCTTATGCCTGATAACGGCACTTAACCGTAGAAGCCGATCACGGTCCAGTTGAAAGACTTGACTCACTGGGGGTTGTGATATTGCATAATTGCCTAAGAATAACTCGCCGTGCTAATGTTAATGATCATTAATGTTGGTGATCATTTCAGTTATGGGCGCCCTGTGTGGGGGTGGCCCACATGTGCCTCCACCTACCCCTTGGAAACCCGTGGGACTCTGAGGGTTAGGTTGTCTGAACCCCTGGTTTTACATGTTAGGAGACTTCTCTTTAATCTATCTTCTCTTTCTTCTATTTGTTTCCTCTCTTCATATCCGCATGTCTAACCTTTCCATCTATTACAGAAATCCTAACTCCATGGCTGATAACACACAGACCCACCTTAAATAGCATCCCACAATGTACAGGGTTTAAATTCCCCAATCAAAAGGAGGAAAATTTTAGACTACTAAAAATCTCTCAAAGTAGATATCCTCCTACTCCAAGAGATGCACTTTCCTGTACGGTATAGTCCCAAATTTATACACCCACACTTCCCTCAATTTCACTTAGCTAGTGCAGAAAATAAAACCAGAGGGGTAGCTGTCATCTTCTCGAAATCGTGTAAATTTGAGAAGACTTCTGAATATATTGATCCTGAAGGGAGAATCCTACTGGTACAAGGCACAATATAAGGACAACTTTACTCCCTAGTATCATACTACATTCCCAATAGGGGCCAGGCTAATTTTTTTTAGGAACATGATGGACATACTGAACCCCATGCTAGCAGGCACAATCCTACTTGGGGGAGACTCAAATGCAGCATTTGATCAGGCATTGGATAAATCCAAACCCATCTAGGACCAAATGACTCGCCCAACCAAAGAAAGACACAAAATTGCTAGAATAATTTCAGCACATTGTCTAGCCGACACCTGGAGGGAACTAAATCCCACCAAACGAGATTTTACACATTACTCACACCCTCATAACACTTATGCTAGAATAGACTAAATTCTGACCCCTACATCCCAACTCCCAGGTATACTCAGCGCTCACATCAAAGACACAGTTCTCTCAGACCACTCGGTGGTCATTATATCTATATGTTCTAGAGTGCTAGGTAGGAAACGAGGTCAATGGAGACTTAATAGTCCATTCTCTCTAATCCAACTAGAGTTGAGATAATCGATAAGGCACTTAAAGAATATTTTATTCTTAATGACATGGAGGACACATCCTCAAATTCTCTGGGCTGCCCACAAGGCCTTCATCCGGGGTAAATTTATCCACATCTCAACTCAAATTAAACGAGAACATAAGGCTGACATGAGCGACTAGAAACAGAGTATGCAGCCCTTCAAGCTCATCATAAACGGGATCCCTCCTTAGTCCCCATTGCCCCAATAGATGAAGCCAGATTGGATCTCAACCTAGCCCTTACTACGCAGGCAGAAAAAGCGATCCGATGGAGTGGCAACATTTTTTATTTACAGATGAACAAAATAGAGTCATTACTCCCGGCTAAACTTTCCCCCCGAATCAGGATTCACACCATGCTTAAGATAAGAATAGCAGACCAACATCCCACAGCCAATCCCGTTACAATCCTGGACGCATTCCAAGATTTTTACTCCAACCTTTACAGCTCACCATCCCAACCTGATAAAGACTATCTCTAGATACCTAGATGAACTTCCCATCCCAACCCTAAACGCCTCACACAAAAATTTACTAGAAGCCCCCTTCACGGTGGAGGAGGTTTTAGGAGGTCATTAAAGACCTCAAAAAAGGGTCGGCACCAGGACCCGATGGTCTATCCATCCCCTTTTATAAGGCCTTTGCAGGAACTCAGTTCACAGTCATCCCCAAACCAGATAAAAACCCTTAAGATGTAAGCAACTATCGCCCAATCTCTCTTATAAATAATGATGTAAAGATAATGACAAAAATTCTAGCCAACCGTTTAGCATCTTTCATCAAGTCCTACACACATGAAGACCAAGAGGAGCAATAAATGTGGTCTGGATACTGCAATCTAGCTGGGAGGGGGGAGCGAGACAGGAGGGGCTTCTTTTGTCACTAGACCTACAGAAGGCCTTTGACACAATTTCCTGGCCATACATATTTTCCCTCATAGAACGCTGGGACTTTGAAAGGCGCTTTATAGGTCTTTTACAATCCCTATACTTGCATCCTAAGGCACTAATTCGCCTGCAAGGACATTATTCTAAACCAATAAATATAGCTCGGAGCACTAGGCAGGGGTGTCCACTCTCGCCTCACATTTGCCATTAGAAAAAAAAAGGAAAAACTGAGCTAAATGTGAATGTATTGGAAAAGCGTCTGACACTCAAACAAAGTTAAACGAAATGGTGGATAATCAGTGTAGCGCTTACTAATATAGGGGAAAATACATAAGAGTGTAGCTGAGACACAGTGTAAATAATAATGCAGAGCACAAAATGTCTGAATGAATGAACAGTATGTGACAGCAAAAATGTGCATAAATGCACTTAACACAAAAGAAATGTTTATACACAGCATCTGATCCGAACCATCCAGGATTTCAAGCCTTACCGACTCACTGTCGTACGACATGCGTGTCCAACTCAATCGGTAAGAGTACCCATCTTCTTATCCATGAAAGGTTAGGTTGAAGCGAGTACAGACAACCTGTCATTTTTCTTTGCTTATTTCAGTTTCCCTCTGCCTGGTTTGGAGCTATCCTAGAGGAAGAATTTTATCTGTACACTTTGTGTTCATGTGGACTGTTTGCTATAGGATTAAACCCTTCCCGCCAGGCGTACGCAGATATGCGTACTGGGCTTTTGGGGGTTATACCGGGATGATGCCTGCAGCTGCAGGCATCATCCCAGTACTGTTGTTTAGAGCCGGCGATCGGCTTTCCGAGGATAACAACCGATGCTAAAAACCGATCGGTTGTTATTCCGGAGGAGCGGGAGGGCACGTCCCCCCTCCCGCCGCTCTTTCCGGGCCTCCCGGTGACACGGGAGGACTGTTTAAACATCTGCCGCTTCCGGCGGCTAATGACAGACTGGAATGAAGCCGGGAACGGCTTCATTCAAGTCTCCTTGATGTAAACACTGAAGCAACGTCACAACGTCACTTCCTGTTTACTCGGCTGCCAATGGCGCCGGTTTTAAAAAAAATATACGGTATTCAGATACACCGTTTTCGGTGATCTGAATACATTGAAGGAGGGATTGGGGGTCTTTTAGACCCCCGATCCCTCCATAAAGAGTACCTGTCACCACCTATTACTGTCACAAGGGATGTTTACATTCCTTGTGACAGCAATAAAAGTGATCAAATAAAATAAAAAAAAAACTATTTCATAATATAAAAATAAATAAAATAAATAAGAAAAAAAAAATAATTTCAAACCGCCCCCGCCACCTCGCGCAGCAAAGAAAACGCATATGGAAGTTGCGCCCGCATGTGTAAACGTGTTCAAATCACACATGTGAGGTATCGCCGCGATCGTCAGAGCGAGAGCAATTCTTCTAGCATTATACCTCCTCTGTAACTCTAAGCTGGTAACCGTAAAAAAAAAAAAAATGTAAGCGTCTATGGAGATTTTTAGGTACCAAAGTTTGTCGCCAGTCCACGAGCGCCTGCAATTATAAAGCGTGAAATGTTTGGTATCTATTTACTTGGCATAACATCATCTTTCACATTATACAAAAAAATTGGGATAACTATACTGTTTTGTTTTAATTCACGAAAGTGTCCCTTTTCCCAAAAAATTGCGTTTAAAACACCGCCGCACAAATACCGTGTGACATAAAATATTGCAACCTCCGCCATTTTATTCTCTAGATTCTCTGCTAAAAAAATATTCAGAATTTTTGGGGGTTCTAAGTAGTTTTCTAGCAAAAAATAGGGATTTTACTTGTAAACACCAAATGTCAGAAATAGGCTTAGTTTATCCCTCCAGTTTGGACTTAATATACTGTTACATACTGTTCATTCATTCATTTAGACATTTTGTGCTCTGCATTATTATTTACACTGTGTCTCAGCTACACTCTTATGTATTTTCACCTATATTAGTAAGCGCTACACTAATTATCCACCATATTTGCCATTGCCATTGAGACCCTGGCGATAGCCATTCGACAAAATCCAAATATAAGAGGGGTATCCCGTGGAGCCCAAACTCATAAATGTGGACTTTTCGCAGATGATATCCTCATATTTGTGACTTCACCGTTAACCTCTCTCCCCAATATTTGTCAAGTTCTAAATAACTTTTCTAAAATATCAGGCCTAAAAGGTCAATTACACAAAATCACAGGCCCTTAATGTCTCGCTTCCCCTCTCAAGCATATCCATATTAAAACAGTTGTTCAAATTTGAGTGGAATGATAGCTCAAATACCTAGGCATCACACTGACAGCCCGCTTCGAGACTCTCTATGCATACAACTACCTTCCACTATACAAGAAATTAGAAAATTACCTTAAGATCTGGTCCAAACACAAACTCTCCTGGATAGGTAGGATCAACTCGATCAAAATGACCTTGCTCCCAAGAATTCTATACAATTTTAGATCTCTTCCCATCCCAATTAATAAAAATCGCTTGAAAAAACTACAGCGCAAGATGCTTAAATTCACCCGGGGTACCTCTGGATACCGTTTGCCCCAACACACATTGTTCCTTCATAGAAGCAAGGGAGGACTAGGCCTCCCTGACTTACACAAATATTATACAGCTGGTAGATTAGCACAGCTTTCCATGATCTACTCAAAGTCTGAGAAACCAGACTGGATCAATATCGAAAGCCAGGCAGCACCCCACTTATCCCTGGAATAGACCATTCATACTGGCCCCATCACTATCACAATCCTGTGCGCTTTGGGACAGTCTAAGAAATCATCCAGTCCTTGTCTCCGCAGGATGGCCCCTTGTACATCTGTTTAATAACCCGGACTTCCCCCCCTGGCTTAGACATAAAAACATTTTAATGGTGGGTGGACAAGGGACTATACCGTATAGGACACTTCCTTGACTCTGGGGGTCCTATAAACCTTAGTTACTGCATCAAAAAACTGAAGCTCCCAGACTCTGAAAGACTCTGCTTCAACCAAATATCACTATTTCTACACCAAGTTTGGAAGGACAAGCCACTACCGCCCCAATTCACGAAATATGAAAAATGGTGTGGCCAAGCCATGGAGCATAAGGGAGGTATCTCTGATTTACTCATGCCTCACTCACCCTACAAAAAAATCTTCCTATATGGAAGCGTGGAAATCCGATCTCCAATGCAGCTGGGACCTGGACACCTGGCATTCGGCCTGCTGAAAGTCCTTCAGGGGAATTCTTAATGTTTCCCTGATGGAAGCCAACATTAAAATCCTAACCAGGTGGTATTTAACTCCCACTAAACTTGCAGCCATATATCCAACTGCGGATCCTACTTGTTTTAGAGGCTGTCAACTCTTAGGATCAATGGTTCATATATGGTGGGACTGCCCTAGGATCCGTTCCTTTTGGAACAAAGTCTTCAACGTGATTTTCAAGGTGACTAGTTACCAGGTTCCCAGGTCTCTTCCTGTAGCCCTTCTAAATGCCAATATACCACTAATTCCAAGGTATACACAAAAATTGATTCACTTTATTCTAAGCTCACAATAGCTAAAGCATGGAAGAAACCCAAGCCCTTCCTCTCAGAAGTCAGAAGGAAAACATCCGGGATAAGGACTCAAGAAAAATTAGCCAGTAGCCTATCTGACACAACACTACAGTTTAAAAGAACATGGGTCCATGGGCTAAATATGTAGAAATTTCCCTTTCTCACGGTGTCCCATCTACCTCCACCCTCACACAGTCTTTGGTTAGACAAGTTTCCCCCTTTTCTCTTCTCTTTACTATCTCTTCCTCTGTTATTCCCTGTTCTTAGGGTACCGGGAAATGACTCTAGGGAAACGTTCTTTCCGTTTAATTTCTCTAATTACAAAAGTAATTTACTAGTTAACCTTTAGTCTTATCTTTTGAAGCAGTTTTTCCTAATAGGATTGTAATTTGAGACCCGGGGGCGGGTCATGGGGGAGGTGGAAGAATCTCTTTCCCGGAGCAGTGTGAACCCATTAGGGGTACCGGGATATCTCCAACTTTCAAGTGTCTTGCCCCAGGAAGATTTTTCTTTTTGATTGGCCTAGTAGGGATGAATTATCTCCTCTCGTTAGCTGACGATTTGAAAAAAATAAATAAAATAAAATAAAAACCAAAGCATTTATCAACAAACTTTTTCCAGGCCTTATTGTTTATGAAATATAACATAATAAATTGTATTGTACATCATTTGAAAATAAATTTTTTTGAAAGTAATAAAATGTCAGGAAAGACCTACTAGAACAGCTGAACTTTATTTGGGGTTTATCAGAGGCACTTTAAATGATGGCAGGTGTGTACTGACTCTTATTTAACATTAGTTTGAATGTGATTGCTTAATTCTGAACACAGCTACATCCCCAGTTATAAGAGGGTGTGCACACTTATGCAAGAAAATTATTTTATTTTTATTTTTTTATTTATTACTCCCCCCCTCAAAAGATTTCAGTTTTATTTTCAACTGAGTTGTACAGTTTATAGGTCACATTAAAAGGTGGGAAAAGTTATGAAATGATTTATATTTGTCACATTTTTTTTACATCACAGAAACCTGACATTTTAAACAGGGGTGTGTAGACTTTTTATATCCACAGTATATACACCATAGTTTGCAGACGCTATAACTTTTGTGAAAACCAGTCAATATATGCTTATTGGATTTTTTTCCCTTATCAATGTCCATCATGTAGCAGAATACATATTGGCCTAAATTTATTAAGAAATACATATATTGTATAGAGAGGAATAAGAATGCATGCCAGTTTTTATTGCCGTCTGTGACTCCATTAGGGAGATTCATCCTCTCTATTTGTCCCGTTTACCATTATCATTCAAAGAGAAAGTAAAAGTAAAAGAAAATACCACATTTTGGGTTGTTCCCAAAAAAGTCATAGAGGGGAAACAAGTCTGAGTGTTGCTTTGCCAAAGCTACAGGAAGCGGATATCACAAAAATGCATACAATTCCCTAACGACCCCAAAATTCACTCCTATTGTAATCACTGGAATTGTTAGGAAATTATATGATTGAATATTCACTCGATTTATTACTGAATCTGTGGAAGATTTGTCCCAATTCAGTCCAGTTGCTGTAACTTTGCTTCCAGAGTTCTGTTGCTCTTTCTTGCACTGTAGGAATATACTTCATCAGATGTCAAAAATAACTCTAAAGTAAGTACTTATGCCAGCTGTAGGCAAAAATACACTTTTTTTATGATTTCATAACTTAAATGGTGGCCATTTATATCTTTCTAGGGTTCTCAAACTTCGCCCAGACACGATGGTTTTAGTTCATCAAGTTGTAAGCATTATATTAACAAGTTCTCCTTAAAGTGGACCTTCAATCCAAAATGCCTCTTTGCCCTATTGTATTTCTCCCCCCCCTTTTTCATCCTTGGTCCAAGCTGACACCCTTCCCATTTTCGTCTAGGGAAGAATGAGGTCACTCTGATCCTTCAGCCTCCCGGGGTATCCTTGTCAGATATATTAGGAGGCATTCAGCTTAATCATCACAGTGCTAGACAGTCCATTAAGGGCGCATGCCCCCGTCAACCACCGTCTCCCCTATCCATGCGTCCGGCCCCTTTCAGGACACCGGACCATGGATTCCAATGTGGAGGAGTCTTTTTTTTGAAGCACACCATTAGCTATAGAGGCTTCAATATAGGGTGGGCTCAGGTCGCAGGGAGTGCGCTCCGATCCCACTTAGGTGTGATACAACAGCAAATACATTTTTGCTGTTGTAACACTGATCCTCCTCCTGGCCAATCAGGAAGCGGGTTTTGACACCGGTCACCCGATTGGCCGAAAGGACAGGCGATACTATTGGACACCTAGGAGGGGAGGAGCTGGAAGCCACCATGGAGGACAGGACTCTGAGCCAAGACGAGCCGCTACCTGCCACATGCCATGATGGGGTAAATGCCAGACGTGCCACTGGGGAGGGGGGATATGTGTTTGCAACCCCCCAAAAAAAAAAAACAACACCAGTCGCCATTGGTGCTGGAGGAGGAAAGACCACGTGCAGCTGGGACACTGATCACAACAGATCAATGCTGTATTCGCTGTTCAGTTTACAACGGAGTATGTTTGAGGACTACCTAGCATAACAAAAAAAAAAGGAAGAGGGCATAAAATAAATAAAAAACGGGAGGGTGGTGTTGGTTGAATTTTCTCAAAAAAAAAAAGAAATGTTCAATTTACAAACTCAAAATATTGTGCAGGTGTGCAATCACAATTTCTTCACATGAAACGGTCACTTAACTGTTCTAAGCATTTATTTTTCATGATTCAGTATTGTTTCCTTTGTAAATTAATATTATGAGAACGAATAACCTGTGCAGTAAATAAATCAGATCCAGGCACTAAAACTTTTGTAAATTGAAAACAATTACCCAGTGACCACAACTGAGGGGAATCTTCTTTAAAGAGAAACCCAGGAGTAAAAACCTAGAGGGGGCATCCAATACTTCAAGTGGTTCTAAAGCCTAAAGGATTCCAAAAGTGGAACTTCCGCTCATTTGTCTCCTCCTCCCTCCGGTGCCACATTTGGCACCTTTCGGGGGGGGGGGGGGGGGGGGTTGCGGATACCGCCCTTTGACAAGTATCCTGTCCCCACTTCCAGAAGACCAGGCCGCAGCACATTACGTCAGCAGCTCGGCTCCCTCCTTATCCCTCCTCCTTCCCCCACCGCCCGGCCAGTCGGAGAGTGCAGAGGTGCCTCGCGCATGTGCAGTGGTGACCCGGCGTGAAGCCGTAATACTTCACTACTGGATTCCCTTACTGGTAATGGCGGAGGCAGCATCCCACAGCCGATTGAAACATCAGCTGCGGTGCCGACATCGTTGGACTCCAGGACAGGTAAGTGTACTATTAAAGGTCAGCAGCTGTAGTATGTGTAGCTGATGGCTTAATTTTTGCAGGGGTCCCTCCACATAAAAAAGCCTACCATGTCATAGGATTCCCTCCTCACCCCCTTTAATCCCGTATACATAAGTATTCACAGCCTTTGCTCAATACCTTGTTGAAGCACCTTTGGCAATAAATTACAGCCTCAAGTCTTTTCGAGTATGATGCTACAAGTCCTATTTTTGGGTAGTTTCTCCCATTCTTCTTTGCAGGACCTCTCAAGCTCCCTTAGGTTGGATGGAGAGAGTCAGTGTACAGCCAATTTCAGATCTCTCCGGAGATGTTGGGTTCAAGTCTGGGCTCTGGCTGGGCCACTCAAGGACATTTAGGCCCCTTTCACACTGAAGCGGTTTTCAAAATATTTTTAAAAATATCGCCTGTACACCGCCTGAAAAAAACGGCCCCATTTACTCCAGTGTGAAAGCCGGCAAAAAAAGTCCTGCTAGCAGCATCTTTGGAGCGGGATAGGAGCGGTGTATTCACCGCTCCTATACCGCTCCTTCCCATCGATTTGAATGGGACACCGCGGTAATACCGCCGCAAAGCGCTGCTACGGCGGCGCTCTGCGGGGGATTTTAACCCTTTTTCGGCCGCTCGCGGGGGGGCAAAACCGCACCGCGAGCAACCGAATCCCGCGGGCAAAATGACGGTAAAGCAGCGCTAACTATAGCGCTGCTTTACTGTCACCGCTGCTCCCTCTCCAGTGTGAAAGGGGCCTTAGAGTTATCCCATAGCCACTCCTTTGTTATCTTGGCTGTGTGCTTAGGGTAGTTGTCCTGTTGGTAGATGAACCTTTACCCCAGTCTAAGGTCCAGAGCACTCTGGAACAGGTTTTCATCAAGGCTGTCTCTGTACATTGCTGCATTCATCTTTCCCTCGATCCTGACTTGTCTCCCAGTTCCTGCCGATAAAAAACACCATGCTTTACTGTAGGGATGGTAATGGCCAGGTGATGAGCGGTGCTTGGTTTCCTCCAGACAGGACGCTTGCCATTCAGGCCAAAGAGTTCAATCTTTGTTTCATCAAACCAAAGAATTTTGTTTCTCATGGTCTGAGAGTCCTTCGGGTGCTGTCATGTGCCTTTTACTGAGGAGTGGCTTCCTGTCTGGCCACTCTACCATGCACGCCTGATTGGTGGAGTGATGCAGAGATGGTTGTTCTTCTGGATGGTTCTCCTCTCAACACAGAGAAACACTGGAGCTCTGTCAGAGTGACCATTGGGTTGTGGTCACCTCTCTGACTAATGCCCTTTTCCCCCGATCGTTCAGTTTGCCCCGCTCTAGGAAGAGTCCTGGTGGTTTCAAACTTCTTCCATTTACGGATGACGGGGGCCACTGTGCTCACTGGGACCTTCAATGCTGCAGAAATGTTTCTGTCCCCTTTCTCAGATCTGTGCCTCCATACAATTCTGTCTCGGAGATCTACAGACAATTCCTTGGACTTCATGGCTTGGTTTGTGCTCCGACATGCACTGTTAAATGTGGGGCCTTATATAGACAGGTGTGTGCCTTTCCAAATCATGTCCAATCAACTGAATTTACCACGGGTGGACTCCAATCATTTTGAAGAAATGTCCCACGGATGATCAGTGAAAACAGGATGCACCTGATTTTTTGCACCCGATTTTATTTTTAATAAAATTGCAAAAATTTCAAACAAACGTCTTTCACATTGTCCTTATGGGGTATGGTTTGTAGAATTTTGAGGAAAAAAATCTATTTAATCCATTTTGGAATAAGGTAACAAAATGTGGAAAAAGTGAAGCGCTGTGATTACTTTCAAGATGCACTGTATAGACACAGACAGGGCGGCTTGGCAGTAAGCCCGCATGAGTGCCCCATAGAAAGATGCATTCTATGTGGGCACTCAGTGGGGTGAGAAGCCAGGAGCGCCGACAGGGAACCCCCAGAATAGGATTGGGGCTGCTCAATGCAAACCAGTAAGCATGACACGTTTACCATTTTAATAAAAAAAATATTTGAAGCTTTACATTCCTTCTCAATCTACTAAAAAAAATAAAAATAAAAAATGAATAATAATAGTAATAATAATAATAATTAAAAAAAATTATTAAAAAATAAATAAATAAAACTTGGGAAAGTTTTGAAAAGTTATTTGGCAATATGTGAAGATAACAAAAATCAGAGCATATGCATGTTAGACAATGAAAGTCCTAGGTGCAATTTTAAAATGATTATGGGAAGTTAGAGAGTGCTGTCAGTAACGGACAAGGTCCACTACTAAGCCATGGGCTAAAATTACCCAGCATCTGGGCTTCCAATCCAGCTACACAAAGCTCCATAGGAATGTTCTGTAGAAGAGCGCTGTAAACACAATGCTTCCAGAGTGTGTTTCTAGAGATAGTGATGCGACATCATGGCACTGCCTGGGAATCTACACATAAAACGGGGCCAGTAGAAAGTACACTAGCAAATATTAATTGTTCCTTGAACACAGTATGGATAAAATCTTTTAAATAAGTATCCACATGTCCACAACCAAACTACAAAACACTCTGGTACTATTATTCTGTTGAAGCATAAAAAACGAAAAAAAAATTGAATGCGCATCTTTTTTTTTTTTCTTTACTTGCAAAAAAAAAAAAATTATATATATATATATATATATATATATATATATATATATATATATATATATATATATATATATATATATATATATATATACACACACACACACACACACACACACACACACACACACACACATATACATACACATATACACCCACAGGTTTTATTACCTTGGGGAGATGCAGACTAGAATACGGCAATCACTGAGCAGCGAATGATATCACCTGTCATGTATTTCAGTTATCTTGCAAACCTGGCCTGTTAGTGGGCCCTGTGGACAGGGTTGATGACCACTGTCCTAGAGCGCTCATCAGAGCCCTGGTTGATCATTGAAAATGACAAACGGTCAGCTGCAAAGGCTGATGGTAGGTCTAGTTCTCCCATTCACAGAACTCCGAATGATGCACTGGGTGGGCGGAGCCCCACACGGACAGTTTTTTTTTTTTTTCCCACAAATTGTGACAGCAATTGTGCGGGGAGAAGATACCCGGTCCGCTGCCACAACGGGGGCATATGGGGGGGGCTGCTCATTTAGTAAAACCCTGAACCTATCCTTTAATAGTTTATTTTTTTATCAATTAACAAAATGGAAAGTGAATGAACAGAAGAATCAATATTTGGGATGACCGCCCTTTGGAGAAGTATCTGCCTGTATTTCTCTGAGGACACCATTAATTCTGACACAATCTCCAAATCCATTTGCAGAAATGCAGCCACAAACTTGCAGGGATCCTTCACCATACGTCACCGTTGCCTGCAGACACTCATTATTTTGCCTCTGTCCACCAACAAACCTTAGCCTTCTTTGCATGTCCTCTGCACATAAACATAGGAACTGGGTTCAGAAAAATGGCTGCAGGTGCTCTGGACTGAAGAATCAAAATGTGAAATATTTGTCTGTAGCAGGAGGCAGTTTGTTTGCGAAGATACTGATAGCAAGTCCTCACCTTATGATCTCAAGTCCTCTTTTAACCAGTTCCCGACCACCCTCCACACATATACTGCAGCAGGGCGGCCAATCTGCGCCAGATCATGTACCTAGTACCTGATCAGATACTTCTGGGTCTGGGGCATGTGCGCGATTGTACAGGGCACAGACATGTAAACAAGGCAGATTGTCGTTCTGTCAAAAGGGAAGGTACTGATCTGATGTTTCTGCTAAGCAGGAACATGGATCTTTGCCTTGCCCTAGTCAAAGCACCTCCGACACAATGAGTAGGCACAACCTAGGCATACATTTAAACCTTTGATCGCCTCTGATGTTAACCCCTTCCCTGCCATTGAGATTCATACAGTGATAGTGCTAAAAAATATGCACTGATCACTGTATTAGTGTCACTAGTCCCCAAAAAGTGCCTAACATGTCAGTTGTCCGATTTGTCCTCCACAATATCGCAGTCCCGCTATAAGTCGCTGATCGCCGCCATTAGTAGTAAAAAAAGATGTAAAGAAAAATATCACAGTTTGTAGACGCTATAACTTTTGCGAAAGTCAATCAATATATACTTATTTTTTTTATTTTTATTTTTTAAACAAAATTATGTAGCGGAATACATATTGGCCTAAATTGATGAAGAAATTAGCTTTTTTTTTATTTTTATTGGCTGTTTTATAGCAGAAAGTAAAGAATATTGTTTTTTTTTTCAAAATTGTCAGCCTTTTTTTTGTTTATAGCGCAAATAAATAAAATTAAAAAAAACAGCAGACGTGATCAAATAACACCAAAAGAAAGCCAATTGTGAAAAAAAAAAAGGACAAAAATTTTATTTGGTTACAGCGTCACACAATCGCCAATTGTCAGGTAAAGTAACGCAGTGCCGTATTGCAAAAAAAAAAAAACGGCCTGATAATGAAGGGGGGGGGGGGGTTAACTCTTCCGGAGCGGAAGTTAATTAAAGTAATATCCGTAGCAAGAATTCCAGGCATAAATGTTGTATATAGGTCCTATTTGGATGTATATACAGTGGGGAAAATTATTATTTGATCCCCTGCAGATTTTGCAAGTTTCCCCACTTACAAAGAAATGAAGGGTCTATAATTGGTATCATAGGTGTATTTTAAATGATTGAGACAGAATATCAACCAAAAATCCAGAAAAAAAACCAAAAAAAACACACACACTCAAAATAAATGCTATAAAAGAATCTCGGGACCCAGAAGCAAGTGGAGATCAGTGCTGGCATAACAAAAACAACGGAAATAGTACAGCTAAAATGCCCCCATGTCAGTTGGAAGAATGTGAATAGACTGGTGCAAGACACACAAGTCACTCACGCCAACTCCCTGTTGCATAAATGTGAATGAGAAGGGTAAAAGATGGCTTCAGCTCCTGTTCTCCAATCAGACATGTTTCGACCCTTTTTGGGGCTTAATTGTAGAGGCCAGTTGTCTGAGAGTTCTCTACAAAGTGGAGAACAGGAGCTGAAGCCATCCTTCACCCATAGCATATACATACCGTAGTTACATCAGTCCAAGCTGGACCAATGTAAAAATATTTATGAAATACTAATACCTGGAATTCATCTTTAACCATTTGCCGATCACAATATAGCCAAATGACCACTACAGTGCAGCGGGCTAGTTCTGGGATGGTGTCCCGTGATCCTCCAGACACTGCTGATCACAGATTGCGGTAAAGAGCCAATCAGCGGGTCTTTACCACATGACCAGCTTTGTTCAATCACAGCTGATCAGGGATGTAAACAGAAGCTGGTTATCGGCCATCCTTTCCTCACGCTGACAGTGTAAGGAAGGGAGAAGAGAGCTGATAATCCGTGTACATGTCCTTCAGTGCAGTCCCAATAGTGCCCCCTATCAGTGGCCATAAGTGTAGGAGAAACATTACCCGTTTGCAAAATTTTATAACAAACTATGAAAAAGGTTTTTTTCCTTTTTCAAAAACTTCCGATTTATTTAGCAAAAAAAAAAAAAACAGCGGTGATTTAATATCACCAAAATAAAGCTCTATTTGTGTGAAAAAAATGATAAAAATGTAGTTTGGTTACAGTGTTGTATGACCGCTCAATTGTAATTCAAAGTGCGACAGCGCTGAAAAAAGAAAATTGGCCTGGGCAGGAAGGGCTAACAAGTCCCCGGTAGGCAAGTGGTTAAAGTGTTACTAAACCCAGTAATATGAAAATAGTTAATCTGCCCCCCCCCCCCCCCCCCGCAGTGCCCACAGCTTATAAATCTTGTTTTTACATTAAAATACTGCCACTATAGATCATTGTCAGTCCACCCATGGTTATACTATGGTAGTCGTAGATATTCCAATGGTCCTTGATATTGTAATGATACCTTGTGACCCCTGCGTGGGTCCCTTCCCTGTTAATAGCCATATGTTGGCTGAGCATTTGTGCGTCTGTATTGTTTTGTGTTTGTTAAGAAAATAAAAAGTTTTTCAAAAAATACTGCCACTATATAGCTTTTTGGCTGATCTGTATACCACGGTCACATGATAGTGCTGAGTGTTCAGGTAGGAGGAGATTTCCACTATAGCTTGTGTCCTCGTGCTGTTATGGGAGGCAGATCATCCATCATTCAAGATGTGACATCCCAACCACTGTGTTCTTTTTTTAGTTATTGAGCATGGAAGAGGAGGAGGGAGGGACTGATTTAGGCTCTGTATACACACCCAGATGTGTGATGTCAATATCATGAACAGCTCAGCTCAAACAGGAACGGTTCTCTCCAGCAAGAGAGACCAAACTGAGCATGTGCAGGGGGACAACTAGGGAGCATGTGGAGGGAAAGGATCTATGCATACAGGAGCAAAGAGCCCTTTTATACAATACAAAGGATTAACCCCTTATGTTCCACAGTGAGTATAACAAGCATGCTATTCTGCATATACAGACTGATTTTACTGTTGCGGGTTTAGTAACACTTCAACTACTTGCCGACCAGCCACTGCAGTTGTACTGTGGTAGGTTGGCACGCCTGCGTGAATCGCATCATTGTACGTTGGCTCTTTAAATCGATATAGCAGGCATGCCCGCAGCGTGTCCCCGGAACCAATGCGCGTGGCCGGCAGCCACCCGCGATCGCTCCACAGAGCCAGAACGGGGAACTGTCAGTTTAAAAAGACAGACAGATCCCCATTCTGACAGAGGAGAAAGATCTGCTGCTCCTAGTGATTAGGATCCGCATTCTCTCTCTTCCTCCAGTCAGTCCCCTCCCCACACAGTTAGAAACACCTCCCTAGGACACACATAACCCCTTGAGCGCCGTCTAGTGTTAACCCCTTCCCTGACAGTGACATTTACACAGTAATCAGTGGCCATTTAGCACTGATCACCGTATAAATGTCAATGGTCTCCATGTGTCCGATCTGTTCACCACAATGTCGAAATCTCGCAAAAAAAAAAGAAAAAAATGCAGATCGCCGCCATTACTAGTAAAAAATTTAAAATTTAATAATAAAAATGCCATAAATGTATCCCCCATCTTGTAGACGCTATAACTTTTGCGCAAACCAATCAATATACGCTTATTGCTATTTTTTTTTTTTTTTTAACCAACAATATATAGAAGAACACATATTGTCCTAAAGCAGGGTTCTCCAAACTATGGCCCACCAGTTGTTCAGAAACTACAATTCCTGTCATGCCTAGTCATGTCTGTGAATGTCAACGTTTTACAATGCCTCATGTGACGTGTAGCTCAGCAACAGCAGGAGGGCCGTAGTTTTGAGATCTCTGGCCTAAAGTGATGAAATAATTCGTTTTTCTAAAAAAAAAATTTGGGGGGGGGGGGGGGGGGATATTTATTATAGCAAAAAGTAAAAAAATATTGCTTTTTTTTTTTTCAAAATTGTCCGTCTTTTTTTGTTTATAGCACAGCACATAAAAACTGCAGAGGTGATCAAATACCACCAAAATAAAGCTCTATTTGTTGGAAAAAATGTTGCACGGCCATGCAATTGTCAGTTAAAGCGACGCAGTGCCGTATCGCAAAAAATGGCCTGGTCATCAAGGGGGCAAATCCTTCCGGGGCTGAAGAAGTGGTTAAAGAACGTCTTCATCACACCAATTTACAGATTAGTAGTTTGGAAAAAGGTTTACTTGGGGTTACAAACTTCACTAGGTCCAGTAATGTAAATACACAAAGTTGGCTACTATATCGTTACAAATGCTCTTTTTAGAAGTGTTCTAAAATCCTGTATGACTGAACACTCATCATCACCATCATGCAGTATACATATATTGTGTGTAAAAAATGACCCATCATAACAGTGTGCCGCCTCAACACACAATGCCACAATTGTGTGGATTTTGCCTGGAAGAAGATGTGCACGTTCATCCCTTGGCATTATAAAATATCGCTTACAAGTACGACACCGGAAGACAGAGCAAGAAAAGCAGAACTGTACAGATCATAAAACATTTGTTCTGTCGACTCCCTTCTCATAATAAAGTTATAAGGGAGTGCAACTCACTGAGGTTTATGATACCTTTAATAATATACAAGCAACGTTCATAAGTGCAGATTTGCCATTCATAGGAGAGGAATTCCCAGGCTCTTCATGAGTTTCTTCCCAAGGGTATCCCAAACAGCAAGGGGGGGCACAGAGACCAGTGCCACTTTGTAGCCTTCTCCTGTCATGCTGGGCATGTTGGGAATTAGACAACAAAATAGGTACACCAACATAGTACAAGTACTTCTTCGCCTTGCAGAAATGTTCCCACTTTATTCTGGAGGAAGTATTTCATATAAGCTGCCAAAACTGAACTGCCCGGTAATACCAGAGAGCCGTGTCAGCACCACCCCGAAACATATCCTTTATAACACAGGGCGTACTGTCTGTGCCAGGAGAGAGTCCGATTTCAGGGGATCAATCCACTTATATCACTTACCAGAAAGGATTAAACTATTTTAAATCAAAGAAGGAGAAATACCTAAAGCAGTTCCTGCAAACACAATCAATCACTTCTTAACTGCTTCAGCCTCAGGAGATTTTACCCCCTTCCTGACCGGAGCACTTTTTGGGATTCGGCACTGCAACGCTTTAACTGACAATTGCGCGGCCGTGCGACGTTGCACCCAAACAAAATTGCCATATTTTTTTCCCCACAAATAGAGCTTTCTTTTGGTGGTATTTGATCACCTCTGCGGTTTTTATTTTTTGCTATAAACAAAAAAAGAGCAACAAGTTTGAAAAAAAAAAGCGCTATATTTTTTACTTTTTGCTATAATAAATATCCCCCAAAAATATATAAAAAACGAATTTTTCCCTCAGTTTAGGCCGATATGTATTCTACATATTTTTGGTTCCATTGTCATTTATACAGCGATCAGTGCAAATGACACTGGCAGGGAAGGGGTTAACCACTAGGGGGCGATCAAGGGGTTAAATGTGTCCTAGGGAGCAGATGGGCTTCCACTCACATAATAGCGATCACTGCTCCCGATCACAGGGAGCGGTGATCTCTGCCATGTCAAAAGGCAGAATGGGGAAATGCCTTGTTTACAAAGGCATCTCTCCTTTCTGCGGCTCCGTGACACATTCGGACATTGAGTCCGTGGGTCACGTGGGCACATGGGACGCTGTACACAGCGGGTGCCCACTAGCCCCGCCAATTAAAGGGGACGTACAGGTACTCCCATTTGCCTACTGCTGCCATTTGCCGACGTATATTGGTGTGCAGCAGTCGGCAAGTGGTAAAGTTGCTATTAAGGCCGAAGTTTTTTTTTTTACCTTCATGTATTCTATTCCAATCATGCCTAAGCCCATTTCTGACATTTGTTGCTTACAAATTATATATATATATATTATATTAGGGCTGTTACTGATTAAAATTTTCGTGTTCGATCGATCGATTAATCAACTAATTTTGATTAATTATAACGCACATACAGATCCAACTACTTTTAGCTGATCTCCTTGCATTGCAACTCTGCATTAGTCAGTGGTAAATGAGATATACACTATATACAATCACCCGACACTAGTTAGTTTCCACAATCCATGACTTAACTTCATAGTTCACACAAATACGTTTTAAATTCAAACTGTAGTACTGTGACGTAAGTAATTATTTTTTCCACAGTAGCGTGACAATCCCTCCACCTCCAGTCTAACTAATCACTCTCACCTTATGGCATGGACCCCTGTGCAAACAGGTGGTCATACAAGCTGGTATCAAGCTGGTATCAAAAGGGTTAACACAGACCATAAACTTCTCTCACGTCTCCTTAGATCTCAGCAAGGACGCCAGGTCATGGGTAGGAAGAAAAGATCTAAGTGCTCACCGCTTATGTATAAGATTTCATTTTTGTGTTCAAACCCAAACTACTCACATAAAGATGATATAAACACAGCATGTAAACCCGACAATCGCGTTAGTTCCGTAGGGCAGCAGCGGGGTGACGACATGTGTAGCTCCTCCCCCATACGCGTTATGTTCAATCAGAACTTTGACATCACCGGACTCCTCTCCCCTTCCCTTCGTTAGCAGACGGAGGCACTTGGGGAAGGGGGGAGGAGACCGGTGACGTCACCGGATCTCCGACGGAACTCCCTGAAGACCTGGAAGCCGGCGGAGAGGTGAGTACCAATCAAAAGAATTTTGATTGATCAAAAAATGTATCTTTAATTTCCACAGTCCTAATTATACACATACACACACACACACACACACACACAAACAGAGACCCTAGAGAATAAAATGGTGATCGTTGCAATATTTTATGTCACACTGTATTTGCGCAGGCTTTTCATACTGAATAAAAAAAAAGTAAAACAGTAAAGTTAGTGAATTTTTTGGGTATAATGTGAAAGATGTTACGCTGAGTAAATAGATACCCAACATGTCATGCTTTGAAATCGTGCACACTTGTGGAATGGCGACAAACTACGGTACCTAACAATCTCCATAGGCGATGCTTAAAAAAAAATGTAACAGTTACCAGGTTAGAGTTACAGAGGACGATTATTATTGCTCTCACTCTGGCGATCGCGGCGATACCTCACGAGTGTGATTTGAACAATGTTTACATTTGCGGGTGGGACTTACATATGCGTTTTCTTTGTTGCGTGGGCACGTGGGACGCTTTAAACTGTTTTTTTTTTTTATATATTTTTTTACATTGTCCCTTGTTCCCTTAGGAGAATAAGTGGAGCTCTGCTTTAAGTTTGGCTTCGATTTGTTTAGTGTATCTAAATGTGCTAGTGCATCTTACACTCCCCTCCCCTCAGACTGTACAACACTGCTGTTCAAATGTGTCTCTGTTCTTTTATACAGAGTGTAGGCACTATAATACATGAAGTCCCGTATGTAGTCTGCTCACATAATTTGTAATAAAATCATCTTTGCCATTCTGAAGCTTCCCTCCAGCCACTTTGCATATTATTTTATATATACTGCGATTCTGTACTTGCCAAATATGCTGCAGAAATCTCCCTCCACTGAGTCTGGCTGCAACCATTTTAACTGTGGACAGCTGAAGCTGCTGCCTGTTCACTTCCATGATTTACACAGACACACACCTCCCTCCAGCTCTGCAGCTCTCATTGGCCCTCTTATGACACACACCCCACCCTCTTCCTGGCAAACTCTCACCAGAGTGAGAGAGAGCTGTGCATGATGTCATAAGCCTAGGATAATGACCAGACAACAAACAGGAAGTGGACTGTATAAGGTATTTACTGGCAGAAAAAAAAATGTTTTACTATCCAAAGTTAAAATAACAAGGGCAGAAGATTTAATAGATGGAAAGATGTAAAAATGACTAATGGTTCACTTTAAAAAAAAAAAGAAAGACCGAATGCAGCCACCACATCCAGGGCTGCAGTTAGAAATAACAGGGCCCCCACCCAAAAGATGAGAACAACATTTTCGCTAAAAATACACTAAAAATCATTATTAGTGGACACAAACACAACATAACTTCCTAAATTCCTGCCAAGTCTAAAAGATAAAACTGTATTAAGTTAATAAATAAAACTCTGTGTGGGAATGAGATCTTGAGGCTCATTCACATGGGCGCCGCGGTGTGTACATTCTGAATCAGCGTGTTTATTGTATTTTTCGCTTTTTTATGTGGTTGGAGCTGTGTGTAGGCTATGTTACCCTATGAGGATACAGGAGCTGTACAAACACAGCCGCAGGTGCTAATCTGATGTGTTGATGCAGGTGCATGGCCCCCGAATACAGACCGTGTGTGCCATGTGTTCATACAGCCACTGCAACCCCAGAGTAACAGGCGGCTCCCACCATATTTCATTTATTTAAATATGGGGGGGGGGGGTGTGAAATATCAGATCTCTAAACAGATCCCTGATATCGGAGTTTTGAAACAGAGAAAGGGACTGAGGACAATTTCCTAAGTCCCTTTCTCTGCAGCCTCAGCTGAGATAGTAAATGAACAGGAAGCGCTTTATACAGAAGCTCCTGTTTATTCGCAACCTGAAGCATAGTAAACACAGCTTTCTATGCTTCTGCTATGAACAAACACAGTGAGCGATTGGTACAGATCACTCACTGCGTTCCTTTAGGAAAGGAAAGGGCTGGTAAAAATTACATATTTACCAGCTCCTTGCCCCGCTCTACATCCTGAAACATCCCCCTTTGTGCCTGTAGAAGCTGGTGGGGGATGAGAGGCGAGGGGAAGGGGGGACCCCGGCAGCAGAGGGTAGAGGATCATCTACAGAAAGGGTAATTGGCAGGGGCGGTCCGTCTATTAAAGGGCGCATGGGTCCCCCCCCCCCTGTCCATCGCCGCCTATCCCATCCATGCTTCCGGCCCCTTCCAGGACACCAGCGCACGGATTCCAATGTGGTAGGGCTGCTTTTTTTGAAGCACCGATTTGAGCCAGAAGCTCTGATAGGCTACAATACAGGGTGAGCTTGGGTCGTAAAGTGTGCGCACCAAGGTGTGAGCCAGGTGTGTTACAACAGCGAATCAATATTCGCTGTTGTAACACTAATCCTCCCACCGGCCAATCAAGGAGTGGGTTTTGACACCGGTGATTCGATTGGCTGAAAAGGACAGGCGATCCTATTGGACGCCTAGGAGGCAGAGGGAGCCGCCGCACAGCGGAAGCTGCCATGATGCAGAGAGGACACAGGAGCCCGCAACCCACCCATAGGCCCCGCAACCTGCCTATAGGAGCCTGCAACCCAGCAGCTGCCCAAGGGAGCCCACCCTCCTGCAACCAATGAGGTAAGTGCCGGGGTCATGGGGGTTGCTTATTTGCCGCCTCCACCGCCGAAAAGAAAAAAAAAAGTCTCCACTGGCAATTGGCAAGGCATTCCCTGTTTGGCTCTCTCTGCAGCACCTGAAAGCTTGTAAGAGGGAGAGGAGGAGCTGTAGGGGATAGGTTCCAGTAATTGTGTGCCCCCCCCCACACACACACACACACACACACACACACACACACACACACACACACACACACACACACACACACACACACACACACACACACACACACCACCACCACCACCACCACCACCAGGCCGAACACCCTACCTTGTGCACCGTCCTCTCCCCCCTGTTGCCCGGGTCCCAGACAAGAGAACCGGTGGTGCCTCCTTATCAGCAGCCCTGACCACATCTAATGATTGGTAAACTGCATTGTATTACATTTTAAGATTATTACCACTTTCAAAATGGTGTGAGGAACTGACATGCCTATCAGAACACACAATCCAATGCAATACATTTCATGCTATTTTGTTTGGTCTTCTCTTTTAGAGCACAGCAAACCAACAGAATTAGTCGGTTAAACATTATTTACATTCTAATGAATACAACACCTATTTCCTGATGAATACTTCCTCCATCGCCGCCGAACTTCTGGGGGCTCCATTAAGTCCAATCTGTATGAAAAGAGAAAAAAAAAACATTTACTGGAAAGAGATAGTTTTTTTTTGTTCTGTAGGAACACACAAGCTTCACAAGCACTGAATTCAATAGAGAGACAGGCTCAGGACACAACTGTTTTGTATTATATCTGAGGAGGGTCACTATATTGGCAGCAGTAAACAGAGCGAACGTTAAAGCTGAATGAAAACAGAAAATACATTTTATTGGCATATTAGCATAACAGCTTTTTTTCCAAGGTTTGCAAACGGTGAAAAATTTGAATGCCATTGCATTCACTTACATGGGAATTTGATGTTTGTGCAGTGAATGCAAATGTCAGCCTGATCATTCATCATTGCTGTGACCTGGGGGTTCGTTTTGGGTGAGAATATCTATTCTTCTATATTGTCTGAAACAGGTGTTTGCAGCGCAGTTTACAATTGTAACGTTCGCTTTATTGGCCAGCAAACATAAAATAAAAAACACAGGACTTTTTCTTTTGCTTCAACTGTGCAAGAGCTCATTCACACTAGCAGTTGGTGGGCGGTTAAGCTGCGATTTTACCCCCCCCCCCCCCCCCTTTAGCTGGAAAGGCAGTTTCCAGGGGCACGCAACATACCTGGGCCACGAGGCTTTGCTTTGTGGCCACAGAAGGAATTATAACTCAATGGTTTCAAGGGGTACTACTGCCCACCAAAAGCACCCCATTAAAGTGAATGGAGCCACTCTGCAATGCATGCACTTGTATTGTACTAGTGTGGGGTTCAAGGGGTTAAATCAGTACGCTGCCTCCTTATCGCCTGTCAAATGCTCTCTGATGAGCGTTTGGAATGGGGATCACACTAAAGTGAACTAAGGCTCGAGTCACATCTATTCATGTTGCTTTTGGGCGTTTCTGCAGTGCTCTCTGTGCTCTCTGAATAGTCAGACACACTTTTCTTTTTTTAAACACGTTTTGTGTTTTTATGCATTTTTCTTTTTTTGGCCAATTTGTTGTTGGGCACATTAAAAACTCACTAAAACACACTATATGCTTTTCTGCAGTCTCTCCATTGAAGTCTATTGAACTAAGAAAACAGAAAAGGCTGCGCTTTGCATTTAAAATAGTCCCTGACCCTTTTTAAAAACGCAGAGGCACAAAAATGCATTGATGTGAACGTGTTCCATAGGAGCCCATGTTAAAAAATCAAGTCCTGCGTTTCTGCAAAAACACATTGGTGTGAATGGAGCCCAAGACCCAAGACAGCAAAACATGGTGCGAGAAAGGTGCATTTTTTCAGGTTTCCCTCACACGAACATGCTGCACTTGCTAGACATGTGCGGGTGCCTTTATTCGTTAATGGCACCTCAACTGCTTCAAGTAAAAGTGGTGCATTTGCAGCCACCAAACCTCATGGTATCGCAGTATTATATATGTGGCATCATCTTTAAAACTCGTTCCTGTCCTACTTTTGGGGCGTTCCCATGCATTTGGCAGCCCATTGAAATTAATGGGTTGTCAAAAAAACTGAAAATGCTCATTTCAGTGTAAACCAGCCCTAAAAGCTTCTCATCAGAACAATATAAAGTCTGTAAACAGACGCAGCTATGTGCTTGTCTCCAGCACACTTTCAAAGTATAGCAAGTTTACCAACCAGGAACGTCCATGAGAATCCTGGGATCCGGGCTGCACATACTTCTCTCTTCTCTGTACACACCTGAGATCACCTGTATGAAGCATGCTTGGAGGGGAAGTATCTGCCCTCCCAAATTAACCCACTCCTAACCTTGACCTAGTGTGTGTGTGTGTGTGTTAGTTATATATATATATATATATATATATATATATATATATATACACACACACACACAACACACACACACACACACACACACACACACACAACAGTGAGTACACCCCTCACACTTTTGTAAATATTTTATTATATATTTTCATGTGACAGCAATAAAGAAATGACACTTTGCTACAATGAAAGCCTGCAAACAGTTTGCTGAAGACAAGCAGACTAAGGACATGGATTACTGGAACCATGTCCTGTGGTCTGAGGAGACCAAGATATACTTATTTGGTTCAGATGGTGTCAGGCGTGTGTGGCGGCAACCAGGTGAGAAGTACAAAGACAAGTGTGTCTTCCCTACAGTCAAGCATGGTGGAGGGAGTGTCATGGTCTGGGGCTGCATGAGTGCTGACATGATTGGGGAGCTACAGTTCATTGAGGGAACCATGAATGCCAACATGTACTGTGACATACCGAAGCAGAGCATGATCCCCTCTCTTCGGAGACTGGGCCGCAGGGCAGTATTCCAACATGATAACGACCCCAAACACACCAAGATGACCACTGCCTTGCTAAAGAAGCTGAAGGTAAAGGTGATGGACTGGCCAAGCATGTCTCTAGACCTAAACCCTATTAAGCATCTGTGGGGCATCCTCAAACAGAAGGTGGAGGAGCGCAAGGTCTCTAACATCCACCAGCTCTGTGATGTTGTCATGGAGGAGTGGAGGACTCCAGTGGCAACCTGTGAAGCTCTGTGAACTCCATGCCCAAGAGGGTTAAGGCAGTGCTGGAAAATAATGGTGGTCATCCAAAATATTGACACTTTGGGCATAATTTGGACATTTTGACTTAGGGGTGTACTCACTTTTGTTGCCAGCGGTTTAGACATTAATGGCTGTGTGTTGTTATTTTGAGGGGACAGCAAATGTACAATGTTATACAAGCTGTACACTCACTACTTTACATTGTAGCAAAGTGTCATTTCTTCAGTGTTGTCACATGAAAAAGATAGAATAACAAATTTACAAAAATGTGAGGGGGTGTACTCACTTTTGTGAGATACTGTATATACACACACATACACAAACTAGATGAGGAAAGCAGAACTCGGTTTTTTCAGGCAGTGCAATCTGGTCATCCCACTGACCACATCTAAAGAAAAATCCACAGGATTGCTGCACATAAAATTTTATTGAACTGATTGTTCCAGTATATACAAAGCATTCCATAATTTCCGTTTCGGGCTTACGCCCTTCACCAGATCAGAATACATATAAAGCTCCAAGTATACTTAGGTTTATTTAAACATTTTCAAACAACACATTTGGAATTATGTGATCAATCATTAATTAGTATAATTCCTTCACTCATATGTTTTTTTTTCACTGGTACATAAATAGTTAACAGAACAGATGCCCCTCCAATCATTTCATCAGAAGCTTCCAAAAGTTAGTCTGTTAAGAGAAATATATCCACACTAAGGTGTAAGTCTATATGACTGAGGTTGTGGACCTCAGTCATATAGACTTACACCTAGGCAAACGATCAATAACCTCATGTGTCTTATCAAAGTATCACACATTAATATATTGATAGATTTAAATAAACAATTATAACTTAATAATAATTAATAATTTAATTCTTTAGTTTAGGGGCAATAGTACCAAGAAAATTAATCCAGTGTACTTCTCGTCTCTAACAATAATTCCTGATCTCCTCCCCTCCCGTTCTCATCCATCCCCTCCGTAACCATTTATTTTAATTGGGACACTGCATGTCCTTTTTCCACAGTGTCTGGCTAATGGTAGCCCCATGTGTTACGGTTTAAGCCCAGGACACCCCCAGATCGGTTTGCATATCGCAGTGCAAACTGTCAATTCGGACATAAATCCGAATGCATCCGATTCTGGTGCAGACCAAAAAACTGGTCCTAACGCGGTGCGAATTCAGCCAATCTGTATGGCTGAATTTGCATCACACAGACATCGCATGCGATTTGCACAGCAGTAAGCAGGAACACGGATCTCTGTGTTCCCTCAGTCAGTCCATCCCCCACACAGTTAGCAAACACCCCCTAGGGACACACTTAACCCTTTGATCTTCCTAGATGTTAAGCCCTTCCCTGCAAGTGTCATTAGTACAGTAACAGTGCATATTTTTAGCACTGATCACTGTATTTGTCCACCGCAATGTCGCAGTCCCACTAAAATAAAAATCGCTGATCGCCACCATTACTAGTAAAAATATAAAAATGCCATAAAAACATCCCTCTAGCGCAAAAAAATAAAACCCGGAGAGGTGATCAAATACCACCAAAAGAAAGCTCTATTTGTGGGGGGAAAAAAAAAGGACAATTATTTATTTATTTGAGTACAGCGTCGCACGACCACACAATTGTCAGTTAAAGTAATGCAGTGCCTTATTGCAGAAAATGGCCTGGTCATGAATGGGGTAAAACCTTCCGTGGCTGAAGTGGTTAAAGTCTTACAAAAAAAAAAAAATAGCTAAAATATACACTACTGTGCAAAAGTTTTCAAAGCGGCATAAATGCTTCCAAGTACACCGTTTTTAAAAGGAACTCGGCAGGAAGGTTGTTCCCAAACATCTTGGAGAAACAACCACAAATCCTCTGTGGATGTCGGCTGCCTCAAATCCTTCTGTCTCTTTATGTAATCATGGACTCCATGATGTTGAGATCAGGGCTCTGTGGGGGCCAAGCCATCACTTCCTTGGCTGCATGTTTGGGGTCATTGTCCTGATGCAGAATACATTAGGGGCCAATCAGATTGGTAGGCTGGATCCAAGAAGCCTGGGAAACAGCAGCATACATTAAATCTTTCCCCCAGCCTGGGCCAGCCACTGTCTAGTGAACAAATGGTAGGCAACCTGCCTACAGGCAAACAAACTGCCTCTTGCTACAGCCAAATATTTCACATTTTGACTCATTAGTCCAGAGCACCTTCTGCTATTTTTCTGCATCTCAGTTCCAATGTTTTTTGTGCATGATTGAGTCTCCTAGCCTTGTTTCTAAGTCAAAAAGGTATGGCTTTTTGGCTGCATTACTTCCATGAAGACCATTTCTGGACAGTAGATGGGGGTACCCAAGTCCCACTGGTTTTCACCAGTTCTGTACTGATGGCACTGCTGGACATCTTCTGATATTGAAGGGAAGTAAGCACTATGTTCCTTTCATCTGCTGCATTAAGTGTCCTTCGCTGATCACAGGGTCTACAGTCCCCAACTTTGCCTGTTTCTTTGTGCTTCTTCAAAAGAGCTTGAACGGCACATCTTGAAGCCCCAGTCTACTCTGAAATCTTTGTCTAGGAGAGACCTTGCTGATGCAGTATAACCATCTTGTTGCTGTGCTCAGTCTTGCCATGGTGTATGACCTGTGACATACAGTGCATCCGGAAAGTATTCACAGCGCTTCACTTTTTCCTAATTTTGTTATGTTACAGTCTTATTCCAAAATGGATTAAATTCAATATTTTCCTCAAAATTCTACAAACAATACCCCATAATGACAACGTGAAAGACTTTTGCTTGAAATCTTTTCAAATAAAAAATCCCATGTACATAATTATTCACAGCCTTTGCTGAAATACCTTTGGCACCAATTACATCCTCAAGTCATTTTGAGTATGATGCTACAAGCTTGGTACACCTATTTTTGGGCAGTTTCTCCCATTCTTCTTTTCTTCTTTGCAGGACCTCTCCAGCTCCATCAGGTTGGATGGGGAGTGTTGGTGTACAGCCATTTTCAGATCTCTCCAGAGATGTTCAATCGGGTTCAAGTCTGGACTCTGGCTGGGTCTCAAAATCAGCAGCTACAGTATTTGTAGCTGCTGACTTTTCATATTTTTTTTTTTTACCCAGGCGGAACTCCGCTTTAAGGTTTGACCTCATATTATATGGTTGAAAAAAATCTTCAGAAAATTGTATAGCGTGTATCCAGCTTAATCCTACAAAATCCATGACATTGTGCAAGTGTAAGAATTGATGCTGGTTTGAAGGGGGTCATCCCAAATTCTAAATTTGATTTAGTGTTTTCTTGTGTTCGCTCACTTTGCATTTTGGAAATTTTGAAAATTAAAAAAAGGAAAAAAAATATATACAATTTTGAAAGCATTTCTATTTTTACAGCACTTCGTTACATCTGCCTAAAACTTTTGCACATTACTGTATTTGACCCACAACCATTAAAGGTTTCCGTTTTATGTTACGCCCCTATCATTGCCTCTTTCAGTGACTATAAATTAGGACTCCCCAACTTGATATAGGACTATAGAGAGACATGAACCAGAAAAAAAAGATGAGAAGCTACACAAAGTCGCACTCACGCAGTATAGCTTTAAGAAATGTAATATGTGACACATTCTGCAGTATACGGAGGGCTGCACAAAGGAAAATGGACGGATTGTCTTTTGGTTGAAGACAAAATGATTTCTGCTAATAAGTATACTTTGCACACATAGAGAGCAGTTCTATATTGTCTATTCCCCTTAAATGTCACCTCTGACTCACGGCAGCGGCTACAAATCCTCAAGGAAGGACAAAAGGAAAGCGGTGAAACAAAGAACGTGGTATAGTGGAATCACAATGCTCTTTGTGGGATGTGGCGTGCACAGAATCAGTCACAGGCGCTGTGCTAACTTAATAATCAAGCAAAATCTGACTGTGTATTGGGCACTGTGCTCACTGGGAGTCCCACAAGACATGAGTAATGTGATGATGTACAGTGAGGTCTCTGAGTCACAGGCCAAAGAGGATGTCCATCAGATCATGAGAACACAGAAAAAGCTTTGGGAAGTTAGAGACTATGAATCAATAAATGTTCATACAGCAGCCTTCCACTCTGGTACACGGGCACACGCACGCAGTCAGACCAATTCAAGTATCACAGACAGCAGAATGGAGGATCTTGCGCCTGTGTGAGGAAACTTCAGCATGCTGAAACATTTCCCACTGATCAGTAGCTTAGACATTAGGAACAGAGTATATTCACTGTCATCACTACTGATGGGGGTAAATGACAGGAGCGGGCAGGAGAGGGTGGCTACCATGGTGAATGAACGTAGCTACCCTCTAACAGGAAGTTGGATCACAGCAGGATCCAAGGATTGCCCTGGGGTTGTGGTGATCTTGTGCCCATGTCCACCCTCAAAACATACTTTGCCTGTTGACATCCCGCCCTTTTGTATGCAAGTACCATACATAGCTATCCTAGATTTTTAGTTTACAATGCAATAGATATAAGTGATCAGTAATGTTTTTCTATTAGTTTATTAGAGCTTGATACCAAACCTGTAAATGAGAAAGCTATGCATTATGTGAAACGTGTTGACCATTGGATCAGACCTATACACCTTGACCTACATTATATAGGCCATTATACAGTATCTCACAAAAGTGAGTACACCCCTCACATTTTTGTAAATATTTTATTATATCTTTTCATGTGACAACACTGAAGAAATGACACTTTGCTACAATGTAAAGTAGTGAGTGTAAAGCTTGTATAACAGTGTAAATTTGCTGTCCCCTCAAAATAACTCAACAGAGCCATTAATATCTAAACCGCTGGCAACAAAAGTGAGTACACCCCTAAGTGAAAATGTCCAAATTGGGCCCAAAGTGTCAATATTTTGTGTGACCACCATTATTTTCCTGTACTGCCTTAACCCTCTTGGGCATGGAGTTCACCAGAGCTTCACAGGTTACCACTGGAGTCCTCTTCCACTCCTCCATGACAACATCACGGAGCTGGTGGATGTTAGAGACCTTACGCTCCCCCACCTTCCATTTGAGGATGCCCCACAGATGCTCAATAGGGTTTAGGTCTGGAGACATGCTTGGCCAGTTCATCACCTTTACCCTCCGCTTCTTTAGTAAGGCAGTGGTCCTCTTGGAGGTGTGTTTGGGGTCGTTATGTTGGAATACTGCCCTGCGGCCCAGTCTCTGAAGGGATGGGATCATGCTCTGCTTCAGTATGTCACAGTACATGTTGGCATTCATGGTTCCCTCAATGAACTGTAGCTCCCCAGTGTCGGCAGCACTCATGCAGCCCCAGACCATGACACTCCCATCACCATGCTTGACTGTAGGCAAGACACACTTGTCTTTGTACTCCTCACCTGGTTGCCACCACTCATGCTTGACACCATCTGAACCAAATAAGTATATCTTGGTCTCATCAGATCACAGGACATGGTTCCAGTAATCCATGTCATTAGTCTGCTTGTCTTCAGCAAACTGTTTGTGGGCTTTCTTGTGCATCATCTTTAGAAGAGGCTTCCTTCTGGGGCGACAGCCATGCAGACCAATTTGATGTAGTGTGCGGCGTATGGTCTTAGCACTGACAGGCTGACCCCCCACCCCTTGTACCTCTTCAGCAATACTGGCCGCACTCATAAGTCTATTTCCCGAACACAACCTCTGGATATGACGCTGAGCACGTGCACTCAACTCCTTTGGTCGACCATGGCGAGGCCTGTTTGGAGTGGAACCTGTCCTGTTAAACCGCTGTATGGTCTTGGGCACCGTGCTGAATCTCAGTTTCAGGGTCTTGGCAATCTTCTTATAGCCTAGGCCATCTTTATGTAGAGCAACAATTCTTTTTTTTTTTTTAGATCCTCAGTTCTTAGTTCTTTGCCATGCGGTGCCATGTTGAACTTCCAGTGACCAGTATGAGAGTGTGAGAGCGATAACCAATTTTAACACACTTGCCCCCATTCACACCTGAGACCTTGTAACACTAACGAGTCACATGACACCAGGGGGGGGGGGGGGGGGGTGGCCAATTGGGCCCAATTTGTACATTTTCACTTAAGGGTGTACTCACTTTTGTTGCAAGCGGTTTAGACATTAATGGGTGTGTATTGAGTTATTTTGAGGGGACAGAAAAATTGAAACTGTTATACAAGCTGTACACTCACTACTTTACATTGTAGCAAAGTGTCATTTCTTCAGTGTTGTCACATGAAAAGATAGAATAAAATATTTACAAAAACCTAGGCCTTTTGGGGTACAATTCTGTTCCAGACCAATATGTGGAGTTCTGAGGACTGTAATTTTTTAAAGTGTTACTACACTAAGGACCCTGCATTTACTATACAGTGCCTTGAAAAGGTATTCATACCCCTTGAAATTTTCCACATTTTGTCATGTTATAACCAAAAACGTAAATGGTATTTTTTTTTATAAATATGTGAAAAGTGTGGCATACATTTGTATTTTATGTGTTCATAGACCAACACAAAGCGGCACATAATTGTGATGGTTTTCAATTTTTTTTTACAAATAAATATGTGAAAAGTGTGGCATACATTTGTATTCAAGTTCATCCAATCAGCAGGGCCAAGTCCAACAGGTTTCCAGAAGCCCCGAGAGGGCAGGCCAGTTTTCACAGAAATTCAGTCCAGGTTCAAGGTTCATTCAGCGCCAACACAGTTTCATTTCCCAGGTTTCAGGGGGTTCAGGATTTCCCAATTCAGTTCACAGCATCATCCCAGAAGGGGTTCAGTTTCAGGGTCAGGGGCATTCAAGGTCAAGAGTTCAAGGGTATTCTGGCAGTCATATTCAGGGTCCCAAAAGTTCAATTCAGGGGGTTCAGATCAGAGATATTCAAGCAGCACAACATTTTTGTCAGTTTCAAGGGTTCAAGATTCAGCATTCAGTTTTCAAAGTTCCAGCAGGCAGTTCAGTTCAGGGTTTCAGGGTTCAAGGTCAGGGAGCAGGTTCCCCATGTTTCCCATTCAGTTCAGCAAGACAGAGCAGTTCCAGCCAGGATCCCAGTTTCCCATTCATAAGAGCCAGGCAGTATTCAGGCCCAAGGCATTCAGTTCCAGTCCAGGAGGGTTCAGGGGCCATTTCCAGGGTAAAATCAGGAGTCAGTTCAGGATCAAGGTTTCAGTCAAGAGCAGGATTCAGTCAGGTTCCCCGGGTTACATCAGTTCCAGTTTTCAAGTCAAGGGTTTTCAGTCAGGCAGTTCAGCCAGGTCTGACAATCCAAGTTCAGGGGGAATTTCCAAAGTGGAGTTCAGTTTCAAAGGGTCAGTCATTTTCCAATCAGGAGTTCAAGGCAGGTATTCCAGTTCAGCACAATTCAAGGTTTCAGTTATTCAGTTCATGCAGATTTCAGTTCACCCAGCAATTCGTTCCAGGTTCAAGTTTCAGTCAGGGCCAGTCCAAGGGTTCAGGTCAGTTCAGCGTTCATCCCGGGGTCAAGCCAGGTCCCAAGTTTCAGGGGTCATTTTCAAGTTTCAATTCAGGTTCAGAAGTTTTTTCAGATTCAGAAGGAGTTCATTCAGTTCAGTCAGGTTCAAAATGACGATTTCAGGATTCCCAGGTTCAGGAGGGAAGATCAAGTTCAGGAGGTTTCAGGAGGGAACAGTTCAGCAATCAGTCCAGGTCAGGGCAAAAAGTTTCAAGAATTCAAGGTCATTTTCAAGTTCAAAAAGCAGACCCAGTTCGCGGCAGTCAGGTTCAGGTCAGAGGGGCCGCAGATTTCATTCAGTTCAACATTTCCAGTTCAAGGTATTCAAGACAGGTTCCCCAGATGTAATTTCAGGCACAGTCAGTTCCCCAAGAGGTTCAGTTTCAGGTCAATCATTTCCAAAATGTTCAATAGGCTGGCATTCAGGTCCCCAAGAGGGGATTCCCAGGGGGCAAGGGGCCATTTCAGCGTTCAGTTCATTGTATTCAGGAATTATTCAGAATTCAATTCAGCAAGGCAGGTCATGTCAGAGGCAGTCACCCAGGTCAGTCCCAGGCAGACATTTCAGGGCAGGTAGTTTCCATCAGGTCAGTTTCAACAGGGGCAGGTAAATTTTTCCCCAATGTTCAAGGTATTTTCAAGGTATTCCAGCAGGGGGATCAGTATCCAGGTCAGTTTCATTCATCAGAATTTCAGGGCCAAGGCAAGCAGGTTCAGGGTCCAAGTTCAGGAGAATTCCATTTCATAGATTCAGTAAGCCCCAGGGTTCAGGTCAGCGAAAGGATCATTTCAGGATCAGGGGTACAGTTCAGGTTCAGGTCACAGCAGGCAGTTTCCCAAGTTCCAAGGGGGTCCAGCAAAAGATCAAGGGGTATTGCAAAGCAGGGGCGTCAGAAGGCAGGGAGTCAGGGCAGAGTTTTTCAAGTTCAGTCAGGACAGAGCATCATTTCTAGGGTATTTCCAAAGGAGTCAAAGCAGGGCAGTCAGAATTCCCCCCCTTATAAATACAGCCAGCATTTCAGGAATACAAAGGGTTCAGGTTCAGATTTCAGTTCCTGGCCATTTCGAGGTTCAGGGTTTTTGTGGGGGTTCAGATTCCAGGGGTTCAGGTTCAGGTTCCCAGGCCCAGTCAGGGCAAAGATTTCAAGCACAGTTATACCACAGATTCAGGTTTTAGGGTTCTTCCCATTCAAGTTCAAAGTTTCAGGAGTATCCCAGGTTGACAGCGCCAGCTACTCAAAGTTCCCTTTTCAGGCATTCACCTCCCACCTCTCAATTCAGGTTGCAGTTCCAGCATACTAGCCATTTCAGGATTCAGGCAAAGCCAATCAAGTCTCTAGGTTCAGGGCAGTTCTGCCAGGAATTCAGGGGGGTCAAGGTTTTCAGCCAGTCCCTCTTCCATAGCCTTTCTAGCTTTCACCCAGCACAACGCGCTCAATGGGTACCTCTCTCCCAAGCAGGGTCAAAAATCTCCTTCAATTTCCACCACGTTTATTCCCTGAAGTTCAAGCCCAGCAGCCCAGGGGGGTATTCAGGTCAGATTTCCCGAGGCGTTCATTCAAGGGTTTCAAGGGAGTATTCAAGAATATGTGAAAAGTGTGGCATACATTTGTATTCAGCCCCCCCTTATAAATACAGCTGTTCTGTGAAGTCCTCAGAGGTTTGTTAGAGAACCTTAGTGAACAAACAGCATCATGAAGGCCAAGGAACACACCAGACAGGTCAGGGATAAAGTTGTGGAGAAGTTTAAAGCAGGTTAAGGTTATAAAAAAGTATCCCAAGTTTTAAATAGCTCACGAAGCACTGTTCAATCCATCATCCGAAAACTGAAAAAAAAAAAAAAAAGTGTATGGAAGAACTGCAAACCTACCAAGACCTACCATGGCCTTCCACCTAAACTGACAGGCCGGGCAAGGAGAACATTCATCAGAGAAGCAGCCAAGAGGCCCATGGTAACTCTGGAGGAGCTGCAGAGATCCACAGCTCAGGTGGGAGAATCTGTCCACAGGACAACTATTAGTCATGCTCTCCACAAATCTGGCCTTTATGGAAGAGAGGCAAGAAGAAAGCCATAAGAAGTCCCGTTTGCAGTGTGCGAGAAGCCATGTGGGGGACACAGCAAACATGTGGAAGAAGGTGCTCTGGTCAGATGAGACCAAAACTGAACTGTTTGGCCTAAAATCAAAACGCTATGTGTGGCGGAAAACTAACAGTGCACATCACCCTGAACACACCATCCCCACTGTGAAACATGGTGGTGGCAGCATTATGTTGTGGGGATGCTTTTCTTCAGCAGGGACAGGAAAGCTGGTCAATGTTGGTGGGAAGATGGATGGAGCCAAATACAGGACAACCTTAGCAGAAAACCTGTTAGAGTCTGCAAAAGACTTGAGACTGGGGCGGAGGTTCACCATCCAGCAGGACAACGACCCTAAACATACAGCCAGAGCTACAATGGAATGGAATGGTTTAGATCAAAGCATATTCATGTGTTAGAATGCCCCAGTCAAAGTCCAGACCTAAATCCAATTGACAATCTGTGGCAAAACTTAAAAGTTGCTGTTCACAAATGCTCTCCATCCAATTTGACAGAGCTTGAGATATTTTGAGATATTTTGAAATAAAGAATGGTCAAAAATGTCACTCTCTAGATGTACAAAGCTGGTAGAGATATCCCCAAAAAGACTTGCAACTGTAATTGCAGTGAAAGGTGGTTCTAAAAAGTATTGATTCCAGGAGGAGGGGGGGGGGGGGGGTTAATACAAATGTACCCCACACTTTTCAGATATTTGTAAAAAAATAAATTGAAAACCATTTATAATTTTCCTTCCATTTCACAATTATGTGGCAAAATCCCAATAAAATACATTTACATTTTTGGTTGTAACATGACAAAATGTGGAAAATTTCAAGGGGTATCAATACTTTTTCAAGGCACTATATCTGGGCTCCCACAGTACACAGAATATGCAAATGCTATTTTTTTAGTAACTATAAACTGATAATTACCTTATCTCATCAGCAGTATATAGCAGTCTTGTGACTTATCAGTGTCTGGTTAAAGCTTGTAGGAGGCGCTTTAATTTTCCTCTGACTGTCCTATGAGGCTACATGACCCCTGACCCTCTGTCTGGACAGTGCTAATTGGCCCTGTGCTGATCACATGCACTTTCAAAAAAAAAAAAAAAAAAAAAAACCTCTGCACATGCTCAGTTTGATGTCAATTGCTAGAGTGCTCCCAAGGCTCTGTACTATCATCAGATGGACTGGGGACTATTGAAGTAGGGGAGGATCAGAGAAGACAGGATCAAACAGCCTTTTTACACAATGCAGAGGAATAACCCCTTAGGTTCCACAGTGAGTATAACAAGCATGATTTACTGCATACACAGACTGTTTTTACTGTTGTGGGTTTATTAACAAAATTTAAATATATGTGTCCACACTGTTTTAATTACGTATTGTAAATAAAGATTCTGTCCATTTTGATACACATTTGTCTCATGGGGTTCCAATAAAGTCCAACATTATGGTAGAATAACATTCCTGCTTTGAAAACTGGCGCACAAAGATTCTGGTGCAGCTGTGCGTAGTAATCGATCAGCTTCCAACTTCAGCTTGTTCAATTCAATTTTGACAATAAAACCTGGAAGCTGATTGGTTACTATGCTGTACCAGATTCTGCGTGCACCAGTTTTAGTAAATCTCCCCCCAATGATTATAAAGCAGAATACTCGGTATGGTACAAGAATATTATATGAGGAGGATGTGGGCCATGTAACTGTCAGTGTCTGTTCCTGCTGACTCATATTGTATATGGCACATAGATGTGGTCACCCCCCTCATGCCACTGTTCCCAGGCTCATAGTGAGCACTGAGCGATCATCTAGTGACAGATCGCACTCCTACTCCGCAGCTATTTGGGTTCTGTGTGACTGAGAAGTGTCACTTCCCCACAACACAAAGAAGAAGCCTCAGCGTGAACAATGTGTCATAGGCTGGGCTATATAAATGCCACATACAAATCACTCAGCCGTTCCAACTGCACACCAGACAATAAAGGGGTTCTTTATTGGTTGGTTGGTCAGATACATTAATTATTACTAGGGTAGCATTATTTGTTTCGAGTTTATGTGCACATTTATATTGGGAGTGTATTACTTGCTGCTTGTATATATTACTCAGATTGCATTCTAGTTGCTAGCAAGACTACCTATTAGACTTCCAAGTTCTTTATCGTAAAAGATAACTTTGGCTCTTTCACACGGGATTTCCGATCAGGTCCACCTGTCAGTTTTTTAGGTGGACCGGATTGGACCCCTGCATTGTAAGAAAAACAGAAATGGAAGGCATGCATACCTAGTGCATAATAAATCCTGTATAATAATAAATAATAAGAAGAAGAAGATGACATTTTAGTATAAAAGTGGGTGCTCACAAAATGCAACTGACAAAAGGCCATAAACACAGTACATGGACATGCACAGAACACTGGGTACATCTAACGCGTTTCGGGAGCGTACCCCCTTCCTAGCCTAGCTCTGAGGAAGGGGGTGTGCCCCCGAAACGCGTTAGCAGTACCGCATGCTCTGTGCATGTTCATGTACTGTTTTTATGGCCTTTTGTCAGTTGCATTTTGTGAGCACCCACTTTTATACAAAAATGTCTTCTTATTCAATTATCTCTGGTAATGTACTAGGTGTGCGCGCCTTCCATTTCTTTTTTTCTTGTAGTTCAGATTACCCCATCTGAGAAAGGCAGCATCCACCTAGTTTTGGGATGCCATATATACCTTTCACACCACCATTTTATCTGACATCTGTTACTCCAAACCTTGGAAGACCTATTAGCACTGGAAGCGACTGTTTTTTGGACCCTGCATTGTCCTATATGGAGCGGTGGATATCAGAGGTTACAGCCGCTGCCATCCGATCCTGCCTGCAAAGTCCAGACGTCCTATTTTCCATCTGTCTGGCAGATTGGATCAGGTAGAAATGGACAGGCGGTCCATTTCCACCCAATTTCCCCATAGGGGAGAGCGGGATTGTGTCCGTGCCCACTCTGCACAGTGAGCGGACATGCACCTGTCACCCGCCCCATCAGCAGAGATCAGCAGAGCCATCCTCCGCTGAGTAAGCAGAATCCACTACACGGAGCCTAAAAATCTTTTTTTCTAAGAACCCTGCATCAGTTTTTATTGCTGTCTGTGCCTCGGTTAGGTAGACTCACCCTCTCTATTTGTCCTGTTTACCATTATCATTGAAAGTGACAAAGGAAAAACCCAAGGTAAATGGGTTGTCACCAGGGTTGCAAACCACCAGTAAATTTACTGACAGTTTGTAACAATCAGCGATTATTTTACAACTGCCAGTAAATATCAGGGGCTGATCATTTCATGTTGTGTTGACTTTTCAAGTGTAAATCAAGCAAATTACTTTGTTATAGGTATTGTTAGTGTTTTCATATCATATGTATACTGTTCAAATATCCACTGTGTTAGTTTTCAATAGGAGTTCTGTAATTTCTCAGGTCGCCAGTTAAAAAAAAAAAAATGTGCTCCGCCAGTAAATTTCCCATGTCTTGTCAGTAAAAAATGCTATGGGAGGTTGGCAACCCTGGTTGTCACCAGAATCGGAAAAGGAGGAAAAATCTTATTGGTTCCGGTGACTACCAGGAATTCTCTCACTCTGGGAGGGTTTTCCTCTCAATTCCTGTTCTCCCCAAAGGAACACAGATGGCAAATAAACCTAAAAGGGGTTATAACCCCCCAATTACTCTATCCAGAAAAAAAAAGAAAAAAAGAAAATAAAAAAAAAAGTTTAGCCTTTTATTCTCTTTTAACCATCTACTGCCACTGCAGTATAGCTTACGGTAACGGCAGCAGGGGTTTTACACACAAACCCCCACAAGCCAACTGACAGCTTTCTAATAAAAGCAATCCAATGTACAGCTGCCCAGTAGCTTTCCATGACCCTCTGAAGTGTGCCCCCCCCCCCCCTCTTTCCTGGTGCAACTTCATTGCCATGCTTTCTGACCTCTGCTGTCGCACTTGCAGACTCTGGACCCACACGGCGGGTGTTCCTGGGTAGAGGGGTGAGAGACAAGCAAACATCTGTTCATCAACTTCCCCTAGCTAGAATAAATCCAGAGAGGAAGCCAAGGAACAAACTACTATACAATTGTCAGAAATAGAAATATGACCACTGCAATGTAGTAGCGCTGCGCAAACTGTTGGCACTATATAAATCCTGTATTATAATAATAATACTACTAGACAAGTGGAGGAGATTGCTAGATCCAGGAAAGGAGTATCAGTACCAGCAACATCCACTTGAGGAAAACAACAAGACTGCCTCTATTATAGGTGAGCCATGGAAGAGACGGCAAGGGTACAGGGCTCACACACTGCCTAAGGCTGCCCCCTTGAGGGCCACTGGGGATTAGCATCAGACACATTTTCCTTCAGTAGATCCAGACATTTAAAAAAGAAAAAAAAAAATAGTTTTGGATCGAATGGAGAGGGATTAGGACCCCTGTCAGGTTTTTATTGCTGTCTATGTCCCAGTTAGGGAAACTCACCCTCTCCATTTGTCCTGGTGATCATTGTCACCTACAGTGAGAGTGAAAGAAATTCACAAATTTTGATGTGTCAACAGAAAAGTGAAAGAGGGAAAATCTTCCAATAGGGACACAAGTTCTGGTGATAACTGGGAATTTCCCTCACTTTGGGAGGAATCTAGCCAACTTTACTTCTACCTAAAGAAAGAATAGAATCCACACTCTTCTTAAAGCACAGCTTAAAGTGTTACTAAACCCACAACAGTAAAATCAGTCTGTATATGCAGTAAATTATGCTTGTTATACTCACTGTGGAACCTAAGGGGTTAATCCTCTGCACTGTGTAAAAAGGCTGTTTGATCCTGTCTTCTCTGATCCTCCCCTTCTTTTACTGTCTCCAATGCCCTAGGAGGCACTCTGCACATGCTCAGTTTGGGGTTAATCTCTAGAGCTTTTTTTGTGTTTCATTTTTGGAGGGTGCATGTAATCAGCACAGGGCCAAATCAGCACTGTCCAGACAAAAAGTCAGGGGTCCTGCAGCCTTATAGGACAGTCAGAGGTGAATTAAAACTCCTCCTACATGACACTGATAGAAGTCACAAGACTGCTATATACTGCTGATGACAAAAAGGTATTTAGCAGTTTATATTTACTAAAATAATTGCATTTCCATGTTCTGTGGGAGACCAGATATAGTGAATGCAGGCTCCTGGGTTTAGTAACACAAATTCAAAAGGGAAATACTGCTTCCTTTCTTGTGTGAATAAGACACATATTGGCATTCAATAAGCGCAGGTCCCGGAGTGACGGGCTGCTATCGAGAGCCGGCCAGCTCGTTTATACTGCAATATCTTATTGTTTTAACTGAAAGTGCAATACTTTCTTTTACTTCCACCTTTTTTTCCCTGTTGCTATGTGGTCCCTCAAAATCTGCCTCCTCCAGTGCCTGGGCTCCTGACGTCACTTCCCTCGGCGCAGGAAGAGAGCTCCTCTCCCCCCTCCCTCTTGTCAATCATCTGGGACACATGACAGGTCCCAGATGATTGCGCGGCCAGTCACCGTGCGCGGCGTGGCTCGCACATGTGCAGTGGGTGCCCGGCTGTGAAGCCACAGCCAGGTTCCCACAGTTAAAATGCCGGTGCCGCCGAGCGGAGGGGGGGGGGGGGGCGAGCGGGGCTTCGATTCCCCGCATTGCTGGACCCTGGGACAGCTAAGTGTCCGATTATTAAAAGTCAGCAGCTGCGGTATTTGTAGCTGCTGACTTTACCCTTTTTCTTTTTTTTAAGGGGAACTCCTGTTTAATATAGAAAGTTGTTTATTTTGTGCATGTCTCACAGGAAGTTGCAGCTTTGCTTTCTAAAAAACAAACATATTTAGGTTTCATCCATTAATTTATTCACTTGCTCTTTTTGTCTGATAAGTGCAGTAATTAAAATTTTAATTCTAAAAGTGAAATATTGCTGCTTTGCTCCCGTCCCCCAACCTGTAACTGGGGAGGAGAACTCACCGCCCCACCCCCCCAAAAAAGAAAAAAAAAAAACGTTTGGCAAAAATAGAAGAAGAGGGGGGGGGGGGGGGGGAGGAGGTCATAAAGCACAACTTTCCCTTTAGGGTGAAGTTACGCTTTAGTTCTGCTCACATAACACTTTGCACAAACTCTCTTTTTGGTCTCTTCTGTCATAAATGCCTCTCCTGGCCTGTCAGCAGCTCAGACTACATTTACAGCACCCGGTCTGTGCTGTGGGGATGTGACTCCCATGTGCATGCGTGGGGAGTGACGTCATCGTGGTCCAGCCATTCAAGTGGCCGAAAAGACACAACTTGAAAGGAAGACCAGGTGAAGAGGGAAGCACCGGGATCAACAGGAGCAGTGACAGGCCAGCCCCGGAGCACATTATGGCATAAAGGTACAAGGGGCATATTAAAAAAAAAAAAATTGTCAGACTTTAAAACCACTTTAAGACAGGCAGTGGTTTGGCCAATCACATCAAGTTATGTTTCTGACAAGCAGCTGTATCTGCATTCTTGTTACATTATGGTACAAGATTCAGTCTGGACACCTCCCGCCCTATGCAGCTTTGTGCAATAAACCATTCGCTTTAACCGGAGATTAAGAAGATATGACAAAATCCAATTTTCACTTAATAAATTTGAACTGCCATATCAGTGTACTCTGTAACAGTATGGCCTTAGGACTTTGTGTCCCATATGACATTTGAAAAAAGGAAACCGGTCATCTTATTAATGATAACCCGAGACATCCCTTACTTTTATCTGGCCCTCCAACAGTGGGGCATAGTTTCAGTCACTGACATTAATGGCGGGGCACTATTCCCTTTACTGACACAAATGATGGGGCACTATTCCTCCCACTGACACCAATGATGGGGCACCATTTCTTCCACTACTACCGATGATGGGATACAATTCATCCCACTGATACCAATGATGGGATACAATTCATCCCACTGATACCAATGATGGGATACAATTCATCCCACTGATACCAATGATGGGGCACTATTCCTTCCACTGACACCAATGATGGGGCACTATTCCTTTCACTGACACCAATGATGGGGCACTATTCCTTCCACTGACACCAATGATGGGGCACGATATCCTCAACTACTACCAACGATGGGACATTATTCCTCCTACTAATACCAATGATGGAGCACCATTTCTCCCACTGACACGATTGATGGGGCCACTAGTGCTCCCACTGACACCAATGATGGGGCCCAATTTCTCCCACCGATAATACCAATGATGGGATACAATTACTGATACCAATATATGGGGCACTATTTCTTCTACTGATATAAATGATGGGGAACTATTTCTTCCACTGATACCAATGATGGGGTACTATTCCTCCTACTGATTCCAACAATAGGGCACTGTTCCTTCACCTACTGACCACAGACAATATGCAATTTATTTACTCCCACTGATCCCTAAGCCTTGGCATTGTTTATTCCCACTGAAGACAGGACATTTTCTACTCTCTCTGGCCACAGTCCAGCCTCATAAGTTCGAAGGACAGTAACCTGTTGCCTCAGTTTAGAAAGTTTGGAGATCCGTAATCTAGAGACTAGGGGTCAACACACCTGAAAAGTTTGTACACACCTGAGAATCAATTGCCTTAATTTCAAAATGACTTGATAGAAGAACTATCTATATAGCCTATTGTATTCACCTCCTCTGACACTGCAAATAGAATAACTCTGACAGAGGAGAATGGATGAGAATCTTCATTTACAGAAGATGACTGTAACCCAGAATGTGATATAAAGATTGACATTTACAGGCAAAGCCATAATTAAGTCAGGTTATATGCTGAATTTTCTACACACTTAAGCATAAATAATACACGTTTGATGCAGATGGGGCTTTTTTCCCGGCACCCTGCGGCTCTGTCCAGTAGGTTGCGGTGTCAGTGGAAAATTCACCATGGAAAGTAAATCAGAACATCGCACATTGCTGTGTTTATATCTGCTGCAGTGAAGGCTTAGTAAGCGAAGGAAAAAAAATGCACTGTGTCAGAGCCTGCTGAGGAACGTGTGGGTGGTGTAATCGCTAATTGTATGGATCACACTAGACGCCACAATGAAATCACAAGAAACATTGATATCTTGTTCCTCAGAGCTGCTATTAATGCACACAGACACATAATTCATGACACAGAAATCTTGTACTACAGATGACGGAAATGTTCCCTGCAGGAAAGCACCCGAGAATGTATAGGCATCCCAGCGGCTGCTCCGTTTAGGGAACTGAACTGCCATTTGGTGCTGGAAAGCCCACATCTAGGAAGAGAATGCCCAACCTTGGATTTGCTGATAAACTTTATTCATTAAGTTGCAATTTTACAATGTGTTAAAGAGAACCTGCATTGTGGACGCTGTGCCCCTAAAAAAAGTTGACGAGGGCAAAAGGACTAGTTATTATTGCCTACAGTCTCAGAACAGCTGACCTTTTCCTCAATACTGACTTACCATGCGCTGTCCTGTACTGTGTCTCTGGGTGGAGGTGGCCATCTTTATAGAGGCAGGGCCATACCACCCAACCAGTCCCAGATTCCAAGGGACTGTGCTGGGATTTTAACAAAATCCAAAAACAGTCCCATGGAATCAGACTGTTGGGAGGCTTGGCCCCTCCTTTTCCCAGCAAAATACCAATGCCTCTCCCTCTCCCCCCCCCCCCCCCCCCCACTGAGCACCAATGGCCTACCCTGCCACTGAGCACCAGTGCCCTCTCTCCCCCCACTGAGCACCAATGGCCTCCCCTGCCACTAAGCACCAGTGCCCCCTCTTTCCCCCACTGAGCACCAATGGCCTCCTCTGCCACTGAGCACCAGTGCCCCCTCTTTCCCCCATTGAGCACCAATGGCCTCCCCTGCCACTAAGCACCAGTGCCCCCTCTTTCCCCCCACTGAGCACCAATGGCCTCCTCTGCCACTGAGCACCAGTGCCCCCTCTTTCCCCCATTGAGCACCAATGGCCTCCCCTGCCACTAAGCACCAGTGCCCCCTCTTTCCCCCACTGAGCACCAATGGCCTCCTCTGCCACTGAGCACCAGTGCCCCCTCTTTCCCCCACTGAGCATCAATGGCATAACCTGCCACTGAACACCAGTGCCCCCTCTCCCCCCACTGAACACCAATGGCCTCTCCTGCCACTAAGCCCCAGTGCCCCCTCTTTCCCCCACTGAGCACCAATGGCCTCCTCTGCCACTGAGAACCAGTGCCCCCTCTTTCCCCCACTGAGCATCAATGGCCTAACCTGCCACTGAACATCAGTGCCCCCTCTCCTCCCACAGAGCACCCATGGCCCTCCTGCCACTGAGCATCAGTGCCCCCTTCTCCCCCCCTCGACTGAGCACCAATGCCCCCCCCCCCACCACTGAGCACCATTCCCCCCTCCCCCCCCCCCCCCCCCACTGAGCACCAATGCCTCCTCTTTCCCCACTGAGCACCGGCAGCCTCCCCAGCCACTGGAGCACCAGTGCCCCCTCTTTCCCCCCACTGATCACAAATGGCCTCCCCTGCCACTGAGAACAAGTGCTTCCTCCCCCCCCCCCCCGAGCACTGATGGCCTCTCCTGCCACTGAACATCAGTGCCCCCCCCCCCCGACTAAGCACCAATGGCCTCTCCTGCCACTGAGCACCAGTGCCCCCTCTTTCCCCCCCACTAGGGCATTTTTTCTACTTTTGATGTCAAGCATTTTCTTCCTTCAACTGACTGCATTTTTTTCTCCTATTAACCACTACTGCCAAACATCCTTCCTCCCACTGACCAACAATGCTGGCCTTTTTTTATTCTAGCACTGACCACTAATACTTGGTATTTCTCTCTCCCCCGCTGACCAAACATGTTGGCCATTTTTTCCTCCCAATGACCACAGAAACAAGAGATCCTTTTCCCCAGCTAACCAGCAATATAAGTTGCTTTATTGCATATATTGCTGACCGCTGTACTCTCTGTATTGTGTTGCACATAAAAAAAATGCTTAACACATACATACAGCATTTATTGTCTTGACAGTTTTTGGTTGGTAAGTAGTTTCTATGTTAATGAAGTTCTTATTTAAAAGTGGTTGTCTGCAGCACCTGCTGCTGTCAGTCAAATCCTGTAAAGAAGAAGCGGGGGGGGGGGGGGGGGCATGGCTGCCCTCATAGCTCACACCTTTCATGGGGGAACAAACCGAAAGATGGAGCGGACAGCGCCAGAGAGGACTGACAAAAAGGAGGTAAGGGATTGGCTCTGTGCAATATCCTTGATCAAAGCAAGTATATTATCTGTAGCACCCTCTAGTGCTAGAAGTGGAAATAGTTTTTTTCTAGTACAGGTAAATTTGTGCAGTTTGCGTTTTGTCCTGGGTTGGGCAGAAATCCAGGGAGAGCAGGACGACTCACAGGCAGCATCACTGAGACCCTCCCCCCATACTTCTCGAATGTTCTGGTGCCTTCGAGAAGAATGGGAGGGGAGGTAAGGTGGAGCTGCCTGGGAGTATTCTGAGGGTCCTGACCAAACTGCAACTTGGATTGGCAGGGGCCAGGGCCACTCAAATACTCAGGGTCAGCCCAGCTTGGGAGGAGCTGTTCGGATGGAAGCTGGAGATGGAGTGGTAGGCTGTCGTTGGCTTTGAGGAAGCTTCCCAGTCTGGGGGGGGGGGGGGTGACCTTGGGCCTGGGTGCGGATAGGACCTTCCTAGACCCACTTAGGTGTCCTGGACAGGAGGCACGGGAGCAAGGTGAGGACAGCGGGAGAACACTGCGAGGCAAGTCTCCAGGAGGTACAAGGAACAGCCAAGAGGGCTGGTGAGTGACACACAGGAGGACTGGGAGGCATGCCTGAGGAGGACTAGGATGGAGCAGTCTGGGATGGGTGCAGAGCCAGTAAGGAGGACTGTGGTGGCACAGGCAGTGGAAAGAGGCAGCTGCAGCCAGGAGGACTGGCAGGGCCTGAAGAGGTGGTACTGGGAGAAATAGCCACATGTGGGACAGCTAGCACTAAGAACTACTACCTATTTTTGCTACACCATAGGGGCCCACAATCCCTGCCTGCAAAGGGCATTTGCTTTGGGCCTGGCTAAGCCAGTGTCAGGCCCCAACCACAGTGCTAGCTGGTCCTGAGAGTGATAGTCTGCAAGCAAGTGTATGTGCTGGAGGTGAAGAGAAGAGGTTGTATATACCAGAGGTGTATATAGTTTCACTCCCTAAATTTCCTATCTTCAATCAAGTGGGCATCCCATATGCACCCTATCCAAGTTCTATCACCCTAATAAAATAAAATAAAAACAAAAAACAAAAAGTACAAGGACTGTTTGACTTAAGTGTGTGTCTGGAAATTAATGTGCCTGGCTGTGCAGGGTGGGAGATGGACCACAATCACCAGCAGCCTCTACGGGGGTACCCCCACATATCTTTTAAAGATGATCGTTTTGGTTTATGGGTATTCTGTAAAACTCTCCCTTGGGGTATAGTGATTAAAGCGGAATTAAACGCCACCTCATATAGAAGACTCTTCTGTCATAAAAACCTTGCCTTTTAAAAAAAAAAAGGAGAGTTTAATCCTGCTTTAACCGCTTGCCACCCACCCATCAAATGACAGAGGAGCAGTGCAGCTCTTTTTCTGGGAGGACGCCATATGACATCGCCCCAGAGGGGGCGGGCAGCGTGGCGGTCGTGGCCGCGCTGTGTTGCTAGGACATGGCACGACCCCGATCTCTGTAAAGAGCCGCTGACGTGGCTCTTTAACCATGTGATCGGCTGTGTCCAATCACAGCCAGTCACATGTAAATGCGGACGTGACGGTAATCAGCTCTTCTCACCTTACACAGAGTGTGTGGTGAGGAGTGCCGATCAGTGGCATCTCCTTGCAGAGGACACCAGGGCAGGTAATCAGGGCACTGCTCATCAGTGCCCTGATTACAGTAAAGCTCCAGAAGAGCCCATCAGTGACACCAATCAGTGCCCAGTAACACCAATCCGTGCCCATCATTGCCTGCTCATCAGTGCTGCCAATCAATGCCCATCAGTGCCTATAAGTGCGGCATATTAGTGCCTCATCAGTGCCACCTAATCCATGCCCATAAGTGCCACCTCATCAATGCCTATAAGTGCCACCTTTTCAGCGCCCATCAATTCAGCCTCATCAGTGCCCATTAGTGAAGGAGAAAAATTACTTATTTACCAAATTTACTGGACAGTAACAAAAAAAACAAAAAAAATTGTATAAAATAAAAAAATAGTTTTTCTTAAACATTTTGTCTTTTTTCTTTTTTTTTTGTAAAAAATAAAAAACCCAGCAGTGATTAAACAGCACCAAAATAAAGTATTATTTGTGTGAAGAAAATGATTCAAAAATAATTTGGGTACAGTGTTGCATGACCGCGCAATTGTCGTTCAAAGTGTGACAGTGCTGAAAAGCTAAAAATTGGTCTGGGCAGGAAGGGGGTGATAGTGACCTGTATTTAAAGGAGTATTTTGTGGACACAGGGACTGTGGCATATGTACAAAGTGTGTAATGCATAGCTCCCAACTGTCCCTGATTTGGAGGGACTGTCCCTGATTTGGCGCAATGTCCCTCTTTCCCCCTCAATTGTCCCTCATTTTGGCCTGATCTATATAGTTGTATATAAAATGCACTTTTAATCTTTCAAAAAGTATTTTCCAGTGCTAAACCTTTCATCCAAATTCTAAATTGCTGCATTTGTCAATTTTAAAAGCCAATATAAAGGAATAGTAGTGGTAAGAAAAAAGTCCTTGTGGATTTAATTAACCTTTTTATTGCCTAATTCTCCTTTAAGTGGGTGTGTCAGGGGGCGTGTCCTATGCCTACATATGTTTGCAAGTAGGTGTCCCTCATTCCCATCTCAAAATGTTGGGAGGTATGTGTAATGTGAATAGACTTAGTCTCTATTTAAAGAGGAACAGCAGTCTGCTCACTTAATTTGTAATAAGAGATAGAGATGCAATAAGAGAGAGAGCTGTTCATGATGTCATAAGCCTAGGCTAATGTCCAGACAAGAAACAGGAAGTGGACTGTAGAAGGTATTTACTGGCAGAAAAAAAAATGTTTTACTATCCAAAAGTAAAAGAACAAGGGCAGAAGATTTAATAGATGGAAAGTTGAAAAGGTTACTGAAGGTCCGCTTTAACCATGTTTCTTTAGGCCACGCCCAACACAATTTAGCCACATTTTTTCGATGACGTTCGGAGCGCGTTGCATGTTTCTCCTTTCCAGGACGTCTTTCTCAACTTCTGAAGGTCAGGAGGCATGCAGGGCTTTGCTTCCTTTGGTTGGCACCACTACCCCTAATGACTAGTGTTCTGATGGCAGGAGGAAGGTGGAGGAAACCCAAATACACAGAATCAACGATGCAAAGAGATCACTGCACTGCAGGTCCCCAAGTACAGTTTCCTCTTCATCTAGAACAGTGAGTGGAACAGTATTGACATTTACAAAGCCAAAGGCAGCCGAGCTGGAGGGAATCTGGAGCAGCATTTTCTCCAGGAAAGAAATATCAAGTTCTTAGTCCTGAATGGGCAAAATGTCAGTGTCCCCTTTAAGAAAAAAGGAAGTATAAAACAAAAAACAAAAACGACCTTGTTTCAGCCCAGAGACTGAATAAAAGTAAACGGATATGTGAACATCTTTGAGGAGCTTGCCCTAATCTGGTTTAGCATCTGCAGCCTGGTTAACACTCACATAAGCAAACGCGGCAAAAAACATGTCACACTGATGAAGAGATGTCTGGTGTCTGCTATTAACTACACAACATAGCAGCTCCTGAGCAGAGCTGGCCAGTACAATTCAAAGCACCAACCTATAAGTAGGCAAAGCTCCCAGGAGGTCAGCAGTCACTTCTGCATCACCGCTACATTGTCAGGGTTATATTCATAGCTCCCAACTGTCCCCGATTTCGAGGGACTGTCCCTGATTTGGAGAAATGTCCCTCTGTCCCTCATTTTGGTCTGATCTATATAGTTGTATATAAAACACACTTTTTATCTTTCAAAAAGTGTTTTCCAGTGCTAAACCTTTCATCCAAATTCTAAATTGCTGCATTTGTCAATTTTAAAAGCCAATATAAAAGGAATAGTAGTGGTAAAAAAATAAAAAATAAATAAAAAAGCACTTGATTGATTTAACCTTTTTTTTTTTTTTTGGTTACGTCCCGTTTAAAAGGCCATGACAGGGGGCGTGTACTAGGGGGTCCCTCATTCCCATCTCAAACTGTTGGGAGGTATGTATATTTACACATCATACTGCCGTAGGGACACCTGATTGATGGCACCCTTTTATACAAGTCCAGCCCTTTGTATCATGCAATTATTTGATTACAAAGTTATGACAGCAATGTACTACTGAAAGAAACACGCTTTCTGCATTTGTCTGGCTTTAAGTTTCTACAGTGAGTCTAATGACTCCTCAACATACACTCGCTATAATTAATTTACTGAATTTAGCTACACACATTCAGAGATAGTCAGGGGACTAAAAAAAAAATAACAAAAAAATAAAATCCCAGTTTGTCGAGGCTTGGTGCTGCCCTTTTCTGGCTGCCCTAGTCGACAGTCACTAGAGCTCTTGTGCCCAACCTATGCCTTTTGGTATCCACTATGCGGCCAGAACCAGAGCCTTAACGTCAGTGATTTCTTGCAGTCTCTTTTGTGTAACAAGTCCCCTGTCTATGATCATTTCCTGCCATGTTGCCAGACTCCAACCATGATTGTATCATTATTTTTATTGATTCAGGATTTATATAGGTCAGCAACCTCTGAGCATGTTCTTTAAGGGCCCTTTCACACGGACATGTCCGTGTACAGGCTCCGCTTTGCTCAGCGGGGGATCGCTCAGTCGATCCCCGCTGAGCAGGCAGATGACAGGTCTGTCTCTGCTCACTGCGCAGGGACAGACCTGTCAGAGTGCCGCTCCCCTCTATGGGAGAATCGGATGAAAACCGACCGTAGAGTCCATTTTCATCCGATCCGCCAGACGGATGAAAAAATAGGGTTTTCGTCCGTCACACCTTTAGCGGATCGTAGCGGGTCGCATGTCAGCGGACATGTCACCGCTGACATCCTTCACTCCATAGACCTGTATGGAGCGTCCGTTCAGGTCCGCCTAAAAAAAACTGACAGGCAGACCTGAACGGTCCGCCCGTGTGAAAGGGGCCTAACAGGTCTGCAATCTCGGAGGCCTCATGTACACTGCTGCTGGTAAACGGACGTTTCGGAGCAGTCGGGCATTTTTTTCAGCTTCCCCTGAACTCTACTGTGTTATCTTTTCAGTACATGTACACAGGGTCGTTTATAGTCTTTTCTAGGCAGTTTAGAAGCATTTTTTGGAAAGCAAAAAAAAAATAAGAAATGCGTTCAGGACGGATGTTCAGAGGCATTTGAAACGCAAAAAGCCTGGCAACTCACATTTAGCCGCATTTCGTTTACAGGCGGTTTTAATTTTTTACTATTAAAATAAAAAAAAAAAAAAACTTTTCTAAAACGGAAACGTGGCTAAAAATGTGCCACGTAATCCCGACAAAACTGACATTTTGTAAACATCATTTACCATCTGTGAAGTTAAATCGTTCAGGAGAGGTTGTAAAACACCCCGTGTACATTAAGCCTAACTGTCCCCTATAGCATTTTTGCAGTCATGTCCATAGTTTCTGACTGTCTCCTGTAGCATGTCTGTAGTCTCTATTTCTTGCTGCATGTCTAAAGCACCCTTTTTGTTCTGTGCCAGGATATTAGGTAAATGTAGTTCTTTTTGGCTGCCCCGTAATTAGTTGATTGATTGAGCTGACCCGTATCTCACAGGCTGCAGGTTTGATTGCTTCCCCCTGCCTTCTGGAAGGTTCTAGAACAGGGGTGCCCAAACCTTTTGAAGAGCGAGGGCCACTTAAGCGACTTGGTAACCGGTCGCGGGCCACAATGAGTGGGGCGGGTGGATGGCATGTCCGTGTCTGTTTTTTTTTTAGCGGATCGGATTGGAGGTAGGACGCAAGTCGGTTTATGTCTGCCACTACTTAGAGGTGAATGGAGGGTCCAATTGGTCGGACTGTCAGACTGACCATGTGAAAGGGGCCCAAGGCTGCTTTCACACTGATGCGCTGCGGTTTACCCGCACCGCGGGTGAAACGTAGTGCACCTATGGCTTTCCTGCACTTTCTGCTTACCAAACTCTCCAGGTAATAACAGAAGTCTATGGCTCAGTGCAGGTAACCCACAGGTAAACTGCTCTGCACCTGCGGATCAGTTTGAAAGCAGCCCCGTAACCACTGCAGGACAGATATGCCCATAAATACACTGATTTTAGTAATAAACTGACCTTTAATAACAGTATTCTATTCTATTCCATCCCAGAGCAGGTAGTCACGGGCCACATCAGAGGGCTCCGCGGGCCACATGTGGCCCCCGGGCCACTGGTTGGGCACCCCTGTTCTAGAACAAAGAGGAGGAGAAAGTCAAATGAGCAGTGTGAATATTTATGGTGCCTCAGCTAATCCCTGAGCAGGTGTGCCTGGGACAGTCTTGTCCTAAAGGAGAAGTCCCCAGCCTGAGGGGCTTTTCCCCTTGGGGCAGATTTCTGCATGATCATTGACTTCACCTAAATGTTCCAGTCCACACAGCCTCACTGGAAGATATATGGAGGAAGATGAATGGGCACAGTTGCTCCCCTGGCCTAATCAGTGCTGCCTTTATTACAAGATCCTGGTGACTGTGTACTATTGGGATAGCTGGGTCAAGTAGTTCCTCTCCTGAGGCATCCCCATCCCTGGCCTCCCCTTGTCTCTCATACAAAGAAAAGTCTCCTGTTCTTGAGTGTGGTGCCTAAGGATTTGATAGACTCTCCATACACCTGGCTTATGGATATAGCGTCTTACTGCCCCCTCAGGACTGTGGGTATCCATTCACGTACTGGAAAACAACAACAAAAATAAGGGGGCATTCCGACCTAGCACATTACCATAATAAAATTGATTAAACGAATAAGACCGGTATTGTACCTACAAATGCATGACAAGCACAAGTGTATCAAACATGCAAATGAAACTGCCTCCATGTCGACAGTATTTGGCTAATGGGATGGAAAGACCTCCAAGCGTCCAGGATTACTTACGCGTTTCGATTGTCAAGCCCTCTTCCTGTGAGCCAAATATATAGACGATAGAACCCCAACTTATACTTCCCTGTGCCATTGACCATGAAGCTAAGCCACTCCCTCCACCCATGGAGGGGGTGGGGTCACATATCACATGGGCCAAACTGCAGGAATCACATTTAAAAGCAAAAAACAACAAACAAATTGACCAGCAAAAAGCCAAAAGAATGTGTCAGCATGCAGTAAGAATATACACACAAACATCCTTATTGAAATACATATGATACCTATGTGTCCGATCTAAACACATGGACAGTGCAATTAAATGTTCCTATACTTTATCATCTCTTAGCTCATGGGTGATTCTGGAGTATTCCATATCACCATGCACCCTCTCCAAGTGTATTCAGCAATAAAGTACAAAAAGACATCCCCTGGACTGATTTCTGATTCAGGGTGAATGGACTGTTGCTGTGTGCCTGGCTGCCTCTGCACTAATTTTGGAAAGAACCTGTGTTATGCTAAAGCGGTTCCTACAGGGGTAGCGATACATGTCCGTAGTCTTTGATGTCTCCCGTAGCATGCCTGCAGTCTCTGACAGTGTTCTGTGGCATTACATGCCAAATATTAAATGTGGCCCTTAGGTTATATCAGGGGCCACATTTGAGGCTTTATATTGGCAAGTTGGCCACTACTGCACCAGAGTATGCTGTCATTTATAAACAAAGCACTGAAGCATTAAACACAGATGGACCTTACTTCACCTTGAAGAACACAACGTTAGCCTCAGGTGCTCTTTGCTGCTCACCCACAGAATGACATTATTCAAAGTGAATATTCCATTACACAGTTCTTGGTGTTTCTGCTGTGTCAGTGAGTGTCCCTTTACAATAGAAGCTTGCCTTTCTGTGCAGGCTGTACGGGGAGACCATGAAGACACAATGGACAGGTTTTTATTAATAGGTATCCTAATGCATGCTTTTTTTTTCCTTCTACACCGTCTCATAGTATGAAAGTTATGTACCGTAGTTGTAGTATTCATTAATAGTTCCTACAAATTACTGCATTTAGGTGCAGCCATTTCACAGCATTGATGCACTTTAATAGGCTGTCTCAACCTATTCACCACAGAGAAGCCGTAGAAATAATTTTTAGCTTTCAGGGAACCCCTTTTCTTCTTATGGGGTTGCGCTACTGTGGAGGGCCAGGAAGGAGAGCAAACGATTTTCGGTTCCATGCATACAGGCAGAAAAAAAAAAGCAGATTTAAAAGAGATGTATGTGTTTTTTTTGTTTTTCTTTAGAATCATACTTACCTAGGTGGATGCAATATTGGTCCAATGCTGCATCTGCACCCCCCCCCCCCCCCCAGTGAATGTCAGCAGCTCTCTGATCACGGAGCGCTGGGCTGTGGAGGGGGTGGTGGAGCAGCCGCCTCAAGCCCTCATCGGTTTGCTGAGAGGCCGAGCCGGGTGCCGGTCCAGGCATGTGGGCAGATCCTGACTCAATTGTCACAATCTTGCCCAAGCCTGGACCAGTTCTGCAACAACAGCAAACAGCAAACTTCAGCCTGTCTGCTATAAATGGGTCACAAGTGCAGAACTAAAACTACACTCCTGTGATCTACAGGAGAAGTACAGCCAAACAATCTTTGGTTGTACTTCTCCTTTAACTTCACTTTATTTTAGCCATTGGGTTTATGCACACTGTTTAGATTTAACAAATATTAACAAATTAAAGGGGCATAAAAAAAAAAAAAACAGCCAAAATTCTGCATTCAGAGAGGCGTTTACTGGCATAATGAATGCACTTATGTGTATAGTTGCGAGTCGAGTTAGTGCCAAAGAGCTCAATTTTGGTCTCATCTGACTACAGGGCTTTCCCGCATTTCTTCTCTGAATCATTTAGATGTTTATTGACAAGCTGTATTGACGGGCCTGTACATGTGCCTTCTTGTTTGGAGGGAAAAAAATGCTGACTATGACCCTAAGAACACCATCCCTACAGTGAAAAAATTTAGCTTTGGGCTGTTTCTTTGCTAAAAAGGTACAGGCTGACTGGGCCATGTATTGCAAAATCCTGAGAAACTTCTCCCCAGAACACTGAAGATGGATCGTGGATGGGTCTTCCAGCATGACCCAAAACATAACGCCAAGGCAAGAAAGGAGTGGCCCAAAAAGAAGCACATTAAGGTCATGGACTGGCCTAGCCAGTCTCCAGGCCTTAACCCTATAGAAAATTTATGGAGGGAGCTGAAACTTCGAGCTGCCAAGCAACATCCAAGAAACCTTATGGTTTTAGAGAAGATCTGTAAAGAAGAATGGACCAAAATCCCTTCTGAGATATGTGCAAACCTGGTCACCAACTACAAGAAATGTCTCATCTCTGTGCTTGCCAACAAGAGTCAAATACTTATTTTACTCACTGAACTGCAGCTCAATTTGTATCATGTGTTTTTTTCTGGATTTTTGGTTGATATTCTTTCTCTATAATTTAAAATACACCTGTGATAAAAGTTATAGACCCTTGATTTCTTAGCAAGTGGGCAAACTTACAAAATCAGCAGGGGATCAAATAATTAATTATTTTCCCTCCTGTATCTGGTAGTCATCTTAAAAAAAAAACGTTCAGGTCTCAGGGACCCCCTGCCAAATTGTTAAATCAACAAGCAAAAAACTTCAGTCCCGCTCTGTACTGGCTCCACCCCCACCATTATAGTGTGTATGTAGATGTACTGAGGGGCTCATAAGGGCACAAAAGACGTTCCGGAACTTCTTTTGGGCATCAGGCGTCCTGTGATTCTGTTTGCTGCCCAACTGAAAGCAACAGTGATCACAAGCAGTGATTCCGTACGCGATCCAGAACGCCTCGGTGTGAACAGTGTTTAAGGCTCAGTAATATGCAATAGCAAACATGTACAGAGTCAAAAATATTAGAACTGAGCTAAAGAGAAAATGCAGCCATTGGCTAGAGTAAGTGAATACAAACCCCAGGGAGGCACAAGGAGGATTACTCAGTCAAACCAGCAGGATTAATCAATAGGTAAACCAGCAAACTCATGCTTCACATGTATTGAGGAAGAGCCACTTTGACACCTTTTGCCTCCTACTGGGGCTTAGTCATAGGAATTAATAGGTGGCAAAACAAGTGAAAGGGGGAGAGGCGGATAGACTGTGTCTCGGCCACTGGCCTCAGTAAAGTTGTATAGGTTTGCAGTGTGCCGTCTTACCTCCTTGGAGTGCGATGCTACATATGTTAGTACATGTCTTCCTTTTGTCCCCCCCATATTCCGTCCATTCCCATCCTGTTTTCTGAAAGAGCCAAGGTCTAATAAAGACACTGTCATCTCCAAAATAGTGCTGGAGCCCACCGAGGTAAGCACATTTAAAGATCAATTCCAGTCAAGGTATATTTTCACATTGTTACTTTATAGTTATAGTAACTATGTTACCATACCTGGCTGATGCCCCTGGAAAAAAAAAAAAAAAAAAAAATCACAGAAGTAGACACCGCTACTCCAATGATCTCCACTTGCTTCCAGGTTCCATGCCGAGCAGCCGGCCTAATGCTTTGTGAACAGAGCCGCTCAGCATGGGCGCCATTCTAGTTCTTGAGAAAGTCTATTCCACATTTTCACAGCTCTTACTGTGAGGAAGCCTTTCCGTATGTGGAGGCTAAATCGCTTTCCCTCCAGATGTAAAAAGTGTCCCCTGGTCCTCTGTAATGACCTGAAAATGAATAACTACACCAAGTTCACTATATGGACCACTTATATATTTACAGTATCTCACAAAAGTGAGCACACCCCTCACATTTTTGTAAATATTTTATTATATCTTTTCATGTGAAAACACTGAAGAAATTACACTTTGCTACAATGTAAAGTAGTGAGTGTACAGCTTGTATAACAGTGTAAATTTGCTGTCCCCTCAAAGTAACTCAACATACAGCCATTAACGTCAAAATCGCTGGCAACAAAAGTGAGTACACCCCTAAGTGAAAATGTCCAAATTGGGCCCAAAGTGTCAATATTTTTTTGTGGCCACCATTATTTTCCAGCACTGCCTTAACCTTCTTGGGCATGGAGTTAACCAGAGCTTCACAGATTTCCACTGGAGTCCTCTTCCACTCCTCCATGATGACATCACGGAGCTGGTGGATGCTAGAGACCTTGCGCTCCTCCACTTCCATTTGAGGATGCCCCACAAATGCTCAATAGGGTTTAGGTCTGGAGACATGCTTGGCCAGTCCATCACCTTTACCATCAGCTTCTTTAGCAAGGCAGTGGTCATCTTGGAGGTGTGTTTGGGGTCGTTATGTTGGAATACTGCCCTGCAGCCTAGTGTCCGAAGGGAGGGGATCATGCTCTGCTTCAGTATGTCACAGTATATGTTGGCATTCATGGTTCCCTCAATGAACTGTAGCTTCCCAGTGGCGGCAGCACTCATGCAGCCCCAAACCATGACACTCCCACCACCATACTTGACTTTAGGCAAGACACACTTGTCTTTGTACTCCTCAACTGGTTGCCGCCACACACGCTTGACACCATCTGAACCAAATAAGTATATCTTGGTCTCATCAGACCACCAGACATGGTTCCAGTAATCCATGTCCTTAGTCTGCTTGTCTTCAGCAAACTGTTTGCAGGCTTTCTTGTGCATCATCTTTAGAAGAGGCTTCCTTCTGGGACGACAGCCATGCAGACCAATTTGATGCAGTGTGCGGCGTATGGTCCAGGCACTGACAGGCTGACCCCCCCACCCATTCAACCTCTGCAGCAATGCTGGCAGCACTCATACGTCTATTTCCCAAAGACAACCTCTGGATATTACGCTGAGCACGTGCACTCAACTTCTTTTGTCAACCATGGCGAGGCCTTTTCTGAGTGGAACATGTCCTGTTAAACCGATGTATGGTCTTGGCCACCATGCTGCAGCTCAGTTTCAGGGTCTTGGCAATCTTCTTATAGCCTAGGCCATCTTTATGTAGAGCAACAGTTCCTTTTTTCAGATCCTCAGAGTTCTTTGCCATGAGGTGCCATGTTGAACATCCAGTGACCAGTATGAGAGAGTGAGAGCGATAACACCAAATTTAACACACCTGCTCCCCATTCATACTTGAGACCTTGTAATACTAACAAGTCACAAGACACTGGGGAGGGAAAATGGCTAATTGGGCCCAATTTGGACATTTTCACTTTGGGGTATACTTACTTGTTTCCAGTGGTTTAGACATTAATGGCTGTGTGTTGAGTTATTTTGAGGGGATAGCAAATTTACACTGTTATACAAGCTGTACACTCACTACTTTACATTGTAGCAAAGTGTAATTTCTTCAGTGTTGTCACATGAAAAGATATAATAAAATATTTACAAAAATCTGGAGGGGTGTACCCACTTTTGTGAGATTCTGTATATATGGTGATCACATCCCCCCTTAATCTCCTCTTCTCAAAAGAGAAAATAAAATAGTTCCTCTAATCCTTTTTTATAGCTGAGCTCCTCCATGCCTTTTTAAATATTTTTTTTCTGTATGTGCTTGGGTAAATTTTACCTTTTTACACTTTTTTCACATAGAGGATCAACAGTCCCCTATGTGATAGCATTATGTTTAGTCCGGTTCTTTTTAATGAGATATAAAGGGGTCTAGTCAACCTCTATTAGCTTCAATGGAAGGCAGGGGAGATATCAGAATGGCAGATTGTGGCTCGGGAAAGAAGCTAATTGAGCCCAGAGGCTGAAGAAGGTAACAGCCGAAACCAGAAGTGAGGTAATGCACTCAGTTTTGTGCTCATTCTAGCTAGTCTAGTGGAGAGAAACAAATGGATGTCTACTGGACTCCCTCCTTTTTACCCAGCAACACCCTCCACGAAGCTCCCAGGCTTGCAGGTGGGACGGCAGAGCCCAAGAAATGTGATGGGAAGACGGCCACCCCCTCCCCCCAACTGCTGTCAACCCAACATATGACATACATCAAATTATGACATACATCAAAAAGTTAGACAGACTGAAAACATGATGTAGACTACATTCAGTAAGAGATACAGGCTCAACTGGTGGTGGGAGAGGTAAAACATGCATGAGGACAGGGACACCCAGGAACAGTTCAAGTAAGGTTGTCCTGCACTTTATTCATCAAGGCAACAACCAAACACAGCTTTAATGCAGGAGAGCTTTGTACAGCAAGTCCATAGCATAAAACAAAACATCTGCTCATCATAGACACTAAATTTACTATTTAACAGGGTGCCCCCTAATAGTTTCCCCAAAACAAACAAATAACGATTTTTTTTATGACAAATGGAGAGAGAAGGAGTCCTGAGCATCAGTCAGCTCATATATTTAAAAGAGCTGTGAACAGCTGAGACCAACAAAGAGGTCTGACGAACTAGTTAGATGTGGACCCAGGAATGGAGGTTTTATCCCACCCAAAGCTCTAGAAAGACCTCTGGACCCTTAAACATAACCTATTAAAGAGAAAAAAAAAAAAAAGTCAGTAGATACAAATACTCAGGGCCGTCTTTAATATTGACTGGACCCTGGGCAAACATTTTCTTGGGCATGGAATTCCATGGAATTTGGCTCTCCACCAGGGGCGTAACTAGAAATCACAGGGCCCCATAGCAAAATGTTGTATGGGCCCCCTGCAACAGCCCCCCCCCCCCCCACAAAAAAAAAATTAACTAATGCCATTGAACAACAGATTACCACACTCGTGTGGCACAGTACCCAGGCAACAGCTTATATTAAACAACAAAGTATGCAGTATACTGTATGCAGCCCCTAAAGGACACACATTGCTCACCTCCATGCCTTCTAATAAATTTCTGTTCTGTTATATAAAATAAAATAGTTCAACTCACCATAATTCAGAATCAGTGGGAGCCCGGAGCGTGTGACTTGCCACCATCGCCTGCCACCAGATGCAGATTGTCACTTGTCACACATTGCAGAATGTCACCTGCCACATGTTGTGGATTGTCCACTTGCCACGTCACTTGCCATCAAATACAGATTGTCACCTGCCACACATCATGGATTGTCCACTTGCCACATCCCGTATTGTCACTTGCCACGTCACCTGCCACCAGATGCAGATTGTCACACGTTGCAGAATGTCACCTGCCACATGTTGCGGATTGTCCACTTGCCACGTCCTGGATTGTCACGTCACCTGCCACCAGATGCAGATTGTCACTTGTCACACGTTGCAGAATGTCACCTGCCACATGTTGCGGATTGTCCACTTGCCACGTCACCTGCCATCAAATGCAGATTGTCACACGTTGCAGAATGTCACCTGCCACACATCATGGATTGTCACTTGCCACACATTACGGATTGTCACTTGCCACGTCACAGATTTTCACTTGCCATGTCACCTGCCACACATTACGGATTGTCACTTGCCGCGTCACCTGCCACACATTACGGATTGTCACTTGCCACGTCACCTGCCACACATTACGGATTGTCACTTGCCACGTCCCGGGTTGTCTCTTGCCACACATTATGGATTGTCACTTGCCACGTCCTGGATTGTCACTTGCCACACATTACGGATTGTCCCTTGCCACACATTACGGATTGTCCACTTGTCACGTTGCCTGCCACCAGATGCAGATTGTCACCTGCCACATGTTGCGGATTGTCCACTTGCCACATCCCAGATTGTCACTTGCCACTTCACCTGCCACACATTATGGATTGTCACTTGCCACGTCCCGGGTTGTCACTTGCCACGTCACCTGCCACATTACAGATTGTCACTTGCCACGTCACCTGCCACACATTACGGATTGTCACTTGCCACATCACGGGTTGTCACTTGCCACATCACCTGCCACATTACAGATTGTCACGTCATGGGTTGTCACTTGCCATTTCGCCTGCCACACATTACGGATTGTCACTTGCCACGTCACGGGTTGTCACTTGCCACATTACAGATTGTCACGGGTTGTCACTTGCCACACGTTACGGATTGTCACTTGCTGTGTCACTGAGTCAGGACTCAGGCAGCAGAGAGATAGTGTCATCGTCATAATGTCATCGTCAGTCGTCCCGGCTGCCTGCACAGTGGGGGGGGGAACTGCACTGCAGGAATGCAGGGCGGGCACCGGGCGGTGAGAGATGATGTCATCTCTCTGCTCCCCCACCCGCCAGCTCCCTGATTGGCCAGCCCGCTCACGCCCGCGGACCCTTTTTCTCCCCCACACTAAGATTGAAATACTGCTGCTGAATGTTGATGCACAGATACCAATTTCAAATTCTTTTGTGCAGATGTAAACTTTGTATTTCTTGATGAAGCTATCTTTATAGCGAAACTAGTCGAAATACGTTCTGTATGCATTTGTTTTTATGACTGAAAAGTTCCTTTTGTATAAATAAAAAACCTTGTATTTTATACACATCGTTTTACGAATCATGTCAATACATTGTACTGTACCGTGATAGTCCGACAGCTCCCTCCCCCTTAGAGGACATTGGTTCAGGGACCAGGTTCCTCTAAAAAAACTTTCTTCGGTGAGAGATGATGTCATCTCTCTGCTCCCCCACCCGCCAGCTCCCTGATTGGCCAGCCCGTTCACGCCCGCGGACCCGCCCGCTCTCACCAAAGGAGCTGCCCACGGAGCTGCCCGCTCTCACCCTCAGAGCCACCCGCGGCGCCTGTCCTCAACAGGCCCCATAGCGCCTGCATGTGCCGCTAAGGCGGTAGTTCCGCCACTGCTCTCCACATGAGACATACAATAAATAGCAGCTAGACTCAAAATCTTTTTCCTGAATCAGATCAGGCAGCGATTGCGATTGGTTGCCAGAGGTTATGGTGTATCATTATTACTCACACTTATTCCACAGAAGTGTTAGCTCACTGTCACCTATACTTGCACATTGTCTTTGGGGAATCCACAGTGCTCCCGGCCTGTCCACGTGTCGCTACCTGGTCCGATCCTCTGTTTACATCTATGCAGTTGACGTGAGCATTTATAGGGATGGCCATTCTGTCCCTTATACCCATTACACTCACCAATTGGTTGCTAGAGGTTACTGCACATTCCTCTTCGTGCTCCCTTCTAGTGCTTTGCTTTCTCTGCTTTTTGCTGGCTCTCACTTGCTTCTGGGCTATCAGACTCCTGTGATGCTTGTACTGCTTTCTTCCTTCTCTCTCTGCCCTTGCTCTCCCTTGTGCTTAATTTTGCTTTGCTTCTGCTCTTCTTTCTTCTTTTCTCCTTCTTTGCTTTGGCTCCATTTGTGCTTCTTGCTCTCCTGTGCTTTCTTGCTACGTGCTTGCTCTCTTTCGTGCTTTCTTTTTTTCTTCGCTTTACTTGCTCATCTTTACTCTCCTGGCTATACTTATCTATTTACACTCTTTTCTTTTTTTCTCTGCTACTGCTTTTTTTTTTTCTCTACTCTGCTTTGCGTGCGCTTGCTTCTCTACATTGCTTGCTTTCTGCTTCATTCTTTGCCTCAGCTTTCCGCGTTCTTTTCCTCTATTTTTGCTCTTTTGCTGTCTGCTTTTTTTGCTTGCTCTTTCCTTCTTTTTACTATGCTTGCTCTTCTCTTGTCGGCTGTTTCATCTTTCCTCTCTTCTCCGCTCCTTCTTCCTCTGCTTTCTTTCTCCTTGCTTTGCTCATCATGCTGTGCGTCCTCTCATTTTCTCTCTCACTGCCCCATCCCCCCCCACTTTAGTGCCCCCTTCCAGCTTCATTTTTGGCTTTATTTAACCCTTTGCTTTCTGCCATTTTTCTCTATTTTCAACTCATAGTGCTTCCCGGCTCCCTTCCTAGTGCGTCTCTCTCGCTTCTCAGATTATCATCTTCGCTTTGCTCTCTCTCTTTTCCGGTACTTCTCTGTTGCTACTTTTTTTGCTTTGCCTACTATAAAATCTTTCTTTTCGGATCTTTTGCTCTAACTTCTTATGCTCTCCTTCTCATGATGTTTTTTTTATACTTTGCTCACTTCACCTTGCTTATCCTCTTCTTAGCTTGCTCTTCTTTTCTTCTCTCTCATTTATAGGGATGGCCATTCTGTCCCTTATACCCATTACACTCACCAATTGGTTGCTAGAGGTTACTGCACATGATTACTGCTCACTGATTGGTTCCTAGAGGTTACTGCATATCCTTACCGCTCAATGATCGGTTACTGTTTGATTGCTAAAGGTTACAGCACATCAGTTCCCCATGGTGCCTGCACACCATGGACTGGGGAGGTGAGGGGATCCATCAATAGACAGAAAACTCCTTCAGATCCCAGGACTCCTCCTGGGACCACTGGCAATGCTGGGGGAGAGTTAGAGATGTGATTAGTTAGGAGGCAGTACACTGAAAAATTCTGAATCATGTAGAGCAAAGCTGGAAATATTTGGCAAGTATTTAGTGGGGGATTCTACCAATGTAATGGGGAATTTACAATGACCACCAATGCGAGGGGGAATTTGCACTGACTATCAATGTAACGGGGAATTTTACGCCACCCACTAATAGAAAAGAGGGATTTCTACATTGAAGCCAATAATAATAAGAGCATTTACACTAACTACCAGTGTAAGGGGGAATATACAATTACCTCCATGTAAGGGGAAATTTACACCGACAACCCATTGTCGAGGAGATTTGTACTGACCACCAATGTAAGGTGACACTTCTACAATGACCACCAATGTTAGGGGGGATTTACACTGACCACCAGTGTAAGGGCAATTCTGCACTTACCATCAATGTAAAGAGAAATGTACACCGATCACCAATGTAATGAAGAATTTACATCAACAGACAATAAAGGGGGATTTCTACACTGGTCACCAATGTAAAGAGGATTTACACTCACCACCAATTTAAAGGGGCCTTCTACATGGAGGATTCAAAACTGACCACAAATGAAAGTTTCGTTTTTTTAACGATTACCAATATAAAAAGAGCAGTTTCTACACTGGCCACCAATGTAATGGAGATTTACACTAACCACTAATGTAATAGGAGCATTCACAGTAACCACCAATGTAAAGAGGGATTTACACTGACCACCAATGTAAGGGGGCCTTCACACTGGCCACTAGTATGAATGAAAGTATTGTACACCAAGTCCCAATGTAATGAGAAGATTTACACTGACCACCCATGTAACTGAGACATTTAGCCTGCGTTCACATTTGTGTGTGTCGGGAATACATGCAAAATCACTTTCCTGACACCACAGAAACATGCAGCCTTTTAGCAGATACACAGAAGTGCCATTAAATGTTAATGACACCCTCATGCATCGGCTGAGATGTGTGTATTTACAAGCACTAAAATTTAGGGTGCTGTGGCACAATGTTCTTTTGAAGAAGGGTTCCACCTCTAATTTGCTTACCTTTGCAGAACAGGCTGACAGTAGGCTTAATGACTATAGTTGTAGGCAGCACTTGCAAGCATGCTCCTTTACCTCCCCAGTGGGCAGATTTCAGCAGAAGTGATGGTAGATATGACCTCAGGGGGACATGATATACATATAAATGCCGCCCCTATTTAAATATCAATGCAGGTTATTTACATGTAAACATAGGGTCTGCAGGCGAGTCATCTGTAATGGGGCATAGGGCAGAGTTGGGCAGCAGCAACAGAACTTTAAACTGAGATCTCGTGGGCTAAAACTTCAAGGGATAAGGGTTTTTTAAACTGAGATAGTTGGCAAGCATGAGGCAGCTGCTTTTGGCCCCACAACAATGATCGGGCCCAGGGCAGCTGCCCTTTTGCCCTGCCTTAAAAACAGTCCAGTACCAGGTACCTGCACCCAAAAGATGCCAAATGTGGCAGTGGATGGGGGGGGGGGCAGGCAGACAAGCAGAGTTTGCCCTTCTGGGTGGAGCTCTGCTTTAAGAATAGGTTTGTTTTCTTCATATTCATAACCCCTGAACCCCTTCTCCTCTACATCATGTGTAGAGGAGAAGACTAGCCACATCTACACCTTCCATAATCCTGCCAGCCAGTGCCTCACAACTCCAATATTTTAGTAATAGGGATTTCTAAGGGTAAATGTAACCACTTTGCCAATATAATGCCAAATTTAAAGCGGTTTTAACGCTTACATTTTTGTTGTAAAATAACACACGTTATACCTACCTGTTCTGTGCAAGGGTGCCTCCTCTTCTGGGGTCCCCTGTCAGCGCTCTAGGCTCCTCGTCTTCTTGGTGCACCACCATAGGAAGCGGTTTCCTATGGGGATGCACTTTCGTGTGCATCTACCCCACACCCTGCTCCTTTCTTACAAAATTTGACTGACAGCAGCAGGAACCAATGGCTCCTGTTGCTCTCTGCCAAGATTGTGAGAGCAGAGAGAACATATGCATCCGGGCACAGCGCTGGATTGATACAAGACTCAAGTAGGTATTTGGTGGTGGTGGGGGGGGGGGGGGGATAGGGGGCGCACACAAAGTGGTAGAATGTTTTTTTACCTTAATGCAGTTAACCACTTTAAGACACTATTCCAGAGCACAGAAAAATCTTGTTAAGAACATCCAAAATCCAAGCACTGCAAGCTACAGATGCAATATTTGTATCTGATATTAATAGGACTGGAATGAAAAGAGGCATAGTGTTTGTCCTGTGTTCTTATTAATTGCTTACACACCTACAGAACGATTTCATTGCACTTCCTGAAATACAGAACGGCTGCTCTACTGAGACACCTAATTGGACAGGAACATATTGAGAAGGGAGTTCGGGCACCAGATGCTGATAATTGGCCCTCTAGGGCCTGCGGTACAGAGTCTGGAACCTCCTGTGTTCCCACACCTGTTCAGATGCAGCTCACTGGCCCATACACAGAAGCTAAGGTGCCACAATACTCACTAGAGTTATCAAGGGAGACATGTGGGTGGCTTAAGGGACTACAGATCTCCCAGTACTGAAGGAAACTGCTACATTATCAGATAGACAAGACCAAAGAATATACGCATAGTTCCTCTAAAATTTGAACATCATCATTTTTTGAACATAATTTTTCATTGAACCATTTCAGCTCCGGAAGATTCACCCCCTCCCCCCCTTCTTGACCAGGCCATTTTTTTGTGATACGGCACTGCATTACTTAAACTGACAATTGCGCGGTCGTGAAACACTGTACCCAAATAAAATTTGTCTCCCCCCCACAAATAGAGCTTTTGGTGGTATTTTGATAACCTCCAAAAAAATCTACATTTCTTCTTCAATTTAGGCCAATATTTATTCTATATTCTGCTATATATTTTTGGCAAAAAAAAAAAAATCCCAATAAGTGTATATTGCTTGGTTTGTGCAAAAAAGTTATAGCATCTACAAAACTATGGGATATATTTATGGAATTTGTTTTTATTTGTACTAGTAATGGCAGCGATCAGCGACTTCTAGAGAATGCGATATTGCGGCAGACAAATTGGACACCTAATTGACACTTTTTTGGGGACCAGTGACACTAATACAGTGATCAGTGTTAAAAATATGCACTGTAACTGTACTAATGACACTGGTTGGGAAGGGATTAAAGCAGAGTTCCACCCAAAAGTGGAACTCCCACTTTAAAGCGATTGTAAAGGTAATTTTTTCATTTTATTTTAAATAACAAACAAACAAACATACTTGCCTCCACTGTGCAGCTCGTTTTGCACAGAGTGGCCCAGAACCTCATCTTCTGGGGTCCCTCGGCAGCTCTTGCGGCTCCTCCCTGCATCAGATAACCCCTTGGGAGAAGCGCTCTCCCGGGGGGGGGGGGGATTACCTTGCGGGAGCGCTCCCAAAGCCAGCATTCGGCATCCATAGAGGCCGAATGCAGGACTCGGCCCTGCCCCTGGCGCCCGCATCATTGGATTTGATTGACAGCAGCGGGAGCCAATGGCTGCGCTGCTATCAATCTATCAAATCAAGAGCAGGGCGCCGTGGAGAGACAGTGCATCCCCGCCGACTAAATGAAGGGGTTCAGGTAAGTAAAATGGGGGGTCTGGGGGGCCGGTGACGGCCAGGTGTTTTTTCACCTTAATGCATAGGATGCATTAAGGTGAAAAACCACAAACCTTTACAACCCCTTTAAGCACTCCTCACCCCCCTATATCCCAAAATGTATTTATTTTTGGAGGGGGGGGGGGGGGTTGGGAACCTAGTGTTGACAGGTACCCAGCTCACTCCACATCACAGGTCACTGGCCACTGAGAAGGCGCAGTGCAACTCTCTGTCACAGCCGGGTGCCCACACTTGCAATGATGGCGCCACGGAGAGGAAGAGGAATGAGGCATTGGGCAGTCACATCACTGGACCGTGGGACAGGTGAGTGTCTGTTTATTAAAAGTCAACAGATACCCTTTTTTGTAGCTGCTGACTTCATAAACTTAAAATTGAGTTGAACTCCACTTTAACATCAGGGGGCGGTCAAAGTGTTAACTGTGTGCCTTTGGTGTTTTACTGTAGTGTTGGAGGTGTTTTTACTAGAGGAAGGCATAGATCCACGTCCCCACAGGATCCATGCCTTCCTTACTGACAGATCACCGCTCTGCCTGTGTACTGATCAATCAGCGGGTGTTAGCGGACATCGGGTCCGCAGGACCCACTGATCAGCTCACGCTGTGTAGAATCACAGCGGGAGCGAGCCACTGGTGGCGCACGCTTGTTCACGATACCCGGAAGTGCAGGATCATGTATATATAAACCAGTCACAAAGGATATAAATCCACTTTGTGTGCACCAAGTGCCTTTGTGGACCCATATATTACCATGTGAAAGTAGCTATGACATTACCAATGTGCTGCCTGTGTAGACAGGACCCAGCAGCTCTCATCCACTACAGGCTGCCTGTGTTTTGTCAGATTTTGTAACAGAAGTGACGCTCCGTCGTCGCCATCTTGCTACACCCCGCACTCGTCCGCAGTAAGGATATAATGAGAAGGCATCTTGTTACACCCACCGGAGTCTTGCATGTCACACTTAATTTTTAACAGTAAACTGAGGTTGTAAAGTGAAATTCAGTATTTTGAAATCCGTCAGACTGTTTTGATGTTGATTTTTCAAAGCAGCGGTGCTCTGTCATATTACTAAACCTGTGAGATCAGCAGGCTTGCCGCTGCTTCTAAAATTCAACATCTAAACAACAGTCAGACAGATTTTTTAAATACTGTATTTCATTATATAAGCTGAATTGCATGACTGTGGTGGGTGTAACAAGATGTCCGCTTGCCGCCTTCTCACTGTATCCTTACTGTGGACAGTGCGGGGTATAGCAAGATGGCAGGGATGGAATGTCACTTCCGTTACAAAATCTGACGGGTCGCCTAATCTGACAAAGCACCTGCAGAATCCTGTAAGGGGGGGGGGGGGTTGTAGTAGAGTGTGCAGTACTGATTGGTGTGTGGTGGAAAGGGCAGAAGCGGTTTCATGCTGGTTTACTGCACAGATCTGGAAGAAATGCACAAGGTGATCAACATTAAAGTGAAAATATGTTTAGCTTTAAATTCAGCTTTATGAGCTGTATGAGTGAAGGGATCCAATGTGATTTCAATGGGTTGCCAATGGTGTTGAGGCTGGGTGTGCGAGTCCTGCAAGATGACAGGTGACAATGATAGTGGTCAGGTGGGATCACTTGATACATATTATCCCCCAAAGAGGTTTTCAGATTTATTTTTACTGAACAAAAAGCAATATGAAGACTCCTGAATATTCCACACACAGGGTCACTCCCTGTCACCTCTCTACTCTAATACATTTTATCCATCATGTACAAACATTGGGGCGACCACTTCCTCGGCTGCAGTATTCACCCCCTTAATTTGCCAATGAAGGTCAAACAGGTCAACTTTAAGACTGGGTTCACAAAAACAGACCTGAAATCGGTGAACGAGGACACACCGGACTCCTGCTGTGAGCCGCTGCATGCTCATATGTGAACCGAGCCTAAAAAGGATTTTATGGAAATATTCACCTTAAAGAATATCTAAATCCAAAACAAAAATGTAACGCATTGCAGTTTACCAAGCCTTAGATGTGGTCGCTACATTTGTTTTGTTCCCCCCCCCTTTAATTTTCACCTGGCGACCCAACCAGTAACACACATCCTGTTTTAGGATGGCTACGCTCACTCCTTAAAGGAAAAAATATGGGTTTGGCTTTTTTCTCTTTACTGAGAACAGACCGATTGAACACCACGATGGCTCGGCTCTCTCAGCTTCCCCAAGCAGAGAGATGCTGACTGTCAGTCACAGCTCTCTGCCCCTCCTCGCTCATTGGAGCGCTGAGCTGTGGAGGGGCAGCTCGCTGGGAGGCTGAGACGGGCATCTGTCAGTGGCAGCTCATCCATTAGCAGCGCCCGGGCGCTGCCCCCTCTCTCATCTTCACCCCCTATATGCAGTGGATAGATTCATGTATAACATGAATCTATCCACCAGCTTTTTTTGAAGCAGCCGATTAGAGCCACTGCAAGATGCCTGTCTCAGCCTCCCAGCGGGACACTGAGGAATATGTCTGGAGTCCACCCAGATGTGTTGCACCAGTGAATAAATATTTGCTGTTGCAACCAGGGCCGGCCCTACCATGGGACCCAGTGGTTCCATGGTGCCAGGCGGCATTTTAAGAGGGGCGGCCTGTGGGACGGCTGTGAAAGGCTGCATCCAATGAGTGTGCAGCCCCTGCTGCCTATGAGACAGTTTCACACTGAGCAGATCGTTCTGCTTGTAAGAGCCACTGAGTCTGTCACACTGACATGTAATGTAACTTTATGCAGAGAGAGACCAGCTGTTAAAATTGAGCGTTCATGTCGGGGTGGGCGGGACCCAGCCGCTATCAAACACCAGCCAATGGGAAGGGACCTGGGCAGGCCGCTATGTGTATGTGGCCCCGCCCCCTTTCTTAAACAACCCAATCATTGGCTGGTGTTGATAGCTGCTGGGTTCAACCCACTCTGACATCAGAGAGAGACCAGCTGTCAAAATTGAGCGTTGATGTCGGGGTGGGCGGGACCCAGCACCCATCAAACACCAGTCAATGATTGGGCTGCTTAAGAAAAAGGGGGCGGGCCATATACACGTAGTGGGCTGCTTAAGAAAGGGGGGGCAGGCCACATACACGTAGTGGTCCACCCAGATCCCATTGGCTGGTGTTTGATAGCTGCTGGGTCCCGCCGACATTAACGCTCAATTTTGACAGCTGGTCTCTCTCTGCCTAAAGGTAGATTACATGACAGTATCACATGCAGTTTCACTAAATGTCAATATCGGCCTTAGTGTGAAACTCCCTCTCCTCTGTCAGTGCCACCTGTCAGTGCCAGTGTTTCCAATAAGTGCCACCTGTCAGTGCTAATCAGTGCCGCCTAATATCAGTGCCAACCAATGCCACCTATCAGTGCCAATGTTTCCAATCAGTGCCACCTATTAGTGCCGCCTATCAATGCCCATGAGTGCCACCTATCAGTGCTGCCTATCAGTGCCCATCAGTCCTGCCAATCAGGGCCACCTATCAGTGCCAATCAGGGCCCATGAGTGCCAGTGCCACCTATCAGTGCCAATCATTGCTGCCAATCAGTGCACTGATTTCAGGGATGGGGCGATGAACTCAGCCAGCAGCCAGGCACACTGTCCATGGGGGGGGGGCGGCCTGGTGGGGGACAACTAAAATCTTTTGATGTTTATTAATTCCACATGCCAATATTTAGTATAATAAATAATCACCACACTACTATTTACAATAAACTACTGGAGGTAAAATAAAAAATAAATAAAAAAGGGTCAGTAAAAGGCCTGCCGCTAAGCACTGTTATGTGTTCCCACACCACAAAAAAAAAAAAAAAAAAAAATTCCAGCGCTAACTTACTGATCAATAACTTAACAATAATGGTGGAATCCTCTATAGGCTTCAATATTAGGACAATACCGGTCTCTGATACGCACCTTCACATATAATACACAAACTGAAAATAAGACATACTGTATAAAATGAAACTTAGCATGGATGGTGGAAACCCATCCTATAGATATTAGCTATAAAAAAAAAAATTGTCTTCATTAGTTTAGGCCAATTTTTGGTTAAAAAAAAATCGCAACAGGTGTATATTGACTGGTTTGCGTAAAAGTTATAGCGTCTACAAAATAGGGAATAGATTTATGGCATTTTTTTTTTTTTTGATCTGATTTTCCGGTAAATTTAAATTTTAGTTATTATATAAAATAGTGAATGTGGGGGCCTTTTGGTGAGTGTGGGGTTTATTTTGGGGGGGGGGGGGGGGGGGGCAGCATTTCATTCTTGGGCCCAGGCTCAATGTTTTGGGCCAGCCCTGGACAAAAAAAAAAAACACACAAGCCGCCACTAGCACCAGTCTGGGCACCTGGCGGATCCAGACTTCCAAAGTCGGGATGAGGATGATGCGTTGCCTGGACTGATATTGGAGATGTCAGCAGAGACTTCAGACCGCTCTCTGCTGAAAACAGGTCACAGGAGTGCAAAATGAACTGCACTCCTGTGATCCATAGGAAAAGTACAGCCAAACAAACTCAGGCTGGACTTCTCCTTTAACTGTATCTATGGAGGAGCAACATAGCCACCAATGGACAGAAGCATTTTCAGTCTGTGAAAAGGTATTTTTAGATGGACTAGTAGGTTTAGATGAAACTTTAAATAGGTGACTGAGAAATTAAAGCCAAACTAAAGAAGTTGCAGAAACTTGAAATTTTGCTTCCTTTGTGGACGAAGATTTTACCGAAATAAACGCTGATCATTGTAAGGGCCCCTGTCAGTGTCAAATGGTCAACACACTAATTTCCGCCTTTGTTGACAGCTTGCTCCGTTATTGGAAGATGAAAAAAAAAAAAGGAAACTTATGCCCCGTACACACGGTCGGATATTCCGATGGAAAAAGTCAGATCGGATTATGTTGTCGGAAAATCCGATCGTGTGTGGGCTCTAGCGATCAGTGCTATAAATAGCCACTAATTACTGTATAAACATCACTGGGGGTTAACATAAGAGGGCGATCAAGGGGGGTTAAATGTGTTCCCCCAGCGTGTTCTAACTGTAGGGGGTATGGGCTGGCAGGGAGATGACAGAGATCACAGTTTCTGAACAGTAGATCCCCATCGTGTCTCCTGTCAGAATGGGGATCCGCCTTGTTTACAAAGGCAGATCCCCATTCTGCCTCTATCCGGCAATCGCGGGTCGCTGGCGGACCAAGATTCCGCCTGACCCATATAACAACGACGATGGCTGGTCGACAAGCGGGTTAATGTCTAAACCGCTAGCAACAAAAGTGAGTACACCTAAAAGTGAAAATGTCCAAATTGGCCCCAAAGTGTCAATATTTTGTGTGGCCACCATAATTTTCCAGCACTGCCTTAACCCTCTTGGGCATGGAGTACAAAGAGCTTCACAGGTTGCCACTGGAGTCCTCTTCCACTCCTCCATGATGACATCACGGAGCGGGTGGATGTTAGAGACCTTGCGCTCCTCCGCCTTCTGTTTGAGGATTCCCCACAGATGCTCAATAGGGTTTAGGTCTGATGACATACTTGGCCAGTCCATCACCTTTTTTTTGGTTTTTCCTTTATTTTTATTTTTTTTTAAATTGTTTATTTATAGGTTTTCAAGATATACAAGCAAAAGTTAAATTTCGAACATAGTATAGTAAGGGCATAGTTACAATCATTAGTAAGAACAGAATATTTGGGATATTCAAAGTGCTCAAGTTATCTAAGTAACAATAGACATAATAAAGAAAAAGAGGTTTCGGTAGTACATCATGGTATTACATGCAAACTAATTGTATATTAGGATTTAGCGTCAGAGCAGTTAATGACCATTTCACATATATCTGCTAGAGTGTCAGTGACTTATATTTATCATGGCGTGGGAGGTTGCGCCTCCGTATTATATTCAGATGAGTTCCACTTCCCCCAAATAATATCAAACCATACGCTGTAAGGTGTTCCATCCTACGGATGTCTGCAATGGCCGAAAGAAATTGTGCAAAGGTAGGAAGGGTGGTAGCCAACATTGTGGTATGACGCATTTAGCTGCCAGCAAGATATACATCAGTTTGTTAAGGGACTTAGTGATTTTCCCGAGGGGTAGACCCAACAAGAGATGTATATGTTGAAAGGGTATGGGAATTCTCAACACTTTTTCCAAGAGGACATGTACTTGTGACCAGAAGGGGATGATATTGGGACATTCCCAAAATATGTGGTAGTGGGTGCCTAGAGAGGAACCACATCTCCAGCAATGACTGTGGGGTGAGAGTTTGTGGGCTGCTAAGAATTCGGGAGTCCTGTACCAAAACATTCCCTCTGGGCTACACGCCTAGAAACCTTAGAAGTGGGATCACCTCCTCATGTACGAGTGACTATGTTCAGTGGTAGGAACTGCTCTATGGAGGATTTTATATATAGTGGAGATTTGATGGGGTTCATGAGGGCCACTGGAACATAGCATTTCAAATTCGGTAGGTATGTCTAAAGTTGTTTGTGGAGATCTGGTGATGAAAAAGTGTTTGAACTGTAGGTAAGAATAAAAGAGCGTCTTTGGAATCTTATATTTAGATTGTAGATCAGAAAATAGAAGTAGTTTGCGTGTCACTGGGAGCTCTAAGTGTCTTAGCTGAAATATTCCTGCCTGGGTCCACGTCAGCATGGAATCATAGGATAGGCTGTCCGGAATTTCTGGATTAAATAAAATATTTACCACTGGGAGGATAGAATGTATTTGCTAGAGCATCGCTTCCAAATTAAGAGCGTGAATAGCATGGGGTTTACAAAAATTTTACGTAATTGGGGGATAAATTTATCAGAAGAGGGCCATAACATGGGTGAGCAGGAACCGTGATGCCCATCTCAATTTCTGACCATCTATTTGGGGCATATCGAGACGTCCAGGAAGAGATAGCTCTTAGATGGGTGGCATAGAAACACTTTATAAAGGTTCGGTGCCCCTAGTCCCCCGCACAAGCAGGGGGGCAAGAAGAACCGAGCTGGCCACTCTATGGGATGCATTATTCCATATAAAATTCAAAAAATTCCTGTAGAGCATTTTAAGTTGGGCCATTGGAATCAGTACAGGGAGGGATTTAAAAAGATACAACAATTTGGGGAGTATAGATATTTTTAGGACGTTTATCCTCCCAGTCCATTACCTTTATACTCAGCTTCTTTAGCAAGGCAGTGGTTCTCTTGGAGGTGTGTTTGGGGTCGTTATGTTGGAATACTGCCCTGGGGCCCAGTCTCCGAAGAGAGGGGATCATGCTCTGCTTCAGTATGTCACAGTACATGTTGGCATTCATGGTTCCCTCAATGAACTGTGCCGACAGCACTCATGCAGCCCCAAACCATGACACTCCCACCACCATGCTTGACTGTAGGCAAGACACACTTGTCTTTGTACTCCTCACCTGGTTGCCGCCACACACACTTATCACCATCTGAACCAAATAAGTTTATCTTGGTCTCATCAGACCAAAGGACATGGTTCCAGTAATCCATGTCCTTAGTCTGCTTGTCTTCAAACTGTTTGCGGGCTTTCTTGTGCATCATCTTTAGAAGAAGCTTCCTTCTAAGATGCCATGCAGACCAATTTGATGCAGTGTGCGGCGTATAGTCTGAGCACTGACAGGCTGACCCACCCCTTCAACCTCTGCAGCAATGCTGGCAGCACTCATACGTCCATTTCCCGAAGACAACCTCTGGATATGATGCTGAGCACATGCACTCAACCTCTTTGGTCGACCATGGTGAGGCCTGTTCTGAGTGGAACCTGTCCTGTTAAACCGCTGTATTGTCTTGGCCACTATGCTGCAGCTCAGTTTCAGAGTCTTGGCAATCTTCCTATAGCCTAGGCCATCTTTATGTAGAGCAACAATTTATTTTTCAGATCCTCAGAGTTCTTTGCCATGAGGTGCAATGTTGAACTTCCAGTGACCAGTATGAGAGAGTGAGAGCGGTAACACCAAATTTAACAGACCTGCTCCCCATTCACACCTGAGACCTTGTAACACTAACGAGTTACATGACACCCGGGGAGGTAAAATGGCTAATTGGGCCCAATTTAGACATTTTCCCTTACAGGTGTACTCACTTTTGTTGCCAGCAGTTTAGACATTAATGGCGGTGTGTTGAGTTATTTTGAGGGGACAGCAAATTTACACTGTTATAAGCTGAACACTCACTACTTTACATTATAGCAAAGTGTAATTTCTTCAGTGTTGTCACATGAAAAGATATAATAAAATATTTACAAAAATGTGAGGGGTGTACTCACTTTCGTGAGATACTGTAATAGGGCTAATGCGGCGCAACTCTGAGCCAATTGTTTGGCCTGCAGTTGTGGTGCAGCCCCTTTGACTTTACAGTATATGTGAACCCTTACCTTCAGTTTAAAATCTAAAAAACACAAAACATTTGTATACAGTGATCGCATGACCTCTGTCCTCAGCTGCATAAAGAGCTAGGAGAGGAGAAACAGCAGCACACTGATCTTCCCAGTCAAGGGCTGCACAGGTTGTGGTGGGGGCGGGGGCATACCGGGACAAGTTTGATCATTGGAGGAGAAAAGGCTCAGCACAGCTAGAGAACTAACCCTATTGTGCTCTCATGCCTGGTGTGGTCAATTTTTGATAGGGGAGCAGAGGGACTGGCAGGATCACCAGGGAATTCACATAAAGGAAGCAATACAGGATACTTTTTCATACAAGCACATGGTACAGCAGACACATATCAGGAATATGAAATGTTGGAGTAACATATTCCTGAATATCCAAGGTTGACAGGCGGCATCACCTCTCCCATGAAATTTGCTTTGCGTAGCGGGCACTGCATTTGAATAGCCATCTTTGACGTTATAGCCTTAAGGTCAGTGATGGCGAACCTTGGCACTCCAGATGTTTTAAAACTACATTGCTCATGCCCTTTGCAGTGTAGTTGAGCATCATGGGAAATGTAGTTCCAAAACATCTGGGGTGCCAAGGTTCGCCATCACTGCTTTAGGTGAACTGGCGGGGGCTCGGGCAGTATAACAGCTCAGATGCCTCTTTTTACCATCACCAGGTGAAAATAAAGGAAAGAACCCTAAGGGCGCTTTCACACGGGCGGTCCACACGACGGACTCCGCTTTGCTCAACGGGGAATCAATCCGTTGATCCCCGCTGAGCAGGCGGATGACAGGTTCGTGTCCACTCACTTTGCTGAGATGGAGCCGTCAGGGTCCCGCTCTCCTCTATGGAGATCGGATGAAAATGAACCGCCTGTCCATTTTCATCCGATCTGCCAGAAGGATGGAAAAATAGGACCACCATCCGTCTGGGTTTCATGGACAGGACTGGATCGGCTAGCAGCGGATGTCAGCGGACAGGTCACCGCTACCCCATCGGAAAAAAAAAATACTGACAGGCTGACCTGATTGGAAAGCCCATGTGAAGGGGCCTTAAAAAAAAAAAAAAAAAAAAAAAAGAGGAGGAGGCGGGGAGAGAAGAAAATGAATGCAGCCACCACATCTAAAAACTGAAAGCTGCTTTTCATCACATTTTTCTTTTTGGCTTTAGATATGTGTAGCGCCAGGCTCCTAATGAGCACACACTATATGTTTTGCAAATTTAATGTTCCTAAAACCACAGTTGGGTTTTAGGGTTAATTGTTCTAAATTATGGTCTTAGTACCAGTTTGGCTGGATTGCACTGTGTTCTGCTTGACCATAGGTGTCACCTCTGGCAAGCACAAGAACGTGGTCCGGTTGGACGCATTGAGTGCCAATCTCTCTCTGAACCAACCAGTGAGGGTATTGTACTCGCTGTGCATTCTGGGAGATGGTACTTAGGGTGCTGAGATCATGTGATTCGGGGTTCCGGTCCAGAAGATCTGTTTGGTAATGGTCCTCCTTACCATCCCTCAGGGGCCCTCATGGCCTGGGGGATCCATCCGTTTCTGAGTCTCGGGGCTGGCTAGCCCGAGACACATTAACTGGAAGGAGGATTCCAAGGTGGTCTGGTGGCGTCTCGTCTTTGGAGAGACCCAGCAACTGAGAACGCAACCAGGGGAGGACTCTTCAGAAGAGGGCCATGCAAAAAGGCTGGTGCCTCGGTAAGAGCCTGGAAGCCAAGTTGAAAGACACCAAGTGAATCCACACTCGTACGGTATCGCAGGACCGGCTGCAAGATACTGGTACCGTATGAGGGTTCTCGAATTTCATTAATCCTTCGGTTACAACCAAGTCTGTGGCAGAGACTTTGCTCTATCTGAATAAGTTATCGGCTGCTAGATCTGCTGAGAGGAGATTTATCCGATAGCTACAATATCCAGTTGCGAATGGCTATTCCCTGGAATCTATAGTGAGAGACATACATTTTCAAGCAGTTCCCAAATTTCCTACCTATACCCTCTATCCTTTATTGAGAGACTGTTTTGTCTACCATTTTTGCAAATAAAAATCCCAAAGTGGATCCAGTGTTAGTTTCTACAGTTCTTTGGGCCATCTACCTCAGGAAACCCCTAGACGCATACGAGATCAAGAAGGTATCGGTAAGCCCAAATCAAACCAGTAGCTCCTTCGGGGGTTAGTGCTACATATACATTAAGGCTTAATGTACACGGGACATTTTACAATCTCCTCCGAACGATTTAACTTGGCAGATAGTAACTGATGTTTAAAAAAATGTCCATTTTGCTGCGTTTGCGTTTAGAAGCGTTTTTTTTTTTCAAATAGTCAAAAATTTAACACGCCTGCAAATGAAATGCGCCTAAACGCGACTTACCGCGTTTAAAAGCTGTTACAGGGGTTTCAAATGCCTCGGAACATCCATCCTGAATGCATTTTTTTGCATGTACTGATAAGATAACAGAGGAGAGTTCATTAAAAAAATTAAAAACAAAAACTGCTCCTAAACGTCCATTTACATTTTTCACTCAGGTGGCGGTGTTGTGGTGCAGAATTTTAACACAAAAACCCCCTTGGAATGAAAAAAATAAAAAAAGGAGAATACATTCAGGAGGCAGTCTGGCACCCGCTGTTATACAGCCCTCTGAAAAGCAATCCACAGCAGGTCGCTTTTCAGAGAGCAGTAGGTCCATGTGAAAAAGCCCCTAGTGTAATTTCTACAGTTATCTTATCTTCTTATATTATGACTGTTTCTAGTCTATACAAATCATCTGAGAGGGCTGTAGAATTCAGCTTCATGCACATAACAAAGGCATAAAAAGAGAAAGTCACATGGATAACTACAGGGAGGGCGGCCTATGGGTTTAGGGCGCAGACAAACAAAGGAAAATCTCCGTATGCAGCTTTGTTAGCCTAGGGATTGTTTTAATCAAAAATTCTATAGCTAAAAATAATCCCAGTTTAATGCATGAAGTGATTTGTGCCGAGTTCCTGCATTGTGTGCAGACAGTTTGCAGAGGTCACAGGTGCACCGAGACAGGAAACTATCCACAGAATAATCAGAAAAATCTCTGCCATCCCTTCCATCCGATTACCAGATAGGAATCTGCAAAATGGAAGTCCACTGTCTCTTCAAATTCTATTGAGAGCACAGAGACACCATACTAATGATTTTGGTAGGAGCTGAAATGTAATTATTACTGTTATGGATTTATATAACACGACTATTGCCTGTGTTGCTCTACAATGCAAGTGTTACCAACACGGCTGAGTCATTTAGATAATATGTGAAAGCTTCAAAACGAGTACATAAAATTGTACATGAAAACTTGCAGAGCAATAGCAAGTTATATAAGCCCACTTACCTTCCACCGTTTTCTATGCATATAAAAGGATCAGGAAATAGTTTTGCCTTCCAATCTTTTCCTGAGCACACAAAAGGATTGTAAAAAGTGGTTCAGACTCTAATGAGGTTGTAACACATCTCTTGGCCATAATGAAAAGATTAACACTCCACTGTGTCTCCAAATACCTTCACTTAGGCTGCATTCACACCTTTCAGGCAGAAAATCGCGCGAATTGCGGCGTTTTTTCGCGGCGTTTTTTACCGCGATTTGCGGCGTTTTTTTACCGCGATTCGCGGCGTTTTTTACCGCGTTTTGCCGCGAATTTTGTGCAGAGCAAAAGGTCACCAATGTAAAAAGAATAAAAACGTCCAAATCTGCCCGATTCGCGCGACAAAAAAGGGTCCGGAACTTGTTTGAGCTTCAGGCGTAGGGCTTCAGGCGTTTTGGAGTGGAGATGTGAACCATCTCCATAGAGAATAATGTATTTTTTCCCCTCTAGCTTTTGTAGCTTCAGGCTTCAAGCTACAAAACGCCCAGGTGTGAATGCAGCCTTACAGTACATGGGCAAAGTGCTTCTAAAGAATATTTTTTTTTTTACCCCAATGCATTCTCTTAAAGTGGTTCTAAAAGGCAGAATGTTACTTTTACCCAGTGGCGGCTGGTGCTCAAAATTGCAGCCTCACTGTGCCCGTCAATCGCAGCCATTGTGCCCCCTCCCCCGCCCACTCGCTGTCTGACCAGCACTTACCCCATCTTGGTGGCGGGTCAGGCAGCGGGTGACGGCGGTGAGCTGTGGGACGGGCAGCAGGTCACGCAGTGGCTCCTGTGTCCTCCATGCTTCCTCAATGCTTTTCCAATAGGAGCGCCTGTCCTTTCATCCAATCAGTCGACGGGTATTAGACCCGCATTTCCTGATTGGCAGAAAGGCAGTTCAGTGTTTGAGAAGCGAATATTCATTTGCTTTTTTAAACACACTGGGGTGGGCTCATGGCGCAATGCTCTGCGCTCAGAGTCCACCCTATTTTGAAGCCTATGGCTCTAATCAGGTGCTTAAAAAAAAAAAAAACGCTGCTGTAATTCAGGCATCCGGCGTCCTAAAAGGGGCCAGACGTCTGAATAGGGGGGTGGCCACGGCGGCCATGGATAGATTCATGCTATGCTTGAATCTATCTATTAAGCACATAGGGGGTGGCCTGGAGAGAGCGGGCAGCACCCCTATTGGATGGGCCACCCCTGCTTTTACCTTTATGCATTCTACTGTATGCAATTTGCTCAAATAATTTGTAATAAAAACATCTTTGCTATTCTGAAGCTTCCCTCCAACCACTTTGCATATTATTTTATATATACTGTGATTCTGTACTTGCCAAATATGCTGCAGAAATCTCCTTCCACTGAGTCTGGCTGCATCCATTTTAACTGTGGCCAGCTTAAGCTGCTGCCTGTTCAATTCCCGGATTTACACAGAGGCACACATCCAGCTCTCATTGGCCCTCTTATGACTCATCCCCCCTCCCTAAGGCCCCTTTCACACTGGGGCGGGGAGCCGCGGTGACGGTAAAGCAGCGCTATATTTAGCGCTGCTTTACCGTCGTTTTCACCGCGGTTTTCGGCCGCTCGCGGTGCGGTTTTACCCCCCGCGAGCGGCCGAAAAAGGGTTAAACACCCCCCGCAGAGCGCCGCCGTAGCCGCGGTATTGCCGCGGTTTTACCGCGGTCTCCCATTGTAATCAATGGGAAGGAGCGGTATAGGAGCGGTGAACACACCGCTCCTATCCCGCTCCAAAGATGCTGCTAGCAGGACTTTTTTTGCCGTCCTGCTAGCGCACCGCTCCAGTGTGAAAGCCCGCCGGCTTTCACACTGGAGTTAAAGGGGCAGGATTTTTTCATGCGGTGAACAGGCGCTATTTTTAGCGCTGCACCGCATGAAAAACGCCCCAGTGTGAAAGGGGCCTTACTGGCAAACTCTCACGAGAGAGAGCTGTGCATGATGTCATAAGCCTAGGCTAATGAGCAGACAAGAAACAGGAAGTGGGCTGTATAAGGTATTTACTGGCAGAAAATTTTTTTTTATTATCCAAAGTTAAAACAAAAAGGGCAGAAGATTTAATAGATGGAAAAAATGGCTGAAGGTCCGCTTTAAGGTAAAATAAAATAAAAAAGATGTAGCAATATGGACTACAAGCAAAAAGCACTGTGCCGTCCAGTGTCTCAGGGGAGAGAGAGAGAGAGAGAGAGAGAGAGAGAGAGAGAGAGAGAGAGAGAGAGAGAGAGAGAGAGAGGGGGGGAGAGAGAGAGAGAGAGAGAGAGAGAGAGAGAGAGAGAGAGAGAGAGGGAGAGAGAGGGAGAGAGAGGGAGAGGGTACCGGTCACTGGAAGCTCAACATGGCACCTCATGGCAAAGAATTCTGAGGATCTGAATTAAAGAATTGTTGCTCTACATAAAGATGGCCTAGGCTATAAGAAGATTGCCAAGACCCTGAAACTGAGCTTCAGCACGGTGGTCAAGACCAAACAGCAGTTTAAAAGGACAGGTTCCACTCGGAACAGGCCAGCGTCATATCCAGAGGTTGTCTTTGGTTAATAGATGTATGAGTGCTGCCAGCAATGCTGCAGAGGTTGAAGGGATGGGGGGGGGGGGGGGGGGGGGGTGGGGTCAGCCTGTCAGTGCTCGGACCATATGTCACACACTGCATCTAATTGGTCTTTATGGCTGTCATCCCAGAAGGAAGCCTCTTCTAAAGATGACGCACAATAAAGCCCACAGTTTGCTGAAGACAAGCAGACTAAGGACATGGATTACTGGAACCATGTCCTGTGGTCTGAGGAGACAAAGATACTTATTTGGTTCAGATGGTGTCAAGCGTGTGTGGCAGGAACCAGGTGAGGAATACAAAGATAAGTGTGTCTTGCCTACAGTCAAGCATGGTGGTAGGAGTGTCATGGTCTGGGGCTGCAGGAGTGGTGACGGTACTGGGGAGCTACAGGTTATGAGGGAACCATGAGGGGAGGGAAGGAGGTCCTATTTGCATAGTATAGGTAGGAGATTAATAACTTAGTATGATAGGGCCATTGCTCATTCTCACAAATCCCATGCTGAAAACACTATTTACTTCATCAAACTCACCCATCCATCCATGTCTCCATGTTATACCTTGTTGAGAAATATCTTTGAAAGCACCCCTCTAGCATTTCTAGCTGTGGCCATCTTGCGTAAGGGTAGATTATTAATTTAGCATTTGCTTCCTGTAATCTATCTGCCCTTAGTTCAGGTGTGCAGACAGGAGGAAGGGTATTGCTTGGCTGAGAAAACCCCTCCTCCAAATGAAAAAATAAATAGAAAAATTGCCAACTTCTGGGATGTATGACATCATTTTGGTGTAGACCAGGAAGCCACTGAAGAAATATTAAAAAAGCATAAAGATTAAAAATAGTTGATGATGATTAAAAGTAGTGCAGAAACAAATCGATTAATTGACAACTAATCGATTCTGAAATTAATTGATTACCATTTTCCTAATCGATTAATTGGGCAGTAACATAATGGGGTTAGAAAAACTAAAATGAGCCATTTATAGTACAAAAAGAGCAAATAATCGCTACTGTAAAAAAAAAAAAAATGTAACCCCTTACAGTAGTAATTATTTGCTTTTTGTTGTACTATAAAGGGTAATTTTAGTTTTTTTTAACCCCATTATGTTACTAAACGTCTTAGACCTGGTTTACATCTATGTGTTTTTTGGTGTTTTTTGCAGAAATGCACTACAGTTCATTTACATGGTTTCCTATGGGACACGTTCACATCTATGCTTTTTTTCAGCCGCTGTGTATTTGGAAAGGGTTAGGGACTTTTTAAAACGCAAAACAGTGCTTTTTTTGGTTCAATATACTTCAATGGAGAAGCTGCATTAACGCATGTAATGCGTTTTTGCTGCAATTTGTGTTTTTTAATCTGCCCAACAACAAAATTGCAGCAAAATCACGTGCGCAAAAAAAAAAAAAAAAAACGCACATCAAAAAGCACTGCAGAAACAGATCAAAAGCAAACTGCATTAGGCGTGTACCCAGCCTAATGCTGGCCACACGGATCAATTTTCAGACAAAAAAATCTTTGTACATTCCCTGAATGAAAGAATGTTGTTTGAAACTTTCATTCTGTTTTTAAAATGAATGTAATTTCTGAACGAAAACCACATACACTGTCTGAAAATTCCTTTGACCAAGAAGTTTTCTATTATTTTCAAATTTTCCCATCACTGTGGTTGAAAATGAACATCAATTTGACCCCACTAACGATTAGAAAAATCGAACGAACGTTCTTAAAATTATTTTTTTTTTAAAGAAGACATTGTTTGTTTTTTAAATAAAAAAAAATATATATTTGATCTCTGCGTCTGATGATATTTACCAGATTTACCTTTAATAGTTTATACAGTATATCTCTCCTCTAATAGTATATCTCTTCTAATAGTATATCTCTTCTGTCTGTTATTCTCAAGCCCCATACACACGGTCGGACCGTGGACCAACTTTCCCTTGGACTTTTGTCCAAAGGGCGTTGGCCCTCAAGTTGGTACTGCATACACACGGTCGGACTTTTGAGACAACCAACACGAACGTAGTGACGTTTCAACGTACTGACGACACTTCAAAAGAGGACGTTCGAATACTCCAGCGCCACCTTTGGTCAACTTCTATATTGTTGTCTGATCTTTTGCATTGGTTCTGAGCATGCGTGTTTGTACTGTGGACAAAAGTCAGTTGGTACTGCATACACACGTTCGGACTTTCGTCCTTCGGACTTTTGTTGGCAGAAAGTTGGTCCGTTCGCACAGCCAACAAAAGTCCGATGCAACCTGGAAAAAGTTGGTCCGATGGAGCGTACACACGGTCGGATGTTGGTCCAAACCACCTAATTTGCATGTTGGTTGTCAAAAAGTCCGACCGTGTGTACGGGCCTTCAGAGTGGATTAGAGATTTTGCTCCCCAACCATATAGTTGGTTATTTATATTTTCCACTGCATAGAGATATTTAAGAGTAAATTGCCTTTTTTTTTTACTTTATATATTAACTAAATTATACACCAATTTTTTTTTAAGGTTATTAACCGATTAATCGAAACAATAAATCGGCCAACTAATCGATTATGAAAATAATCTTTAGTTGCTGCCCCAATTAAAAGAGTTTAGTTCTGCTTAAATAAATGCACCTTATTTTATGAATGGCCATTTCATGGTCAGACACTGGCCTGTCCAGTGGCGGTGCGTGCATCTCCTGCACCGCTCTATCACCAATAGATAGATTCATGCATTGCATGAATCTATCTATTGTCGCCGCTGCCGCCCCCTATTCAGGTGTCCGGCCCCTGATCGGGCGCCGGGCATCTGAATTACAGTGGGGGGGGGGGGGGGTGTTGCTGGAAGCGCCCCTATTAGAGCTGTAAGCTCTAATAGGGGACCTTATTAGAGCGGTGTGCTCTAATAGGCTTCCCTAAGTGTAAACAGCGGGCGCAATGCTTTGCGTTCGCTGCTTACACAGTATTGTGTTAGGGAAGCGAATACATCGCTTCCCTAACACAGACCCGCCTCTCAGCCAATCAGGTTGCCAGGTCTGTTACCTGTCACCTGATTGGCTGAAGTCACAGGCGCTGTGATTGGACGCTAGGCGTCCAATCACCTAGCGTCCAATCACAGCAGAAGAAGACAGGAGGAGCGCGGGAGAAGACATCCGACGGAGACACTGCTCGTCGCCTGACGCCGTCACCAGCTGCACACCGGGACAAGGTAAGTGCAGAGGGCAGGCAGGGGGCACAGTGGCAGCACTTGAGGGGCACAGTGGCAGCACTTAAGGGGCACAGTGGCAGCACTTAAGGGGCACAGTGGCAGCACTTAAGGGGCACAGTGGCAGCACTTAAGGGGCACAGTGGCAGCGTTTAATGGGCACAGTGGCAGCGTTTAATGGGCACAGTGGCAGCGTTTAATGGGCACAGCGGCAGCGTTTGATGGCACAGTGAGGCTGTTTGTTTGCGCCCCCCCAAAAATTTTGAGCACCAGCCGCCACTGGGCCTGTCCTATCTAGAAGTTCTGATGACTTCTCTGTGAAGAGATACAGCTGCAGTGTAACTGAAGTCACCACAATCCAACCACTTCCAGTTATCTTTTCTGAACACGTTCAAAGAGGGCCAACGTCTTGAGTGTGTTCTAGAACAAATATAAAAAGGATTCTCTGAAACAGATTAATTGCTTACTGCAAATACCTGACAAGTATGTATATTCTCCTGTATTTCTCACAAAATCCATCAATATCCCCCTGACGTGTGGCTTGCAGTCTGGAGAAGTCTGTTCGCCCCATTTCCTAGTAATAGAACAAAGATCCGATACCTGCAACCCCTCCAGCAGGTGAGCCATTCATCACACTGACACAACACACCCACCAAACACAGAACATAGCGGATTTACTCAGAACACCTGGCTACATCCGCAGCTAAACAGGGGCTGGGCAGAGCTGGCCATACAAACTCAGCTGCTGCGTTACACAGGCATGTATGCCGGATCTATAGGTCACCGCTCATCGCAGGTGGACTTGATGTAATAGTACAACAGCTGCAGATGCACAGGTTACCAGCTCTAGATGCAAGTTGCATAAATAAATCCTAATCTGTTATACAGACAGGTCTAGATAATGATTACAGCAATGACCTATATTCACCATGGAAAGCTGAATTACTGGGCCCCTTTGGCAGAGAAGAAAAAACGGTGTTCTTATTACAGGTCATAGTCATATTTTCTTTGCAACAGCCATGACAGAGACCGAGCCGCAACAATCTGTCTGTATCCTTTTTTTTTTTTTAGAAATGTGTAGAAAAGTGAACATGTATCTTAATTTATTAAATACATAAAATGTCTGCTGTGCTCAATTTCACACTTATTAAAAAAGTAATAATAGTCGCATAAACAGCAGCTAGCACAGTATTAAACAAATGGCAATAAAAAATGATATAGATGGAGGTGCAGCGCTTGTATAAAAAGTCCATAGAAAATGAATCCAAGCGACAGTCTTCAACACAGTTCACAAAAATGGTTAGCAGAAGGTAAATGATAGAGGAAACCATCACCGGCAACCCACAACAGCTTACCCTCCTTAGTGGACCCCTCATTACAAAGGCCACATAAGCATATGAATGATACAGGAAGCCCATCAATCTCCATACATAATAATCTTGGGACAGCAAGCCGGACTGTAGGTGCACTAACCCCAGGTAACAGCTCTCCTTTTCAAAAATGCTCCAATAGTGGTCATCACAAATGTTTCATCCCATGTGGATAAAAGGAGATACGCCTCATTGTGCAGTATATCAACCAGGGTTTATTGTAGATAAAAAGGGAATGAACTCACATGTTCCAATTTAAAAACAAACTTGTGTTTGCCTATGCAGCCAGCAGTCCCCACCAGCAAGATGGCCGCCGCATCCCAGCATACAGCAGCGTCACATTGCCGACTCCTCCCTATGTCGTTTCTTTACAGAATGACATCCATTTTGCTTGTCAGGAGCCTGTGACCAGCTCCCAATGGAGCCAGTTCACACAGCCCCGGGACGGCTGTGGGGCGAATTGCACAGGAGTCCTGTGCGTCTTCTGGTCCGTTTCAGGTCCGAATTCAGCCAACAATTCGGACCTGAAATGGTGAACAGGGATGCACCGGACCCCTGCTGTGAGCTGCTCCGCATGGAGAAGTGAACCCAGCCTAAAGGATAAGTTCACTTTTCAGAACATGTTACACCCATGCTCGGGATGTAACATGTTAAGATCAGACCGGCGCAGGCACCTCCCCGATCCCCACTGTGACAGCTAGCGGGGTTCTTCTCCCTCCCCACTAGCTGTCACAATTAAAAAAAAAAAATGGCTTCGCCTGCCCGGCCGTGTGACTAATTGACAGGGCTCTGTGCATGGAAAACTACAAGGCCTCTCCGCCTTTGCGGCTGTTGGCTTGAAGTTTTCAATTAACTACCACGGCACTGTGGAGCGTCGTTGTAGTTCATTTATGCTTCCTGTCAGATTCTATCTGCTTACCCGTACGGGATGTATGGGCACACAAATACACTGGCAGATCTGCTGGAGACCTGCATTGATCTGCCGATTACTGGTCCAATGCTCCAAATAAATAAATGCACATTTTTTTATCTGCAAAAAAATTTGCAGAGAAGAAATCCCTCCAAAATGAGGCAATCCCTGGTTGTTACCAAAACAAGTGTCCCTATTGGAAGGTTTCCCCTCTATTCCTGTTCTGGTGGCAACCCACAATTTGGGATTTTCTTTCATTTTTACTTTTAGTAAAAACAGTACAGGACAAATAAAGAGGGTGAATCTCCCTAATAGGGGTACAAGCAGCCATATAATTTTGAAAGGCGTACTAATCCCATACCTCCCAACTTTCTGAGATGAGAACGAGGGACACCTATTAGCAAATGTAGGTAGGCATAGAACACACCCTCTGTCACACCCCCTTAAAGTGGTTCTAAATGCAGAAGGTTTGTTATCTCAATGCATTCATGCATTAAGATAAAAAAACCTTTAGTGTACAACAGCTCCCCTAATACTTACCTGAGCCCCATCTCAATCCAGTGATGTTGCACGAGAAACTCGGCTCTCCCTCCTGATTGGCTGAGACACACAGTGGGACAACACCATTGGCTCCCACTGCTGTCAATCAAAGTTAGTGAGCAAATTAGAAGAGAGGGAGTGGGGCCGAGCCACTGCTCTGTGTCTCAATGAACACACAGTGCAGCAGCTTGGTTCCGGTGACCCCATGACAAGCTGCTTGCTGTCGGGGGCCAGGAGTGCCAGTGAGGGACCCGAGAAGAGGATGATCGGGGCCGCTCTGTGCAAAACCAACTGCACAGAGGAGGTAAGTATAACATGTTTGTTATTTTTATAGATATAAAAAAACAAAAAACTTTAATATCACTTAAAATAAAATAAAAATAAAGGAGAATTGTACAAAAAAAAAAAAATCGATAGGAAATAATAGGAATAGGGCATGGCAGGTCCTTTTTACAGCAAGATCTGGGGTCTATAAGGGCTGGTTCACACTGCTGCGTGGTGCGAGATCACATGGCCAATCACAGGCAGATTCCACGAGCCAGCAGAAGCACCGGGGGGGCGATATTCTCTAACGCCGCCTGTAAAAACAATCAAGCGGCTGAACAAGATAATATCTGAATGATGCCTAGAACTGCACCCATCATTCAAATATCCCCACTCAAAGTCTGCAACGTCATATGACATCGTTGGGCAGGAAGTGGTTAAGGATGCGCTTCTGAAGACTATAAGTTCACACTTTTTTTTAGTTCAAAAATTAAAAAGAAACAGTGTCTGACATTGTGAGATATGTTCTTAATTTTCTTGTTTTACTATTGTAAAGATTTATTAAAGTATTTATTAAAGTATTTAAAAAGTAGGCTTTTAAAGAGGTAGTAATCCACCACCCAAAAAATTGAGCCCCTGCATCGTTATGCCATAATGTGCTAGTATGCTATGACAGACTTACCTGCACACGGCGCCCTCCAGCGCAACATTGTCATGGCTCCCCGGCACTTCCATCTTCACTTGGTCTTCCTTCCGGGTTTGAATGAGTGGCCGGGGCAGTGATGACGTCACTCCCAAAACATGCACGTGGGACCCCCAGCACATAACTCTGAAGTTACGGCACAGGTATGCCATCCCTTCAGAGCGCATGGGCAGGTGGTGTCCCGTATCAATATCTCCCAAACAGTGCAAGTTTAGGAGACAGTAACTATACCTATAGGTAAGCCTTTTTTTATATATATATATATATATATTTTTTTTTTTTTTAAACAAATAAATCTGCTTCATTTTTTTATTTTATTTATTTAGTCGTTCATTCCCTCAGAATGTGTTCAAGAGAGAGGGGAGGGACAGGAAAGCCTCATTATAGGCTTACCTGTAGGTACAAGTTAAAAAGTGGACTTTACTTCCACTTTAAGCCCCTTTCACACTTGTGCGACTTGCCCTGCGACTTGGGACTGCAAAGTGAGAAGTCGTACCCCCACGATTTCCAATGAGTAACAATCATATCTCTGCGACTTCATGTCACACCGACTTCAAAGTAGTCCCTGTACTACTTTGGTCCGACTTTGATGCGAGTTGAGGTCCATAGACCTCAAGTTTAGACAGGCATTCCCTGAAATCGCGTCAAAATCGTGCGACTTTCAAGTCGCGACAGTGTGAAAGGGGCCTTAATGCAGAACATGGATTTAAAGTGGTATTAACCCCAGAATAAAAATGTAATATATTGCAGCTTACTAATCAATAGATGCAGTGGCTGCCCTGTTCGATCAACTTTTGTCGATCAGCATCTGCCAATGAAAAGTAATGCAACCACCACATCTAATCCATTTTAAGACATTGGGGTCAATACCACTTTAGGCTGGGTTCCCACCGCAGCATGGAGAAGCTCACAGCAGGAGTCTGGTCAGGGGCGGCCCGTCCATTAAGGGGGCGCACGGGCACCGCCCCCCTTTTTATCTCCGCCACCCCTATCCATGCGTTCTGCCCTTTTCAGGACACCGGCGCATGGATTCCAATGTGGAGGGGCTGTTTTTTTGAAGAACCGATTAGAGCCAGAGGCTCCAATAGGCTTCAATATAGGGTGGGCTTGGGTCGCAGAGAGTGCGCTCCGAGCCCACCCAGGTATGTTACAACAGTGAATCAATATTCGCTGTTATAACACTGATCCTTCTCCCGGCCAATCAGGAAGCGGGTTTTGACATCTGTCACCCGATTGGCTGAAAGTACAGGCGATCCTTTTGGACGCCTAGGAGGAGGCGGGGAGATGCTGGAAGCCACCATGGAGGAGAGGACTCTGAGCCGAGCCGCTGCACCACGCAGCCTACCACCCGCCACGATGGGGTAAGTGTCAGACTGACTGGAAAACAGCGGAGGGTGGGGGGATATCGCTCAGGGGGGATGGGTGGTTGTTCCCCCCCCCCCCCCCCCCCAAAAAAACACCAGCCGCCACGGAGTCTGGTGCGTCCCTGTTCACCGTTTGAGGTCCGATTTCAGCTCAACTTTTTAGCTAAATTCGGACCTGAAACAAGCCAGAAGACGCACAGAACTCCCGTGCAATTTGCACGGGAGCCGCTCTGGAGATGTGTGAACCGGCTCCTTAGAGAGCCAGTCACAATCTCCTGACAAGCGAACTGGATGCGGAGAAACCCTCATCCAATTCGCAATAGTGTGAACCCAGCCTTAACTTTTCCCAAAAACAGTTACCTTCAATGCTTGCCATGAATGACAACTGTCACAGCATCTTGTGCTCTCAACTAAACTGTCAAGCCATCAAATGGCTGCTGATTACATGTGCAGAACCATGGCAACTGCAAATCTAACAGGCTAAAACAGCAGCTTCTTTTTCTGTAAAGGATAGGAGTGTTTCGTTCCGCTGAAATACAAGTTGTGTTGAAATGCCATTTGATAGCCTTTAACATTGGGACAAGAAAGCAGAAGTCTATAACACAGAGTGTTTGCATACACTACATTTAACTATATATAATGTGCTACATATAGTATGTCATTTGCATTATAATGCATATCCAGTTTCCAATTACCTTGCTATGGAGAGTGAAAACAACATTTAAGAGCGGTTTTACACTGCCACACACCAAAGATGCGGCATTCAGGACTTTTGGGTGCACTTTCAGAAAACGCACAAATCTACTAGAAGTCTACGGGAACACGTGGGTAACCTGAACACAAACTGGGTACACTGTGCTGTGTCCAAACCACAACATGGCAGTGTGAAATCACCCTAAAGAGTAACTAAACCCAATAATTTAACAGTTTCCCAAACCAGTTACAATCAAGGGATGCCATGAATGACTATCACAGTTGCGAACTATCAAGGCTTGAAATGGCTGGTGTCATAACCTTAGCTCCCAACTGTCCCTCATTTCGATGGACTTTCCCTGATTTCGATGGACTGTCCCTGATTTGGAACAAAGTCCCTCTGTCCCTCTTTACTCCTCATTTGTCCCTCAATTTGTTTCGATCCATATATTTGTATATAAAATGCACTTTTTATCTTTCAAAATGTGTTTCCCAGTGCTAAACTTTTCATCCAATTACTAATTTGCTGCATTTGCTAATTTCAAAAGCCAATATAAATAAATAGTAGTGGTTAAACAAAAAGCACTTGTGGGTTTAACTAATAATTTTTTGTATAATTCTTCTTTAAGGGGGCATGGCAGGGTGTATGTCCTATATCTACATACTTTTGTCCCTCGTTCCCATCTCAAAAAGTTGGGAGGTATGTCATAACTGATCCCATGTGCACCACAGCAACTACACATCAAACAGGGACTAAGATGGCAGCTCCCTTGGCTATAAAGGATAAGAGGGTTTAGTTCTTCTAAAAGACCCAACTCTGTCCCTTATCCTTCCTTAACGCCCCTCTCCAGTCGCACAACTCACCCCTGGAAGCCGCCCTAGCATATACTGCATGGCATGTATTTATTGCAAAAAACATCACTGAGAATAAAAAAAACCCTGAGAAAGACTTACAAGTTGAAACACGTTGGGGATCTGTCAGGGCTGGGCTCAGCCCTTACTTCTCTGAGCTTGCCGCTCAGCTGTCGGCTAATTGCCAGCTCTTATCTCTCCACAGTTACTCAGCTGTTGATGATATCCTGCTCGTCAGTCCTGCCTACTTAAGCCGTCCAGTCCAGAGGATCTCTGCCTTCGCCTTAGTCAACATCACAGAGATGCTCTCGTTCATTCCTGTTAAAATACTTGCTTGGCTGACATTCCTTCTGGCTCCAGATCCTGCTTGCTGTTCTACTACGCTCATCTCCGGCTCCCTGATGTTTGGCCTGTCTGACTATCTGTTCCGTTTCCTGAACTTTGGCTATGTTTTGACGTTTGTTCTATTTACTTTTATTATTAAAGCGGAGGTTCACACAAAAATTGAACCTCTGCTTTTTGGAACCCTCCCCCCCTCCGGTGTCACATTTGGCACCTTTCAGGGGGAGGGGGGTGCAGATACCCGTATAAGACCGGTATTTGCTCCCACTTCTGGGGATAGACTCCCACGGGCGTTTACGCCACTTCCCGTCCCCCTGCGCTATCTGCTGGGACACACACGGGTCCCAGAGATTGGATTGGTCCCATTGGATTGCGCTGCGCGACTCGCGCATGCGCAATAGGTAACCGGGAAGTGAAGCCGCAAGGCTTCATTTCCTGATTCCCTTACCGAAGATGGCGGCGTCAGCACCCGAGGACCGAGGGACGGTTCGGCCTCAGGTGCCGACATCGCTGCACCCTGGGACAGGTGAGTGCCCTTATTTTAAAAGTCAGCAGCTGCAGTATTTGTAGCTGCTGACTTTTAAAAAAAATTTTTTTGCAGGACTTCCGCTTTAAACAAGTGTGATTTAAAGGGGTTGTAAAGGAAATTTTTTTTTTTTTTTTTTTAAATAACAAACATGTTATACTTGCCTCCACTTTGCAGTTCGTTTTGCACAGAGTGGCCCTGAACCTGGTCTTCTGGGGTCCCTCGGCGGCTGTCTTGGCTCCCCCCCACAAGTACTTCTCACCTAAATGCGAGCTCCCTCGCATGGTGTGGAGTACTTGCGGGCGCGCTCCCGTGATACAGCCGGCGGCTATAGCCGCTCGCTGTATTACTCGGCCCCGCCCCCCGCGTGCCACGTCAATGGATGTGATTGACAGCAGCACAAGCCAATGGCTGCGCTGCTTTCAATCCATCCACTCTAATCCACTCTTTCAATCCATCCACTCTAGCCAATAGAATGCATTAAGGTGAAAAAACTTTTACCTTTACAACCCCTTTAACTGTACTTGTGTCTCGGTCTGATTTCATGGTTTCTGACAGGATCTCTCATATACCTTTGATGTAGAAAAATAATAATTTATGGTTCCAATATCGTATATATAGCATACAGCATATTCTGTATATGCTTTTATGGACGGTTTTCAATGTTTCTAAATATATAATTCGCTTTGTAGAGCTTTTAATGTTTAACTTTATTAAAGATTTGTAAAACATTTTATACATTTCATTTTGTTAATTCCCTTTACTTTTTGGTACCGTGAAGTCCGGATCCCCTTTCTTTGTGCCTTTCTTGACTATTCCCCCTAGCAGTATTTTTTTTATACAGGTCAATCTCAAGAAGTCTCAGATACAGGTCTTCATAAAGTACTGGGGGTAGGCTGCCGTTTCTCCAGTCAGAGGGCCCCCACTTTGAGCTCCCTTCTGTCCCCGAGCCTGTTTACATCACAGAAACGCCAACCTACCTGGTTGTCCTACCCTGGCAGTTTCCCATGTAATTTAAAAACATGTAGATACTGTCATCTGAATGCCCCTACTAGGTCATTTAGCTCTTTTAGCTCAGGAGAAAGCTTTGAAATTAAATAGTACATTAATCGTGGGACTTGTTTTTTAGTGTATATTATATTTTGTGTTGCATGTCATTTGAAGTATGTGGGGTGCACTACATGTGCCCTATGCACTAGAAGAGGGGAGCATTATTGTGACACTTCGAATTCCAATGCTAAACACATTTCAAATGCTTTGCGGCATTTCAGAGAATGCCATGCTGGGGATTTGTCTTCGTTCAGGTTCACTTGCATCGAGAGATTGACTCCAATGCCCAGGGGTGGAGAATAGGGGTAGGCGACTTTTGAATAGAGAAGCGTGGTGTATTTTTAGGACTCAAACAAGAGTCCCCCTGGGGTTGAACCTCAGGTGGGACCTGGATTTACATTTACGCTAGTTACAATGTATTACTATATATATATATATACACACACACACACACACACATACATACTGTATATGCATTTCATTTTTTTCTTCCACCACTTCTCATATTCTGTTGTCCTATCTTGTTCTCCCCTAGGCCATTTACATTATTGTTTATCAAATTTTATTTTTTATTATTATTATGAATTACATACATTCTATCTTTATTTTTTTTATTCCTATTGTGGTTTGCTTTCTTAAAGAACAACTTTCAATACTCCTTTCTTTCTGGCCTCATTGCATTAATTTGAGAATTAAGAGGCTAATTGGAAGTCTCTATGACCAATGAAGGGGGCGGGGTGGTCAGTGTTTTTATAAGTATATATTTTGTGCTGTTTTTGTACATTAACTTTGTGAACAAGACTGTTGCGGCTGAAATGCATCTACCTCTGCTGTATTTTTATCTTTATGGAGATACAATAAATTCGGACTGATTTAAAGAGCATGTATGGAGTTGCGGATTGTCGTATCCAATCTTGAGAACTGCACGGGTCTTATTTTTCAGCGGTGAGTGACTCTTAATGATGCAAAGCAGGGCGCTGACACGTCAGCCCTGTACTCTGCACTATTGTATGTGGGTGCTGTAATGATTTCTGGGTGTCATTCAAGCTGGAAGACTGAGTACATCTAGTGATAAAAGTAATAGGGCCCTTTCACATGGATGTGTCCGTGTACAGGCTCCGCTTTGATTGCTCCGTCATCTGTCAGAGCGCCGCTCTCCTCTATGGGGGATTGGATGTAGAGTCAGTTTTCATCCGATCCGTCAGACGGATGAAAAAATAGGCTTTCCATCCGGATCCGATGTCAGCGGACATGTCACCACTGACATCCGTCGCTCCATAGACTTGTATGGAGCGTCCGTTCAGGTCCGCCTAAACTGACAGGCGGACCTGAACAATCCACCAGTGTGAAAGGGGCCATATCTGTGGGGGACAGCGATGAAAAAGGAGGTGAGCATTGCAATCAGAGCTCTTTCATTAGATTTTTTTTGCGTTAACCCCGGTTGACATCGCTGCAACTTTAATGAATAAAAAAAATTAAAATGCAATGGTTACCCAAATTTTTTTGTATAATGTTAAAGATGATATTACACAGAGTAAATAGATAACTAACATGTCATGCTCGTTAGTGGTGATACCTCACATGTGTGGGATGATCGCCGTTTGCGTGCATGTGGGACCGGCACGTGCGTTTGCCTTTGCTTTTGAGCACTAGAGGACAGGAGCACTTACATTTTTTTTTATATTTTTTTTGTATTTTTACACTGTTGCTTTAATTTTTTTTCATCACTTTTATTGCTGTCACAAGGAACGTAAACATCCATTGTGATAGCAACAGGCAGTGACAGGTACTCTTTATGGAGATATCTGGGGGTCTATAAGACCCCAAATCCCTTCTCTGCCTTTAAAAGCATTCAAAACACCAAGATCTGTGTTTTTGAATGCTTTACATTTTTAAAAATGGCGACGATGGTTTCCAAGTAAACCAGAAGTGATGCCATGTCTATTTGTATTGTATTTTCGGATGACAACTGTACTGATTAACCACTGGGCACTTAAACCCCCTTCCTAACCAGACCAATTTTCAGCTTTTGGTGCTCTCACACTTTGAATGACAATTACTCAGTCATGCAACACTGTACCCAAATGAATTTTTGGTACTTTTTTCCCCACAAATAGAGCTTTCTTTTGGTGGTATTTGATCACCTCTGGGTTTTTTAATTTTTGCGCTATGAATCAAAATATACTGAAAATTCGGTAAAAAAATTAAATAAAAATTCTTTGTTTCTATTTAAATTTATTGCAGAGTATTGACGAGTACTGGCAGAGTATTGCAGTGTTGCACAGTGGTGGCAGAGCATTGCACAGTGGTGGCAGAGCGTTGCACAATGGTGGCAGAGCGTTGCACAGTGGTTGCAGAGCATTGCACAGTGGGTTGCAGAGCGTTGCACAGTGGGTTGCAGAGCGTTGCACAGTGGGGGCAGAGTGTTGCACAGTGGGGGCAGAGTGTTGCACAGTGGGGGCAGAGTGTTGCACAGTGGGTTGCAGAGCGTTGCACAGTGGGGGCAGAGTGTTGCACAGTGGGGGCAGAGTGTTGCACAGTGGTTGCAGAGCGTTGCACAGTGGTGGCAGTGTATCTGTCACTGACCAGCCATGTGGGCACTACACATCCAGCCCACAGCGCTGGTCCCATCTTCCTCCCCTCTCAGCTTCTCCCCTCTCACTGTACCGATCGGTACAGAGAGGGGAGGGAGAAACCGGCGTCATGACGTGACGCCGGTTTGTGTACATGTGATCGATCCGTCATTTGACGGAGCGATCACGTGGTAAATGGCCGCTATCAGCGGTCGTTTACCGTGATCCGTGATGCGCCGGGTCCTCAGGACCCGGCGGTCACGGATGTTCCCGAGTGCGCGCCCGGGGGGGGCGCGCGGGAGCAAGTTTCTGGGAGGACGTCCGTAGGACATCCACTCAGGATAAGCCGACCGCGCTGTAGCCGTCTTTCTGCTATGGCCCGGTCGGCATGTGGTTAAGGGCTCTTTTACACTTGCTTCGGCTTCAACACACATTAGCGGCTAGTTTACACTTGCTTCAAAACAAGGTTTTGGACAGGCTTTGTTAAAGCACTCTGAACACCAGTTCAGCCCGTTACTAAAAAAAATGGTTAGCTTATAGTCCTGTTTACACCTTGCTTTTGTTTCGGCTTCGCTTCAAATATTATACCCCATGTAGCTTTAGTGGTGCTTCAAATCGTCTTCAAAGCCTCCATAGAAGTCTATGGCAAAGCTCGCTTGAAACCCCACCGAAGCCCCACCCAAAGCCTCATCGAAGCCCCACAGAAGCCTCATTGAAGTATCATTGAAGCACCAAGCAAAAGCAAGGTGTAAACAGGACTATAAGCTAACCATTTTATTTAGTGACAGGGGCTTTGACTGGCGTTCAGAGAGCTTTAACAAATCGTGTCCAAAGCCTTGTTTTGAAGCCTAAGGGATCATTTACACTTGCTTCGGCTTCAACACACATTAACCACTTCCCGACTGCCGTGCCATCTCGCGCATGTGCCGGTCGGGACCCCCGCGAGCCCGGTCGCGGGTCCCCGCGGACTTCGATCGCCGTGGGGATACACGCGAGCGTCTCACGGGACTACTGAACGGGGAGATGCGGAAGTAAACAGCATCTCCCCGTTCTGCCTAGCAACAAGTGACACTGATCTCTGCTCCCTGTGATTGGAGCAGAGCTCAGTGTTCACTAAAACAGAGCCACGCCCCCCACCGTTAGTAACACGCCCCTAGGAACACTTAACCCCTTCACTGCCAGTGTCATTTACACAGGAATCAGTGCATTTAAATAGCACTGATTGCTGTATAAATGACAATGGTCCCAAAAATGTGTCAAAAATGTCTGATGTGTCCACCATAATGTCGCAGTCACAATAAAAATCGCTGATCGCCACCATTACTAGTAAAAAAAAAATATTAATAAAAATGCTATAAAACTATCCCCTAGTTTGTAAACGCTATAACTTTTGCGGAAACCAATCAATAAATCGCTTATTGCGATTTTTTTTTTTACCAAAAATATGTAGAAGAATACGTATCGGCCTAAACTGAGGGAAAAAAAATAAGTTTTTTTATATATTTTTGGGGGATATTTATTATAGCAAATTGTGGCTCTTTTTTTGTTTATAGCGCAAAAAATAAAAACCCCAGGGGCGATCAAATACCACCAAAAGAAAGCTATTTGTGGGGAAAAAAGGATGTCAATTTTGTTTGGGAGCACACCACACGACTGCGCAATTGTCAGTTAAAGCAACGCAGTGCCGAATCGCAAAAAGTAGTCTGGTCTTAAGCCAGCAAAATAGTCCGGTCTGAAAGTGGTTAAAGCATCTACTGCTTCACCAACTTTTATGATGCGTTTGTGATACTTCATTGGTGCTTTGATGAAGCTTTAGTGATGCTTCGGTGATGCCCTTTTGAAGCTGGGCAGATTCAGTGTGTGTGTGTATCGATATCTCATGCCTGTAATTTCTCCAAAACAAAGAGGAGCTAAAGCTGAATTAAAGCCTCTCAAAAGCTGCAGGTGCTTCAAGCGAGCTTTGTCATAGAGTTCTATCGAGGCTTTGAAGATGCTTTGAAGCCCCATTAAAGCAACATGAGGTATCATTTTTCGAAGCAAAACAAAAGCAAGGTGTAAACAGGACTGTAAGCTAACCATTTTATTTAGTGACAGGGGCTTTGACTGGCGTTCAGAGAGCTTTAACTGGCGTTCAGAGAGCTTTAACAAAGCCTGTCTGAAGCCTTGTTTTGAAGCAAGTGTAAATGAGCCCTAAACGAAAATTGTCCGAGAAAACATTTTGCGTTTGTCCGATCAGATAATATCAGATGAACTGTCGTGATCGGCTCTCGAAAGCTGTGTACTAATGATCCGATTATCGTACGATCGCGTCCAAATCGGTATTTTTCATCCGATTTTCGGATTGCGTGTACAGGCCATAAGGTCCAGGCCACTGGAGCAGGATAGTGTTTAGTAGTACATATGCAGGGGATGTCTATTCTATACCAGCTGACAGTAATTTTAATGAGGATTTGCAGTTGTTGGACTGGGAAGTGTAAGGACGTGTTTAACTGGCACAAGGCCGCCCTGTCCACTTCCTGTACTCCCAAATTGTCACCTCATCAGAAGCCTTAAGCCGTTTTTACTGGAGGCAAAAATATCTCCAGTGGGAAGATGCCAAACGCCCCACGTGCGGCCGGACTGGCCCGAACTCTTCCATAAGCCCTGGAACATTTTATTCCACTTGTAAGATTACATCACAGATGGGACAGCCAGAAGAAGCAGAATCTGACATATAAACCGAACGATTCCCCCAATCAGCACATGTACAAAGCTTGGTGAAATGAGTCTTTATCCCTTTGTACACACTCTGCAATTTTAACTCATACTCATATCCTCAGAATTTTACACAATGTCACCTGAAAGGGTTAATGTTCTATACTTCCATCACTTGGCACATAACCTACAAATGACTTTGCATCATTTTTCAGTAAAAACTGTCAGATTGATTATATCTGGATCAAAGCACACGTAGAACCTGTCCAAGTGTAATTTCTAAGATCTGATTTGTAAATTATTAAAACTATCTTTAAAATGTTTTAAAACCCATGTAATAATTTAAATGCCACATATATCAAACATACGCAGGAACAAATTATTTTAGATTTGTTTATTAATATGCTTTTAGTCTGATTTTGACTTTTTTTTTTTTTTTTTTAACTGGATAGTCATGTTGTACCTTTATTGGATGAAGAAGTATATGGCTGAGTTCACACTAGTGCAAATTGGATGAGGGTTCCCCCGCATCCAATTCACAATAGCAGGAGATTGTGACTGACTCTCTATGGAGCCAATTTACATATCTCCGCAGCGGCTTCTGTGCGATTTGCACAGGAACGCTGTGGGTCTTTTGTTCCGTTTCAGGTCCAAATTCGGGCTGAGATCAGACCTGAAACGGTGAACGAGGACGCACCGGACTCCTGCTGTGAGCCATTATGTGCTCATGTGTGAACCCAGCCTCAAGTAATAAAGCAGACCTAAGTTCAAGCTCCTGTTCACACTGGTGCAAAATGTCATGCAATTTGACAGTTCCAAATGGCATGAGAAGTCGCACCCCATTGTTGGCAATGGAACCGTTCAAATTGCCGCAATGTGGAAAAAAGATAGCTGCACTACTGTTTGTCGATTTCTTTGCGACTTATAACACAGAGGACAAGGGGGCACTCTTTACATCTCGAGGAAAAGAGATTTCATCTCCAAATACGGAAAGGTTTCTTCACAGTAAGAGCTGTGAAAATGTAGACTCCCTCCAGAGGTGGTTCTGGCCAGCTTGGGAAAATTGCTTTAAAAAAAAGGCCTGGATTCTTAAATGTATATAATATAACTGGGTACTAACATTTATAGGTAAAGTTGATCCAGGGAAAATCAGATTGCCTCTCTGGGATCAGTAAGGATTTTCTTTCCCTGCTTTTCTGGTTTTTTTTTTCACCTTCCTCTGGATCAACTGTGGGTATAGGATTGGGTATATTGGATTGTATGATATTTTTTTATTTGATTTATTTATTATGGTTGAACTGGATGTCCTTTTTCAACCTAACTATGTAACTATGACTTGCATAGACTTCTGTTAAACGAATTCGCAAGTCGCAATGAAATCAGAGGTGCAAATCGCCCTGATCTACGTCTCTGAAATTGCGCAAGTAGTGCGATTTCAAAGCCGCACCAGTGTGAACCAGGGCTAGTGGTTGTGAACCTCAGACATGAAATATTAACAAAGCATATCCCTCTATAGCAGGCTTTCTCAACCTTTTCAACACAGAGGAACCCTTGAAATAACTTTCCAGTCTCAAGGATCCCCTGATAAAAATGACTTTCCTGGTGCCTTCATGGCAGCATACGCATGCATATGCTGCCATGGATAGGCACCAGGAAAGGAAAATTACGGAAAGGTAAGTATTCAATTTTCCATGATATCTACAACTCATGATGTGATGGTCAGGAGAAAGAATGCTCCTTGTGGTTCATTGGGAGGAATTGCCCCAGTACAGATGTGTCAGCAGGAACTTATCTGAGAGGCAGAAATAGCCCACTGCTCAAGGAACCCCCAGCAACCTCTGGAGGAACCCTGATCTATAGTGTGTACTTGTCCCAATTAAACCAGAATCAAAAGGAGAAGTTTCACACTTCCTCTTCATCCCCTCCTCCTCCTTCACATTTGGCATATACATTCTTTTTTGGGGGGAGCGGGTACCTGGTTTTGACAGGTTCGGCCTCTCTTCTTCCCCTGCAGCCTTCTGGGACACGTCACAGGCCCCAGAAAGCTGCGGGAACATTCAGATAGCACAGCATTGCTCACGCATGCGCAACGCTTACACATTGTACCTGATCCATGGGGGTGCAGCGTCATCACCCTAGGACAAGAGGTGTGTTAGGATTGCAGATCACCTCCCTCTTTCCTTATCTAAATAAATGGGCAAAGTGTTCTGTAGTTCTCAGAAGTGAAATGGAGAGGGCTGATAACATTGCTTCAGATTTCAGTGCATCAGAAGCAGAGACATTTGCAGACCACTGGATTTCTGTCAGGATCCACACATTAAAATGGAACTAAACTCTTTCAATCAACATGAATTATTTTTAATTCCTTATGCTGCTAGCATTAGTAAATTGATAGGAAGGGTTAATAGATATTTATAAACAATTGCCGCGCTAAATACAAAAATAATTATATACCATGTGAAATAAAATAAAGTCAATCCATAAGATTTCCATATAAGTCCATACAGAAATGAAGTGATATATTGCAGCAACACGTGCCACATTATAGGAGTCTAATCACCTATGGAATCACACATCATAAAGGATCCATCCACTGGAGGTAGAGAAGAGTAGCGTCATGGCCGCCAGTGCTGGTCAATCACTCTTTCTCATGGAGGTTTATGTAAAAAGGGCAAAAAGTTGCCACATAGTATAAAACCAGGGTGGTTTTATTGAAAAAATGCCATTAAAAGTGACCACGGGTCCAATACAATGTAACAAATGGATAAGAAGGTTCTCACATAAACATTTGCAGATTAGGGTAGCGTGGAATCGCTGGACATAAACTTCGCCCCCGTAGTTGCATCATACATGATGTCATGATGTCATTTTTCTTACACTTTTTGCGTGGCTTCCTGGTTTTTGGCCAGACCAAAATGTTGTCTTACGTCCCAGGAAATTTCATGGATTTTTTTTTTCTGTCATCTGGAGTAGGGGGATGAGGGGTTTTCTCAGCTAGACACACCCTCCTGCGTGCATACCTGAGCTAAGGGTAGATGGATTCCAGGAAGTAAATCTGCCTTTACTCAAGATGACCGCAGCTAGAAATGCTAGAGGGGTATTATTTAAAGTAAATTCTCAATAATACATGTCTCCAAAAAAAAAAAAAAAGCATGGAGACACTGGGGTTAATTTACGAAAACGGGAAAGTGCAAAATCTGGTGCAGCTGTGCATGGTAGGCAATCAACTTCTAACTTCAGCTTGTTCAGTTTAGTTTTGACAATAAAACCTGGAAGCCGATTGGTTCCATGTACAGCTACACCAGATTTTGCACTCCCCAGTTTTTTTAAATTAACCCCATGGATGGAGGAGTTTGCTTTGAATAAAAAAAATTAACCACTTCAGCCCGGAAGATTTGGCTGCTGAATGACCAGGCCACTTTTTGCGATTCGGCACTAACTGACAATTGCGCGGTCGTGCATCACTGCACCCAAACAAATTTTCCTTTTTTTCCCCACAAATATAGCTTTCTTTTGGTGGTATTTGATCGCCTCTGCGGTTTTTATTTTTTGCGCTATAAACAAAAAAAAAGAGCGTCAATTTTGAAAAGAAAAACACAATATTTTATATTTATTGCTTTAACCACTTCAGCCCCGGACCAATTGGCAGCCAAAGGACCAGGCCCATTTTTGCGATTCGGCACTGCGTCGTTTTAACTGACAATTGCGCGGTCGTGCGACGTGGCTCCCAAACAAAATTGGCGTCCTTTTTTTCCCACAAATAGAGCTTTCTTTTGGTGGTATTTGATCGCCCCTGCGGTTTTTATTTTTTGCGCTATAAACAAAAATAGAGGGACAATTTTGAAAAAAAATGCAATATTTTTTACTTTTTGCTATAATAAATATCCCCAAAAAATATATAAAAAAACATATTTTTTCCTCAGTTTCGGCCGATACGTATTCTTCTACATATTTTTGGTAAAAAAAAATCGCATTTAGCGATTATTGATTGGTTTGCGCAAAAGTTATAGCGTTTACAAAATAGGGGATAGTTTTATAGCATTTTTATTAATATTTTTTTTTTACTAGTAATGGCAGCGATCAGCGATTTTTATTGTGACTGCGACATTATGGCGGACACATCGGACATTTTTGACACATTTTTGGGACATTTGTCATTTATATAGAAATCAGTGATATTTAAATAGCACTGATTCCTATGTAAATGACAGTTGTAGTGAAGGGGTTAACCACTAGGGGGCGGGGATGAGTCAGTGTGACGTGTTGTGTTTATTTTACTGTAGGGGGCGTGGCTGTACGTGTGACGTCATTGATCGGCGTTCCCGATGACAGGGAACCGCCGATCACTGACAGTCAGTGTAGGAAGCGCGGGGAGAGGTTTGTTTACACAAACCTCTCCCCGTTCTTCAGCTCCGTAACCCGATCGCGGGACACCAGCGGCGATCGGGTCCGCTGGTCCCGCGGCCGGGGTCACGGAGCTCCCGACCAGGTCGCGAGCGCGCCGCTAGCGGCGCGCGCGCGACCCACAGGCAGGCACATGCACAATCACGTACAGGTACGTGATTTTGCCTGCCCGTGCCATTTTGCCGACGTATATCGTCGTTAGGCGGTCGGGAAGCGGATAATAAATATCCCCATTTTTTTTTTTTTAAAAAAGCTAATTTTTTCTCAGTTTAGGCCGATATGCATTCTTCTACATATTTTCGGTAAAATAAATAAATCGCAATAAGTGTATATTGATTGGTTTGCGCAAAAGTTATAGCGTCTACAAAATAGGGGATAGATTTATGGCATTTTTTTTATATTTTTTTTACTAGTAATGGCAGCGATCTTCGATTTTTAATCGGGACTGCAACATACACATCGGACACTTGACACATTTTTGGGACCATTCGCATCTATACAGCGATCAGTGCTGTAAAAATGCACTGATTACTGTAAAAATGTCACTGGCAGGAAAGGGTTTAACTCTAGGGGGCGATCAAGGGGTTAACCGTGTTCCCTGTGTGTGTTTCTAACTGTAGGGGACTGACCTAGAGGAAATGACAGATCGTGATTCCAAGCTATTAGGAACACACGATCTGTCACTCCTCACAGAACAGGGATTTGTATGTTTACATACACACGTCCCTCTTCTGCCTCTTGTGCTCGCGATCGCTCGTGGCTGTCGGTCAACACGACCATCGGCCACGAGCATCGGCACCCTGCAGTGCAGCGGGCGCACGCCTGCTATCCCAATCCCACGAGCCAACGTATAGCTACGACGGCTCGCCGGATCGTGCAGACCTGCGACAATCGGTTAATTAAAGTGTTACTAAACCCAGGAGCCTGCATTCACTATATCTGGTCCCCCACAGAACATGGAAAAGCAATAACGGTAAGTAAATATAAACTGCTAAATACCCTTTCTCATCAGCAGTTAGAGCAGTCCAGCTGAGCACTGGTTAAAGCTTGTGGGAGTAGTTTTACAACTGTCCTATGAGGCTGCAGGGCCCCTGACCCTCTGTTTCGACAGTGCTGATTGGCCCTGTGTTGATCACATGCACCCTCCCAAGAAAAACAAAAACCTCTCTAGCAATACACACCAAACTGAGCATGTGCAGCCTGACTCCATAGACTCTGTACTATCAGGAAATTATCAGGGGACAGTGGAAGAAGGGGAGGATCAGAGAAGACAGGATCAAACAGCCTTTTTACACAATGCAGAGGTTACACACTGAGTTTAACAAGCAGGCTTTACTGCATATACAGATGGATTTTTAGTAACACTTTAAATAAAGTTTTCAGTTTGTGGTGCTTGGATACAGTATAGTTTCCACTTTAAGGCTGGGTTCACACGGATGCAAATTGGATACGGGTTTGCCTGCATGACAGGAGAATGTGACCTATCAATGGAGCCAGTCCACTCACCTCCGGAGCCGCTGCGGTTCGAATTGCAGAAGGGTCCTGTGCGTCTTCTGGTCTGTTTCAGGTGCGAATTCAGCCTAAAATTCAGACCCGATTCGCACCTGAAAAGGTGAATAGGAACACACCAGATCCCCTGCTGTGAGCCGCAGCCGCAGCTAGTGTGAACCCAGAATCAGTCTATTGTTTCCTCATTTTTCTACAAGCAAATATGTTTTTTTGTCCTCTAATAATAGTTAGGACCCTTTTTAACCACTTCCAGCCCCAGGACGTCTTTGACTTTGAGTGGGAATATCTGAATGATGCCTGTAGCTATCATCTTTTTCGGCCGGCGATTCCCTTCACCGTTAGAACAATCATAGCAACAGTTCAGTCGCTTGATCATTCTTACATCCCCCCTCTCTCGGGTGCTTCGACCCGTGCGATCGGCGAGCTGGAGAATGAATTGGTCGCTGCCGGAAATTGAGCATAGAGATTTCTGGTGATCATTTCTATGACCCTCTGAGGCCGGGGCGCGATGTTATGACGTCACGTCTGGGCCGGCCGGCAGAAGTAAATAATGACCGAGACCGTTTTTTTTTATTTTTTATCTCGGTCTGTCAAGCCTGGAGAAGAGATATGGGGTCTTATAGACCTCGCATCTCTCCATAAAGAGGACCTGTCACATACTGTTCCTATTACAAGGGATATTTACATTCATCGTACGGTAATAGGAATAAAAGTGATAAAAAATAAAAGTAAAATAAATAATACTTTTTAATTTTATTTAAAACACCACTGTGTGCTCGCACACAGAAGCGAATGCATACGCAAGTCGCGCCCACATATGTAAACAGCGTTCAAACCACACAGTTGAGGTATTGCCGCATGCGTTAGAGCGAGAGCAATAATTCTAGCCCAGGACCTTCTCTGTAGCTCTAAACTAGTAATCTGTAAAGTTACCAGTCTGGCTCCATTCCACGACTGTGCAATTTTAAAGTGTGACATGTTAGGTATCTATTTACTCCGTCTAACATCATCTTTCACGTTATACAAAAAAATTGGGCTAACTTTACTGTTTTTTTTTTTTTGTTTTTTTAATTAATGAAAGTTTTTCCCCCTCCCAAAGAAATGCGTTTGAAAAATTGCTGCGCAAATACCATGTGACATAAAAAGTTGCAATGGCCGCCATTTTATTCCCTAGAGCAGGGGTCTCAAAACTATGGCCCTCCAGTTGTTCAGGAACTACAATTCCCATCATTTCCAGTCATGTCTGTGAATGTCAGAGTTTTACAATGCCTCATGGGATGTGTAGTTCCGCAAACAGCTGGAGGGCCGTAGTTTAGAGATTCCTTCCCTGGAATCTCTGCTAAAAAAAAAAAAAAAAACATATATAATGTTTGGGGGTTCTAAGTAATTTTCTAGCAAAAAATACTAATTTAAACTTGTAAACAAAAAGTTCCAGAATAGGCCCGGTATGGAAGTGGTTAAGCATGATCCTTCCGTTAGAAGATGGACTTCTATTGTTTTACCTTTTAGGTATGACTGCCTGGGTGTTATGGATGTATTTTTGTTTTACATGACAAATTAGCACAAGTCCTTTGAAAACTAACATGAAAAAGGCAGCAACTCAGCTTGCAACTGTTGCAACTGTCAAATCAGATGTAACATTTCTTGTCTATGGAAAATGCTTCACCTATTTCTTAGAGCTTGGCACCACTAAATATATCCGTCCTCTGTAAAGGTCAATTAGGAATTGCATGTTGTTCACCTCTGACTGTGAGGAAAGGATAAATGTACAAGCCTGAGTGGAGGGCAAATACACCCTCATATATGAAGAACTGTTACTGTCAGGAGAGAAGTGGAAACAATGGATCCAATAAGCTACAATCAGTGCAATATTAAAACAGACTTCAGAATTTTTAGCCACACTGGTGTGTACTTGGCATGCAACTTATGACACACAGAGTCACATGACAAGTAAAAACACAATCATTTCTATAGGGGCCGTTCCAATCAGTGCGACTCAAGCCGCAGCGGCTTTTAACCACTTGCCGATCAGCCGCCACAGTTGCACTGCGGCAGAATGACACGGCTGGGCGAAACGACGTTATGTAACGGCGCTGTGCCCTGTGGCCACTAGGGGCGCACACATGCCGCCGGAGGTGCACGCGACCCCTGCTCGTCCACGGAGCCGATGCGAGCGCCCGCGATCACCGCCGGGCTCCCACGATCGCTCGTGGGCACACCAAGAACTGGGATCTGTGTGTGTAAACACACAGTTTACGGTTCTCTGAGGGGAGAAGTGACAGATCGTCTGTTCATACAGAGTATGAACAGCAATCTGTCATCTCCCCTACACAGTCCAATCCCCCTTCAGTTAGAATCAGAATTGATCACCCCCGGTGTTAACCCCTTCCCTGCCAGTGAAATTTTTACAGTAATCAATGCATTTTTATAGCACTGATTGCTGTATAAATGCCAATGGTCCCTAAAATGTGTCAAAATTGTCTGACATGTCCGCCATAATGTTGCAGTCCCGATAAAAATCACAGATCGCCGCCATTACTAGTAAAAAAAAAAAAAATTATAAAAAAAAGTCAGAAAACTATCCCCCATTTTGTAGACGCTATAACTTTTGCGCTTATTGCGCAAAAATACACTTATTGCAATTTTTTTTACCAAAAATATGTAGAATACATTTTGGCCTAAACTGAGGAAAAAACATTTTTTTTTATATATTTTTGGGGATATTTATTATAGCAAAAAGTAAAAAATATTGAGTTTTTTTCAAAATTGTTGCTGTTTTTTTGTTTATGGTGCAAGAAATAAAAACCGCAGAGGTGATCAAATATCACCAAAAGAAAGCTCTATTTGAGCGGAAAAAAGAAAGTAAATTTTGTTTGGGTACAACATCGCACGACCGCGCAGTTGTCAGTTAAAGAAACGCAGTGGCGAATCGCAAAAAGTGCTCTAGTCAGGAAGGGGGTAAAATCTTCCGGGGCTGAAGCGGTTAAAAAGGTTCCTGCATTATTCTGATGTGACTTAAAGCGGACCATTTTTTCAACTTTTCATCTATTAAATCTCCTGCCCTTGTTTTTTCACTTTGGATAGTAAAACATGGCATTCTAAGAAATAAATAAAACGCTCAGGACGGCAATTGTATCCTCTCACTTCCCCCGTCAGATAGTGTGCTGGCTCAGTATACAGGAAACGTGTGACCAAAGTCCAGATGGCCGCACTCCAAATGAATTGCTTTATTGAAAATAGTCCATGCAACAATCAGAATAAAATGCATAATCACTGACGCGTTTCATACCCCTTTACCGGTGCTTAGTCAGCTGGAAAGTGCAAAATCAGGCTCACTTCTGCATAGAAACCAATAAGCTTCTAACCTTGGCTTGTTCAATTGCCAAGTCAGTGGATACAGGTCTGGTATGGATTTTAAGGGGGGAATCGCACGCACTTTTTTTTTTTCTTGGCATAGGGTCCTCTTCAAAATCCATACCAGACCCTGGTATGGAGTAAATGGGGACACCTATGCTGTTTTTTTTCCCAATGCCACTCTTACGTTTACATTCTGCTGACAGTGAGGAATCCCTGCTGACAGCAGGGATGACTTATTGCTGTTAGGAGTCGGCCGGCATCCTAAGGCCTGGTTCACACCTATGCATTTTTAGCGTGTTTTCAGTTTTGCAGAAACACACTACAGTCCATTTAACATGGTTTCCTATAGATGTAATTCACATCTGTGTATTTTATGGGACTTTTTTCTGGTTTTTGGTTGCAATGGATCAAAAATGTGTATTGAAAAACACAAAATGCACCTGGAATATGCAAACTGCAACCTGCATAGGTTCATTTTGAGACAGATTTTTTTAGAAAAATACCCAAACTTCTTCTGGTCCAATTTCAGTACAGCTTGGAAAGCACGAAGGCTATAAATAGCCCAAAAGCTTGTCCTGAAAAATGAACTCTTTGTACAAATAAATAAAAAGTATCACGTACAGCACTCCACTGTGTTGTGCCACATCACAATCAGACAATAGCAGCTCCCCTCTAAAAGAAAAAACAACTTCTGGTAAGAACGGTGAGAGGAAGATGAAAGAAATGATAGCGGGAGGAAGAGAACAGGGAGACAAAAAGGAAACAGAAAACACAGTGACATCAAAAGGGGAAAGTAGTGCAGAAATAAAAAACCTGAGATAATAATCAGAACCAAAAAACTATACCAGTCCAAAAAGGATGAGTTTTATTTTTATAAAGACTCTGAAACTTGGAGGAGTCTTCAAAATATATGTGAACCCTCACCTTGTAAAACAACCAATTCAGTTTAAAATAGAAATGAAAAGCAAAATATGTGTGTGTGTGTGTGTGTGTAATATATATACAGGCATACACCACTTTTAAGTACACAATGTGGTTTATTTACTAAAGCTGGAAAGTGCAAAATCAGGCTCACTTCTGCATAGAAACCAATGAGCTTCCAGCTTAATTGAACAAGCCAAGGTTAGAAGCTTATTGGTTTCTATGCAGAAGTGAGCCTGATTTTGCACTTTCCAGCTTTAGTAAATAAACCCCATTGTGTACTTAAAAGTGGGGTATGCATGTGTGTGTGTGTATATATATATATATATATATATATATATATATATATATATATATACACATACATACATATACACACACAGTTGTGCTCATAAGTTTACATACCCTGGCAGAATTCAGCTTTTTGGCCACAACCATAAACTCTACATTTGGAGAGGAGTCAACAAGGCCTATGATGAAAGGGGCCTTGTTGATGAATCGCTGACGTTTTAGTGATGTGTGAGCTACAAAGGCACAGGAAATTTGGATAAAATATGACAAGATGAATGCAGTATGTTATCAAAAAATACTGGAGGAACATTTGCATTCATCAGCCAGGAAGCTGCGCATGGGACGTACTTGGACATTCCAACATGACAATGATCCAAAACACAAGGCCAAGTCGACTTGTCATTGGCTACAGCAGAATAAAGTGAAGGTTCTGGAGTGGCCATCTCAGTCTCCTGACCCCAATATCATTGAGCCACTCTGGGGAGATCTCAAACGTGCAGTTCATGCAAAACGGCCCAAGAATTTACAGGAACTGGAGGCTTTTTGCCAGGAGGAATGGGCAGCTTTACCATCTGAGAAAATAAAGAGCCTCATCCACAAATATCACAAAAGACTTCAAGCTGTCATGTTAAAGGGGGCAATACATGGTATTAAGAGCTGGGGTATGTAAACTTTTGATCAGGGCCATTTTGGTAGTTTCCTTTGTCATTATGATTTTAAAAGAGTGTTATCATTCATATTCTCTGAAAAATGGCCAAGAAATCATAAATTCTGCCAGGGTATGTAAACTTATGAGAACAACTGTGTGTGTGTAATATATTATATATATATATATATATATATACATACACATACACACACACATACAGTATGTACAGTATCTCACACACAAAAGCGAGTACACCCCTCACATTTTTGTAAACATCTTATTATTTATTTTCATGTGACAACACTGAGGTTTGGTTCACACTGCAGCGATGTGGGAACCATGCGAAACGACTGCGGGTTCCCACATCGCACGTTTCCCGGCAGCAGTTCACACTGCCCACTGCGAACTGCTGGGAGTGTCAATTGAAATTTAATGACACCCCCAAATCAGTTTGCATATCACAGTGCGAACTGCAAATTCGGACAGCAATCGGATCGCATGGGTGTGAACAGCAAGTGATCGGCACAGCAGTGCGGGTGCGAATCACATGTGTTTGCAATAGTGTGAACCCAGGCAAAGAAATAACACTTTGCTACAATGTAATGTAGCGAGTGTACAGCCTGTATAACAATGTAAATTTGCTGTCCCTTCAAAATAACTCTAATGTCTAAACCTCTGGCAACAAAAGTGCGTACACCCCTAAGTGAAAATGTCCAAACTGGGCCCAATTAGCCATTTTCCCCTCCCTTGTTAGTGTTACAAGGTCTCAGGTGTGAATAGGGAGGTGTGTTAAACTTGGTGTTATCGCTCTCACTCTCATACTGGTCACTGGAAGTTCAACATGGCACCTCATGGCAAAGAACTCTCTGAGGATCTGAAAAAATAATTGTTGCTCTACATAAAGATGGCCTAGGCAAGTGATGGCGAACCTTGGCACCCCAGATGTTTTGGAACTACATTTACCATGATGCTCATGCACTACTAGTTGAGCAACATGGGAAATGTAGTTCCAAAACATCTGGGGTGCCAAGGTTCGCCATCACTGGCCTAGGCTATAAGAAGATTGCCAAGATCCTGAAACTGAGCTGCAGCACAGTGGCCAAGACCATACAGCGGTGTAACAGGACAGGTTCCACTCAGAACAGGCTGTAATCAAGCCTGAAGAAGGAGCATGCATGCTCTGAACGCGCACCTGCCGGCCCCGTGCCCCACATTCAGTGACGTCACAGCCGACGGGGAGATGACTGCCAGACTTGGAAACCCCTACAGCTAGCAAGACAGCAGCAACACCCCACACCGCCGGCTATCTGGATCAAGACTACAAAGCGAGCCTTCCCTTTGTGACTAACCAGTTTAACCCTTACCGTGTGAGTTAATTCCTATTTAAATTTTTTATCTTAATAAATTCATAATAATTAATTCTAACATTGTTCACTCAGATGAGTGCTGCTGTTCTCCATATTTCATATCCAGAGGTTGTCTTTGGGAAATAGACGTACAGTATGAGTGCTGCCAGCATTGCTGCAGAGGTTAAAGGGGTGGGGGGGGGTCAGCCTGTCAGTGCTCAGACCATACGCCGCACGCTGCATCAATTTGGTCTGCATGGCTGTCGTCCCAGAAGGAAACCTCTTCTAAAGATGATGCACAAGAAAGCCCGCAAACAGTTTTAAAAAAAAGCAGACTATGGACATGGATTACTGGAACCATGACCTGTGGTCTGATGAGACCAAGATAACCTTATTTGGTTCAGATGGTGTCAAGCGTGTGTGGCACCAACTGAGTGAGGAGTACAAAGACAAGTGTGTCTTGCCTACAGTCAAGCATCATGGTGGGAGTGTCATGGTCTGGGGCTGCATGAGTGCTGCCGGTGTTCTGCCGAGAAAGGTCTCCCATTGGATAGTGTCCGCCCTGTACTGTGCAGGCGCAGTACGGAGGACAAAGGAGACGCCAAAAGTCTCCGAACATTTACTGCTGTACACGGTGCCTGCGCAATTAAGAGTACATTGTACCACACACTCCCGCGCACTACCGATGCTCGTGCAACTCTGCAAGGGGCGGGTGTAGGGGCAGATGCATACAGAAGAGGCCTCAATGATACTGTAGCAAATTGCTTGTGTTAGGTGGTTAAATAGGTTCAGCAAACCCGCCCATCAACATTGCAAAACCCACCCTTGAGTTGGGTAAATATGCCCCGCAAAGATCCACCCCTTTGAGAAATTCACCCCCATCGTATGAGATGTGCCCATCATGTGGCCTCTTCTGTATGCATCCGCCACTACACCCGCCCCTTGCAGAGTTGCACAAGCATCAGGAGTGTGCGGGAGCATGTGGCACAATGTAGTCTTAATTGCGCATGTGCCGTGTACAGCTGATGAACAGCTGTTCATGTTCGGAGACTTTCGGCATCTCCTTTGTCCTCCGCCTGCACAGTACAGAGCGGACACTGTCCGATGGGGGGACCTTTCTCGACAGGACACCGGCACTTCATTGAGGGAACCATGAATGCCAACATGTACTGTGACTTACTGAAGTAGAGCATGATCCCCTCCCTTCAGACTGGGCCGCAGGGCAGTATTCCAACATGATAACGACCCCAAACACACCTCCAAGATGACCAATGCCTTGCTAAAGAAGCTGAGGGTAAAGGTGATGGACTGGCCAAGCATGTCTCCAGACCTAAACCCTATTGAGCATCTGTGGGGCATCCTCAAACAGAAGGTGGAGGAGCGCAAGGTCTCTAACATCCACCAGCTCCGTGATGTCGTCATGGAGGAGTGGAAGAGGACTCCAGTGGCAACCTGTGAAGCTCTGGTGAACTCCATGCCCAAGAGGGTTAAGGCAGTGCTGGAAAATTATGGTGGCCACACAAAATATTGACACTTTGGGCCCAATTTTCACTTTGGGGTGTACTCAATTTTGTTGCCAGCAGTTTAGACATTAATGGATGTGTGTCGAGTTATTTTGAGGGGACAGCATGTTTACACTGTTATACAAGCTGTACACTCACTACTTTACATTTTAGTGTAATTTCTTCAGTGTTGTCACATGGAAAGATAGAATAAAATTGTTACAAAAATGTCAGGGGTGTACTTTTGTGAGATACTGTATATACAGTGGGGAAAATAATTATTTGATCCCCTGTAGATTTTGTAAGTTTGCCCACTTACAAATAAATTAAGGGTCTATAATGTTTATCATAGGATTTTTTTAAATGATAGAGACAGAATATCAACCAAAAATCCAGAAAAAAAAAAACACACTACAAATGGTATAATTTGAGTGGCAGTTCAGTGAGTAAAATAAATATGTGACGCCAGGCAATACATGACTTAGTACTTGGTGGAGAAACCCTTGTTGGCAAGCACAGAGGTAAGAGGTTTATTGTAGTTGGTGACCAGGTTTGCAAACATCTCAGGAGGGATTTTGGTACACTCTTCTTTACAGATCTTCTTCTGAATGCAGCCAGACCGATGCTGCATCTGTCCCCCGGTGCCTCCACACTGAGAACCGAGCGATCGAACACTGCTGATCACTTGGTTTTCAGAGCTCTGTGGAGCTAATTGGAGCGCTGAGCTGTGGAGGGGGTGGAGCGGCCGTCCCAGGCTCTCAGCGGCTCGCTGAGAGGCTGAGACAGGTGTCAGTCCACGCACCTGGCGGATCCAGACTCTGTGGTCAGGATGACTCGTGCCTGGACTGACATTGGTGACGTTAGCAGGTTTCTTGCCTGTCGTTGGCAACTTGAAGTTTCCGATTCCTCCATTAATTTTGTATAAGATTAAGATCTGGAGACTGACTAGGCCACTCCATGAACACAACGTGCTTCTTCTTGAGCCACTCCTTTGTTGCCTCGGCGGTATGTTTTGGGTCATTGTCATGCTGGAAAACCCAGCTTCAGTGTTCTAACTGAGGGAAGAAGGTTCCCATCCAAGATATCACAATACATGGCCCCTTGATGCGGCAAAGTCAGCCTGTACCTTTAGCAGAGAAATAGCCCCAAAGCATAATGTATCCACCTCCGTGCTTAACTGTTGGAATGGTGTTCTTAGGGTCATAGTCAGCATTTATCTTCCTCCAAACATGGCAAGCCGAGTTAATGCCAAGGAGCTAAATTTTCGTCTCATCTGACCACAGCTCTCCTTATCCTTCTCTGAATCATTTAGATGTTCATTGGCAAACTTCAGACAGGCCTGTTGTACATGTGCCTTCTTGAGGAGGAGGACTCGCCGATAGCGATTTTTTTCACAAGGGAGCATGTGACATTCCCGATCCGTGCTGTCTGTGTCTATAAATGCAAGCAGTGCAGCTCAGGATCGAGCCTGCACCAGTGCCCCCATATAATGCAGTCTCCTTTGGGGGCACTCGCTGAAGAAGGGGAGCAAGGGTCTGGCGGGGGTCCACAGAAGCTGAGGATCAGGGCTGCTCAGTGTAAAACCATTGCACAGAGCAGGTAAGTATGATATGCTCACTTCCGAACCAAACCCATACTTTGCTGGACTTTCGGTGGTTATACCGGGATGATGGCTGCAGGCATTATCCCAGTACTGTTTTTTAAAGCCCCCGGTTGGCTCCCTTGGAAAACCAATTCTTGCAGCTAACTAGCCGCTGGATTGCTATTACCAGCAGTGGAAGGGAACGTCCCCCTTCCCGCCACCTTTCGCGGCTTTCTCAGGCTCTCTCGTCCCACCGATGGCTGATCGGAGAGCTGAACAAAGCCTGGATCGGCTCTGAACTATGGTAACCCGGAAGCAACCTGACATCACTTCCGGTTTACCTGGATATCAAACGGGGCCATTTATATAAAATCAACAGCATTCGAAAAACAAAGATCTTGGTGTTTTTAACGCTTTTAAGGGCAGAGGAGGGATTTGGGGTCCTACAGACTCCAGATCTCTCCATAAAGAGTACCTGTCACCAGGGGCGGACTGACCATTTGGCCACTCGGGCACTGCCCGAGGGCCCCGGGTCACTAGGGGGCCCCATCAGGGTTGCCAGCCTCAGTAAAACTAGTCAGTAAAACTAGGGACAGTATGTAAAAATCAGTTTCTTTTTTTTACATCTGTCTCTGAAATGTCCCTTACCGACATCCTTTTGGTCTAAAAATCCCAAGATTATAGCTGCCCCACCTCTCCAGTACCTTCTCAGCCAATAGAAACATGTCCGTGTATACTGTGTGTACATGTATGTGTATACTGTGTGATTGTATACTGCAGTGTTGCCAACCTACCAGATTGAAATTTACTGACACAACACCCAAAATTTCCTGGCACAGCCAAGTTTTTACTGGCATTTCCAAAAGTTACAAAATTACGGTTTTAAGTGCAAATTTTTATATTTAGGCTACAAACAAGTACAATATGCAATTAGCAATGTGATTTAAGATAGATATTAGGCCAAAAAACATATTTCTTATTTTATTTTCGATATAGTAAGTAAGTAGCTCAGGGACAGGATTCTGGAGGGCAAGAAATTAGAATAGGAAGGCACACACACACATTAAGTTGACTCTTGGTCCCTTCAGTCCACTCCAGTCTAAACAACACTGTCCCACTCCCGACCTGCCCTGCTCCTATCCTGCAACCCGCACACCATGCTCTGGCCGCTTTGCTTGGCTCCCTTGCACCATGACACGCTCGGGCATTGCCTCCACCAGAGCTGCCCGAACACACAGTAGCAGGGACTCGGATAGTCTTGGTTGGCTCTAGACTGTGCTGAACATCACAGCCATATTTTTTACTGGCAACTTTTTCCTTTTACTGGCATTTACTGACAGGAGAAAATTGCCTGTTTTTTACTGGCTGCCAGTAAAAATACTGACGGTTGGCAACACTGGTATACTGTGTGTGTGTTTGTGTATACTGTGTGACCCCATAATCTCTGATTGCCTGGGGGCCCCATAATCTCCTATTGCCCGGGGGCCCCATAATCTCCTATTGCCCGGGGGCCCCATAATCTCCTATTGCCCGGGGGCCCCATAATCTCCTATTGCCCGGGGGGCCCCATAATCTCCTATTGCCCGGGGGGCCCCATAATCTCCTATTGCCCGGGGGGCCCCATGAGTTGTCAGTCCGCCCCTGCCTGTCGCATGCCTATTGCTGTCACAAGGATGTTCAATAAAAGTGATAAAAAGGTGCCAAATGTGGCAGGGGGGGGGGGGCAGACGAGCAAGCTTTTTCGTTTGGGTGGAGCTCCACTTTAAAGACAGCTCAGGTGGCCCTGATCAGCAGGAAATTATATTACATTTCAGTCTATTTAACAGAGGTTAAAAGACTCATATTACAGAAAAGAGTGACTGCGAAAAAATAAATAAAAAAATCAAGCCATTTTTATGATTTATTTATTTTTTTGTTCTTTTTTTTGGCTGGGTATAGATCTATGTTTGTCCCAATCCACTTAGTGTTGACTGACTCCTTACCTCTGCTGGAAGTCAATTCAAAGCATCAACTACTCTTTCAGTAAAATAATACTTTAAGGTCTTGCTAATAGCAAAGCTATGCGGAAGCGTTCGTTGCTTTCATTTTAATAGCACTGAAAGTCCTTGCCGTGTTTTGTCACCATTACATTAATAGCAGAGTAACATAAGCCCAATAAGATGAAAAGAAGCTGAAAAAGGGATTAAACTGCAGCTCAAATCACAGTAGAGTATTTCTTCATCGCACCAACAAAGCAACATTACCAGCACTGACATTTCTCAGTAATATGGGGAGGAAGGCTGCAGGGAGCGGATGACAGGCCACATGGTCAGAATGTGTGTAAACACGGCTCAGGGTCAGATCCTATTACACAGACACGATGTGACTGAATTGTCATTAGCAGCATTCACACTACTATGTCAGTTATCATCTTTACTAATAGCATCCCATACTATGAATAGACTTCACAGGCCACCTAAAATCGGTATTAAACCAAAAACGAAACGTAGTGTGTTGGCCGAATTCCAAATCATCTATGGCCAGCTTTACATACACTAACAACTGAAGCCAAACCCCAGATAACACTTTTTAAGCAGTTACAGCAACAGTTTTGTTCCTTTTGAGACAAAAGTTTTACATCAATAAATAAATGTAGATCATTTTAAGCACCCCTGTCAGTGGTAAATGGCTTGTCTCAACCCTTACTTGCCTGATCACAAGGTGAAAATAAAGGAAAGAAAGCCTAAAAAAGAAAACAAATGCAGCCATCACATCTAAGAATTGGTAAGATGCAATACATGTTTTGGTGCCTGGCTATAAAATAAATGCTCTGAAAGTCTGAAAAATAAGCCAAGTTTGCCTTTGTATAAAACTAGGCACACTTGTTAATTTCCAAGATCTACATAGTTACTCAGGTTGAAAAAAGATATTGCGTTAAAAAAAAAAAAAAAAAATACAATCCCATATATACAATATCCTCCACCCACAGTTGATCCAGAGGAAGATGAAAACTCCAGAAAAGCATGATCCAATGTGCTACAGCATGGGAAAAATTCCTTCCTGATCAACCGAGAAGCAATCGGATTTTCCCTGGATCAACTTTACCTATAAATGTTAGTACCTAGTTATATTCTTTACACCTAGGAAAGTATCCAGGCCTTTTTTCTAACCGCTTCCCGACCACCTCATGCAGATATACTGCGGCAGAAGGGCACGTACAGGCAGAATCATGTACCTGTACGTTGCCCTTTAAGAGGCGGCTTGATGTCCGCGGGAAAGTCCGCGGGAAAATCCGAAATCGTTTCATGGAGAGGAAGAAAGGGGAAATGCTAATGTAAACAAGCATTTCCCTGTTCTGCCAAGTGACACTGATCACAGCTGACTGTAATCGGGAGCAGTGATCAGTGTTGTGTTACACACGGCCCCTCCCCCCCCACAGTTAGAATCACTCCCTAGGATACACGTGGCTGGTCTGTCTGCCATAATGTCGCAGTCACGATAAAAATCGCTGATGGCTGCCATTACTTAAATTAATAAAAACCTCTGGAGGGAGTCTATTCCACATTTTCACAGCTCTTACTGTGAAGAAACCTTTAAGTATTTGGAGATTAAATCTTTTTTTCTCCAGACGTAAAGATTGCCCCCTTGTCCTCTGTGATGACCTTAAAGTGAAAAACTCAACTTAACTCAACCCACTTAATCTCCAATTCTCAAGAGAGAATAAATTCAGTTCCTCTAATCTTTCCTCATAGCTGAGCTCCTCCATGCCTCTGATCAGTTTGGTTGTCCTTCTCTGCACTTTCTCCAGTTCCCCGATATCCTTTTTGAGAACTGGTGCCCAAAACTGAACTGCATATTCCAGATGAGTTCTTACTAATGATTTGTACAGGGGCAAAATTATATCTCTCTCTCTGGAGTCCATACCTCTCTTAATACAAGAAATGACTTTGCTCACTTTGGAAACCGCAGCTTGCCATTGCATGTTATTATTGAGCTTATGATCTACCATAACACCCAGATCCTTCTCCACTATGGATTCCCCCAGTTGTACTCCCCCTAGTATGTATGATGCATGCATATTCTTAGCCCCCAAGTGCATAACTTTACATTTATCAACATTAAACCTCATTTGCCACATAGTCACACAATTAGACAGAGTATTGAGGTCGGCTTGTAAATTGGAGACCTCCTGTAAGGACGTTATTCCACTATATTGCTTAGTGTCATCTGCAAAGACGGAAATGGTACTTTTAATCCCAGACCCTATATAATTTATAAAGATATTAAAAAGTAAGGGTCCCAGCACTGAACCTTGGGGTACACCACTGATAACCTTAGACTTAAATCATTGACCACTACTCTCTGAATTTGTTTCTTTAGCCAGTTTTCTATCCATTTACAAATTGATATTTCCAAGCCTGTAGACTTTACCATACACATGAGCCGTGTGTAGGGAACTGTGTCAAATGCTAATAAAAATACAATCCCATATACACAATCCTTCACCCAAAGTTGATCCAGAGGAAGATGAAAACCCCAACAAAGCATGCTCCAATTTGCTACAGCAGGGGAAACAATTCCTTCCTGATCCCCCGAGAGGCAATTGGATTTTCCCTGGATCAACCTTACCTATAAAAGATTTTAACCCAGTTATATTGTGTGCATTTAGGAAAGATTCCAGGCCTTCTTTTTTTTTTTTTTTTACTTTTCCTTATTTGGAGAAAACATTTTTTTCCTCTAGACATAAAGAGTACAAACATTAAAACAATGCACAATAAAAAGATTTAGAAATGACTCTTCATTTAATACATGAACATCTGCTATATCATACGACCATCAACTCGTTTTTTCTGGTTGATATCATAAGTTACGGTATTGGTAGCTTGTTACTTCCACCAACACGTTTCATGGGTCAAAGCCTGCTTCTTCAGGAAGATATACAGTACTAGAAGCTCTAGTGCAGATTAAAACACTGATCATAAAGACACTGAAGTAATACGACCAACAACTGAGGCCATCACGGAGAGTGCAGATCCACAAGATTCAAAGAATTCAGTGGGATTGAAGAGAATTAGAAGAATTACATTTCCACTAAATTCTGTTAAATTCCCTGAGGCCAGACCTTCCCCATAGTAATGTTCCCTGAGGCCAGACCTTCCCCATAGTAATGTTCCCTGAGGCCAGACCTTCCCCATAGTAATGTTCCCTGAGGCCAGACCTTCCCCATAGTAATGTTCCCTGAGGCCAGACAGTCCCCATAGTAATGATCCCTGAGGCCAGACATTCCCCATAGAATGTCAAGGTTATGGAAAATCAGAGTGGTGGCCCAAACAAGTTGCCACATTCAACTTTCAATTGGGTCAATCAAATAAAGGGTCCAGTTGCTCTGGTGAGGCTGCTCTCAACCAAAAACAGGGTAACCCCTTGGGAAGGGGACCCAGAGTTGAAGATCTGTTGGTATAAAGTCTAATTAGAGCACCAAGCAAACAGTTTAGGAGTACAAGGTCTTTTATTATTGACATCAATTCAAAACAAGAAAACTTCCAATGCATTTCGGAGGACTCCGATTTAGCATGGCTTTTGCTGACTTACCAGTCCCGGATATCTTTTCACACAGCAAATGAATCAATCCTGGTTACCATTTCTGAGTCCTCCAAACCACCTACACCATCCAAGCCCTGAAGAAGCAGGAGCCCCTGAAATGCGGTGACTGTTTTATGTTTTCTTGTCTTGATGAAATAAGACCTTGGATTTCTAGGCTGCTCCCATTAGACTTCATACACGTGAACCTAAGCCATCCAGTCAGATGTACTGAAAGTGCACACAGATTTTGGTACATTTTGGTGAATCAAATCTAAAATAAAAATGTGACCGAGTGTGGTCACCACAAAACCATTGTCTTTCTGCGTTTATACAAAAGGCCCGTATTCTGTTGTATAAAAATACAATAATAATAAAGGTGGCCTATAAGAGTCCACTGCCTAGGTGTGTGCAGCCTATTGAATTAGGGTGTGCACCCTAAAGCTCAACATATGTGTGTGTCTACATATATATGACCCCGGCACATTAATTTCTCTGCTGGCACATTGAAAGGGAAGTGTGTAAACACCTATTATAGCAGAGCCAGTAAGAGTGAGATCTTTCCCATCTTCCTGCCAGCCCACAGAGCGATAATGCTAATGCGCATGGGGTGATTAGGGCGTGCCCAGGCACACCTGGCACACCCTGTGCGCATGCCTATGAGCCTGCCATAGATGGTTCAAATCTCAGCCGGTTCAGCAGGGACCAGCCAAGATTAAAACCATCTATGGGCAGGCTGATTAAACCCAAGTCGATTGACTTCAGTACAACCAGCATGTCAGATTTTTACATGTGATTATTGCCAGTGGCTATAGCCGCTAGAAATAATCACTGTGTTCTCCCAGCAGGGATAGCTCCCTGCGCAACTCGCCCTTCCCCCAGGAGAACCCAATAGTTCCACGGGAGAGATTCCCCCATCAGCACTGTCTGTGTTGATGGGGAATCAAGCAATTTTCTTTCTTGCAACCCATGGTTACAGGAAAGAGAATGGCATCATCTATGACTGGCTTTGGAGATGGCACCATGTGGATGCCCCCAAGCAGTGCATCAAACTTTCACAGTGCTTCCTTGGGACTGCAGTGGTTATCAGAGTGCCTAGTTGCCAAGGAAACAAAAATCCCGAAATTAGCATCCACAGCAGGAGAGTTGTTTCCTGGCGATCTCCTCCAGGGAAGCCGCAGAAAGGCCAAGGAGGCACAGCTAGACAGAACTTATAACAAGACATGAGCAAACTATAAATAGCATTCCCCTGTATGACCTGTATATTAGAGGTAGCTTTTGTAGATACACCCCGGTGACTACCTACACACTACTATCAAAAATCCATTATAAGAGAACAGAATGCAGAATCTCACAAAAGTGAGTACACCTATCATATTTTTGTAAATATTTTATTATATCTTTTCATGTGACAACACAGAAGAAATTGCACTTTGCTACAATGAAACCTGTCCTGTTAAACCGCTGTATGGTCTTGGCCACCGTGCTGCAGCTCAGTTTCAGGGTCTTGGCAATCTTCTTATAGCCTAGGCCATCTTTATGTAGAGCAACAATTCTTTTTTTTAGATCCTCAGAGAGTTCTTTGCCATGAGGTGCCATGTTGAACTTCCAGTGACCAGTATGAGAGAGTGAGAGCAATAAACACCAAATTTAAACACACCTGCTCCCCATTCACACCTGAGATATTGTAACACTAACGAGTCACATGACACCGGGCAGGCAAAATAATTGGACCCAATTTCGACATTTTCTTTCAGGGGTGTACTCACTTTTGTTGCCAGTGGTTTAGACATTAATGTGTTGAGTTATTTTGAGGGGATAGAAAATTTACACTGTTATACAAGCAGTACACTCACTACTTACATTATAGCAAATTGTAATTTCTTCAGTGTTGTCACATGAAAAGATATAATAAAATATTTCCAAAAATGTGAGGGGTGTACTTTTGTGAGATACTGGGGGAGATTTACTAAAACTGGAGCACTCAGAATCTAGTGCAGCTGTGCATGGTAGCCAATCAGCTTCTAACCTTAACTTGTTCAATTAAGCTTTGGCAATAAAACATGGAAGCTGATTGGTTTCTATGCAGAAGTGAGACTGATTTTGCACTCTCCAGCTTTAGTAAATAAACCCCAATGTATGTAATCATGGATCAGTGTGCATAATAAAAAAGGTGTTAATAAGGTACTTACCTACTCTTGCTGTTCACAGTAACTTCTATCTCACTGCCATCCTTATCTGACGTGGTACCCAAAGCGTGCAGCTTCAAGCCTTGGCGCCTGGGGGACGTGCTGGGAGTGGAAGAGTTTGAAACGGCACTGTCCTCATCGCTGGACGGAGTGATCTCAATAGATGGCAGTTGTAGATATTCCAGATTCCCGGTGTAGTCCGTGGCTTCGGCACAATCTCGGTTTCTCGCAGTCTTTGAACGTCTCATCTTAAAGCGCCGCCGCCGCTGGCTGGGAGTGTTGCTGCTGTTCGTGGCGGAGGTACTGTCCAACAGATTTGGGATCTGCAGCTCCGGGATCTGAAGCATCTCATTTAAATCGCCAGCCAACATTATCAAAACTCTCAGGCAAACCAGAGCCAGCACCGAGGGAGCCAATCAGCCAAGTTTCCGGGTTCAACTACTACAAGAGTGACAGGAAACCTCTTGCCACAGCTGTTAGCCTCCTCTGATCGCAAAACGTCTCCTTCCGAACTGTCCTCAGTCGTGTTTTCATGTAGCTCTGCGTTCTAACCGCCCTCTGGAGAGATCCTGCAGGGGGGGGGGGGGGGGGGAGAGAGAAAAGAGAATTGAAACGGTTTTTAGCACCCAATGCTATCAGCAGACAAGAGAAGAACGGTGACATGCAAACAGCATTTTAAGGACGCAGAAGTGGTGACAGAAATAAGAAAGGGGGGTGGGGGGTTGTGTTGATCAGAAACCAAAGGCAAAAGCGGCAGCAGCTGCTGGTGTAACCCAAGCTCTCATATATATCTCTAGAGACCTGGCACAGGAAAACTGTGCACACAACAGATCTAACTTAGATAGGTAACTTTACACACCTGCTATTGTAGCAGCGATTAGAGGGAGACATAGAATACGCTGGAAGCAGGCAGCAACATACAAAAGTACAAATAAATCACTGAGATACAGATAAGATACAGAGAGAGAGGAGAGATAAATGAGGACTGACAGCAAAATCCAGCATAGATCTTCTTAGTCTGCACCTGACTGGTGCTAGCACCTCAGCGTCAAATATCATCACTTCACAAGGGGGATCGGATACAGTGTAGCGAAGCAAGAATGTAACAAGGCCTCCCCCTAGTGAGAGATTATATTGTCTGCAGTTGTATATGCTGGCGGACTCAGCGATAGCACTGACTGTTTAATAATAACAGAAGAATACATGAGCCCATCCAGATCACCATCTTTTATCGCTACAGAAAAGAAAAATATTACATACATGGTCAGGTTACTATAGGGGGGGGGGGGGATTTACTAAAACTGGTGCAGCTGTGCACAGTAATCAATCAGCTTCCAGATTTTATTGTCAAAGCTTAGACCCCTTTCACACTGGGGCCGCCGTGCGCTAAAGCGCTGCTCGTTTAAGCAGCACTTTTTGGCTGCTAGCGGGGCGCTTTTAACCCCAAAGAAGGGGTTAAAAACTCCCTTGTTGTTGTGCTTCCAAAGTGCTTTTCAGGCAAAAAAGCTGAAGCGCTGCCCATTCATTCCAATGAATGCCACTCCAAAGATGCTTCTTGCAGGACTTTTCGGAACGTTCTGCCCCAGTGTGAAAAGTCACACTTGAATGAATGGGAGGTGTTTTTTTAGGCGCTTAGCAGAGACTATTTCCAGAGCTAAAGCGCCTGCAAACCGCCCCAGTATGAAAGGGGTCTTAAAAAGTGTTACTAAATCCACAACAGTAAAAATCAGTCTGTATATGCAGTAAAGCATGCTTGTTATACTCACTGTGGAACCTAAGGGGTTAATCCTCTGCATTGTGCATAAAGGCTGTTTGATCCTGTCTCTCTGATCTTCCCCTTCTTCCATCTCCTGATAGAGCAGAGCACATGCTCAGTTTGGTGTGTATTGCTGGAGATTTTTTTTTTCTTATGCCACGTACACACGGTCGGAATTTCCGATGGAAACAGTCGGATGGGAGCTTTTCATCGGATTTTCCGACCATGTGTATGCCCATCAGCCTTTTTCTGTCGGAATTTCCGACGGACTTTGGATTGAGAACCTGTTCTTAATTTTTCCAACGGAAAACCTTTCTATCAGATTTTCCGATCGTGTGTATGCAATTCCGACACGCAAAATTCCGGCGCATGCTCGGAAACAATTTGACGCATGCTCTGAAGCATTAAACTTTCCTTTTATAGTGCAGTCGAACGTGTATTGTATGCCGCAGTGTTATTGACCGTCGGAATTTGGTGTGACCGTGTGTAGGCAACACAGTTTGAGCGGAATTCCAATGGGAAAACCATCAGAGCTTTATCCGACGAGAATTCCGACCTTGTGTACGCGGCATTAGGAGAGTGCAGGAACCTTTTTCTGTGTCAAGTCACATGACAAGTCGCACTGGTGTGAACCAGGGCTAATTGAACAAGCTGAAGTTAGAAGCTGATTGGTTACTTTGCACAGCTGCACTAGATTCTGTGTGCTTAAAGTATTAGCAAGTCTCTCCCTATAATTTTTAACATTTTAAAATGATTTCCAGGGAAATTTTACTACTGTAAGGCCCCTTTCACACTGGGACGGTTTTCAGGCGGTACAGCGCTAAAAATAGCGCCTGAACACCGCCTGAAAAAAACCGGCCCCATTCACTCCAGTGTGAAAGCCGGCGTGCTTTCACACTGGAGCGGTGCACTAGCAGGATGGCAAAAAAAGTCCTGCTAGCAGCATCTTTGGAGCAGGATAGGAGCGGTGTATTCACCGCTCCTATACTGCTCCTTCCCATTGATTTGAATAGGACACCGCGGTAATACCGCGACAATACCGCCGCAAAGCGCCACTACGGCGGCGCTCTGCGGGGGATTTTAACCCTTTTTCGGCCACTCGCGGGGGGTAAAACCGCTCCGCGAGCAGCCGAATCCCGCGGGCAAAACGACGGTAAAGCAGCGCTAAATATAGCGCTGCTTTACCGTCACCGCGGCTCCCGCCCCAGTGTGAAAGGGGCCTAACTGATTGAGGATTATAATGAAGATTGATATATATGTCGGTTTCCGGTGCGCGATATACTACGTCACTAAGCCGACTACTCGATTCGTTAGCGTTCGTGAGTTCCGTCTCCAGGCGTCTCGTGGTTTGTTCCCGTTCGAGGTTTTGTACAACGCATCTGGCTCGGCTGCCACAGGTAGGGGTCTCGTTTGACCTGCATTTCACTTATGATCGTTAGATGTCTTGTCACGAATCTCGTTTCCAATACGTACGAGTCATTCGTTAGTACCCATACGTGGCACTCGCACCGCTATCTGCTAAAACAGTAGCCGGTCGCCCACGCATTACCACAGATTCGGAATCAGTCGCAGTAGCATTTCACCATTTACCTTAAAACAGGTAGACATCGTATCCTCACCTCGGTGTCATGCACCGTGGGCAAACTCGTTGTCGCTCGCAACTCCGACACAACGATTCGTGTCCCCGGCATAGCCGAAAACGATCATACATTTCAGCCATTTCACGATTATGTACCAACACTCCGGTTCGAATCTATCCGCATCCGATTCGTCCCGGTGTTTCCCAGCAGTTGGGCCCCATTTCAGTACATGCTCCAGGGTGCGGTCGCTTCTAGTCGCAATTTTTCGACTCACCGGTCGAAAAACACCTATTTTATGGCAATCGTTCCGCTGTCACGTATTACGTTCCGATTCGAGTCTAGTCGCACCCCGGTGCCTCGATTCGTACCGGCATGCCCCAGGTGCTTCCAGGCCCCATTTCAGTACGTGCTCCAGAGTCTGGTCGCTACCAGTCGAAAAAGTTTTAGGCTCACCGATCAACGCCTCTGTCACGAGAAACATTTCACCTCACGAATCACGTCTCGATTCGAAACCGGTCGCACCCTCGTGTACCGGTTTCCCCTCCGACGTACCCCATGTTTGTCGGCCCCATTTCAGCAACCACTCCTAAGTCCGTTCGTCGTCGGTCTTAAGTCTCGACCGACCGCTCCGCACCTCAGACACATGTAGAATGGTTCCCTTCATTCTCGCTGTCACAGTCCGCACTCCGATTCGAATCCAGTCGCACTGTGCGCCGATTCGTTCCGATGTGCCCCAGATGTTCGTTGGCCTCATTTCAGTACATGCTCCAGAGTCCGGTTCGTTGGCAGTCGCGGCTCGACCGTTTCGTACTTCTCTCATGCCAGTCAGTTCGCTGTCACATAATACGTCCGGATTCTAATCCAGTGGCATCCACCATGCATCGATTCGTCTCGACGTACCCCAGTTGACTTGGCCTCATTTCATCCTGATTTCTCGATCTGTATTAACACCACTCTTGCGCCTACAACGTGGCACAAACATTTCTCATTTCACTTCACATGGAACTGTCACAGCAAAAAAAACAGTCCAAGTTCAGTAGGTCCACCCTGCAACAGGTTGGACGGTATTTTCTCCAGGTAAAATATAGAGACACGCCGTGTACACACGTCCACGTACGTGCGTACACTTATCCTTTTGAAAGCACAACAGCTGGGTACGCATGTTTACACAGAAAGAGAAACAGTCTTGGCTTATCTCATCCCCTAACAGGTTCGGTCGACCATCTTGCGACCTCAGAAGCCACTAGATATCGCCTTAGGGTACAACCCATCTAAGAGCCATGTCTCAAGCGGGCAGCGAGGACCTCACCGCCACCCTGTCACCTTCCCCAGGGTCTGTAAGCGACAGAGGCCAGTCCCTCAGGGGGATGGACCATCCCCAGGCTGACGGCAGAACTAAGACGCAGGGGTGTGCCGTTCCCTGCCACGGCCAGGATGGCAGAGCTTTTCAGGCTCCTCTTCCCTCCTCCTCCTGCCACAGCCGGGCCCCTCACCCAACAAACTTCCCTCCAGTCTATATCCGCGGCTATAGCACAACTCCACACCATGGTGTCGGCCTTGGCGAACACAGTCACCGATGTCCAAGCCAGAGTGACTCTCCTGGAAGCTCACCCGGCTCCAGCTGTCCCTGACCCTGCCGCAGTTCAGCCTCTAGCGTCAGTCGCCACTGGTACAGCAGGGACAAGTCCCGTTGTCTGCCCAGCACACCTGGTTCCAGCCGGCATAAAGAAGGACATACTGGATGGCAAGGACGTCAACCTCGCCTCCCTACTCATATCGGTCCACGACCTAGCTGAGAACGAGGCCTATGCCCGGGGAGATGTCTCGGTGGTCCTCAAAGCTAAGGACCCTAGACTTAACCGCAAATTGTCCGTCTCAGAATTTGCGTTAACCTTTGGGATGCTTAGAGACGTCATATGCTTAGCTTCCCCCGGCAGAAGGGAAGAGCTGGACTTGTATCTCCACACCGTGATAGACCTGGGCTACAAGTACGGTGGGTTCTCCTTCTACGACTATCATCGGTCCTTTTCCGCAAAAGCAGCTGCCAGGATGGCGCAGTTTCAGTCACCCACGGACTGGAGCCTAATGGACACAGAATTGTTCTGTTGCCATTTTGCCGGTCTGCGCTTACCATAGTGCGCAGTCTGCCAATCCTCCACGCACACCGCCACCTGGTGCTCCAATGTAGCAGACAGCCGCTCGGTCGAGTTTCCCGCGACCTCGGCTTCAGCTCAAAACCCGCCAGCGCTGACACAGAAACCCCAGGTTGACAAGTTCAGACGCCCCGTACGGACCAAGGAAGGAGCGGCCATCTGTAATAATTATAATTACGGCTCGTGCAACTTCAGCCAATGCAGGATGCTCCACGTGTGCGTCGTATGCCACAGGGCGCACCCGAAGAATTTATGCGAGGTCAAGCAGAAAAACCTATGACTGAGCCGCATAAACAGCCTGTGACTCACACCCCACCCCCTCACTAGCCACATTCCTCATACAAGGATTCACGGCGGGCTTTCACACCAGCCTCGTCTCCCTGCCCCACACTACCTACGAGTGTAAGAATCTCAAGTCAGCAGCCACCGACGAGCAAGCCATAGATGAACTACTCCTAGCCCAGCTAGAGCGAGGTTTCATCATAGGTCCCTTCACACAACCTCCCTTCAACACCTGGAGAGTCAGCCCTATTGGGCTTGTCAAGGGCAAGTTCTCAAATAAAGTCTGTTTGGTGTACGACCTGTCTGCGCCTCATTCTTGCCACGTCCCCAGCCTCAACTCCCTGAAGTATGCCTCTGTCGACATGGCAATCCAAGCCATCCTCAAAGCAGGCACAGGTGCCTGGCTGTCCAAGGCCGACATCTCAGACGCCTTCAAGCTTCTGCCTATTCACCCGTCCCTTTGGTGTTGACACGGTATCAAGTGGAGAGACAGCTACTACTTCGCTACCAAGCACATGTTTGGCTCCAAAAGCAGCCCCTGGCTCTTCGACACTTTTGCTCAATCCCTTACCTGGATTCTCCTACACAAGGCCCAATGCCGAGAAGTCATCCACTACCTGGATGACTTCTTGCTAATAGAGCAGCCCAACGTGTCACCAGTAGACCTTGACAAGTTGAGAGTCGTCTTCACAGAACATCAATGTCCCCATAGCCGAACACAGGGTCGACGGGCCCACACACTCCATCACCTTCCTCGGAGTTGTCTTGGACACTTGCTCCATGCAGGCCAGTCTCCCCCTCGACAAGTTGACTCGCATCAGGGCAGTTCTTCGGGACTTTACCCGCACGAGAGGGTGCACAAGACGACAGCTCCAGTCACTACTTGGCATGCGAATCATTCCTCAAGGTCGTTCCTTTGTCTCACGGCTGTTAGTCTACCTATCACAGGCACAAGACCCCGATCAGATTCTCCGCCTGGACGCCGCGGCCATAGCAGACCTAGCGATGTGGGAAGAGTTCCTTTCTTCATGGAACGGAATATCCATGTTCATTCCGACCATCTTACCCCTCTCACCACAAGTGGTGACAGATGCTGCGGCCTCCACGGGCTTTGCAGCCATTTTTGGCCACCATTGGTTCGCTGGCCCTTGGCCTCCGCAGATTCTGTCAATCCCTGGGTTCAGCCGGACTTCCCCCCCTTTTTCGAACTCTACCCAATCGTGGCAGCCGCCAAACTTTGGGGTCACAACTGGACCGGACAGACGGTAAACTTCACGACGGACAACCAGGCCACGGCAGACATCGTTAACAAAGGCAGGTCCAAGTCACTCTTGGTGATGTCCTTCTTACGCAGGCTGGTCCAGCTGTCGCTACGGCTCCAGTTCAACATCCATTGCTCTTACATCCCAGGTAAATACAACTCGGCAGCAGACGCGCTGTCACGCTTTAACATCATCTCCTTCTTCCGGCAGGGCCCAGAAGCCGACCGGGAGTCCGCCCCTATCCCCGCTTGGTCTCAGCTAACCCTAGACTAGACCAACACCTACGTGGGGCCACCCAGCTCATCAACCAGTCCCTGTCTTACAACACACTCAAAGCCTACCACGCAGCCTGGGACATGTTCAACAAGTTCTTAGCTACCAATGCCGTGTTGACACCAACAGACAACAGGCACATTCTGGCCTTCGTCTCACATTGCCACACACAGTTAAACCTGTCCTACAACACTATCCGGCTGTACCTAGCCAGCGTACAGCACTTTCTGGCTCTCCAAGATCCCACTAGACCGTCTGTCTTCTCGTCCCACGCCGTTCGAGCCGTCCTGCGCGGCGTCCAGATAAAGCAACCAGCAAGCAGAACCAGACGTCGCCCCATTACGAGTGCCATCTTCCGCGAGATGTCCGCCATACTCGCCGGTTCCCCTTTTGGTGTCCTCGCCAGCCAGGTCATACAAGCCGATATCTACCTGGCCTACTATGGCTTCCTACGTCCCAGCGAGTTCACCTGTAACAGCTTGACCAGCCAAACCCTGTGCAGATGCCACCTAGTTCGCCATCAAGACCACTTCGTGCTCCACCTCAGCGTCTCCAAGACCCAGCAAGCTGGCCACGGGGTAGACATCCATCTCTACAGAACTGGCAATTCCTGGTGCCCAGTGGCCGTGCTCAATCGCCTGCTCTCACTCCTACCAGAACAAAGGAACACTGACCCCCCCCCCCCCTTCTACCTTTTCCAGTCAAACCCCTAAGCACCTACCAGTTCATGACACACGTATGGATTCTCCTCCGCAACCTACGCCTCAACCCAGCGAATACTCCGGTCACTCTTTCCGGATCAGAGCCGCCTCAACAGCCTCACAGCATGAGGCCCCAGACCACATCAACCAGAGGCTCGGCAGATGGAAGTCAGCCTGCTTCACCCGGTATATACCTGACCCACAGGTGGAAATGTCACAGGCCTTTGCCCAACTCACGCAGTGAACCAAGTTAATAAACATCTTCAAACCCTACCTCAGTTTTTGCCCCCTTATTTTGGCACACCGTCCATTAGACCAAGGCACACTTCAGGTCCCCCTTTTCATGTTGAAGATCTTATGGTAAAGTTATCCCTCCTCAGACACGTATCGGCCATAGGGCTTCAACCATAAGTTGGAAGGCCAACGTGGTGGCCTGAATTTATGGGAGGAGCCCGGGGGTATTTAACCGGCCCACTCGCCTGTGGTCTTTGTCGGTTTCCGGTGCGCGATACCCACCCTCCCATTCCCCTTTCAAGGGCATTCCTCACAAACATTACCCTCATCATACACTCATTTCTAATCTGGGTATGCCCCCTTATTTTGGCATACCGTCCATTAGACCAAGGCACACTTCAGGTCCCCCTTTTCATGTTGAAGATCTTATGGTAAAGTTATCCCTCCTCGAACCAGAACGTACAGGATATTTCACAGCTAGAGGTAGTTGAACAAATGAAATACTTAGGCATATATATAACAAGGAACCCTAACAATTACATAAATGATAATATAGTACCGCTTTTAGCTAGATTTAAAAGTAAAATTGCAATCTGGAGACGTCTCCCATTGTCGATCGCAGGGAGGTGTAACCTAATCAAAATGGTATGGCAGCCACAGCTTCTGTACCTGCTGCATAACTGTCCAATATGGATAGATAAAAAATGGTTCAGAAAGATAGACATGTTGTTTAGGGAACTTATATGGAAGGGAGGTCAGCCTAGGATTGGGTTACAAACACTACAACTAGCAACAAGAAAGGGAGGAATGGCAGTACCGCATCCACGGAGCTACTTCCTAGCAGCCCAACTGCAACATCTAGGAACTATGACAGGAGGAAGCAACAAGGAATTAATGATTGCAGGAACCCCGCACAAATCAATAGTAGAAGCCCTTGAGGCAAATTCCTTTCTTTACAGAATCCCCACGGTGAGACTGGCCTTAAAAGTGTGGAAGGCAGTAAAAGTAGTAAAAGGGTTAGAGGGTATGACAAAATATGCCCCCCTCTGGAATAATAAAAACTTACAGGAAGTAGAAAAGATAGGGAAAATTAGAGAGTGGGAAATAAAAGGGATAGATAAGTTGGCACAGATGTACGAGGGCAAGGTATTGAAGACATTTACAGCACTGCGAGCGGAATATGATATACCTAAACATTCCTTCTATAAATATCTACAAATTAGACACGCTTTAAATAGTCAATTTAAGAATCAAGATCCAATTTGGAACAACTCTCCAGTGTATCAAAGAATAGGCTCCCAAAACAAGAGTAGAGGATTTATAGCAGAAATTTATTCACACATATGCGAAGGTAGCATAGAAAATCCAGAACAGCTTAAGTGTAGGGGGAAATGGGAGAAAGAATTTGGAACGTTCTCAGATGAACAGTGGCTGAGGATATTGGAGAAAGGACACGTGGTATCGGTCTCGCCTGCTCAGAAGGTCTCATATTTGATGCTGTTACACAGGACATACTATACACCTAAGAGACTATATGAGTTCGGATTGAGAACAGATGCCAGGTGCCCTAGGTGCCAGGATACTGGGGATTTAGCACATATGGTATGGAAGTGCCCAAAACTGCACCGTTACTGGACTGAAATCCTTAACATCCTGAACACCGTATTAGAAGTTAGACTGGAAATGAACCCCAGACTGTGTATAATGGGATTGGATGAGGGGATAAATGGTGGTCCCTCTGTAATCAACGCTGTGATGAGAGGCTTGTTCCAGGCGAGAAAATTAATAGCGCAGAGGTGGCAGGCTGAGAAACCCCCAACGGTAGGAGAATGGAAAAGGTTAACAACAGAAACAGTATGGAAAGAAAGAACAGTGTATATAAGGAGAGGAAATCTGAGAGAGTTTGAAGCTATGTGGAGACCATGGTTGGATAAATTGGAAAATCCACTATGAGGTGGGGGAGAGAGAGGGAGAGGGAATAAGCCGGGTGTCAAGAGGGAAGGTTGGGAAGGATAAAAGGGACTAAAGGTTGAAGGGTACTCCTTGCAAAGTGTGAGAAGTGGAACTTTTTTCTTTTTTTTTAAATGTATGTACTATGTAAGTAAAGAATGTATTTTGTATAATAATGAAGAAAATAAATAAAGATTATATAATTTAAAAAAAAAAAAAAAAAAAAAACAAAACAAAAAAAAAAAAAGTTATCCCTCCTCAGACACGTATCGGCCATAGGGCTTCAACTAATATTTATATATATATATATAGAGATATATATATATATATAGATATAGAGATAGAGAGAGAGAGAGAGATATATATATATATATATATATAGCACCATGACACCATATTGTATAAATAATAAAAAAACAATGATGACATTTTCCAAACTGGATGAAACCATATATATATATATATATATATATATTTCCTGACAGGCTCCATGGCAGCATACGTGTGGGTTGACCACGCCTCCATAACTACCACTCCCTATAAATTTCAGCTGTGAGCTCCTAGCCGGGTTTCTTTTTTGTCCTCCTCCGTAGGACCATATGTTTTGGTTCGCCTACCTGAAGACGATGTCCTACGATCATGATCGGCTCAACGATATGGTGTCACGTCCCTCCGATAAGCCTTGACTGTTAGCAGGGTATGGAGTGTATTGCAGAGTAAGCGCTGAAGAGCTGGAATCATGTCTACTATTGGAAAGACAAGCGCGCACAGGCCTGTTGTGCCTAAGCAGCGAATGGCTCCCTGTGCGTTCCAACCGCCTCTCCCTCTTACTTCCGGGTTCCGTCTGCGTTCTGCGCATGCGTGGCCCCGGAACGAAAGCAAGGCCTGGTTTTGCGCATGCACACCAGGATCACGAGCCTGGTGTGGCCGTGACGTCATGCAGCGCCAATTTTAAAAGCCTGGGGAGGCCTGCAGATCTCGGGAATGATCGTGGGCATATCGGCGACTTCCCTGAGCACCTGCAGAGCCTACCGCAGCTAAGTGCAATTTCAGATGGGTCTGAATTTTTGCCTTTCTCCCTTGCTGATATCTGATGCATTCTCTGTTCCACATGCAGTGTATTCGATATCAGTCATGGACTCTTCACTGCCTCCTGGTGGCCAATCTTCTCGCAGCAGGTAAGATTTGGAAACTGTGTTTTTCCTTTACTTTGCCTGCTGGGGGGAAGAGAGTGGAGTGTAGGGCATTATTCCTGACCTTGTGCCTTTCTCTCTATTTCTGTCTTTCCCTCTTTTTCTCAGCCCTTCTAGGTCTGACCAACGACAAAGTAATTCCTGCAGAAGGAGCTGGTCTCCTAAATCACACCACCGGCCCTCCTCCTCTGGTTCTAGACTCCATGGTTCCTCCTCCAAGTCCAAGGACCATAGTAGAGGCTCTCCTGACCCCCCCCCCCTTCATCTCACAGTAGGGGCCCAGAGAGATCATGTTGGGGATGCAGGACCCCAGTTCCTGCCAGCAAGTCTCTCTGTGACCGCTGTTTCTCTAAAGCAGCTAATGAGAGAGAAGGTGCAGACCAACACCTGGAAACACAAATTAAGCGGGTCATGAAAGAGTCGCTACAGGAGAAAGATGCTGGAAAGCCTTGTAATTCCCCTCCAGATCCACTGATTTCCCTGTGAGGAGAGGGACAAGTCCATGAGACATGGGAGTCTTCCCAACCTAGTCACTAGTCAGCCCCCCCTTCAGATAGTGGGTCAGAAGCAGATGATCCTGGCATGGGATTTGAATACGCCTTGGTTCCTTCTTTGGTGAAAGCTGTTAAAGCTCTGAATTGGGAAGACCCAGTAATTTCTCCTCCTAAACAGAGAAAAATGTTCAAACGGCTCAGTAAGGAGCATCAATATTTTCCCTTTCTCACTGAAGTAGGAGCCATCATTTCTGAAGAATGGGGCAAGATGGATAGAAAAAGTACTATGCTATCTAAAATCTCAAAACTATACCCTTTCAAGGAAGAAGAGGTTAAACACTTTGAGTCAGCTCCCTTGGTGGATGCTGCATTAATGAGACTTGTTGGGTACGTGACTCTTCCTCTCGAAGCTACGGTCTCATTCAAAGATCCTTTGGAGAGACGGATTGATTCCGACCTGAAACAGATTTATTTGACAGCAGGCACAGTTTTTAAACCTGTCCTGGCCTTAGCAGCAGTCTCTAAAGCCTTAGAGACATGGTCAGACAATGTGAACGAGTCTCTAAGAGGTATCTCTGAAGAGGTAGCCAAGGGTTCCCCTATTCAGGAGATCAGGCTGGCCTCCACCTTTCTGGGGGAGGTCTCTATTGATGTTATTCGCCTAGTGGCCTGGGTGATGTCAGTGGTTACCACCTGTCGGGCCTTGTGGCTCCGACCCTGGTTGGCGAATCCAGCTTCTAAACAAGATTGGTGCCGCATTCCCTTTGAGGTTACTTTCCTCTTTGGCAACAAGCTTGATAGCGCCATAACCCAGGCCATGGGTAGTAAGTCGGGGTTCCTCCCTCAGGATAGGCATTTACAGAACCACAAACGCAACTTTTCAAGAACACAGAATACCGATCTTGCAAGGGAAGCATGCAGCTACAGGCATGGTCGTGAATTTACAAGATCTTGGAAATCTAGGCAGTCCTCTTTTAAAAAGCCCACAAAGGGGGCTTCCTCTGGTAATCAAGATTCCACTAAGTCCTTTTGAAATTGGGCCCGCTCAAACATGTCAGGTGGGGGCTCGCCTTCTTCACTCCGGCATGTTTGGGCAGCCTCAATTCGGGATTTCTGGACCGTCAAGACGGTCTCCTCAGGCCACACATGGGTGTTCAACAGCACTCCCAGACTAAGATTTATGCCTACAAATCTTCCAAGTTCAGAGGAAAAGACACAAGTTCTTTTAGTTTACGTAAGCTCTTTATTGGTTCAAGGCGCAGCCATTCCTGTTCCAGATGGCAAACGAGGCGAAGGCATGTATTCGCCTCTATTCTTGGTGCATAAGAAGAACGGCACATGGAGGCCAATCATAGACTTGACTCATCTCAACCGTTTTTTCCGAAAGGAAAAATTCAAGAGAGAATCACTATTAACAATTCAGCAGTCAGTCCATCCAGGGGACTGGTTGGTGTCAATAGACTTGAAAGATGCCTACTCTCATGTTCCAGTGGCAGCAGACTTCCAAAAGTTCCTTCGCTTTGCAGTAGGCGATCAACACTTACAGTTTACCTGCCTTCCATTTGGTCTCACGACATCAACTCGGGTGTTCTCCAAGGTTCTGTTAGCTGTTGTTGCTCTGCTCCGAGTCAAAGGAGTTGATCTTCACCACTATTTAGATGACCTCCTCCTTTTAGCCCAGGACAATGGTCAACTTCTAGAGCACAGAAACCTAGTAATTGCCACTCTCCAAGAGTTTGGGTGGCTCCTGAATTTGCAGAAAAAAGTCATCTGAATCCATTTCAGTCTCTTGTATTTCTAGGTGCCCATTTCAACACGATGGAAGGCACCATCTCGTTATCCGAGGAGAAGATTGTGGTGATCTGGGACAGGATCCGCTCAACCCTCGCTTCCTCTCACCTGACCGCTCTTCAATGTCTGAAGGTGATTGGCACCATGGTAGCCACCATTCCCATGGTGAAGTGGGCACAAACGTCCATTCCAAAAAGGGTTTCTCCAACAATGGGATTCTCCCAGCAAGAGTCAGCGTACCCTTCTCACTCCATCCACAAGAGTGTCTCTCCTCTGGTGGCTTCAAGGGAAAAATCTCTGCAACTGCCATTCGATCCTTCCCATCACATGGGTTACAATAATCTCAGATGCCAGCAATCGGGGCTAGGGTGCTCATTGCCTATTGGACGTGGCTCAGGGCAGATGGAATTCATCATCTCAAATCCAATATACTGGAGCTGCGGGCAGCCTTTCAGGTGCTCAGGTCCTTCCACCATCTGATAGAGAACTCCTCAGTGATGCTCTGGTTGCACAATACAACCGCGGTGGCTTACATGAGGAAGCAAGGTAGAACTCGCAGCTGGTCTCTCTTACGATAGGTGGAGCCAATCATGAATTCCAGGGGTTCAGAATGTACAGGCGGATCTCGTGTTCAAATGGACAACGAGTGGTCCCTACACAAAGAGGTGTTCAAATGGCTCATAACACTGGGAGTGTCTTAAGAAGTGGAACTCTTTGCATCCCCATGCAATTACAAGCTGACCAAGTATTTGAGGTTCAGGGGTCCCCAAGCCTATGGGATAGATGCCCTCACGGACCAGTGGAGGTTCAGCAAGGCGTATGCCTTCCCTTCGGTACCTGTGATACTCCAGTTTCTCTGCAGGCTCAGGACAGAGGAGGTGGAAGTCATAGCAGTAATACCGTTTTGGCCCAACATGCCATGGTTTCCCCTCTTAACACTCCTCAGTTATCGAGACTCAATTACTCTACCTCTCAAGCCTAGAAGTTGGGTCCCAGCACTGAACCTTGGGGTACACCACTGATAACCTTAGACCATTCAGAGTAAGACCCCTTTCCCACTGGGGCGGTGGGGGCATCGGTAGTAAAGCGGCGCTATATTTAGCGCTGTTTTAGCGGCGCTATTCAGCCGCTAGCGGGCGGTTTTAACCCCTGCTATCGGCCCAAAAAGGATTTGCAGCGCCACTGCAGCGGCGCTTTGCCGGCAGGTTTGCAGCGCTGCCCCATTGTTTTTAATGGGAAAGGGCGCTTTAGGAGCGGTAAATAAACGGCTCCTACAGCACTCCAAAGATGCGGCTTGCAGAACTTTGTCGGTCCTGCAAGCGCACCGCTCCAGTGTGAAAGCCCTGAACACACAGCTTCTGATATTTGCAACAGGATATCAATACAAAGACTCCGTCATACAAGATAGGTTCACAGTGCCATGGAATTTTCTGTTTGATCTTTGTCTCTCTCTGTCCTTGAATATAAAGGTGCTTCTGAAAATTTGGACAGAACACGTCCATGCCATACAGGTTCTTTCCACCTACTGAGAAGGCCTTGGCTTGCACACCGTTTCTGGTCAAATTAAATCTTTTATGACAAGGTCAGTGACAGCACCCCAATCCAATATGAGACTAGATTATTCCATAGCTAGGCTATTAAAAGTAGACTAGAGGTGCAGTGATTCTTATCCGAGGTTGTTCAGACCTTGGTGACCAGAAGATCATCCATGAACGCTACATACGAGAGGATATGGGAAATTCTTGTTCCCGCTGCGGGACTTAGGCTTGGATCTGAGAGCACTTTTTGCTCCGATGGTTTTATTTCCATTGAAGTACCTAACGGTAAAACTAGTTCTTCTAAAAGTAACTATTTCAGACAGAAGGATGTTGAAGATTGCAACACTTTTCTGCAAGGCCCTTTGGTGTCTTTTTTTTTTTTACCAGAAATAGTGATACTATGTCTAGCTATAAAGTTACATTTTAAAGTGGTATCCAGTTTCCAGCAAAACTGGGAAGTAGTCCTGAATTTTCACACGAGAGTCACTGAGTGCACAGCAGGAAGACTTCAGTTTCTTACACATGGTTAACTTACTAACAGTGTACTTGGTCAAAAGAGGAAAGTGGACAATCTTTTAATTTAGCCATCAGGTCCTCAAGAGTCATCCACTTTTGGGTTACCAGGGCGATTAGATTGGCATGCAGGAAGTAGGCCTTTCTGCTCTGAAACAATTGCAAGCTTATTTGACTAGAGGGGTGGCAGCCTTTGGGGCAGTTATGTCAGGATTGCTTCGAAGATGCATGTAAGATGGCTAGCTTGAAGGTCTTGTGTGGCCTTTATTCAACCTTTACAAACTAAATGTGCGGTCAGCAAGTTTGGGATAAGAGAGATCCATTCTTTTTGGCTTTAGCAGCTTTTCTTTGATTGTCAGTGTCTCTTTTAATTTGTTCTCTACCACCCATTTATTCAGCTATGGTATATACCATTGTGTGCTGACGGAAAACGGAAAAACGTTATCAAATACTTACCATAAAAAAAAAAAGCAGGCGGTCAAATATTATTTTCCCTCACTGTATACACTCTCTGTACACTATTACACCCAGGAGAGGAATGAAGAATACACTCTGTACAGTATACACTCAGGAGAGGGAGGAGGTATACACTCCCTGTACAGTATACACTCAGGAGAGGGAGGATGTATACACTCTCTGTACATATACACTCAGGAGAGGAGGATGTATACACTCTCTGTACATATACACTCAAGAGAGGAGGATGTATACACTCTGTAGAGTATATGCCTGGGATAAGGCGGCCATGTATGCTGTGTATGGTATACATTTAGGAAAGGGAAGACATGTATACTCTGTACAATATACATTTAGGAGGGGGTAAACATATATACCATGTACAATACACATTAATCATTGCAGTTTATTCCCAGTGATCCTCTGTTATCTCTATTGTTAGCATTCCTTCCTGCCTGTTGCACACATGATCCTCTCTGTCCCAGGCAATACGCGCCAGTTTAGAGTTACATTTGGCTGGCTCTGTTCGCTGTCCGGATCTGATTCTAGGGCTCAACAAATTGCATTCCAAGGATTATTTAAAAGCCAGTGTAAGAAAAAGAAATGTTCATTAGTGCTGGAATTTAGAAATGAACTAAATGCGCTGGTCTCCATAGAAACATCTCCGTCTGAGTAACCTGGGCAGGCGAGATCACTACGGTGCACAGCTTCCCAAGTCTATTCTGGATCTGCCAGTGTACACTACAGAGATCAATGAAGCTTCATGAGCAGCACTTCCCTGTGTTATACAGACACTGGGCTAATTATACATGCAACTAACAAACCAGATTTTAATTGCCTTTGAAACAATTTCACAAGTTAGCGGAAATATATATATAGTAACATAAAGGCCTGGGGGTATACTGAAATCCCTGGTGACATCAGACATACTGTAGCTACAATATGCTACACTCTCTATAGACCTAGACTAACATTGTTATAGAATGAGGTTCATATAAAGGGTGGAAATTGTTAGATTCCTTCTTTTATCATTTTTTTTTCTTTCACAATTTGATTTATAAATCTTTTTTGGGGATCACATTAACCATTCCCAATTATTAATTTCTTCACTTTCAAATGACATTCTTTTATAATTTTTTCAGATTCACCACTTTGACAAATCTGTGAAATTGGAAGATGGTGAACAAAATCTCTAGTATTAGCACAGTCCTACAAAAGTGACGGCAGTATTTACTTTTAGCGTACGACTCTGCTTAGTATAATGGCAACTAATAAATTCACATATCCCGAATATACTGTATGTCAAGCATTCTAGGAGAACAATCATGGTAATCATTTAGCAGGACAAAAAAATATATAAAAATCCTAAACCACATCTAAGAGGGCAGACATTTCCGTGACCACATTTAGGACAGACATTTCCTGACTTCAATGGAAAAACGCCCCCTGTTGACTTCAATGGAAAAACACCTGCTTGTGTGTCCAATACAAAATCATGTCCCGTTGACTTCAATGCAATAAATGCCCCTACTGACTTCAATGCAAAATTGTGTCCCATTGACTTCAATGCAAAAATGCTAGCCACATTAATTAACGTGACTCTTTGTCTCTCTCCTCTCCCTGGCTGATAGCTATAGCGGGAGGGGCCGAGAACTCCCGCTGACATCAGCCGGGTGGGAAAGAGAGCCTAGCTGTCACGTGAGCTGTCACGTGAGCGCTGGGAGACGCTCTGAGAAAAGGTAGAAATCGGCACAGTTTTCATACAGCACAAACAGAGGGATACATATCGTTATAGAACTGATGGGATGGTACAAATATAATATTGTTTTTTTTTTTTAAAGCAGCAGGAGCAGAAGGGCGGGCAGTGTCTCAAGAACAGGCAGAAAGGGAGGGGGAGTGGACGGGGGAGAGCAGAACTGCGGATGACAGAGGTACGTAAACTGACCACGGTGTCAGGGGTTAGCAGCCATGATAAACCGTTGTTAGTTTACAGGGGGGAAGGCAGAACCAGCCAGGTATTTAGGTTATACAGGGGGCCAAATGACACAGCACAAGCACTGTGCGGTTATTCATGCTTTTTTTTTAGGGTAACAAACACTTCAAGTCAAAATTTAGCAGAACAAAAATATCAGAAATCACAACAAGAGGGATATTCTAATCAGACCACAGCTTTGCAGTTGTAACATGTTATACTTACCACCTCTGTGCAAGGGTTTTGCACAGAGTGGCCAGATCCTCCTCTTCTGGGGTCCCTCAGCAGCGCTCCTGGCTCCTCCTCTTCTCGAGTGCCCCCATGGAGAGCCGCATTCCATGGGGGCACTCACGAGTCTTGCTGCTGCGTCCATTGACACAGACAGCAGGACTTGGCACCGCCCCCAGCTCCCGTGTCACTGGATTTGATTGACAGCAGTGGGAGCCAATGGCCCCTGCTGCTATCAATCTATCCAATGAGGACCCGAGACAGCAGTTGGAGCTGCTGTGCTCGTTCTCGTCGCTGGAAAGATCCGTTTCAGGTAAGTAAAAGGGCTCTGGGGGTCAGCTGCAGCACGGAAGGTTTTTCACCTTAATGCATAGAATGCATTAAGGTGAAAAACACTGAGACTTTACAACCCTATTAACTCTGCTAGGCTCATGAGGCAAATTAACAGACTATAAAGGTATAATTATACACAGTAAGGTTGCTGGAGAAGTCAGAGCTATGTGCCATTTAGATGTCTAACAAAGCCAGAAATGTTTATTAAATAATTCTTGCAAACTGCATGGCAAATCTCTGTTCATTGGTAGACTTAGCAGAGAATATTCCTCCTGCAAAGGTGAGATAATATTCACAATAAAACAAATCCTGTTACCGGTACTTGTGACAACAGGAGAAAGTAGTACAGGCAGCGCCTCACACAATAGAATATATTCTATACATAGAAGACATCTATCAATGGAGAATCTAAAGGGACATTGCTCTATTTACACTACTTGTCACAAAATTAGAAAGAGTTCCCCCTTTTAAGTAGGAGAGGCTGATTATATGACAATAAATGTATAAGTGTAATCATTTTTATTGTAGCTGTAATAATGCGTATGCAGGATATTGAACACTGACATCAGATTATGTTATTCTATGAATTTAATAAATTCAGCACAGATGTAACACACCAGGGCTTTACATATATAGGTGATAAAAATAGATGAATCTGTATCAGACTAAAAATATTAAAGAAAATTAGTGAATCTTTTCATTTAATTAGGGATGTTTGTAAAATAACCGATTATACTGAAAGCGCGAGATACGTCAACATGATACAATTAGCAGAGATGTAAATACATCATGGGACATCATACAGCACTCCCTCCCAATATACTCAGGATTGCAGTGATTCTATATGAAATACGTAGAGCACATGGACAGTATCTCACAAAAATGAGTACACCAGTCACATTTTTGTAAATATTTTATTATATCTTTTCATGTGACAACACTGAAGAAATTACACTTTGCTACAATGTGAGTAGTGAGTGTACAGCTTGTATAACAGTGTAAATTTGCTGTCCCCTCAAAATAACTCAACACACAGCCATTAATGTCTAAACCGCTGGCAACAAAAGTGAGTACACCCCTAAGTGAAAATGTCCAAATCGGGCCCAATTAGCCATTTTCCCTCCCGGTGTCAAGTGACTAATTAGTGTTACAAGGTCTCAGGTGTGAAGGGGGAGCAGGTGTGTTAAATTTGGTGTTATCGTTTTCACTCTCTCATACTGGTCACTAGAAGTTTAACATGGCACCTCATGGCAAAGAACTCTCTGAGGAAAAAAAAAAAAATTTTGCTCTACATAAAGATGGCCTAGGCTATAAAAAGATTGCCAAGACCATGAAACTGAGCTGCAGCATGGTGGCCAAGACCATACAGTGGTTTAACAGGACAGGTTCCACTCAGAACAGGCCTTGCCATGGTCGACCAAAGAAGTTAAGTGCACGTGTTCAGCATCATATCCAGAGGTTGTCTTTGGGAAATAGACATATGAGTGCAGCCAGCATTGCTGCAGAGGTTGAAGAGTGGTGGGGCCGTCAGCCTGTCAGTGCTCAGACCATACGCCGCACACTGCATCAAATTGGTCTGCATGGCTGTCGTCCCAGAAGGAAGCCTCTTCTAAAGATGATGCACAAGAAAGCCCACATTCAGTTTGCTGAAGAGAAGCAGACAAAGGACATGGATTACTGGAACCATGTCCTGTGGTCTGATGATACCAAGATGGTGTCAATCGTGTGTGGAGGTAACCAGGTGAGGATTACATAGACAAGTGTGTCTTGCCTACAGTCGAGCATGGTGGTGGGAGTGTCATGGTCTGGGGCTGCATAAGTGCTGCCGGCACTGGGGAGCTGCAGTTCATTGGGGGAACCATGAATGCCAACATGTACTGTGACATACTGAAGCAGAGCATGATCCCCCTCCCTTCGGAGACTGGGCCGCAGGGCAGTAATCTAACATAACGACCCCAAACACACCTCCAAGATGACCACTGCCTTGGTAAAGAAGCTGAGGGTAAAGGTGCTGGACTGGCCAAGAATGTCTCCAGACCTAAACCCTATTGAGTATCTGTGGGGCATCCTCAAACGGAAGGAGGAGTGCAAGGTCTCCAACATCCACCAGCTCTGTGATGTTGTCATGGAGGAGTGGAAGAGGACTCCAGTGGGAACCTGTGAAGCTCTGGTGAACTACATGCCCAAGAGGGTTAAGGCAGTGCTGGAAAATAATGTCGGCCACACAAAATATTGACACTTTGGGCCCAATTTTGAAATTTTCACTTAGGGGTGTACTCACTTTTGTTGCCAGCAGTTTAGACATTAATGGCTGTGTGTTGAGTTATTTTGAGGGGACAGCAAATTTACACTCATACAAGCTGTACACTCACTACTTTACATTGTAGCAAAGTGTAATTTCTTCAGTGTTGTCACATGAAAAGATATAATAAAATATTTACAAAAATGTGAGGGGTGTACACACTTTTGTGAGATACTGTATGTTGATGCAGTGAGATTATATGGCAGTAAATTACTGTGACTATACAAAGAGCAAGTGCTGTAGAATAAGCTCACCTGTCGGACGGACAAAGATAACAGACATTGTAGCAATTTTTGGACGAAATGTGAGTAAAATTGGCGCCAACCTATAAATCAAAAAAATAGCAATAAAAAAGTGTGAAGCTGCCCCTTTATGTGAATAATCACTAAAAAAACAAAAAGGTAAGGCGCTACCACACGACTAAAACAATTAGTGAATAAAGAATACCATCAATAAGAAAAAGTCAATCAATAATGAAAATGAACAAAAATGTTGCAGCGCTGCCAAATCGCTTCGGCAGCGCTGGCCATTCGTTTAAATAGGCAGGTCGTTTTGGGAACGGTGTATACACCGCTCCCACACCGCCCCAAAGATGCTGCATGCAGGACTTTTATTCCCCTCCTGCAAGCGCACCACCCCAGTGTGAAAGCACTCGGGCACTTTTTTTGCGCTAAAACGCCTGAAAAGCACCCCAGTGTGAAAGGGGTCTAAAATTAATCTTAATGCACACAAACAATATATTACCCAATATATGGGTAAAACATAAAAGATGAGATTTTGTCAAGTAAATAGGTACTAAGCATGTCAAGCATAGACAAACGTTGGGACCCAATTGTCCATAGGCGATGCTTTTATCCACTTACAGTTAGCCATGAATGATGGACCTATTATTCCTCTCACCCTGGTGAGATACACAGTATGTGTGGCTCAATTATTGCTTTTGCATGTAGATGCACCCAATGCATGCATTTCCATTCTTATGCACATGTACATAAGAATAGGGGACTTTTTTAATTTTACTTTTTTTTTCATTTAACTTGATAGCTATCAAATAGGGGGCTGAAAGCCCCACTACATGATAGCATAGTAGAAATGACAGGTCTGCTTTACAAAGAGTCTCTATTATACCCCATTGGCATCTAACTTCAGCGTGTTCAATTAAGATTTGACAGAAAAAAATGGAAGCCGATTGGTTTCTATGCAGAGCTGCACCAGATTTTGTACTCTCCAGTTTTAGTAAATCAAACCCCCTAATGTCACCTATAGACCCCCACTGAAGCGGATTAAGCACAGATCCTGCTTGATTAGCTTCATCTCCAGCAATAGCAGCCAGGAAATAACTCCAAATCCGGAAGTGACGTAATACCAGCAAATGGATGTTTACCAATCTCCCTCAGTTCAACCCACCAACACCCGCCATGCCGATCATAGGCTCACAGGTAGGACAACAGACCACAGGATACACGGTTGGGGCAGTCTGGCAGAGCAGTGGTACCTTTGAGGAGTGTGGAAATTATCACTATAGCATGAATGTGTCTAAAACCTCTTGCTACCTGACGCTTTTTTAAGCGGTTGTATACCCACTTGATATTAATTTTACCTACAGGTAAGCCTTATAAAAAAAAAAAAACAAGCAAGGTTCTTCTCACTAAAAAAATAAACCGAAAGGCATTCCATCCACCATACTAAATAAGGTGTAAAGAACCAGAAAAGGAAGCAGTTACTCTGACACTCGTTGCACACTGGAGCACCAATCAATTGACCTCAAAAGAGACAATGAGTCCCACAGGAATGAACCTTCTGCCCAGAAGATAAATCTCAATCCTGTGCTCGTCTTCATTCAGATCACTCCAGGGACAGAAATAACCATCACAGTACTATATGTAAACATTCCCACACCTTGACAAAGATTTAAGATATCCCACGTTCCATTTCTCAGCAGCTGGGTGCAAGCTATTCATTCCCGTTACCAGCCCACTCTGTTAAAAGTTGAATTTCAGGTATGGATTTTGTTGCAGAGTTACATTGGTTCAGCTTGGACCAATATAAGTATGCAGGGGCCGTTCATTAAGGGCGCACAGGGCGCCTCCCCCGGCCATCGCTGCCTCCCCTATTCATGAGTCCGCCCCTTTTCAGGACACCAGCGCATGGATTCCAATGCGGAGGGGCTGTTTTTTTGAAGCACCGATTAGAGCCAGAGGCTCTAATAGACTTCAATAGAGCGCGAGCTCAGGCCCACCCAGGTGTGTTACAACAGCGAATCAATATTCACTGTTGTAACACTGATCCTCCTCCCGGCCAATCAGGAAGTGGGTTTTGACATCGGTCACCCGTTTGTCTGAAAGGACAGGCGATCCTATTGGACCCCCAGGAGGAGGAGGGGAGGAAACTCAGACATGAGCCAAGGTGATTGTTTGCCGCCCCCCCCCCAAAAAAAAAAGAAACACCAGCCTCTACTGTAAGAATGCATGCGCCATACCCATGGGACTGCTGTGGAAGCGGAGAATTACTGTAGTAGTCTCCATTATTACAGTGATTGTCACTGTTTTCCAGGTCTCCCTCCCTTGTGGTTATTATGCAGCAGGGCAGCTGCTCGCTCGGCATGGGTGCCATTCACAGAACACCCCAGAGCGTTGACATTTCATACCCCACCTCATCGAATCAGAGAATGCCTTGCATCCACTGAGAAAAATGAAAGGTGTTCTGTGAATGGTGCCCTGTGGTTACGTTGCAGCAGGGCAGGGGCTCAGCACAGGATCTGGAAGACAGAAGCAATCACTGTAGTAGGGGCAACTACTATATTTGTTTACTGCTTCTGTAGTTGAACAAAATATTATACATTATTTATACTGTATAGCGCCAACAGTTTCTGCAACACTTTACAAAATGAAGGGAGAAAGTAAAGGTACAATACAATAGAAATAGTGGGCCCTGAGCCTACAATAAAGTTTATCTCAAAGCAAAACCTTTTTTTTTTTATTTTTTAGCTTTGAACAGAGTGGAAATTTGAAAGCAAAAAAAAAAAAAAATCGCTAATATCGGGGTGCCCCCAGATTAGTAATAAAGGGGTAATCTTCCAATGGGAACCAAGGATTCTTTCACTTTGGACAGATTTCCTCTCACTTGCTGTTTTGGCTATGGGAAAGGAAATTAAGGGAAATCTCCCAATTAGGGCACGTCTCACAAAAAAAAAAAAAAAAAAAAAACACCTGGTCAGGGGTAAAACCCTCCATAAGGCTGGATTCACACCTATGCATTTTTAGTGCTTTTTGCATTTTGCAGATTTGCACTACAGAATGTGTTCCATAGGAAACCATGGTAAATGGACTGTAGTGCAAATCTGCAAAATGCAAAGAGCACTAAAAATGCATAGGTGTGAATCCAGCCTTAGCCTGGGTTCACACTAGTGCGTGTGTGTGGAACAATGCATGTAATTAGACAGGATTCGCACCGCATTCCTGTGCACACGACATGTGACGTATGTGCAGTGCAATTTAAGCCATACATTTTGTATGGCTCAAATCCCATCTGCACCAAAATGGTGAGCCAGAGAGCCCCAGGTCCCATACTAACGACTGGGGACCAGGACGCCTGACCGTTGTTATAATCTCTCATTGGCTATCATAACGTACACATATTTGGTATCGCTGTGATTATCAGGAGCAGGAAAATGTAATTAGGGTTGTTCTCTGGTGATATATTATGGTAATAGCAAGAAATATGCAGCTACATTTTATAAATATTTTGTGGCAGTTTTTCTTTGATAATAAATATTATTCAGGAGATATCCATTACCATTTACCACCAAATGAAAGTCTAATTTGTCCTGAAAAAAACAGGGTTTAATTCATCTGGATACATTAAGGAGGTGCGGCAGTACCTGGGTTACAAACAAGACAGGTTTCTATAGGTTTGTTCTTAAGTTTAATTTGTATGTATGTTGGAACAGGTACATTTTTTAAGTGTAACTCCAAGTGTAAGTAGGAGTCGGATGTAAGTCGGATGTTTGTAACTCAGGGATTGACTGTTTACAATTTTACTAACACATGTCAAAGTTTCAAAACTGTGTTCAGGTGTTGGGATTTGTTTTACCCTCGTCATGAAAGGGTTAATGTAACCCTTATGCCCTGTACACACGATCGGACTTTCCGACAAAAAAAAACATTTGTTTTTTTTTTGAAGGTTGTTGGCTCAAACTTGTCTTGCATACACACGGTCACACAAATGTTGACCAACAATTACGAACATAGTGAGTACAAGACGTACGGAGAGCCGATAAAAAGGAAGTTCAATAGTGATGAGTGATTCTGAGCATGCGTGTTTGTACTTTGGACTTTTGTCCGATGGACTTGTGTACTGACGAAAGAAAATCCGACAACAAACATTTGTTGGCGGAAAATTTGAGAGCATGCTAGCCAATATTTGTTGGTGGAAAGTACGACAACAAATGTTCGATGGAGCATACACACGATTGGACTTTCCGCCAACAAACTCACATCCAACATTTGTTGTCGGAAAATCCGATCATGTGTACGGAGCATTACCCTCAGCCCAGCTCAACCTTTTAAAATAAACCTGTATCTAGTTATAACATAACATTTACACCGCAAACATTCAGGCCCTAACTAGAGTTAACTGAAGAATGTAAAATTCACACCACAGAGTGAAAAGTACATTTAAAGTGGAGTTCCACTCCTAAAATAATTTTTGCATTAATAAGCTGCAATAAATCTAAATAACAACCTGTGCAAATATTTATTATTTATATTTTTACTCACTTTTTCTTGTCTGTTGCTAGGGGGTCCCTCTTAATCTGCCTCTTCTTCTCCAAGGCACCCAACGTCACTTCCCTCAGAGCTCATGGTCGCTAGTGCTTCTGGGAGATGTCTGTCATCATTTCCCAGGAGTCACTGGGCAGCGGCGAGGGCTTCGTTGCCATCACAACGGGGGCGGGCACTTCGACGCCTATTGTGATGGCAACATCAGAAGTGTACGGCGCTGCGCCATACATACGACGCATGCACAAGAACGGGCAGTACACTTCTGACGTTGCCATCACAATGGGCGGCTTCGTCGGAAGTGCTCACTCCGTTGTGATGGCAACTTCAGAAGTGTACAGCGCAGTGTACATGCTGGTTGCTCAGCTGCCCCAGAGCCTGGAAGATAGTGCGTGTGGGCTTCACATGCCCACAAGCACTATGGAAACTACCAGTAAACAGGAATACAAGATATATTCATATATCAAATCAGCAATCGAGCCCCGATTAATCTCACAAATGTGAGTGCACTAAATATAGCTAAAAAAAAAATATGCATCCAAAAAAATGTTTAAACAGTGGGAACTCCGCTTAAGGCCCCTTTCACACATGTGCGACTTCAAAGTCGCACGATTTTGCCGCGATCCGTGGCCGCGATTTCAAGGAATGCCTGTGTAAGTGGCTTCAAAATCGGACCAAAGTAGTGCAGGGACTACTTTGAAGTCGGAACGACTTGAAGTCGTACTAATATGAATGGCTGTCATTGGAAATCATGAGGAACGACTTGTCATGCTACTTTGCAGTCCCAAGTCGTATAAGTGTGAAAGGGGCCTTAAGTAGATAATTATTTTGCAAAGGTAATGCAGAATACTTTTTACTAATGAAAATCAACAAAATTAGAAGCACCAATTCCCATGATATTTGTGCCATGTCTGGTTACAGCATACACTTTAATTTTATAACATCAGCATTGTAATAACTTACTTGAAAAATCCCCTTTCTGTTGTGAGCTCTGCCTGTCTGCTGGCTGTCTCCTGGATTCCCTGCATGCTTTACATCTTCTCCTCTGCTGTTTATGTTCAATTTCTAAGGACTACATATTCCATGGTACCTTGCTGCCTGCAAGCAAGACTTCCTGTACTGACTCTGCCCCCTGAAACTCCTCCTCTCAGAACCTCTGTAGCTCAGAAGGCAGGCTCTGTGAAATGTGTGACACAGCAGTGCCTACTCACAGAGCATAGTGACAACATGTCACTGAATTCAAGGAAGTAAATGTGTGGGGATCTTCACAAACTTCAAAACCATTCATTTGAAATACAATGTAGAGATGAATATATGATTGTATATTTTGACCACATATATGCTTTAACTTATAATGATAGATATTAAAACAGGTACATTTCTTAAAGGGATACTAAAGTCTTGTTTAAAAAAAAAAAAAATAACAAACATGTAATACTTACCTGTCCTGTTGTAGTGGTTTTGCACAGGGCAGCCTGGATCCTCGAATTTTCGGGTCCCTCTTCGCTGCTTCTGGCCCCTCCCCCCTGTCCAGTGCCCCCAGAGCAAGCAGCTCGCTATGGGGGCACCCGAGCCACAACTCCCTGTGTACATTCTTCCTGATTGGCTAACTGACTTTGACAGCATTGGGAGCCAATGTTTCGGCTGCTGTGTCTCAGCCAATATATATTTATTTATTATTTTTTTTATATATACATTACATATAAAATTCAAATCAATATGAACCATGCCTGGCTTGTCAGCAAAAAAGTATATAAATTATAAATATATATAAAACGCACACTTACTTTTTTTTTTTTTTTAAGTCAGGCAGGGAGGGTTTTGGTCCATCGTGTGTCTGGCTACCAGTGCCCCTGTGTCCTGCCGAAAAAGGTCCCTGGTGGATAATGCCCCCCTGTACTCCGCAGGCACAGCGCTTGCGCTTGCGCAGTACGAACCATAGAGCTGCCGAAAATAGGCGAAGATGTAAGTCGGCTGTACGCGGCGCTTACTGCTCACGTGACCCACCTGCTGCTATCCAGGCTGAGGCTCTGCCCTTCAAGCAAGGGAGAGAGAGAAGGCTGCCTTTAGCCCCCGACTGTCTCCTGTACCGTGCCTGCCGTCCCTGGCTGTCTCCTGTACCATGCCTGCCGTCCCTGGCTGTCTCCTGTACCGTGCCTGCCGTCCCTGGCTGTCTCCTGTACCGTGCCTGCCGTCTCTGGCTGTCTCCTGTACCGTGCCTGCCGTCCCTGGCTGTCTCCTGTACCGTGCCTGCCGTCCCTGGCTGTCTCCTGTACCGTGCCTGCCGTCTCTGGCTGTCTCCTGTACCATGCCTGCAGTCTCTGGCTGTCTCCTGTACCGTGCCTGCAGTCTCTGGCTGTCTCCTGTACCATGCCTGCAGTCTCTGGCTGTCTCCTGTACCGTGCCTGAAGTCTCTGGCTGTCTCCTGTACCGTGCCTGCAGTTTCTGGCTGTCTCCTGTACCGTGCCTGCAGTCTCTGGCTGTCTCCTGTACCGTGCCTGCAGTCTCTGGCTGTCTCCTGTACCGTGCCTGCAGTCTCTGGCTGTCTCCTGTACCGTGCCTTTAGCCCCTGACTGTCTCCTGTACCATGCCTGCAGTCCCTGACTGTCTCCTGTACCATGCCTGCAGTCCCTGACTGTCTCCTGTACCATGCCTGCAGTCCCTGACTGTCTCCTGTACCATGCCTGCCGTCCCTGACTGTCTCCTGTACCATGCCTGCAGTCCCTGACTGTCTCCTGTACCATGCCTGCAGTCCCTGACTGTCTCCTGTACCATGCCTGCCGTCCCTGACTGTCTCCTGTACCATGCCTGCAGTCCCTGACTGTCTCCTGTACCATGCCTGCAGTCCCTGACTGTCTCCTGTACCATGCCTGCAGTCCCTGACTGTCTCCTGTACCATGCCTGCAGTCCCTGACTGTCTCCTGTACCATGCCTGCAGTCCCTGACTGTCTCCTGTACCATGCCTGCAGTCCCTGACTGTCTCCTGTACCATGCCTGCAGTCCCTGACTGTATCCTGTACCATGCCTGCATTCCCTGACTGTCTCCTGTACCATGCCTGCAGTCACTTCTGTCTGTTGTCACCTCCTTCCCTCTACCAGCTGTCACCTCTGCCCCCATGTCTCCCAATAACCCTCCTATCCCCACCCCCCCAGCGATCACAGCCTTTTCCATCCAAACTCTCCCACCCCACAATCCCTATTTCACCCCACCCTCAACTACCTTGCCCTCACTTACCCCTCCCCTCCCACCCTGCCATCACCCGGCTCCCAAACAACAACCCCCCGCCACCTCCCAAACCACTCCTCTTTGTAGGCGATAGGTTTCGGTAATTGGTATCAGCGAGTACATGATGTCAAGTATCGGTACTCGTACTCTGTGTCAAAAAAGTGGCATCGGTGCATCCCTACTCACATGTATGCCTAAGAACACAGCCATGAATAAAGAATGGTACAAAAACATCCTCTGAGAGCAGCTTCTCCCAACCATCCAAGAACAGTATGGTGACGAACAATGCCTTTTCCAGCATGATGAATCACCTTGCCATAGGGCAAAAGTGATAACTAAGTGGCTTGGGGAACAAAACACCAACATTTTCGGTTCAATGCCGAGGAAACTCCCCAGACCTTAATCCCATTGATAACTGGTCAATCCTCAAGAGGCGGGTGAACAAAAAACCCCACAAATTCTGACAAATTCTGAGCATTAATTATGCAAGAATGGGCTGCCATCAGTCAGGATGTGGCCCAGAAATTGATTGACAGCATGCCAGGGCAAATTACAGAGGTCTTGAAAAAACACTGCAAATATTGACTTTTTGCATAAACTTCATGTAATTGTCAATAAAAGCCTTTGACACTTATGAAATGCTTGTAATTATACTTCAGTATACCATATTAACATCTGACAAAAAGATCTAAAAACACTGAAGCAGCAGACTTCCCCCTGCACACCTGGATAGGAGGGCAGCGGGGGCGGCATCATATAGAGGAACCAATCCCTCCATGCAGTCTCTGAATGCCCCCTCCTCTCCCTCCCATAGACATTCAGCAGCTGCACATGCCGTTTCCATCACCTCCCTATCCCTGACCTGCTGCCCTGGTCCCTTGTGTGCTTCCCTGCCCATCCCCCCCCTCTCATATCACTGCCGGGTTTCCCCCTCCCACTTCCCGCCGGCTGCTGCGGGTGATATGTCAGGATGGAGAGTGGGTAAGGAGCCGGTACTGATCACTGACCGTTTGTTTTTGTTTTTTATTCATTAATAGCTGGGGCATAGTAAACTGTGTTTACTATGCCTCAGTTTGAGAATGAACAGGAAGCTTTGTACAGAGCTATTCCTGTTCATTCATTCTATGATGAATCTGTCCTCAGTTCCTTTCTTTGTCTTAAAAGTGAGAAATCAGGGGTCTGTTTAGACCCTTGATATTTCACCAAAGCCCCCCCAGAGGGGTCCTAAAAAAAAATGTAAAAAAATAAAAAATTGTAAATAAAAAGTAAAAAAAAAAAATAGTACAAGAAAAATAAAAAAACTACTGACACCAGTGGCGGAACCAACAGGATGGCAAAGGTCGCCCTTGCGACTGGGCTCTGGCACCACCACTGTAGGGGGGCCCCAATACAGCAGGAAGGTGGTCTGCTGTGGGACCGTAATAAAGGGTCCCAATATGGGAGAAAAGGGCCCCGGAATTAGTGGGAAGGGCCCTGGTTGGGGGCTAGGGGGGCCCTTCATGGTTTCTTGCACCAGGGCCCTGAAGGTTCTAGTTACGCCTCTGTCTTACACAGTTGTTGTTTTTGAGTGAAACTTAAAGTCTGGAAAGCTAACAAGACATTTTCGGGTCCATTTACACAAATGCTACTTTGATTTATTAGAAACACCACAGGCCAATTACCATCATTAGTGCACAGATAAGCAACAAAAGGACTTTACATTATATAAAATGCATAGAATACCATGGAACAATCCTACCGCCATTAACCTGATGAGGAAAAAAATACTAAAATGGGCCATTAGAACAAAGAATGAACCTTGTAAATAGAGCAGTCTATCAAATCCCCAAAGAAAATATAGCACATGAGAAAGATGGACTGAGCTCCATTGAAACATTGACAATAAAACACTGTTGCTTTGATTTATCTCCGCTGCAAGACCTCTGAACACCTCTATACCTGTTTTGGATCTGTAAGAAAATATAAAAATCTCTTTTTTCTTTTTATAAATCAGTTTGCTAATAATCCTTCAAGTAAACAGAATTCCCCGGTGGCGTTTTTTTGATTAATTACCACTTGGACACCACTAATGTCTGTCCTTTCCATTCACCAAGTACAGAATATAGCTCATTATTCAAATTGTGACACGCACATTATTTCCTGACCTTTACAACTGGCAGGATGGCTGGGTGAGAATATGTTCTGGGGTCTCACATTCAGGAAAAAAGATGCAAACAATCCCGGAGACTACAGTGAGGGATTCTTCGTTACCATAGAGATTCCATACCTTCCCATTAAACATTGTCAGACGTTGTAAAAAAAAGAAAAAAAAAAATCACTACTCACTAGATTTACAGCAAAATATAAATAGATAGCAGTGAGGGCTACCTATCCTACTGACACATATAACCTAAACAGAGAACCTCCATAAAGCAGTACATGCCTGACACTCTGCACAAAGTCTTACAAACCTGTTTAGAGTACTCCTCTTTGGGGTAGGAACCATAGGCTAAATTTGAAGCCAGCAACTCCAAACCAAGGTCGTTGCATGCCACTAAATGGCACAAAGAGGTGGAACTAAGCTATGCCACTATGCTGCAGTTCCTCAACTAACCACCAAGGGGCAGACAAACACCACAGACTATACTGCTATGCTATGTACTCTGTACTCTATGTACTCTGGTGGATAGTCAGAGTAATTTAATCTATTCCAGGAATGGTCCCTTTTCAATTCCTTCTTCTTACTACACCCTTGGTTTGGCTGGATGTGAATTAGATTTCTGAATTAGAATAACTTTAAAACCAAATACAAATCACACAAATATCTCTAGTTACTGTCATTTTTTTTTTTTTTTTTAATCCAGCTAATGTCATTGCCAATACATTTTCATTAATCTGCTGTGCATTTCAGAAACTTTAAAGTACCAATCTGCTCCAATTTGTAAACGCAGATCCTAAAGTGGTTGTAAACCCTTTACAACCACTTTTTGCTACAGGTAATCCTATAATAAGGCTTACCTGTAGCTACCCTGGATATCTCCTAAACCTGCAGGGTTTAGGAGATATCCCCTGTAATTTCATGTGCCGACGTCATCGGCACATGCGCACTGAAGCAACGGCACCTAAGTGCCATTACCGGCGGCTCCCGCGCGCACGCATGGGAGTGACATCATCGCGGCTCTGGCCAATCGCAGCGCCGGAGCCTGCGATACCCAGAAGTTACTCCGGGAGCGATGTCAGCCACCGGAGCGGGGTATGAGGATGGCTGCAGGGGCTTCGATCTCAGGCAAGTAATTCATAATATGCCTTTGTCTTGCAGGTTTTTTTCTTTTTTTTTAGGGTTTACAACCAATTTAACAGGAGTGCTGATTGTCACTTTAAACAAGCTGCTAGCAGGGTTTAGCACTACAGGGGGTCCCGGGTTATAAACAAGATAGGGACTGTAGGTTTGTTCTTAAGTTGAATCTGTTTGTAAGTCAGAACAGGTACATTTTTTTAAGTGTAGCTCCAGCCAAAAAATCTATTTTTACATTTTTTAGATAACATAGAGAAGGGTTATCACCCCTGTAACATTTGTTTTGCTGTCTGTGCCCCTGTTCAGAAGATTTCACCTCACCTTCTGTCCCAATGACAATTGGATTTTGAAAATTTTGGGTTGTTAGGGAAGGATGGACTGGTGATAAAGCATCAGTGGAGACACCTTTTTCCCATATTAACTCTTACAGGAGTGAATTTCCCTTCCTAGGGATGGATTTCCTCTCACTTCCGGTTGTCTCCCTCCGTTTGTAAGTAGGAGTCGTTTGTAAGTCGGATGTTTGTAAGTAGGGGACCCCCTGTACTGAAAGCTATTGAAAGCCTGCTGGCAACTTGTTTAAATTGACAATCCGCACTTCCATTAGGATCTGTATGTAACAAATGACACAGCAGGGGAGATCGGCGCACCAACATTGTGTATGGCAATCTGCAATTTTTTTTTTCTTTTGTTCAGTGTATATACAAGCTGAAAGCCATGAGAAACAGGCCGTAGAAAATTTGAATGCATCTATCAAGATCTTAGTTAATGATTAGTCTACCTACTCTAGTTTACAAGCTAGCAGGAATGATGAGAAACTAGGAGGAAAAGGCCATCTCAAGGGTATGAGGGTACTCATCAATATATGTCTAATACAATTATAAAATATGTCCATAAAAACATAAGTCAAGGAACACTTACCACTAACAGTGGATATGCTGCTTAAATGTAAAGGTTTAATGACAATATACTTAGAACCAATCTCTCTATAATAGGGACTGGTAATGCAGACATACATATAGTAGATAAGGGCGCACGGATCAAGGCACGGGCGCCCTTAATGGATAGTATGAATCTATCCACAGCCGCCGCTGCCACCCCCTATTCATGCGTCCAGGTGCCTGAATTACAACCTGATTAGAGCCATAGGCTCTAATAAGCTTCAAAATAGGGTGGACTCGGAGCAGAGAGCATTGCCCACTCTGGTGTGTTAGAAAAGCAAATTAATATTCGCTTTTCTAACACTGAATCGTCTCTCCGCCAATCAGGAAGCGTGGGTCTGATACCCGTCACCCGACCCATAACAGTGGCTGCAATTGATGGGCACAGTGAGGCTGCAATTGATGGACACGTTAAGGCTGAAATTTATGTTTTTTTTTTTGTATTTTTCAGTTTCTTTGCGCCCCCCAAAAAATTTTAGTAGTAGATACAGAGTGAATCGCCCCCAAAAAAACACCAGTGTACACCTCATGGACTTATGAGGTGCAATGTAAACTGGGAGAAAATATTTTGTATAAATATCTTTTCTCATTTGAAAAATATGTATGTTGGTTCTTATAATCTACGTATGTCAATGAAAAGCAAATGCAAAAATGTCATACCGCTGTATGATACCGTAATACAGATAAAATCTATTGAAGCAAAAATTTGCTAAATCTCTATGTGGAATTATGTATTTTATTTATTACAAAAGCAAACAAGGAATGTGGCAAATGCACTACCTTCTGAGTTATCCTACATTTTTGGAATATATATACAGGTATATATACTGTGTATACACACTCACACACATTCCTTTCCTCTAAGGAGAAAGAGATAAAAAGAGAAGTTGTGCTAGAAATGAGTCTGTGATGTGAAATCATTCACTAATGTCAATCCATCTTCACAGAAGACACTATTTATTTTTCTGGTCAGACACCTTTTGTAAGGTCATCCAGTATGCAAATAAAAATGCTGAGGATCTACTCAAATATGCCTTCCATAGAACTCTCCCTTTCAGCTGAGTAGTAAATGCATTTAAAGCAGAACTTTACCCATAACAATGTGATAAATAATGTTCTTTAGCAAGGAACATATATTCCACATTAATAATTATGCTACCAAAATTAGTGTGCGTTTTAAATTTCCTCCAGCACTGTTCCTGTTTCTTCTTTCTGGAGGTTGTCATTTTGCTGAAGCCCAGAGCCCCTGAACAGCAGTAAGTAATGGAACTAAACCCATCGATTTAACGGTTTCAAAAAACAGTTACAATCCTGGAATGTCAGGATTTCTAACAGTCACATTTGCTTTTGTCCTCAACCAAACTGTCAAACCATCAAATGGCTGGTGTCATAACTGATCACGTGCATCACCATGGCAGTTGCAGATCAAACAGAAGCAGCTTTCTTGGCTGTAAAGGATAGGAGGGTTTAAGTCCTTTTAAGGCTGTCAGTAGATTGGCTTCTACAAATTTGGCAGTGCCTAAAAATGGAGATCAACTGAGCATGTGCAGAGTAGGGAGACAGTGTATTACTGGATTTTAAATAGTAGACACTTATTAATAGCTATACCTGCAAAAGGGGCCAGCCTTAAGGGTACTTTCACACTGGGGCAGCGGGTCCATTAGCGGTAAAGCACCGTTTTAGCGGTGTCTTACAGTCATTTAAGCAGCGTTTTTCGGCCGCTAGCGATATGCTTTTAACCCTCCACTAGTGGCAGGAGAAGGGATTAATAGCACCCATGTTGCGGCACTTCCGAAGTGCTTTTCAAGTGCTTCGGAAGTGCTGCCCATTCGTTCCAATGGGTAGGGGCGGTGTGGGAGCGATGTATACACTGCTGCTCCCACACAGCCCCGAAGATGCTGCTTGCAGGACTTTTTTTCCCGTCCCGCAAGCGCACCGCCCCAGTGTGAAAGCACTCAGGCTTTCAGACTTGGGGGGCATAAGAGGCAGTTTTCAGGTGCTATTTTTAGTGCTAAGGCTACTTTCACACTGGGTCGAGCGGGCGCCAGCGATAAAGCAGCGCTATTCTTGGCACCGCTTTACTGTAGTTTTAGCGTCGCTATTCGGTCGCTAGTGGGCAGTTTTATCCCCCCTAGCGGCCGCAAAAGCATTAAAACTGCCCGCATAGCACCACTGCAGCAGCGCTATGCCAGCGGTTTAGCGTCGCTGCCCCATTGTTTTCAATGGGAAGGGGATCTTTAGGAGCGGTGAATACACCGCTCCTACAGCGCTCCAAAGATGCAGCTTGCAAGACTTTTTGTACCGTCCTGCAAGCGCACCGCTCCAGTGTGAAAGCCCTCGGGCTTTCATACTGGGGACACAGGAGAGGCGCTATCCAGGGGCTATACAGGCGCTATTTTTAGTGCTGTAGCGCCTGTACAGCGCCTCAGTGTGAAAGTAGCCTAAAACACCTGAAAACTACCTCAGTGTGAAAGGGGTCTTAAGTAATCTAGTAGGACCTAAAGTATAATGCCACATACACACGGTCGGACTTGCCAACGGATAACCTCCATCGGCATTTCCAACATAAAAATTTAGAACATGCTCTCTATCCAAGTCCATCGGAAATTTCGACAGAAAAAGTCCAATGGGGCATACACACGGTCGGAATTTCCGATCAAAAGCTCCCATTAGACTTTTTCTGTCGGAAATTGCGACCGTGTGTAAGCGGCATAACTAAGGCCCCTTTCACACTGAGGCGCTTGTAAACTGCAAGTAGAACACTTTTGAAGAGCTTTTCAGGTGCTTTTTAAGAGCTTTCCATTCATTTCAATGGAGAGGGGCGTTTTTTCACCACCCAGCGCACTGCCCCAGTGTGAAAGCATTCATTGATTTTAATGAAAATAGGTTTTCATAGCGTGAAAGCGCCTGAAAAACGCCTCAGTGTGAAAAGGGTCTTAAGGCAAAACTTTTTTTTTTTTTTTTTTTGGATAGAGTGGAGATGGATTAGAACCCCTGTCAGTTTCTATTGCTAGCTTGCTGTCTGTGCCCCTATTAACGAGATTCACCCTCTCTATGTGTCCTGTTTACCATCATCATTGAAAGTGAACGTAACAGAAAATCCCAATTTTGGGTTGTCCCCAGAAAAGTAATAGAAGTAATTCTTCCAATGGGGACACTAGTTCTGGTGATCTCGGGGTCCCCAAGAGATTCCCTGGGTATGGGACATGTGACAAACTCCAGCATGGATCTTTATTAAACCCCCCCCCACAAACAATTATTTTTTCAGAAATCTTTTCTTTAACTACTTAAGGACCGGAAAGATTTACCCCCTTAAATGACCAGACCATTTTTTGCGATATTGCACTGCATCGCTTTAACTGACAATTACGCGGTCGATTGAAATTGTACCCAAACACAATTCATTTCCTTTTTTTCCACGAATAGAGCTTTCTTTTGGTGGTATTGGATCAACTTTGCGTTTTTAATTTTTTGCGCTATAAACAAAAAAGAAAGAGCGACAATAAAAAATAAAAAAAAATGCCAAATTTTTTACTTTTTGCTATAATAAATATCGTCGCCGCCGGTCACGGGCATCTGCACCATGCGCAAGCCCACTATATCTATTGCACAAACCGACATACAGCTAAGGCGATTCGCACAATAGAGCCAACCTGTCCAAGTATAATGACGACGGCTGGTCGGCAAGTGGCAAATTTTACCTGGTGATCCTGTCAGTAACACACTTGCTGTCCTAGGGTGAAGCTCACTGGAGCACAGTGGGGTTGATTTACTAAAACTGGAGCACTCAGAATCTGGTGTAGCTGTGCACGGTAGCCAATCAGCCTCTAACATCAGCATGTTCAATGAAGCTTTGGAAAGTTGCACCAGATTTTGCACTCTCAAGCATTAGTAAATAACTCCAAGTGTTTTTATGGAAGGAGCCATTGGTTGTCACACTAGTGTGCTCTCCTGATTCTCTTCAAACTAAAACCTTTGTTGCAAGAATGAAGGCGAAAGGTACTTTAATGATTTTAATAAAGCTGCTTAAAGCTGGTAAAATGCTTTCCTGGTGCCTTCATGGCAGCATACATGTGATAGAGCTCCGCCTCTACTCTGCCTTCAGGACTAGTGAATAGCATAAATTAAAGGGCATAGTCCCTCTCCCAACATTGTCCTTTTTTTTCCTCATACCTCTGGAACTGGTGAAGAGTAGCAGTATGTCCATACCTCTGCAGTCGGCAGCTTCCGCCGGGTTCAGCCTCTCCCGTGTAGCAGTCCCTGTTTTTGGGCCGCTATTAGCGCTGACAAGACTGGGAATCCCTTCTGTGGATCTTTTGGGGTCTTGCAGAGTTTCCTCATAGGAACACAGTCTGCTGGCAAATTCAAGAACGAACGAATGTTGGTGGAGGCAGCAGGAGGATCAGCTTCTCTTTCCGGTCCCTTTGGTCAAGTTAGATTTTGTTCCTTTTTAAATAAGAGGAGTAGGGTTCAATTGTTAGTGATAAGGATTTTCTTCTTTGAGAAAAAAAGAGTGAGGAGAAAAATTTGTGATGTGTTTAGACAAGAGTAAAGTTTGTCCCCTTTAAGACGTTTTATTCCCGTTTGGCTCATGCACGACCAGGGCTTCTTACTTTTGCCTTTTGTTTCTCTCCCTTTTATTTTTCCCCTCTTCTGTATGTTATAAATTGTACCCCGGATTATTGGGGTTCCTACCATGTCCTCTTCCGGGGGTTTCCTTCTCCCCACACGCTGAACGAGCGGGGGGCAGAGGGGTGATACGGCAGTGTTTCTCCTGATGGGCGCGGCGTGTCTTGGGCCTCTGTGCGCAGGTGTGGCCCGAGAAACGTAGTGTCACATAGATGTTAGTGAGAACGTCCTGGTGACCCTGGTGCGCTTGCGCGCAGGCACATGGGGTGATGAAGCCGCCATCTTCCTAGAGGGAAGAATTGTTCCAATTTAGTAGTTGTTGCCAGGAAGGGCCTAGATTAATTGGTTACAGGTTTTTCTTTTAATTGATTAATTAATGGAGTGTTCCCACCCTTTCTCCCTATACAAGTTGGTTCCTTTTTGAGCTCAGGGCTGCTCCTCATAACCAGTGTGTGCCCTGCAGCTCAAAAGCTTTTCAACAAACAGGTATGTCTCACCTTTACATTACAATGCCATTATGAATTTTATTTAGGTCTCTCTTTGGGGTTCTATTTTTTCCTTTTCCGTATTTCCTCAGGTGATCCTCCTGACCATAATTCACCATGAGCCATTCGTCTCACAGTCAAGATCCTCTTGTATCCAATAGGTATGTGGACCACCTGTACGTGAGTGCGCCACTGACAAACAAACTTTGTTTGTTTCAGCCCTGTTCCTTAAATGCGGTCCATAAAGTCCTCAAGGCGCCATGACAATGATGATAGCCCCGAGTGGAGGTCACGTTCTTCGTATCATAGGTCTTCCAGGAGATCAAGGTCTCAAAGACATCGTCATTCGCCTACACCCCTACCACAGGCGTCAAGGAAAAAATGCTGGGCCTGTGGCGCAGTTCCACTCCCTGATAAGCTAACCGGGAATTAGAAGGCCAACAGGTGGTTGACCTACTTAAACAAACCATGAAAGATTCTTTCTGAATTGATGGCCATGATCCCAGCTCACCAGGTTTCACAAGCTGCACAAAGATTGGATTTAGACCCCGACATTCCGGGTCCATCAGCTGTTAGCTGTTTTTCCTGATGGAGGAAAAGGAGTACTAAAACAAACTCCACCGGTAGATTCATCCGAGGAGACCTCATAGGATACTGAACCATCTGGTTTCAGTTTCTCCCTGGTTCAGCCCTTTGTCCAAGCAGTGAGGAGTGCCATTGCCTGGGAAGACCGAGAAGAACCTCCTCAAAAATCAAAAAATCAAAAACCTATTTCCCATTCCTCAAGAGAAAAAAAATATTTTTCCCATTAATGGGGGAGATCAGTGAGATCATAGAGGATGAGTGGAACAAAACCGACAAAAAGTTCTCTAGCCCGTTTAACCAAACTGTATCCACTGGCAGATTTGGATACTCAGTCCTTAAGCTCAATGCCTGTAGTTGATGCGGCTGTAGTGCGTCTGGCAAAAAATGTCTTTCAAGGATCCCCTAGATAGATGTATTGACCTAGACCTCAAAAGGAGCTACAGGGGGTACCCGAGTTACAAACTCGTTAGGGACTGCCCGCCTGTACGGAAGTCGGAAATGTTCGTAAGTCGGCCGCGCATGCGCAGACCGACAAATACGGACATTTCCGATGTTCTGTCTAATGCCGTTCTGCGCATGCGCGGCAAATTACGGACATTTCCGAAGTTTGCCGGCATTTTCCGAGGCTCCGTATGGCCACGCATGCGCAGAGCGGCCGGAAGACGGCGAAAAATGGCGGAGGGTCCCCGCAGCGCCCCGTTCGTAAGTAGGGGTTGTTCGTAGTCGGGCGTTCGTAAGTCGGGGACCCCCTGTATCTAGCAGCAGAGGCGGCTTGCAGACCAGCCAATGCGCTGACATCTGTTTCCAATGCCAACAAGTCTTAGATGGAAAATGTTGAGACAGCCCTGCACCAAGACGTCCCTAAAGATTACATAATCAAAGCTCTGGAGGAGCTTAAGTTGGTGGCGGATTTCGTAGGAGAAGCTGCAATTGACACAATCCGTTGTTCGGCCAATTCAATGCTGCACTCGGTTATGGCAAAAACAGGCCTTATGGCTAAAATCTTGGACAGCCGATCTGGCATCAAAGAAAAATTGGTGCAAGATTCCCTTTGACAGAAAATCTTTGTTCGGTGAGAAACTCGACAAAGCGATTTCTCGAATCACAGGGGGCAAATACGGCTTACTCCCTGAACAGGAAAGGAAGGTCCAGAGAACAAAGGCCTATTTATCCCATTTCAGGCAATCAAATTCCAGAGACTTAAGGCAGTCTCGCCCCTTTAGGAACAACAAGAAATCGTGGAGAGGTACTCAGAAATTTTTTGGGAGCCAGAAAGAACAAGTCCCTCACCGCTCCCAAGGAGGGGACAAAGTCTTTGACGCCAAAGGGGGCAGAGACGCCCCCAGTGGGAGCCCAGCTAAAAAAAATTTCCCCATCTGTGCCTCCCAGTGTCAAGACCCATGGGTCCCATCAATGATCCGGTACGGTCACTTCTGGACTTTCTCTCAGCAGCCTCCTCACACGTCCTTCAATGAAACACAGTTACTGGCCTCCACACAGAAAGCACTGGGCCTAAACCAATTTATGGCGTCTCTGCAGCGTCAAGGGGCAGCAATACCTGTTCCCCCATCGGAGTAATTACAGGTTTTTATTCCACCCTTTTCCTAGTGCAGAAAAAAACAAACGCCTGGAGACCTGTAATAGATCTAAAAAAGTTAAATCGATACATTCATTTCGAAAGCTTCAAGATGGAGTCGCTCCAAACGATCATCCAAACCATACAACCAGAAAATTGGTTAATATCGATAGACCTGCAGGATGCTTACCTCCACGTCCCTATTTTACCATCCTTCCAAAAATACTTAAGGTTTGCAGTGGGTCATGTCCACCTGCAATTTCAGGCTCTGCCCTTCGGGCTGTGCACCTCCCCTCAGGTGTTCACAAAAGTGTTGATATCTGTCTTGGCCCCTCTAAAGAGTGGGGATTAAGAATCTATCACTATCTGGACAATATCCACTTGCTGTCAAACAACTCGAGCCAGCTTATAGTCCACAGAGAGATTCTTCTTCAGTCGTTGTCAGAGTTGGGGTGGTTGGGGAACCATCGAAAGAGCCAATTAGTTCCAAGACAACAGATGTTCTACCTAGGAGCAATGTTCCATACGCACCTAGGCACAGTCTCTTTACCCCAAGTGAAGATGGAGAGCATCATTTAGAAGATGTCCCAGACCATACAGAGATCCATCAGCCTCACAGTGTCTGAGCCTTATTGGCACAATGTCCTTGTGCATACCTCTAGTTCCATGGTCTCACTGGCACCTGAAACACTTCCAGACGGGATTCTTAACGCAATGGAGACTGCAACATCTTTCCCAGACAATGCGTTTAACAACACTAATGAGCAGGAGTCTGCACTGGTGGATGAATCCAGAGAATTTCTCCCAGTCCCATCATTTGGGTTCCCACTCATGGACCACAATTACTTCAGATGCGAGTGGCCAGGGGTGCCCATTGCAGAGAATTTTGGATTCAGGGAAGATGGTCCTTTCCTACCAGAGGGATAGTGCCCAATATCCTAGAAATGAGGGCAGCATTTCTAGCCTTAACCTCTTTTGCATCTCAGGTCAGGGGGCAGAGAGTACTTCTGCGTTTGGACAACAAAGCTGCAGTCTCGTACCTTCATAAACAAGGGTGCACCCATAGCAAGACACTTCTGAAGGAAGTGGAACCTGTAATTCTTTGGGCAGAGAGGAACCTGGTAGACCTCAGGGCAATATATCTCCCAGGCAAGATGAAAAGGGAGGCAGATGTCTTATCGAGGAGATTTGGGGACAACGAGTGGTCTCTCCATTCCCATGTGTTCAACCAAATCTTCAATCTATGGCAGACCCCATAGGTGGATCTCTTTGCTACGCAGGAGAATTCCAAACTCAGGAGATTCTTCTCTCACCTCCCACATCAACAAGCGGAGGGAGTAGATGCGCTATCTTGTCTTTGGACTTTCAAGACAGCTTACGCCTTTCCTCCTTGCCCACTTATATTGAAGTTCCTCCTCAAACTCCTGAGGGAACCAGTCCAAGTGCTAGCAGTGCTACCCTATTGGCAGAAGAGACATTGGTTTCCACTAGCCATGCCCCTCAGTGTGGATCCCCCGATCAGACTTTCCCCCTTCCCGTAGTTGTTGACCCAGGGCAGGCTGGCCCATCCAGACCCACAGAAGCTGGATCTTCATGTATGGAAGTTGAAAGGAGGAGGTTTGAATTGTTAGGCTGTTCCCAAGAAGTCATATCCACCCTGTTAAATGCCAGAAAACCTACAACCAAACGCAAGCTATGCGAGGATTTGGGACAAGTTCTTATCCTACACCACAGGAAAAGGGTTTGATTCTATCTCTCTGTCCACTGCTGATATTCTGAGCTTTCTGCCAACTGGTCTCGATTTGGGGCTCAGCCAGTGTTCCCTTAAAGTACAAGTGTCCGCAATTTCTGCAGCAACTAATACCAGGTGGGCAGAAGACCCTCTAGTAGTCACGTTCCTCAGGGGAGTATTGAAGATGCGTCCTCCATCCAGACATTCCTTTCCAAAGTGGGATCTTCCTCTAATATTGGTAGTCCTATCCACTCATCCGTTTGTGCCGGTTGAAGAGGTCTCAATTTGGAACCTAGCTTTAAAAACATCTTTTCTGTTGTCTATTACACCTCGCAGGAGGGTTTCGGAACTCCACTCCCTGGGCGTGGGGGATGAACATATATCCTTTTTCCCAGATAGGGTAGAACTTCGCCCTCTCAGAGGGTTTACGTCTAAGGTCACCTCAACGGCAAACCTGGCAGCATAAGCTCCCACCCTCGGTATTCTAGATCACGAAGAATGTTGGGGGAGGGACTATGCCCTTTAATTTATGCTTTTCACTAGTCATGAAGGCGGAGTAGAGGCAGAGCTCTATCACATGTATGCTGCCATGGATTGGCACCAGGAAAGGAAAATTACGGTAAGTATGATACAATTTTCCGTTTTGTAAATGCCTACTGTATGCTTGTCAGGGTAATGTGTTCATGAACTGAGCCTTGCAAAGGTTACAACTGAAGCTGTGCCCCTTTCTGGTATTAAAGTACAACTATAGGCAAAACTTTTTTCTGCATTTTGGATAGAGCACGGGAGGGTTATAACCCCTGTCAGATTTTCTTTCACCATCTGTCCCATTGTGAAGAGTTCCCTTCACTTCCTGTCCCATAGCCAAACAGGAAGTGAGAGGAAATCCATGAAAATTAAGGGAACTCCTTGGGGACCCCTAGGTCACCAGAACTAATGTAAGCATTGGAAGATTCCCCCCTATTACTATTCTGGGGACAAACCAAAATTTAGGATTTGCTTTTACTTTCAATGATAATGGTAAACAGGACAAATAGAGAGGGGGAATCTCCCTAATGGGGGGGGGGGGGACACAGCCAGCAATAAAAACTGACAGGAGTTCTAATCCCTCTCCACTCTTTTCAAAACGAAAAAAAATTTTTTTTTATCATTAGTTATACTTTAATGCAGCTTCAGGGACCAAAGCTGACGGCTGAGTATCACTACTCTAGGTCTTTGTTACTGTTCATTGTAATCCTTTTTCCTCTTTCATTGCAAAATAATTCAAGACAGAAGATGTTCATCTGCACAAGCCTTTTAAAATCGTCAACTATATACCTCAACTTCCTTCCTCAGTAATCACAGAAAGTGGTTACTTACTCCTTATGGTTTAAAATGAAATAGATGCCAGCAGTCATTGAAATGTAGAGCTCTTCAATAATAAAAATAAAATAAAAATGATGAAGGCGACCATAAATCAGCCCAAAGTATAAATGCTGGCAGGGGAGGCACATTGATTTATGTAAATGTAAATCAGGGGTGTTGAACAGAAAACAAATTTCAATATTGCGTTCTGTGACCTTGTAAACACATACTGTATAAAGATTTGGACCACTAAGGCAATCCTATTGGCCATTTTAAACTTTGTATTATTTTTGCAGGGTTAATAAACACCAAAGATGAACAAGACTATGAATACTTGGCTACAAAATTAACATCTTTCAAAACAGAAGGAAAGAATTGAGAAGTGAAAGGAGGATTTATTTTTTATATTGTATACCGTTTCTTACTACCTTGCTTTAGGCATTTACATTGATATAGCCTCCAACAAGTTTAGAATAATAATGACTTTAAAAACAACTTCAGTTTTGGGAGGTTTTACTCCCTTCATGACAAGGCCTTTTTTGCTATTCAGCACTGCAGTACTTTACCCGGTGATTGCTTGGTCATGCAACGCTGTACCCAAACAAAATTTATATCATTTTTTTCACACAAGTAGAGCTTTCTTTTGGTGGTATTTGATCACCAATGTGTTTTTAATCTTTTATTGGATGGACTGGTGTCTTTTTTCAACCCTACCAACTATTTAACTATGTAAAAAAATAGAACGAAAATTTTGAAAAAAAGAAAAAAACACTATATTTTCTACTTTGTTTTAAAAACATATCCAATAAAAAAATTTCTTTATAAATTTACAAAAATTTAGAAAAAAGACAAAATTATGAAAAAAAAACAATATTTTTAACTTTCCGCTATAAAACATATCCAATAAAAAATGTAAAAAAATCTAATTTATTTTGAAATGCATTCTTCTACATGTTTTTGATTTTAAGAGATCCCAAAAAGTGTATATTGATTGGTTTGTGTGAACTATGGTATATATATTGGAATTTTTATTTTCTTTATACTACTAATGGCGGCAATCAACAACTTATAATGGGATTACGATGCAGTGGCCAATCTGACACAAACTGATGCTGGGGGAACTAACTACCACTGAAATTACCCGTGACATTAAAGGGGCTGTAAAGGCAGAAGGTTTTTTTTATCTTAACCACTTCAGCCCCGGACCAATTGGCAGCCAAAGGACCAGGCCCCTTTTTGCGATTCGGCACTGTGTTGATTTAACTGACAATTGCGCGGTCGTGCGACGTGGCTCCAAAACAAAATTGGCGTCCTTTTTTTCCCACAAATAGAGCTTTCTGTTGGTGGTATTTGATCGCCCCTGCGGTTTTTATTTTTTGCGATATAAACAAAAATAGAGCGACAATTTTGAAAACAATGCAATATTTTTTGCTTTTTGCTATAATAAATATCCCCAAAAAATATAAAAAAAACATTTTTTTTCCTCAGTTTAGGCCGATACGTATTCTTCCACATATTTTTGTTAAAAAAAAAAAAATCGCAATTAGCGATTATTGATTGGTTTGTGCAAAAGTTATAGCGTTTACAAAATAGGGGATAGTTTTATAGCATTTTTATTAATATTTTTTTTTTTTACTAGTAATGGCGGCGATCAGCGATTTTTATTGTGACTGCGACATTATGGCGGACACATCGAACATTTTTGACACATTTTTGGGACCATTGTCATTTATACAGCAATCAATGCTATTTAAATGCATTGATTCCTGTATAAATGACAGTTGTAGTGAAAGAGTTAACCACTAGGGGGAGGGGAGTGGTTATGGGCTCTGACGTGTGTGTTTTTTTACATAAGGGGCGGGTCTGACGTCATTGATCGGCTTTCCCGATGACCGGGAACAGCCAATCAATGACAGGCAGAGTAGGAAGCGCGGGGAGAGGTTTGTTTACACATACCTCTCCCCGTTCTTCAGCTCCGTGACCCGATCGCGGGACACCAGCGGCCGCGGCGCGCGACCCACGGGCAGGCATTTAAAGGGCCACGTACAGGTACGTGGTTTTGCCTGCCCGTGCCATTTTGCCACAGTATATCTGCGTGAGGCGGTCGGGAAGCGGTTAATGCATTCTATGCATAAAGATAAAAAAACCTTCTGTGTGCAGCAGTCCCCCTCAGCCCCCCTAATTCTTACCTAAGGCAACCACTGGCTCCCACTGCTGTCAATTAAAGTCAGTCAGCCAATGAGGAGGGGGGCAGGGCCATGCCACAGCTCTGTCTGAATGGACACAGGGAGCTATGGCTCGGCTCGGGTGCCCCCATACCAAGCTGCTTGCTGTGGGGGCACTCAACAGGAGGGAGGGGCCAGGAGCACTGAAGAGGGACCCGAGAAGAGGAAGATCGGGGGTGCTCTATGCAAAATAAACTACACAAAGCAGGTAAGTATAACATTTTTTTTTTCTTTAAAAATAACAAACAACAGGACTTTAGTATTACTTTAATACAGTGATTAGTGCCAATACTATACACTGTCATTCTACTAATGGCACTGGCTGGGAAGGTGTTAACATCTAGGGCGCTCAAGGGGTTAACTATGCACCTAACTATATGTAATGTGTGTACAGTGTGCAGCTTTTACTAAGAGATCTCTCAGTTTCTCATACAAAACTGACAGATCACTCCCTCTTAACAGATCTCTGTGTTGTTTACCAACATAAGAGCTCTGGGCCATGATTGCACACAGTCGATCCACAGGTCCCGGGCTGGAATCATTGGCCGAGACTTGCTGATAGGCTCCTGCTGTGTGCAATCGCAGGGGATGCCAGGCAGGGGGCGTGTGTGCCCTAAACCCGTAAGTAGGTAGCGACATACAGGTACGTCGCTTTGCCTACAGTGGCCACTTGTCTGCAGTACATTGTTTTTAAAAAACAAGCAATGATGGATTTAACCATCTGCCAACCGCTCAAAAGTAAGTATACTGCTAGAGGGCAAAATCATGTATGCGACTGCCTTCTTCTGGGTTTGGGGCACAGCACAAGTTTGGTAGCAGATTTCAGCCAACAATTTTGGCTGAAACCTGCTGATCAGCTGTGTTCTTTTTATGGTATTTTATTGCCTCTGCAATTTTTGCAATATAAATAGAAAAAGACTGAAAATGTTGAAAAAAAATTATATTTTCTACATTTTGTTATTAAAATAATCCAATAAACTCAATGTTATTCATACATTTAGGCCAAAATGTGTTCAGCCACATGTCTTTGGTAAAAAAAAAAATGTCAATAAGCGTATATTTATTGGTTTGCGCAAAAGTTATAGCGTCTGCAAATTAGGGTACATTATCTGGAATTTACGCAGCTTTTATTTGAGGTGCTAAAATAGCAGGGCAGTGAAACCCCCCCCCCCAAATGGTGAGAGAATGAAAGGTTCCAGATAGAGAGTGAACTAATGCCGCGTACACACGAAGGGACAATCCCGCGGGATTATCCGCTGGACTGAAGTCCAGCGGATAATCCCCTCGTGTGTGGGCGCCGGCGGACTTTTTGGCGCCAAAGTCCGGCGGACCAAAGTTTTAAGTTTTGTTTTAAAATTATCCGCTGGACTTGGCAGTCCAGCGGACAATCCCGCCGTTAGTAGGCAAGTCCGCGGGACTTTTGAAAATGAACGGACTTGCCCACACACGGAGCAGTCCGTTCATTTCGAACGTAACTTCAGGTACGTAGCTAGCGTAGGCAGTAAATGCCGCCGCGCTAGCTCCGTCACCTGTCATGGATTTAAAGGGAATCCCCACGCCGAAAAAACGGCGTGGGGGTCCCCCCCAAATCCATGTCAGACCCTCATCCGAGCACGCAGCCTGGCAGGCCAGGAAAGGGGTGGGGACGAACGAGCGCCCCCCCCCCCCTGAGCCGTACCAGGCCGCGTGCCCTCAACATGGGGGTGCCCTGGGGAAAGGGGGGCCGCGCGGCCCCCCCACCCCAAGGCACCTTGTCCCCATGTTGATGAGGACAAGGGCCTCTTCCCGACAACCCTGGCCGTTGGTTGTCGGGGTCTGCGGGCGGGGGCTTATCGGAATCTGAGAGACCCCTTTAATAAGGGGCCCCCCAGATACCGGCCCCCCACCCTATGTGAATGAGTATGGGGTACGATGTACCCCTACCCATTCACCTAAGGTGTAAAATGTAAAGTAAAAAAAAACACCCACACTTTTGAAAAAATAGTTTATTGCACTGCTCCGGGGGTCTTCTTCCGTCTTGGGAGTCTTCTCGCCGGACTCCCCCGCCATTTACCAAGCTCTTTTACCGAGCGGGGGAAGTCCGGCTACCTTCTTCGTCGTCGCCGCCGTCTGGGGGTCTCGATCCGCCTTCGGGGGTCTTCTTCCGTCTTGGGGGTCTTCTCGCCGGACTCCCCCGCCATTTACCAAGCTCTTTTACCGAGCGGGGGAAGTCCGGCTACCTTCTTCGTCGTCGTCGCCGTCGTCTGGGGTTCTCGATCCGCCTTCGGGGGTCTTCCGGGGGTCTCTTCTGTTCTTGCGGCGGTCGTCGTCTTCCGCGCCGCCGGCGCCTTGTCCTTCTTCTTGTCCTTCTTGTTCTTGTTCTTCTTCTTCCGATGTTGACCCGACGCTCTCTCTGCCCGGAATGCCTGTGCCGCTCTGCGCTAGGACTTATATAGGGGCATGGGGACAGGGTCACATGTTCATGTCACATGGTGACCCCGCCCCCTTGTGTTGTCACAGTCCCGGAGGATGCTGGGACTGTGACATCGCAAGGGGGCGGGGTCACCATGTGACATGAACATGTGACCCTGTCCCCATGCCCCTATATAAGTCCCAGCGCAGCGCGGCACAGGCATTCCGGGCAGAGAGAGCGTCGGGTCAACATCGGAAGAACAAGAACAAGAAGGACAAGAAGAAGGACAAGGCGCCGGCGGCGCGGAAGACGACGACCGCCGCCGCAAGAACAGAAGAGACCCCCGGAAGACCCCCGAAGGCGGTAAAAGAGCTTGGTAAATGGCGGGGGAGTCCGGCGAGAAGACCCCCAAGACGGAAGAAGACCCCCGAAGGCGGATCGAGACCCCCAGACGGCGGCGACGACGAAGAAGGTAGCCGGACTTCCCCCGCTCGGTAAAAGAGCTTGGTAAATGGCGGGGGAGTCCGGCGAGAAGACCCCCAAGACGGAAGAAGACCCCCGGAGCAGTGCAATAAACTATTTTTTCAAAAGTGTGGGTGTTTTTTTTTACTTTACATTTTACACCTTAGGTGAATGGGTAGGGGTACATCGTACCCCATACTCATTCACATAGGGTGGGGGGCCGGTATCTGGGGCCCCCTTATTAAAGGGTGCTACCAGATGCCGATAAGCCCCCGCCCGCAGACCCCGACAACCAACGGCCAGGGTTGTCGGGAAGAGGCCCTTGTCCTCATCAACATGGGGACAAGGTGCTTTGGGGTGGGGGGGCCACACGGCCCCCCTTTCCCCAGGGCACCCCCCATGTTGAGGGCACGCGGCCTGGTACGGCTCAGGAGGGGGGGGGGGGAGCTCGTTCGTCCCCACCCCTTTCCTGGCCTGCCAGGCTGCGTGCTCGGATAAGGGTCTGACATGGATTTGGGGGGGACCCCCACGCCGTTTTTCGGCGTGGGGATTCCCTTTAAATCCATGACAGGTGACGGAGCTAGCGCGCCGGCATTTACTGCCTACGCTAGCTACGTACCTGAAGTCACGTGCTAAATGAACGGACTGCCGATGAGCGGCAAGTCCGTTCATTTTCAAAAGTCCCGCGGACTTTGGCCGGCGGATTATCCGCCAGAGAAGTTCGTGCGTGTGTGGGCAAGTCCACACGCTCGGAAAGTCCAGCGGACCCAGCTGGAAAGTCCGGCGGGATTGTCCGCTGGACTAGGTCCGCCGGCAAAAGTCCGCACGTGTGTACGCGGCATAACACTGACATCCACCCTCACTGTCAATGTTAGTTCACTCTCCATCTGGAACCTTTCATTCATTCACCACCTAGAATCCTTCATTCGCTCACCCAATTCCGGTTCAATGGTCACGATTTTCCAGATTTTTTCCCCCACCCTCCTTGTCCCTTTCCTTCACACGTTTCAGTTCATGGTTTACCCATTCCATATATTTTATTCAATCCAGACTCCAGCCTTTTGAATAGTTAGTCTTCCCCGGTCGCCGCGGGAGACCCCAGCTGGTGACGCTCTGTGCCTTGTGCACACTGGGATTTGGGTAAGCGGTCCTGTATCTGTCCCTATATAATAATTGTATATTATTTAATTCATATACTTCTTGAAACAATTTTTTTTTCTGTATGTGATTAAATGCGTTTTTTAATTATGTTCTAATTAAATCGCAGATATTTTCCTGATGAAGCGGCCTAGTCCGCAAAACTAGTAAAAACACTGTCCGTGACCAACTATCCCACTGTGATCTTCCCCATCAGGAGAGTATAATCTTGGTGATAAATACATGGATTGTCACGTATTTTTTAATTTATTACTGTCATTGTTGTCATGTATTATGTATTAATAAAATTTTGTATACTTTTTTACATGATTGCTTATATAAGTGAAATTATCTTATTGTACTGTACCAAGATAATCCAGCCGCCCCTAGTTCTTTGGTGAGCACCTGGCTGGGAACAGGGGCGGACTGACCGGTCGGTGACTCGGTCGCCGCCCGAGGGCCCGGAGCCATTAGGGGCCCGTGCGGCCCAACGAGAGGCTGCTTGAAGGGGCTGTAATAATACCGCTAACGGCGCGCTGCTCCCCGCCTGCCCCTCCTTCATCCGCGCGCCGTTGGCGGTATTATCGTTGGTCCTTCAGTCCAGTGGTTGCTATGGGGGTGCGTGCCTTGCTATGCACCCGGCTCTGACTTGGACCGCGCCGCATTGAGAGGGGTGCCACGGCTCCCTCCTTCCCCTTCGGGATCTCCTCTCCTCTGCGTGATGTGCGGGGAGAGTGGGGGAGGAGGGAGAGAGGCAGAGACAGACCGTCCGACCGTCCCCACACACACCTCCACACGTGACCGCAATGATCAGATCTCTGTCCCCACCAGCTGCACTCGCTGCCGCTTCCTCCTCGGCTGGGAGGAAGAGCCGAGGAGGAACACAGACAGACACCATCCACTACAGCACCTGCCCTGAGGTATGCAGAGGAGGAGGAGATAGTGGGGGGGGGGCATTGCCAGGTAATTATGCTGCCAGGAAGGGGGGTAGAGGATATTTGCTAGGGGGTGATCTTTTCCCGCTCCATCCATTCCCCCCTGATCCTATCCCCACTCCATCCATCCCCCCTGATCCTATCCCCACTCCATCCATCCCCCCTGATCCTATCCCCACTCCATCCATCCCCCGTGATCCTATCCCCGCTCCATCCATTCCCCCCTGATCCTATCCCCGCTCCATCCATTCCCCCCTGATCCTATCCCCGCTCCATCCATTCCCCCCTGATTTTATCCCCGCTCCATCCATTCCCCCCTGATCCTATCCCTGCTCCATCCATTCCCCCCTGATCCTATCCCTGCTCCATCCATTCCCCCCCTGATCCTATCCCCGCTCCATCCATTCCCCCCTGATCCTATCCCCGCTCCATCCATTCCCCCTGATCCTATCCCCGCTCCATCCATTCCCCCCTGATCCTATCCCCGCTCCATCCATTCCCCCCTGATCCTATCCCCGCTCCATCCATTCCCCCCTGATCCAATCCTGGCTCTATACATCCTCTGATCCCATCCTGGCTTTATCGATCCCCTGATCCTATTCTGGCTCCATCCATTCCCCGATCCCATTCCAGCTCTATCCACCACCTCAATCCCAGCTCCATCCTTCCCCCCCAATCCCAGCTCCATCCATTGTGGTAGGTTAAGGGGGGAGAGCTGCACTGATGCACTATCCTGCTTAGTAGTGGGGGGTGACACCATGTATTACCGCACCAGGTAACACCAACCCTAGTGATGCCACTGCTTCACTCACCCCATGCCTGTATTATTACAGGCATGGAGTGAGTGAAATGCCTGTATTTTTATTTTTTTTACTGGAGGGTCGCCAGCGGAGGGAGGGGGCAGTACAGATGTATGGGCCCCGGGGAACACTTCAGTATGCTCTCCCCACACTGTCCCCCCCTGTATGCTCTCCCCACACTGTCCCCCCTGTATGCTCTCCCCCCACACTGTCCCCCCTGTATGCTCTCCCCCCATATTGTCCCCCCTGTATGCTCTCCCCCCATACTGTCCCCCCTGTATGCTCTCCCCCCATACTGTCCCACCTGTGTGCTCTCCCCCCCCACACTGTCCCACCTGTGTGCTCTCCCCCCCCCACACTGTCCCACCTGTGTGCTCTCCCCCCCCACACTGTCCCACCTGTGTGCTCTCCCCCCCCCCACACTGTCCCACCTGTGTGCTCTCCCCCCCCACACTGTCCCACCTGTGTGCTCTCCCCCCCCCCCCACACTGTCCCACCTGTGTGCTCTCCTCCCCCCCCCCCACACTGTCCCACCTGTGTGCTCTCCCCCCCACACTGTCCCCACCTGTGTGCTCTCCCCCCCCCACATTGTCCCCCCTGTATGCTCTCTCCCCACACTGTCCCCCCTGTATGCTCTCCCCCCACACTGTCCCCACCTGTGTGCTCTCCCCCCCCACACTGTCCCCCCTGTGTGCTCTCCCCCCCCACACTGTCCCCCCTGTGTGCTCTCCCCCCATACTGTCCCACCTGTGTGCTCTCCCCCCCCCCACACTGTCCCACCTGTGTGCTCTCCCCCCCCCACACTGTCCCACCTGTGTGCTCTCCCCCCCCCACACTGTCCCACCTGTGTGCTCTCCCCCCCCCCACACTGTCCCACCTGTGTGCTCCCCCCCCCCCCACACTGTCCCACCTGTGTGCTCTCCCCCCCCCCACACTGTCCCACCTGTGTGCTCTCCCCCCCCCCCCACACTGTCCCACCTGTGTGCTCTCTCCCCCCCCCCACACTGTCCCACCTGTGTGCTCTCCCACCCCCCCCCCCCCCCCACACTGTCCCACCTGTGTGCTCCCCCCCCCCCCACACTGTCCCACCTGTGTGCTCTCCCCCCCCCACACTGTCCCACCTGTGTGCTCTCCCCCCCCCACACTGTCCCACCTGTGTGCTCTCTCCCCCCCACACTGTCCCACCTGTGTGCTCTCCCCCCCCCCACACTGTCCCACCTGTGTGCTCTCCCCCCCCACACTGTCCCACCTGTGTGCTCTCCCCCCCCCACACTGTCCCACCTGTGTGCTCTCCCCCCCCACACTGTCCCACCTGTGTGCTCTCCCCCCCCCACACTGTCCCACCTGTGTGCTCTCCCCCCCCCACACTGTCCCACCTGTGTGCTCCCCCCCCCCCACACTGTCCCACCTGTGTGCTCTCCCCCCCCCCACACTGTCCCACCTGTGTGCTCTCTCCCCCCCCCCCACACTGTCCCACCTGTGTGCTCTCCCCCCCCCCCACACTGTCCCACCTGTGTGCTCTCCCCCCCCCCCCCCCCCACACTGTCCCACCTGTGTGCTCTCCCCCCCCCCACACTGTCCCACCTGTGTGCTCTCCCCCCCCCCACACTGTCCCACCTGTGTGCTCTCCCCCCCCCCACACTGTCCCACCTGTGTGCTCCCCCCCCCACACTGTCCCACCTGTGTGCTCTCCCCTCCCCCCCCCACACTGTCCCACCTGTGTGCTCTCCCCCCCCACACTGTCCCACCTGTGTGCTCCCCCCCCCACACTGTCCCACCTGTGTGCTCTCCCCCCACACACTGTCCCACCTGTGTGCTCTCTCCCCCCCCCCCACACACTGTCCCACCTGTGTGCTCTCCCCCCCACACTGTCCCACCTGTGTGCTCTCCCCCCATACTGTCCCACCTGTGTGCTCTCCCCCCCCCACACTGTCCCACCTGTGTGCTCTCCCCCCCCCACACTGTCCCACCTGTGTGCTCTCCCCCCCCCCACACTGTCCCACCTGTGTGCTCTCCCCCCCACACTGTCCCACCTGTGTGCTCTCCCCCCCCACACTGTCCCACCTGTGTGCTTCCCCCCCCCCACACTGTCCCACCTGTGTGCTCTCCCCCCCACACTGTCCCACCTGTGTGCTCTCACCCCCCCCACACTGTCCCACCTGTGTGCTCTCACCCCCCCACACTGTCCCACCTGTGTGCTCTCACCCCCCCACACTGTCCCACCTGTGTGCTCTCACCCCCCCACACTGTCCCACCTGTGTGCTCTCACCCCCCCACACTGTCCCACCTGTGTGCTCTCACCCCCCCACACTGTCCCACCTGTGTGCTCTCACCCCCCCACACTGTCCCACCTGTGTGCTCTCCTCCCCCCCCCCCACACTGTCCCACCTGTGTGCTCTCCCCCCCACACTGTCCCACCTGTGTGCTCTCCCCCCAGTGTATCCCCGTGTGTGCTCTCTCCCCCTCCACAGTGTCTCCCTGTGTGCCCCCCCCCCCCCCAATGTCCCCCTGTGCAGCAGGTGTGACTTGGGATGCAGGGGGCCCCATGATCTTCTATTGCCCGGGGGCCCCATCAGTTGTCAGTCCGCCCCTGGCTGGGAACTAGGCTCATAACCCCGTTATCGCAAAATAATTTCTGGATGATGTTACAACTTTTATTTGACCTTACCCTGTTATTACTACTGTTCTCTGAGGCCATTCACAATTTCTGGGGATTTCTTTGGGTAGGGGGTAACAGGGAGGACATACGGAAAATGCCTCTCATGCACCCGGCTCACTGCATTTGGATTGGGAAGTTGGGCCACAGCACCGTCTGGAAACAGAAGGGCTGTGATGATCTCTTCCTGGAATGTTAAGGAAGGATCCAGTTCGTCCTGAAGCCTTGTATAGCACATAAGCATTCAGCAGAGCCAATTGGAATAAATACAGTATTCAGACACTTTTTTATACCAGCGTCTGGCCTTACAGGCAATTAGGTACGGCGCCAACAACTGGTCGTTGGAGGTCCACCCCTCCCATATTAAGGTTATATTCGTGGACACAGAGGGGTTTCTCCACAACACCAGTCGCCGTTTGAATTTGGACTGACGTGTGTGCGTGAAGGGAGGACAGAACGAAAACATTGCGATTATCCCTTCACTTCACTGCAAGCAAATTATTACACTTCAATCAGGCTCTTTCCCCCAGCCTAAGACGGGAATCTACAAGCCGCTGGGGTAAGCCCCGGCGATTAGTTCGCACGGTGCCACATGTGCCAATTCCATGATCAAACAAGTGACTAAAAAGTGGCACGCTCGTGTAATAATTGTCCACGTACAAGCCCTTTCCGAATAAGGGTGACACCAAGTCCCACACAATCTTACCAGCGCTCCCTATGTAGTCTGTCAGTTAGTAGAATGACTATCTCTTCCCTCGTAAACCATAAAACTGTATGTATAGCCTGTTGCCCTGTTACAGAACTTATACATCTTGACCCCATATCTGGCACGCTTGCTGGGAATATACTGTTTGAATGAATCGTGGATTCATCTATGCAGACAACTTGATCAGGAGTAGACAAGGCCATGACCGCAACTCACTTTTTTTTAGTTATGCCCATGGGGAAGGGTAGGCCCAGTAAGGTCTTAAATTCGGAGACTGTAATAGGTCTCCAATCTCTGGCAAGGGTCAACTGGGGATTAGCGGCGATGAATTGACCAGCATACAAATTGCTTTGGTCCACAATAGATCTATAGAGATCTTACATGAAAAACAGCGAATAAAAATCAAGTGACGTAAAATCAAGTGTTTCCACCTGAATTCCGGGTTGGCCAGTGAATGGGCTCGACAGGCCTGTGTTTGTCTTCTTCGTGGTGGCTGTGGGACACTAGCTTGAACTGCACTTATGGGACTTGCCACGTCACCAAGTGTTACTGCAGTGCTGGATGTACGACCAGGATGTACTGGTGCTTGCCAGTTCACCAGAATGAGCGGCACTAGTACTGGCTCTCTGCTCCATACGAGAGCCCTGTGGTTCTTGCACCTCAACAACAGCAGATGAACGGGATCGGGTACCCCTGACCTTTGCAGGGACCACTACTGCATCGTCAGAGCTATCTGTCAGGGTGCCGCTGGCGTCTACAGGTTGGTATTCTGAGCCTGAATCTGACAGATGGGTGAGTTCCTCTTCACGCTCATCTGTCATGCTCAGAAACATGTAAGCCTCTTCACTAGTGTACCTTCGATTGGACATTTTGGCCTCTAAATTTACTGGTATACTAGTGCGACTCACAGGAAAAAAGAGCACTTGACTGTCAGCGAATGCTTCAAACCGCTACCAAAAAAACTGTTAGTGTTTGCAGGGATCAGGCCTGACTCTGCAAATACTGCAGTTATGTGTTTAGTAAGTGACAGTGATTAATTGATATTGCACTTGGGTGAGCTGGGTTGAGGGGCTAAACGCAGGTGCTAGCAGGTTTCTGGGCTGATCCCGCTAACGCTGCATTTTTGGGAACCCTAAACTATTGGGGACACTAATATAGTTCTGATCAGATCAAAGATATTGATCCGTTCAGACACTATACAACTAAGGTAGGTGTATGGTGCGTGCGTGGGTATTAAAGCTACTGGCACTAATCTGATGCTGCCTGGTTCGACAAAGACCCTAACTGACGCTAAAACCTAACTGATGTCACCAGCTGGGTGATCAGGGGTTTAAATGACACCAGTACAGTGATCAAAGAAAAATATGAAAACTTCACTGGGTGACACAGTGACAGGAAGGTAAGGGGTTAACGGGGGGGGGCGAAATGTGTGCCTATGTGTACTGATGTCAGTGCAGTGTTGGTGCAACTCACGTTCTGGAAAGGAAAAGAGTTCCACGAGGGAAGATGACATCACTTCCCCTGCCTGTGTTTACACTTACACAGGCAGGGGAGGATTTCATTCGTCAGAACCGATATGCAGGTCCAGGCCAGAAATCATTGGCCTGGGCCTGGAGACTGATCGGTTCTGAAATTAATCCGATCGTCGTGGCCGCTGTAAGAGAACGTTGCCTCCTGCACCTCTATGCATCCTGTGACCTCTTGCACCCCTGTGCTTCCATGGATTCCGTGTCTCCTTAGCACCCGCTGTCACTCTGTGTCTCCTCAGCATCTGCTGTCACTCCAAGGCTCCTCAGCATCCGATTTCACGCAATATCTTCTCAGCATTCCATAAGTCTCCTTGTTCCCACAGCCTTCTGTGCCCCCAGAGACTCTAGAGATTCTGGCGTCACTGCCACCTCTGCTTAATCAATATGCCTAGTGTTTCTATTGCACCCTGGGCACTTTCCTCACCTGTATCTCAATAAAGTTTGGCGTTCTGTCTTCTCCTGGACTGTCTGGCTCCAAATGAGTATGGACTCTTTTCTGTGGCAAAAAATATATTGTGACCCACCCTTAAGCAGGACTCATGCTTTTAAAAAGTTTAAAATAGTTAAAGGTTTGCTTTAATAAGTAACTCATACAAAACATGATTGTTTTTGTTCCTGGATAAATCTTTTGATCTTGGTCAAATATCACAAGTCTGTACCAAAATACGCAGTTAAACAATTTCCACATTGCAGCTAATTGAACAACTTTGTATCTAATAAAGTGGCACTGCTGGCCTACACTGACAAACAGCTGACCTGTAAATCAGTAAGCAAAGTAGTACAAGTCACGTCTACATGCATTCCACCTTGAATGGGATAATCATTTGCTATGTATGTAAATTGCCAGGGCTCATTTCCTCCTCTGACCTGTCTTCCAGAAAAATGATCCTGCTGGTACACAGGCTTTGCGGTTATAGCTCCTACGCATAAATCTATGTGAAAAATGTACATAGTTGGCACCAAACAAGTTTACAAAGAGACATCTTTTTTGGCAATGGCTTTAGAGAGAAGACTATATTTCATAACCACAAACTGTATATCATAACTATATTTTATTAATACATACAGTATGTATGTCTAGCCAAACCTTTTTTGGATGGAGTTTTTTTATTGATATCCAATGCTCCTTTCACATCCTGCCTTATCAGTATGTGTTCTCAGTCAGATCTGTAGCAATATAAAGGGAATGATCAACCTTAAGCAGCTTTCCCAGTAGTGTTGGCTGAAGGTCAGCTCTTTGCTGGAGTAGAGACCGGGTATGACAATGTATAAAGTCCAGTTTTAACATGTAGTGGGTTAATATATTATCCTGAGAGATTAGTCTGAAGATTGTTGAAGATGCCAGTTAAAGTGGTTGTAAACTCTGCTACACCACTTGTACCTACAGGTAAACCTATAATAAGACTTACCTGTAGGTACTGTAAATATCTCCTAAACTTGCACAGTTTAGGAGATATTCACCATATACGCTTTTGCGGACGTCATCGGCACATGTGCACTGAAGAAATGGCCTGTTGGTGCCATTTCTTCAGGGCCTGTGCCGTGACCGGCAGCTCCAGCACGCATGCGCGGGAGTGACGTCATTGCGGCTCTGGCCAATCACAGCGCCGGAGCCTGCAAACCCAGAAGTATCTCCGATGAAAGATGTTGTCCATGTACTCAGTGTGCCGGTGTTCTGCCGAGATGGTTCCCCTCGGCGGATGAGTGCAGATCTGTACTGCGCATGCGCAGCGTAATTTCCGAACATTGCCGAAGCTAAACAGCTTGGAGTGAAGTGTACACCGCGCACGCGCAGTCGGTGTACAAGACGATGCCGCACGCTACCGATGCTGGCGCTACTCTGCAAGGGGGGTGTCAGTCTAAGGGGCGGGTCTATTAGTGTAAGCAAGGGAAAGGCAAAATAAAAATAAATAGTTTAGCTCTGGATATAGAAAAGAGTAATAGAAAACGTGTTTTTAGAGTGCTATCTGTGGGGTTTTCCCTTTCAATTAGGAGTGTATTTTTTTAAACTTTTTTTTTTTTAACAAACAAAATCAGCTGTGCGGTGTCCACTTCACTCGCATCTGTTTCAGTTCGGCAATTTCCGGAAGATGCCTAGCCATTCGTACTGCGCATGCGCAGTACAGAGAGGAACCAAGCCGCCAGGGGAACCAACTCGGCAAGACACCGGCGCCGATTCAGGGCATCGTTCTAAGTATTTTATCATGAGCTAGTATACCATGCATACTAGCTCATTATGCCTTTGTCCTGCAGGTTTTTTTTTTTTTGGAGGTTTACAACCTCTTCAAGTCTTAAGTCTGATTGCTCAAAAGTACCAAGCCCTGATGAAGGGAGACCCTTTTAACATGGCTTTTTATGATCTAAATCTCTGAAAAGGATTAAGGCTGAATTCACATCAGGGTCAAGCCCAGGGGTGCCCAACCTTTTGTGGAGCGAGGGCCACTTTAATGACTTGGTAGCTATTCACAGGCCACAATGTGCGGAGCTGGCAGATGACAGGTCCATGTCCACTATGCATATGCAGTGCAAACACGGACACAGCCCGCTCTACTCTATGGGCCCTCCGATCCGCCCAGACAGAAGGGGATGGGGGATCCGATTGGGTCCACCTGAAAAATAGACAGGCGGACCCGATCTTACCGATCCTGTGAATGGGGCATAAGGCTGCACTGCACTGTTTACCTGCACCTCAACAGTTTTTTCTAAATTGTCGCTCTTTTTTTGTTTATAGCGCAAAAAAATAAAAACCACAGAGGAGATCAAATACCACCAAAAGAAAGCTCTATTTTGTGTGAAAAAAGGACGTAAATTTTGTTTGGGTACAGCGTTGCACGACTGCGCAATTGTCAGTTAAAGAGACGCAGTGCCGTATCGCAAAAAATGGCCTGGTCATTAAGGGGACAAATCCGTCCAGTCCTTAAGTGATTAACTTAAGTCTATAATATCAAAATAGTTTTACTATTCTGTAGTCTTGTTTGATCAGAGAGCTGAAGTTTTATTTATGACTCTGGTCTTTCCTCTTTTGTCCATGTGTCTCTTATCAGTTCTTAAATCTGACGTTTTATTTACTTTTCTTTTTGGGGGCCACAGCATCATACATATTAGATAGATGTAATGGTATGTATCACGGATGTAACGGTGTGTAACCCGTTACCTGCAGGCAGCTGTTTCTGTCACCTCCAAAAAAACGCTAAACTTCAAGTGGTAGTAAACTCGGTTCTACCGCTTGTACCTACAGGCAAGCCTATAGTAAGGCTTACCAGTAGGTACTGTGAATATCTCCTAAACTTGTACAGTTTAGGAGATATTCAAAGTGCATGCAGCTGGTGACGTTACCAGTGCATACGCTCTGAAGGTCCAGCATACAGTGCCGGACCTTCAGAGCCCGTGCCGTGAACAGTGACGTCATCGCGCCCCTGGCCACTTATGTAGCCATTGGATGCACACACAGAAGGAAGACCGGGGTAAGATGTCAGCCCTCACAGCAGTGACAGCGTGACGCTGAAGGGCTTTGTTCTAAGGTATGTCTCTCATAATGTACTAGTATGCGATTTATACTTGCACATTATGACATTGACTTGCAGGGGATTTTTTTTTTCTTTTCAACAGCAGTTTACTACCGCTTTTAGCTTTTTTGATTAACTGACGCACTTCAATATAGCCATATAAATTAGGAATATCCTGGTCGGAAAGGCACTCTGCCTTGATAATGGCAGTTTAACATGACAGTTCAACTAAAGAAGAAGGAAGAATGTGTAGCACCCTCTACCTAGGTAGGTGCTAGAGTAGGTATTTTTTTTGGTAAGTGTAGGTAAATTTAAGCAGTTGGTGATTCACAGGCAGCATCACTAAGAAATACAATGACCTACCTCCTCTTTCTAGAGCCTTCTGGAAGGTACTAGAAAGAGCAGGAGAGGAGAGGTGGAGCTGTCTGGGGTGTGTTAAGGAGCCCTGACCAATCCCCAACCTGGATTGGCAGGGGGCGGTCCTCCTTAAATACCGAGAGTCAGCCCAGCTGGGGAGGAGTTGTCGGGTGGAAGAACTGAGGATGGAGTACTAGGCTGTTGGGGCCTTTGAGGGAGCTCCCCAGTCTGGTGGGGGGGTTGACCTTGGGCCTGGGACTCCGGTGCAGGACGGAGTCCTTCAAGAACGCATGAAGGATCCGAACAGGAGGCACAGGAGGAGTCAGAGAGGACAGCAGGAGCTAGTACTGCCGGGCAAGTCTTCAGGAGGGAACCACCGGTTGCAGTCAGGAGGACTGGAGAGGCATGCCAAAGAGGACTGAGAGGAAACAGTCAGAGCTGGGTGTGGAGCCAGTAGAGAGGACTGCACTGTCATGGGCAGTGAAGTTGGGCAGCTGCGGCCAGGAGGGCTTCAGGGCCTGAAGAAGACTGAGTGGGAGCAGTAGTCCACCAGGAGAACAGCTAACACTAATAGGACTCTCCATATTTTCTGCTACACTATAGGGGCCGCGGTCCCTGCCTGCAAAGGGCAAGTTACTTAGGCCAGGCTGAGCCAGTGTCAGGCCTAGCTACTATGTGCTAGCTGTTCCTGGAATCACTAAATAGGAAGCGACATCCAGAAGGGATGGAACAAACCACTAAATAGGATGCAACATCCAGGGGGAATGGAGCGAACCACTAGATAGGAAGTGAAGAGTTGTGCTTGAGGAGTCTGGAGAAGTGTACAAAGAGTGTACATAGTTGTCCTTAGAAACTTTGCAATTATTTCACTGGGCATCCCATAATTCAAAGTTCATGTATCCGCCTTATCTGCAAAAACAGGCATTAGATGGGCATTACACCCCATAGTAATCCAGTTTATGAGAGCATGCCTGAAGATCAGACCTCCGAAAAAAATGACATTTCCAGCATGGGACTTCTCAATAGTACTTGATGCACTGGCAAACCCTCCTTTTTACCTGGTTGAGTCAACCTCACTATGGAACCGGACTTTGAAATGAACTTTCCTTATCGCCATTACTTCTGCAAAAAGAGTTTCTGAGTTACAAGCATTAATGATAACAGAACCTTATCTGGTCCTTTATCCTGACAGAGTGGTACTGAGGCCTTCAGACCATTTTGTTCCCAAAGTATCAACCTCATTTCATTATAATCAGGACATTACCCTTCAATCCTTAACTAACAATCAAACCCCATGCGTTGGATGTAAAATCAGTTATTACCAGTTATCTGGCAGCTACAGCTACCTTCAGAAAGTCGGATACTCTCTTGATAATTCCTCATGGGGCTAGGAAAGGGCAACCAGCAACTTCTCACACAATTGCATCCTGGTTGGTCAACTCTATCAAGAAGGCATACTCCATCCATCAGCTGGCAATTCCAGAAGGCATCAGGGCTCACTCAACCAGGGCAGTGGCGACTTCGTGGGCAGCATACTGCAGAGTCTCCAGAAACGATCTGTAAAGCAGCGACCTGGTCATCTAGACATACAATCATTTCTCATTATAAGATAGACTCTGCCCAATTAACAACAGCAGACTTTGGCAGAACCATTCTTAGAGCCAATTCTACAGCATTATAAGAAATTAACTTAATTTTTTGCACCCACCCGACTGGCGAGTTATCTCCCAGTGTGTGCTGCCATGAAGGCGTCAGGAAAACGGAAAATTGTATACTTACCTTTCTGTAATTTTCCTTTCCTCATGCATCTTCATGGCAGCACACAAAAACCCACCCATTCTTAAATGATAGATACAGAGAATAAATGGGGGGATCTCTTCAATTTTTATAGTCAACCAATCCTGTCAGGTTGTGGGGGCGGAGCCACAACCAGTGTGTGCTGCCATGAAGATGCGTCCGGAAAGGAAAATTACGGAAAGGTGAGTATACAATTTTCCATTTTATGGAAGCAAATGTACAAAATGTTAGTATAAAGGTGAATTTTCCCACCCTACTAGACCCCAGTAAAAATGGTTAAGATTTACTAAAACTAAAACACTCAGAATCTGTAGTGTAATGTAATGTAATGTGTAGCTGTGCATGGTAGCCAATCAGCTTCAACTTCAGCTTCTTCAATTAAGCTTTAACAATAAAACCTGGAAGCTGAATGGTTTCTAATTATTGATGCACCAGATTTTGCACAATCCAGTTTTGTTAAATGTCCCCCAATTGGAGCACATCTAAAAATGTGTGTAAAAATGGGCATGCAGCCGTGCTGTACCCAAACTGCAGTGCACCGGTGTAAACCTGGCCTTACCTTTTTGTCTTGAATGTTATTGTAAACGTATTGCCTCCCTTTACTTTGTAAATCATTGCGTGATATGTAAATCCTGAATTATATTCCATGACTACTTTTATCAAGCCAATGTTTCACGACTTCTAATGTCAGGACAATACCTCATGACTACATATCTCAAGACTATTTCATGACTACATACTGTATCTCAAGACTATATTTTATGACTACATATATCAGAACTGTATTTCATAATCACACAGAACTGGGAGAGACGCTGAAAAATATAGCTTTACATTTACATTTGAAATGCTGCAACTGTTTATAGAGACTTTAAGGCTTGGTTCACACTGCTGCACTGTGAATTTGTTCATTTTTTTTGTCCTGTGTGAGGTGTAAATTCACCGCAAATTTACTGCAAACTTCAGGAGTTGGAAATAGCTGCAATTGATGTTCTAGCCAAAAGAATCATAATGTAAAAAAAAAAAAAAAAAAAAAAAAGGTGTCAACTTCATGTGTACTTCCTAGTTTTTGTGGAGAGTAGTGTGGTGGAATTCGCACATATCTGAACCAACAATGCGATTCCAGAGCGATTTACATTGATGTCTATGGAGACTAAATTTGCAACCCACCACTTTAAACTCGCATGTACAGTATGTGAATGACCGTCATTGAAAACAATGACTTTATGGATGACATGTGAATTTATAATGTTTTTGACGCATCGCATTCGTTATAAACTCACATCAGTGTGAACTGGGCCTCAAGGTAAAGGAATTTAAATTTTGCCCACTGGAAACTGCCCAGATATGGAATCTGCTTGTGTATTTGCCAAAGAATGCAGGAATTCTGACACCAGACTCAATCTTTATGCCAGTCTGAAGCCCCATTGTGTTTTTATTTAAGAACAAAAATTCAGGTGAGAAATGTTAAAGAGACGGGGAGAGCAGAACACCACAAAGAACTATTATTTTTGTAACAATCTCTTAGCTCTACACACAAAGATCTCCAAGAATGACAGATTTCTGATCTTTGTCATGCTGTATATGTACAACTAATACATCTTTTGCAAAGAGAATAATAGATGACTATGTTGCCATCCTAAACTTCTCTCCATGTCTCTCACTTTTTTCTTTTTTAATAAAAAAATAAAAACAGTATGTGAGATAGACAGAGCTTCAGATAACTGTGCTAACAAAGCCCTTTACAATGTCAGCTAAAAGTAACTTTTCTGCAGTAACTTTCTCCATGGATGTGACGATATTTGGTACAAGCAGTATAAAGCAGGGAATGGATAAAGAAAAAAAAAATTCAGCCATGCAGATCAAGGGGAATAAGTGCAGACAAAGCTGTATTTCAACTGTGCATCCCCAGGTTACTTTTACAGTAGCTTTTTAAAAAGGTAAATGCGTATTAGCGAGCATATATTTAGAAATGAAATTGTGATTTTTACCCTAAATTACATCTTTACTCTAAAATGCTTATGGAAGGTTCAAGTTTTTCTGATATAATGGGGTCCCTAATGGGGGCTCTAATGGTTGTAAACATATGCACATAAAATTGCACACCGACTAAAGTCAACATGCATAAAAACCTCACTGAAATGTGCTTAAAAATAAATGTAAACCCGCGTCTCTGCATGTGAAATCTACATGGTTTTCTTTCATCAGTTTTTATGCACATATGGTATCATGTGCATTTCTTGCATTTATTCAGATGTGACAAATGTACTGTGAGAAACTGTAAAGTAGAGTCATTGTGCAGGACTACTAAAACAGGCAACAAACCCTGCATAATCATTTAAATACAGCTGCCCCAATGCACATGAAAAATTACAAGCACCTTAACCTCCCTGGCCGTAGAATTGTGTCTGATTTTTGAATGTCAAAGCGGTACATTGTTTTGCATGGAAATTTGTTGTTTTATATTGTAAGCCTGTAATTCTTAGGAATAACTCACTTAAATCTGTCCAAACAAGAGTTTAGTAGACATCCCGGGTGCGATAAAGTTTGAAACACAAAATCATAAATTATAACATAATAAAGAACTATAAATAATTATAAAAAAATAATAATATAATACATTTTATTCAATAATGTGTAGCACGTCCCCCTTGAGGGCTCCTTGGATTTACCTGTTCATCTGCAGCGCCCTGACCCTGTGAACATTCCAACCCACCTGGCACTCTGGGTTCAGACATCTTTTGCAAACACCTTTAAATTACACTTCACACAAATCAAAGATGTTTATATTATCTCAGCTTTACTGGAGTAATGGAGAAATCATTGTTGGTCATCTTACTTTAAAAAAGTAATTAGTTAAGTTATAAAGTAACTGATTTTTTTTAATATTCTATACGTGTAACTAAGGGGCGGGTCTAGTATTACTGTAAGCAAGGGGCACATTTATTATTATTGTTATATATCGTGTAACCAAGGGGCTGCTCTATTATTACTCTAACCAAGGGGCAGATCTGTTATAGCGTGTAAGCAAGGGGCGGGTCTATTATTATTATTATATTGTGTGAGGGCGGATGGCAACAGAAGAGGGCGAATGTTAAATTAATGGGCAGAGCTCGATATATAACAATAATAATAAATGCGCCCCTTGGTTACAGTAATACTAGACCCACCCCTTAGTTACACGATAGACACCCCTTGCAGAGTAGCACGAGCATCGGGAGCGTGCGGCATCGCCTCATACAATTACATGTTAACTGCGCCTGCGCGGTGTAGAGTTTACTCAGAGCTGTTTAGGTTCGGCAATTTTTGTAAGCTCCGTAGTCCTTTGCACTGCGCAAGCCCTGCGCCTGAGCAGTACAGGGGGTCCTTATCCGGCGGTGGAACTTTTTCGTCAGGACACCGCAATTACACTACTGCCATCTAGTGGCGGTAGATGTAATTGGAGTAAGGCCGCCCAAGTAATGGGAACTGCGTTACCATGAGGGGAAAAGTAATCAGTTAGATTACTCGTTACCCTCTAAAGTAACTGCGTTAAGTAACTCCGTTCATTTTAACTCAGTTACTTACATCACTGGGAGAAATATATATATATGTATATGGAGGAGGTAGTTGATCAACCGAGTTCTGAAGAACAGTCCTAACACTAAAAAGGGATCCCAGGCCGGCCAGTTTTTTTTTTTTTTTAACAAGTACAAGATCAGCATTTACTATTGTAGTAGGAAGTAATTTAACAAATTAGTTATGATTCGGTTGCATCACAGATTATCTTATATTTATGTAAAGGTTTTATGTATCATCATTCACATATTAGATTAATATGATATGGTCAAATCTAAACCGAAAAAAAAAGGAAGAGAAAAAAAAAAAAAAAAAAAAAAAGGGGAGGAACCGTGAATATACACTGTAGAACTTATGAAATGTAGGAACAACATTTAGTGATGAGGTTTTAAAATGTTCTGTGTCTTCCCCACTTATCACGCTGGAAATGTACAGCACTTGGGGGAAGATGCATATATAGTGTAGTTCTAATTTTGGAGCCCCTCTCGTTTCAGGTAGTACACAGGTGTACTCCAGTATGTAGTATGGGGAACAATCCCCATCCCCCTTTGCTACCACTAGTAGAAGCAACCTACTAGCTTAACTTCCAAAAGATCCCCGGGGACATAATTGATCCAAAAGCCCATAGAAAGGCAAATTCAGATTGAGAGAGGAGAGAAAGAGAAAAGAGATGACAGAAAGAAGAGTAGAGGATAGTGAAGGCGGTGCACTCTGTCCCTGGAGAAGAGTACGCCCGAGCCAATCCCATCTCATTATGTAGCTAAAAAGGTAGTTAATCCAGGGAGGTCCCATATTTTGTCGAACAAAGCTACCTTATCATTTAGAATTGCCGAGAGGCGTGTTCATTCACCATTATCCATGATAGTTTGGATTTTAGCAGATGAAAAGAGATCGTAGGGGACTTCCAAATTTTGGCTATAGATATTCTTGCTGCTATGAATATGAAGGCTATGAGTCTCTTCATATGTTTTGATATCCCCTCAACTGGGCATCCCAACAATGCCTGTAAAAGTGATTTAATGAGATTCACTTGGGTCAATGAGTATATGAAATTGTATGTTCGTATCCAGAACCTTTGCACTTTTGGGCATGTCCATCATGTGTGGAACTTGGTGCAGTCTATGTTACATCCCCTGAAGCACTGTGGGGTGGCCCCTGGGAACATAGGCTGCTACCCTCACTGGGACCATATACCACTGCATCAAGACTTTATAGTTTCAACAAGGTATTAATATATGATCTGGATGCACATTGTGCCATTTTGCTCCACTCTTCAACTTCTAAGCTGGTTTCAACATTTTGCTCCCATTTTTGCATGTAAAACAGTTTTAGAGAAGTCGAGGATAAAATACTGTAAATCTTTGATATGTGGCCAGTGTGTTTGTCAAAAGTCCTGCAGAAATTTTCCATTGAGGTGGATGTGGTTAGTTCAGAAGTGCAATTTAGCGTCACTAAGAAATTAGCTGAGTGTAGCGGTATATTTCTGAGTTTGGGAGATGGTACTTTTCATGAAGGTCCTGTTTCAACAAAACACCTCTATGGTCACAGAGATCTGCTATTCGTAGCAGACCCTTATTAGTCCACCATGTAAAATTATGAGGGTGAAGACCCGTGGTGAATGAAGGATTATTAAACAATGAAGCTAATGGGGTGTGTGGGGATTTAAATCTGTATGTGGTATTGTCGGTCTATCTTTCCCTTTCATCCACATTAAGTGGCTAATCTCCCTATTTGGGTATAGGGAGGACTCCATTAACATCCAGAGTGGTCTGGGCTGTCGTGTGTGGAATCGAGTAAGTTGGGACAGTTGCGCTGCATGGTAGTACGTAAATCCCAACAGTTTTGCCTGAAATTTCCTCAGATCAGACCTTATTATTGCTATTGGGAGAGTCCGGAACCTTAGGTAAGATGGTCATTTTAAGAAAGTGCAATCGACCAAACCATGAAGGAGGATTATTTGACCGTCTTTTGAGGTCCTCTGATAATTTTTTAAACAGTGGAGGGTAATTTTTTTTATATAGTGTGGGAAGGGTGGGGGGGTCAAAAAGATACCTAAATATGGAAGGGCCTCATTTTGGCATTTAAAGGGAAATGAACTTCGTAAAGCACGGACTATATGTATTTGTAAGGATAAGTTGAGTGCTTGAGATTTGGAATGGTTCACTCGGAAGCCTGTAATTGAAGTAAAGTGTCATAGTACTATGTTTAGATTAGGCAAAGAGGTGACCGGGAGGAGAGGAGTAGCAGTATATTATCCGCGAACAACGAGCACTTGTGCTCGCGATCTCCGCAATGAACTCCCTGTATGTCCGGATGATCTTGAATTGTGATGACTAATGGCTCTAGCAACATAACAATAAGGGGGACAGGGGCATCCCCTAACAGGTCCCTCTATGTATGTCTATGTTTTGGGACTGATAGCCCATGACTACGAGGGAGCGCTATATATCATTTTAAAGCGTCAAGAATTTTGAGCCAAACCCGTAGCGTTCTAAAAATGAAGAAAAGATAATCCCAAGACAGGGAATCAAAGGCCTTGTGTAGGTCTAAGGATATCAGCTGCGCCCCCCCACCCGTCCCCAACCAGATATGGGCCCTTTAAATAGTAACAGCAATGTTCAAGATGCAGGCCTGATAGTCTTTACCAGTTGGAGCTCATTAAGTTATATCCAATAAGACTCAGTGATGTGAAGGCAAGTAGAATGGCTTAAGCAGATCAGTACTACTCCTGGAAAAAACAGGGGTGAACAGCGGCGCTAGATAACATAACATAAAATTATATAGCATTTATTACAATTCGTGCAAATGGGGTTATCACCCCTGTAACATTTGTTTTGCTGTCTGTGCCCCTGTTCAGAAGATTTCACCTCACCTTCTGTCCCAATGACAATTGGATTTTGAAAATTTTGGGTTGTTAGGGAAGGATGGACTGGTGATAAAGCATCAGTGGAGACACCTTTTTCCCATATTAACTTACAGGAGTGAATTTCCCTTCCTAGGGGTGGATTTCCTCTCACTTCCTGTTGTCTCCCTCCGTTTGCAAGTAGGAGTCGTTTGTAAGTCGGGTGTTTGTAAGTAGGGGATCCCCTGTACATAAAATGTGTTTGTTAGTGAAAAAGCACACATAATATTAAAACATTTGTTTCCTTTTTTACCACTACAATTCCTTTTGGAATTTACAAATGCGTGCAAATGTCATGTCATAACTGTTTGTGGATTGATGTTCAGCATTTTTGAAGGAGGTTGGATGGTCAATTGGGTCTATAGAGAGTTAATGTAGTGAGTGTGGACAGGAACCAATAAGGTGTCCTAAACAAGTGGGAGATTTAGAAGAAAACGGAGGAAAGTGAAAAGTTGAGGATCTCATTGTTGAACATATGGTGGAAAGAAACTGATGATTAAATATTAACTGCTGTACTTCTTATCTGTCTGTTAAATGTCTTGTTGAGAGAAGCGAGTGGTCACACACTACCCGACCTGTATTCTGTGGCCATCTCGGACGGGCAGTCCACGTGACTGAGTCTACGTTTTGTGAAGACGCACCAGGGGCGACTCAGGTGGCAGTCGAGCACTGTAGACAAAACCTCTCCTTGTCTTACTGTTTTGTCCTCGTTAACTTGAGATTGGGATATAGTCTGAACCGGTACCAGGTGACGAATAGAAGAATTGCCAGACCCTTTCAGAATCCAACCTTGTGACCTGTCTAAAATCCTGAGCAGACACATAAATATCCCAGTCATCAGGACAGAAAATAATGGGGCAGAAATTGGTTAAGCCAGAGAAAGAAAAACTTGCATGTAACTTAGTCACGGAGAGAGGGGGGGGGGGGGGGGGGGTTATGTCATGAAAGCAAAAAAATTGGCGAAGGTCTGTAGCATCACCATTCCTCCAGGTGGAAGGAAAAACGGGGGATGTTATCTGACAATGGTCTACTAAAAACTGCAACAAGCTCCCAGTGCCCACTATTACCAAAACACACATGAATCCCAGTGGTCAGGATACCCAGATGAACCCTACCCCCAAGAACCCTGGAGTGGCCGACCCCAAGCTCAACACCCGCCAGCCCCCGTAGTGATGAGGGGCATTAAAGCAGAGGAAGGTGCCCCAATAATGTACGTTACCTTTACCCCGCCCCAAGTAATGTCATTGGTAAATAACCTGCCTGACCCAGAAAAGCAGCCAATGCCCTTTTATCACAGCATAATACAAATACAGCGTACCTATGCTGCGGCTTGGAGGGACCTGTACAACCTCTGCCGCACGAAAGCAGGTGATGCCTACTAGCCTATCATGGAGAAAATTTTGAAAGAAGGTGGAACATTTAACGACACTAACTATGAATCAGGCCTAGAATTCGGCAACCAATTACACAATTGGGCAAGAAATTAACTCCTCTCATGATGGCCTCCGACACCCAATACCCGCCTCCCTAGCAGAGACCCCCACACCTCTGCTTTAACTGTGGACACCAGGGACACTTTAAGAATGCAGAGCACCCAGATGACAAAGGCCCCAATGCGGTCCAGAAGGTGATCAGTCTACCCCGATCCCAAGGAAACTTGCCCCTACAGAAGACCATCTGGATCTCTTCTGCTAGGATATGGGCAAACCTGTGTCATCCCACCTAATGACAGTGTCCTCAAAACACAAACAGCCCATTGGCAAAAGGTAACCATCCCAATTGAAGGTCACCCCACCACCTTCCTAATTGAAGCGTAATACGGGCTCAAGATCTAACGGAAACTTCCTACTTATCAGACAGACATTTCATGCGTGGGTGTGGACGGCTCACCTAAATCCCCACCCATTAACCAAACCCCTACAGGTTGGCACTTACAAGGACCTACTTGCCAGGATCGTGGTCTCCCCCACCTGCCCCCTGAATCTTTTAGGAGCATATGTCCTATCCCGCTTGCAAGCCTCCATCACCTTCACACCAGAAGTTACGATCAACATCTCTACCCCCCTTACTACTGAGGATCAATCGGCCCTGTGCTCCATCCCTCTCCTGATGACCCTACAGATTACCCCCCTAGCCACATCCCACTAGAAGTCATAAGAAGAATCCTCAACGAACTCTGGTCAAAAGGGGCTGAAGCCATCGGACATCTAAATGTCCCACCAGTGCACATCAAGCTGAAACCAGGAACACCCCTGCCCAGGAAACCCCAATACCCACTGAATGAATGAATGAATGAACAACTTGTATAGCGCTACAATGCGAACTGAATCGCCTCAAGGCGCTGTATCACTAAAGCCCATTTCCTCTCAAATAGAAGCCTTGGTCAAGAACGGAGCCCTAATCCCTTGTACTAGCCCATGCAATACACCCCTATTCCCGGTCAAAAAGGGGAACCAATCAAGTACAGGATGGTCCAGGACCTGAGGGCTGTAAACAAGGCAACTATTTTGGAAACACCCATTGTCCCCAATCAACACACACTGCTGGCTGGTGTGCCACTATCAGCAAAATTCTTCACGGTGGTAGACCTTGCAAACGCATTCTTCAGTGTACCCCTACACCCTTCTTGTCAGTACCTTCTTGCCTTCACCCACAATAATCGACAGTACACCTGGACAGTTATGCCCCAAGGCACAGAACTCTCCCACCCAATTTGCCAAAGCAATGGCTAAAATCCTGAGTGTATGGCAAGAAGAGAACACAGACATAACGCTGTTGCAATATGTGGATGATCTTCTCCTGTGTGCAGACGACCTCCCCACCGCAGAGGGCAAGTCAGAAAGCCTACTTGTGTTTCTGTCCAGCCAGGGATGCGAGGCGTCAAAGCAGAAGTTGCAGTGGTGGTCCACGAAGGTATTCTTGGGGCATTGTCTATCTCAGGGCTCCCGACATCTGACCAGTGACAGAGTACAAGTTGTAAAGAACATACCCCTACTCCAAGGTTCCAAATCCCTACATGCATTTCTGGGCATAATATCCTACTGTAGAGCATGGATCCCAGCTGCGTCTCTGTTGATGCAACCCCTCTACTACGCATTGACAATGGAGCCTTTTGAGATGACTTCACTGGCAACCGAGAATTTTAATAAACTGACGGATGCAATATCCAGTGCCCCGGTCCTTGGGTTGCCCGACTGAGCAAATTGTTTGTATCTGAAAGACAAGGCCACGCAACAGGAGTGCTAACACAATCACATGGCTTGCGCCTCCGCCCCATCGCCTACTACTCTTGCCAACTGGACCCAGTGGCGAAAGGAGGACCCTCCTGTCTGCGCGCAGTATTCGCAGCTCAAGCACTTTTGGACAAAACTGCAGACATCGTCCTGGGTCACCACCTGATTCTACTCGCCCCCCATGACATAGCTGCTATACTGTACAACCCAAAACACCTCTCATCTGCAAGACACCTTCGCTTACAGTGCTCCCTCCTCTTGCCTGATAACATCACCCTGATGCGTTGTGCAATCCTCAATCCCTCCACACTTCTCCCACTTCCGGAGGGGATGACAGTGAACCCTAATGGCAAAGACCACGACTGTTTTGAAGTCATAAAAATGTAAACTTCTCATCTCGCCACGGTCTCAGAGACCGGATATGATCATCTTCGTGGATGGCTCACGGTATGCCGATGATGGTGGAAGATGCCACAACGGGTATGCAGTAACGACGACAGACACGGTTTTGCACGCTGAAGCCCTACCCTCCTTTATGTCGGCCCAAGAAGCAGAACTTCAAGCCCTCACCACAGCATGTAAGCTAGCCAAGGAAAAGACAGCCAACATCCACACAGATTCAAGGTATGCATTTGGGGTGGCCCATGATTTCGGAGTTATCTGGAAGGCTAGAGGCTTCCTCACTGCAGCTGGCACACCAGTGAAACACAGCACTGCAATCAAAGATCTCATGGATGCCCTCCTCCTACCCACCCCAGTGGCCGTCCTAAAGGCTAAGGCACATGGTAAACTGACCACCGATGATGCTAAAGGGAATCACCTGGCAGACAAACAAGCAGCCAGGAGCAAACAAAAGGAAGAGGTAGAAATAGTGGAGAATCTCATACTCGCAGTGCAAACTAGAAGTCAAAGCCTCCCCGTCGATAAAACCCACCTGAAGGAGCAGCAAGATGAAGAACGGGAAACCTGGATAAAGAAAAGGAGCAGCACAGAAAGATGTTCGAAGTTAATAAAAAAAGTTTCTACCCCGGAATCTATATCCAGCAGTAGTCCAGTGGGCCCATGGAGCAGCACATCTGTCTAAAAATCTCACAAACTCAGTTATCAGTAAATATTACATGGCACCTGGCATAACCGCCCTCGCCAATAATTATTACAAGTCTTGTACCATCTGCGCTAAATGCAACCCCGGATGGATGGAGAAGGTCCCGCGGAAACATCTTGCAAAACCTTTGTATCCATTCCAGAGGATCCAGATTGACCACATTCAAATGGCAAAGAGCGGAAGATTCGAATATGCTTTGGTGATCGTAGACATGTTCTCGGGATGGCCAGAAGCATACCCAGTTACCAACATGACAGCCAAGGCAACAGCTAAGAAATTGCTGACCGAAATAGTATGCAGGTATGGGGTCCCAGAGGTCATAGAGAGCGACCAAGGTCCTGCTTTCACGGCCTCAGTCACAAAAGATATCTGGTCTGCCCTAGGAGTCACTTTAGCATTCCACACGCCCTATCACCCCCAGAGCAGTGGTAAGGTAGAAAGATTAAATGGTACCATTAAATTTAGAATGCTAAAAATGTCAGGAAACAGACATAAGCTGACCAGAAAGTTTACCTATTGCCCTGTTAAGTGTCAGATACACCCCAAGGGGGGAACACTATCTCCATACGAGATTTTGTTCGGGTCAGCCCCCAGGCTTGGGTGTTATTTCCCACAACAGTTACAACTACAGTCTGATGTATTGACTAAATTATTTGACCGCATTATCTCATGAATTAACCCATATCCATGCACAAGCGTTTTCTTCCATTCCATACCCAGTGTCACGTGCCTAGTGGACAAGCCCGACCTGCAGGTAGTGACCTCTCTTGCGGCTCCGACTCGAGAGCCCTGGTAGGGTACACAGGAAGCACAAGAGTCAGGAGTAGCACGAGTGCCTGACCGGACCAACAGCAGAAGATGGATCAGGAACCCAGGAAGCACTGTGTAGAAGAACCTCCGACAGGATCAGAAGGTAGGCTGGAGCCAAGAAGGTAGGCTGGAGCCAAGAAGGCGGGTGCAGCAGACTGGAACTGGACAGCAGGCAGGCACCAGGAACCAGGACACCGGAGCAGGACCTCAGACTGGAACTGGACTGCAGGCAGGTGCTGAACAATCAACTGGAAGCTGGACAGTAGGCAAACACCAGGAACCAGGATACTGAGAGCAGGGAGTCAGACAAGCCGGGTCGGTGATCAGGCAGACAGTGGAGGTACCAGAGGATAAAGCAGAAGAGTAGTCAGACAAGCCAAAGTCAGGTGCAGGCGGATGACAGGGATGGTCGGAGACAAGTCGGGTGAAGTTTTAAGCACAGGAAACATGTTTTCAGGATCAGGACACACACACGCTGTAGATCAGGCAGCAAGATCCCAGTGTGACAGTCAGGTCTAAATAGCCCGTCTAGCGCCAACAGGCGCGCGCACGTGCATAGGCGCGCGCACACACCCGCGTGCGAACGCGCAACAGCAAGCCCAGGACGTCTGTTACTGGCAGGATCTTCCTGACATTGCCCCCCTCCCCAAGGGTCAGCCTTTCTCAGGGTGGAATCTCTTAAAAATTGGATTAAGCTTTTCGTGTGAATGTTCTCCTCAGGCTCCCAAGAGTTCTCTTCCGGGCCATACCCTATCCATTTAATCAAGAAGAATTGGGCTTGATTATTCCTTTTCCTACAATCCAAGATAGCTTCGATTTCAAATTCTTCCTTACCGGGGGCGTGTCCGGATGTGAACGGCGGCGGACGTCTTTGTGAATAGCTCCGGGCATCCTTGGCTCAATCCTTAGCCATCCTTACCCACCATAGAAAAAAAGACACCCCGCTTACCTGCCTCTTTGTTCTCCTGACCTGCCTGCTGCAGCTGGTGGGACTATTACACGGATTCCGGCCGGGATTGACTGGGGAACCTTTAATCCAGTGCACCTGTGACTGCCGCCATCTTCCCGGCCTGTGCCCTGCCGGATCGAGCCTCTCCTGGACTAATATCGAGGTAGGGGGCCCATCCTGTCATCCTGTTCACCCCCCTTAGGCTTCTGGTGAGGCCCGGTGGTCCATGGGGCCGCTGAAGCCGCTCGTCAGGGCCGCGGCCTAGTGAAGCCTCCGGCCCACCGCATTTTCCTACACCGCCGGCCGGCGGACGAGCGCCGCGGCCGGGACTCGGGACCACAAAAGTGAACATCCTTGGCCGCCCTACCAGCCCTCCCAGCCCTCCATCCTCCCTCCATCCTCCTGCAAAGTCTGTAAAACAGGCCGAGGCTTGCTCCAGCCCTGCTCCCGGAGCGGCGGCCATCTTGGTGCACCCAGCTGAGGCCCTGGTGCTCATTCTCAGCCCTTCTGCTAGCCCTGGACCGGATCTCCTTTTTGCCGATTGGACCCTTCCACTGACTGATCGCTACCTACAGCCCACGCTGAGACCCTCCTGCACGGTTTTCTGGAGGATCCGACCTGGTAAGTGGCGACCATCTTGCTACACCCAGGCAGACACCCGGTCCCTCTCCCTCCTTTGCACCTGCTCCAAGCCCCTGCTAACAAAGTTGCCTGTCCACAGTGCGGAGGCGACCATCCTTGACCGCTAATAAGCTGCTGCCCTAACCTCTGCCTCCAGTGCCAAGTATAGCGGCCATCTTGCTTCACCCAGCTACAGGGTACACAGCAATCTTGGTCCCCCTGACTCCTTTATTCCTAGCTCACTGCCACCAGAGTTACCCCCCTCGACCAGACCACAACCTACAGCCTCCATATCTGCACTCCTCCTTTTTGTAGCCACCTGAAAGGCTATCCACAATACCAGCATTACACTTAGCGGCCACCTTGCTACACTTGCTCCTGGCCCCCCGTCTCCGTGGTTCCTGACTCTTGCTTTACCCCAGATCCAGAGATTCCTACCAGACGAGGAGCCATCTGATGCCTTCAAAGAAGCAACCCAAAACGAAGCAACAGCCTAGGGCACAGGCTGCGTCCCCACTTACACGTGGGGACTCCAACCTACTCCAGAAACTACAGGCCTTGTTGGTTGACATGGAGGACAGTTCTCCTGCTGATGTCCCCGCATCCCCCTCACCTTCAACCCAGACCCCCACAGGTGACACTAACATGATCTTAGTGGCAATTGAAAGCAGCAGGACATCTCTACTGATACGGATCGATCATCTGGCAGAGGAGTGCAATCTTATCCGCAATGATTTGGACAAAATGCGGGGGCGCCTCTCTGAATCCGAAAACCGGATCTCAGAGGTGGAGGATCGGACGGGACAACATGCCGACCAGCTCACTGATATGCAAAACACTATCAAAGCACTAGTGGCGAAGTCTGATGATGCCGAAAATCGAATGAGACGTAACAATGTCAGAGTGCTGGGCCTACCCGAGGGCTCAGAGGGAGACCACCCGGCGGACTTTGCGGAGGCCTTTTTCAAAGATTTACTGGGACTGGCTGATGTCCCCCCTACATATGTGGCAGAACGTGCTCATCGTGTTCCGATGGGTCGATATGTCCCAGGTGCACCCCCGCGTCCCTTCCTGGTACGTTTCCTAAACTATCGAGACCGGGATCGTATACTCTGAGGCCAGGAAACACCCGAATCTGAAATTCGGTAATGCACATATCATGCTGTTCCCTGATTTCTCTCCGGAACTTCAACGGAAACGGCAGACCTTCACTGATGTTCGGCGCAGACTACGAGACCGTAACATTAAATATGGAATGCTCTATCCTAGTCGCCTGCGAGTTCAGCATGAGGGTACTGTTACATTTTTTGACACACCGGCTGGGGCTGATGCCTGGCTTAATGGGCTGCAGTGACAACACGTGTACTAATCCACCGTATGAGCCCCAGGTGCAGCTGGGGCTCATGGGGAGGGGGAGAAAAACAAGAAACAAAACCAGACTCCCATGTTAACTACGTATTACCCACCCCACAGGCTTAGTTTAAGTGTATGTGTGCTCATTGGTTTTGGGAATACGCTGCGTGTATCAGTAAATGGGTTACACAGCAGCGGGAGTTGCAATTATCTTTGGGGGGGGGGTTGTTCTATGTGCAATGTTCCAGAATCTGCCCGGGGCTACGTAAGATTTGTGTTCTGAACCAGAACTTTAATGCTCATAGGTCGGTAGCAATTGTTATGAGGTTATACCATGTATTGCTGTACTCTAAAATTTATTGATGGCAGGAATTGTATTTGATATACTGTTTTGGAACGTTAGAGGCCTAAACGATAAATTTCGGCGTGCCCTAATGTTCCAATACTTGAAACCGCTTAAACCACACATCGTTTTCCTACAGGAAACGCATTTAGATGGCAATAGGATTCTCACTATAAAACGCTCCTGGATCCAGCGTGCGATACATGCTACATATTCTACATACGCCAGAGGTGTGGCGGTGCTGATCAGCAAGGCAGTCCCTTGTACTGTTCATCAAGTTGTCACAGATCCAGGGGGCCGCTATGTAATTGTAGTAGCGGACATTCATGGGCATAGGATGGTGCTAGTTAATGTATATGTTCCCCCACCATTCCACATTCAGGTACTATATGACTTGTTGGGTAGATTGGCTCCCCTCATGCACCTGCCTCTTATTGTAGCAGGGAATTTCAATGCCATTTTGAATACTGCCCTAGACTCTAATTCCAGGAGAGGGGCGTCTGTAGAGCTGGCAGCGTGGGCGGCAACGGCTACTCTCACAGAGTTGTGGAGATGGAAAAATCCCACCACCAAAAGTTACTCACACCTATCAAAAACTCACAAGTCCTCATCCAGGATTGATCTAGCGTTTGCTAATGCCCCTATGTTGCAGTTGGTGAGGGGAGCTAATTACATTGCCGGGGGCCTGTCGGACCATACCCCCCTACGGGTTCATATTGGTATACCTTCGCAGGTTAGAGGGGGCGCGTGGCGATTAAGCCCGGGTTGGTTGGAGGTAGAATTGGTTTCCTCTCAAGTGGCGCCAACTTTTACAGATTACTGGGAAGATAACCTACAGTCAGCCCCACTCCCGATAGTATGGGACGCCTTTAAGGCGTGTATGAGGGGTCAATACATCTCGGCAATCAAACAAGCACGCAAACACTTTAATCACCAATCACAAGAGCTACAAGATAAAGAGAGAGCATGTGAGGCGGCCCATGCGGCCGACCAGTCAGATGTTACGTACAGAGAACTGCTTGAGGCGCGCCGCCTTCTGACGTTGCACTTCACTGAATTGACCCACACTTCCTGGGCGAGGAGGGCAGAGTCCCTCTTCGAACAGGGAGATAAAAATGGTAGGCTTTTGGCCATGTTGGTTGCAGAGCAGCGAGTTCAGACTAGTATACCTTGTATCACTGACTCTCGGGGTACCCTATTGACAGACCCAAGTGACATCCTTGATACCTTTGTAGATTATTACAGCACTCTTTACATGCCCATACCGACATATAACAAACAGGATCTTGAATCCCTGCTTAATTCCCTATGTATACCAAAACTGTCGGAGTCAGATCACCATAGTCTAGAAGGGGAGATCACTGAACAGGAAATAGAAAAAGCCATCAGATCTTTTCCTCCACACAAATCACCTGGGCCGGATGGTTTTTGTATTGAATGGTACAGGTCGCACTTGGAGACTCTTGTGCCAAGACTTAAGACACTGTTTCACTTTTTTTTTAAAACATTAAAGTTTATTGAAAATTCAGCAAAGTACAATAATCAACATGAGTACAGTGACGTAAATTTGTTCAGAATTAACATAGTGTTGTCAACCGAATGTAACGACTGATATTAGCAGGATGTAAATCAGGATGAAATTTCAGTAACTTGACTAAAACCAACAGAGCAGGAACCGTAAAGTGTAGCACTAGCGTTTTAGCCGCTTACCACCAGTTGGTGGGGATTGTACTCAAAAGGCAGGTGGTGGATAGTTAGAGGATAGGGGATAAGGGGGAGAAGTATAGGCAGAGAAGAGAGAAGGGTTAAGAGAAAGGGGTTGTCCCAAATCTATGTTTATGAACGTTGGGGGGTCTCAGTGACCGGAACCTGAGGTAGAATCTTATTATAGCTGCTTGTGACCCGGTGGCCAGCATGGGCCCGGGTCCAAGGAATACCCTTAGGGTCTTGCGGAGTCAGAACCTAATAATACTGTTATGCGATTTTACGTGACAAGTGTGGAGTACTCTGGGGAGAGTCTGTAACTAAACCAGGGAGACCAGGTCTTGAGAAAACGCTCAGCTGATTCCTCAGCTTGTGCTCTGGTGTCCTCCATTTCACATATCAGAGAAATTTTTTGTAGCCAGTCTCGGATCGTGGGAACTGAAGTGGACTTCCAGTGAGTCGGGATGATTGAATTGGCGGCTATCAATAGATGTTTAGAAAGGCAGTTCTTATATTTTTTCAGGGAAAATTTAGAGATGTGTAATAGGCAGTTTGCAGCATCCAGGTCAAGTCTGGTCTCCGTGATCTTGTAAATCGTTTCTATCACTGCTTCCCAGAAAGGTGCCAATTTCTCACATTGCCACCAAATGTGAAAAAGGGTGCCTCTTCCTGTACCACACCTCCAGCATTTGTCGCTGGTCTGCGGATGCCAACTATGAATCTTTGCTGGTGTTGCGTACCAGTGGGTAAGGAGTTTATAGGCTGTCTCTTGTGCTTTTGTGCTAATGGAGCATTTGTGGGCCATTATGCAAACTCGCTCCCACTGCTCCTCTGCTATGTCTATGTCTAGGGCCTCTGACCATTTCTCCCTGAACCTGTCCCGCGGGGCGCCGCCCTCCTGTTGCAGCCACTCGTAGGCCGTGGAGGTGGCTCTGGGTACCTGTTCTCCCTTTAGGCACACCGACTCTAATACCGTACTGTTTCACTTTTGCTTGGAACACAAGACGCTGCCGGATTCTCTTATGGAGGCTCAGGTGGTCTTATTGCCGAAACCGGGCAAGGATCCCTTGACCTGCTCCTCGTACAGACCTATAGCTCTCCTTAACCAGGACCTTAACATTCTCACTAAAATATTGGCCACAAGATTGTCAAAGGTACTAACCACACTGGTAGACATAGACCAAACCGGGTTCATACCCCAGAAGTCCACTGATACAAATCTCCGCAGGCTGTTTGCGCCCCTACAGATCGACCATGCTAACCCCAGAGCCAGGGTGATTGTTTCCTTAGATATGGCTAAAGCCTTCGATTCGGTGGACTGGTATTACATGTCCACTGTATTACGGCATATGGGGTTTGGAGAGGTGTTCCTTACGTGGATATCCCTCCTATACAGCTCACCCAAGGCAGCAATTAAGATAGGCACTCAAGTTTCCGCACAGTTTTCGGTGGGGAGGGGAACGCGGCAGGGCTGCCCCCTCTCCCCATCTTTATTTGCCTTGGCCATAGAGCCTATAGCCATTGCTCTGAGAGCATCCACAGAGGTTAAAGCCCTTCAGGTAGGCGGCATTCGAGAATGCACGGCCCTATATGCTGATGATATGCTCCTCTTTTTAGAAGACCCGGGTCCATCCTTGGAGGCAGTATTTGAGATCTTAAGCACCTTCGCAAATTTCTCAGGGCTGCAGGTGAATTGGGAAAAGTCCAATATCATGGCCATTGATGGGGCTCAGGCACGAGCATCACCTTTGGTGCCTATTGCCTGCGTTACGGAATTAAAATATTTGGGTATACGTATATCCCCCCAAGTCACGGACTACTTGACACTTAACCTAATGTCACTGATCACGAAGGTAAAAATACAATTAGAGGCTTGGAAGCATCTTCCACTCTCCTTAATTGGTAGGGTGAATCTACTTAAAATGATAAAAGTACACAAATAAATGTGTGATGAGTGCGCTTATATCAACCTTATAACAAAATTCGATAAACCTGTACAACACTTATATTATATGGTATATAAACCGTGAACGTGATGTATATAAAACCGTGTAGTGCGGTGATTTAAAATATGTATTTAAACCCCAAAAGGTTGTTTAGATAGAGGGTTAAAATAATTGATAAAAATCTGTCAAATTACTCCTGTAGATTGTAAAAGATCCTTTGATAGTTATCCTGGATTGATTGAATGTGGCACTTAAATAGTTGCTGTTACAAGGTATCAATTACCTATTGCACAATATAGAGCTAGTGCCAATAAATGGACAGAACAATTATTTGAGTATATTAAAATGAGATTAATTGATAAATAACCGCTGTGTTATTTACAGCCACCGATTCTCAAAATAGTGAAGAATATTCCTATGCATTACCCAATATCCTCCTAGGCTGGATCAATCCTCAATATTACATGCCAAAAGGGAGATTAAATGCAGGAAGTTGCTGCTCAAAATAAGAGTGATGCACAGGTAAAAGAAGAAAAAAAAAGAAAAAAAGGAAAATAAACTGTCACTTTCCTTTTTGCTGCTGACACCTCCAGGTGTTTTTCGTCTTATGTCTTCTGCGCTGTGCTTACAGACACTTCCAGTCAGTTTTCATGTAGAGAGAGAAAGAAACATACACCATTGCGCAGTATTTCCTAGGAAAAAATGTGTGTGTGTGCTATAGCCAGTGAGCGGTAATCTACTCACATGCACCCGGTATTATTAGAGCGGTAGCCGAACACTTGTCAGGCTTTGATAAGGGCTGGATGCCCTGCTCGTCCACACTCTGCGTTCTGCGGTGACGTCACTAGGCTCCTCCTCCCTCCCCTACTTAAAATGAAGATACTGCCAGTGTTCCTCTATTTTTTGCGCAATACTCCCGTGTGGGTCCCCTGCTCCTTCTTTCGGCGCGTAAACAGCCTCTTTAGCTCGTTTCTATGGAGCTCTGGACACCCCAGAGTGAGTCTCCGTACATTACAAGAACCCTATGGAAAGGGAGGACTGGCCCTTCCTGACTTGTTTAAGTATTTTATTGCAGGACAGATGGTATTTGCCAGACGGTGGTTAACAAGGGATGACGGGGATGCAGCGACAGTACTGGAGGCTGCTCTAGTGGGACCCTATGAGAGTCTTTACTATTTAGTGTTTAGAGGGCCACAGGCAGCGGCGCCTTTGACTGGCTCCATGCGTGTTACTATTCGCGCGTGGGACAGGGCAAAGGTACTAATGCACACAGACACAGAGGCCTGGTCACCGGACACACCATTGTGGCTCAATTCCAGGTTATCCCATTTTAGCGATATCCCAGATCCAGTAATATGGGCCAGAGTTGGCATCAAACAAACAATTAAATTACATAGTAGGGGGGGGGGGGGGGGGGGGGGGGGGGGGGGGGGGGGGGGGGGGGGGGGGGGGGGGGGGGGGGGGGGAGGGGGGGGGGGGGGAGCGGGGGTGGGGGGGGGGGGGGGGGAGAGCTGCTTTCCTTTAATCAATTGAAAGATAAACATGATCTCCCAAACTGGTACTTTTTCCGTTATCTGCAGCTGAGGCATGCTTTTTCTGCACAGTTTGGCACAGGAGCAGTGTTACTGCAATCCTCACCTTTGGAACAGTTGCTCTGTGATGAGTCTGTGCGGAAGACGCTATCGGAAACCTATAAAGAGCTATTTTCAGACAGGCCTCCGGCACTCAGTAAATGCAGAGAGAAATGGAGCTCACTAGTCCCCAATTTCCAAGGAGATGACTGGGACGATATGTGGGACCACCCTTTTCGGGTCCTAGTATCGGCCCGTGACAGGTACATCCAATTCAAGATACTTCACAGGGTATATTATACCCCAGCGAGACTAGCCAGCATCTATGGTTTGAATAGCGCCACCTGCTGGCGTTGTAACGCGACAGAGGCGGACTTCGATCATGTATTCTGGCCGTGTCCGTCCAAACAGGTATTTTGGACAGGGGTCACAAAGACCATCCAGGAGCTGATCCTGCTACCTGTCCCCATGACGATATCAGTATGTATGTTGGGCCTGGTAGAGGAAGTAGCACCACTTAGGGCACAAAGAACCATGATCTCTCTCACATTATTTTATGCACGCAAAGCCATCCTTTTATGCTGGAAAAAACCTGAGGCCCCATCCTTGGCCTTCTGGAAAGGCATAGTGAATAGAGCACTACCCTTATACAAAGCCACCTACTTAAGTAGGGGGTGCCCCAAAAAATTTGAGAAGGTATGGCAGTGCTGGCTCTCTTCGGATGGTACTGTCTGAGTTACTGCATGAGTAATGGATTAAATATTACACGAAAGAAACATGCACTGATTGAAATGATGAGACGGGCGGTATAGCTACTAGGTGATTGTGTTTATTGTTTTACCTGAGCATGTACTGTAAAATGATTTGAGTAGCCCGGAGGGCACGTAATTGTGTTTACATTCCTGTTATATTTGGGACATTGCACAAGGGGGAGGGGGGAAGGGGGGAATTTATGTGGGTTTCTGTTACTGTTGTTTATTGCTGTTTAAAAAACTGTGAATAAAAATAATTTTCCAAAAAAAATTCTTCCTTACCATCCACTATTACAGGATCCGAAACTATATTGAAACTATATTGACCATCGGAGAGCCCCATACGGAACTGGTAATGGAGGGCAGCATCGTTCCAGTCCGTATCTGCACTCAATCGGCGGAATTCTGCGACATAGTCCTCTACTGCCCTACGCCCATGTTGGAGGGTATGCAGGGCAGCTTCTGCAGTTGCGGATAGCTGTGGGTCCTCGTAGAGCTGGGCCATCGTGTCAAAAAAGGTGGTCAGATTAGTTAACACTTCGGCTTTCTGCTCCAGCAAGCGATGAGCCCAAGCTTGGGGGTCGCCCAGGAGTAAAGACACCACGAAACCCACTTTAGTGGCTTCAAGCGGAAAAGATGCGACGTTGTAGAGCAAAGTACAGTTCCGGAACGCCCTGAATTCACTTTGTTCCCCGGAAAACTTTTCTGGAGTAGGAACTCTTGGTTCGGGAGGCAACATGACTACTGTTGGAGAAGTAGTGCTAAAAGCAGAAGTAGACGGGAGAGGAGGCCCCTGGGCGGTATTGGGTGAAGAAAGTGCTTGGACCTGTTCTTCCAGACGTGTATATCCTTCCTGGAGACTTAAAGTGGCCCTTAAAGTGGTTGTATACCCTCCATTACAACTTGCACCTACAGGTAAGCCTAGATTTCTTGTACCTACAAGTACAAGAAATATCTCCTAAACCTACACGGTTTATATTAGATATTTGCCAAAAAGTTTTACAACGCTGTCTGTAGCGCATGCGCGCCGTAGACAATGGTGCATTCACGGGGTTAAGCCGCATTCACAAATCCGGATTTGAAGTCTCCCGTGCGCTTGCGCGGAGCGACGTCTTCGCTGCTCTGGCCAATCACAGCACCGCAGCGGCACTGTGATTGGCCGGAGCGGCGACACCTGTAAGTTACCTTCCGGGCATCTGTGGAGAGATGGCTGCAGCTAGATGGGAAGACAAGGGCGGCTTCGGGGGCCCCGATCTAAGGTAAGTGATGCATAATGAGCTAGTATGCTAGTCATACTAGCTCATTATGGCTTTGTCTTGCAGGTGGTTTAAAAAAAAAAAAAAAAAAAAAAAGAAGGGCTTTGACAGTTTGGTTGACAGCACAAGCAAATGTGACAACATTCCAGGAATGCTGAGTATGTAACTGTTTTTTAAAACTGTTAAATTGGAAATTTACCCATAACAACTTGTTAAAAAATAATGGGCGTTATTTACGAAAGGCAAATCCACTTTGCACTACAAGTACAAACTACAAGTGCAAATTGCACTTGAAATTGCACTGAAAGTGCACTTGGAAGTGCAGTCACTGTAAATCTGAGGGGAAGCTCTGCTGATTTTATTATCCAATCGTGTGCAAGCTAAAATGCTGTTTTTTATTTTCCTTGCATGTCCCCCTCGAATCTACAGCGACTGCACTTCCAAGTGCACTTTTAGTGCAAAGTGGATTTGCCTTTCGTAAATAACCCCCAATGTTTTTTTTAGCAAGGAACATACATTCCACATTAATAATTATGCTACCAAATGAATGTGTGCTGTAAATTGCCTCCAGCATTGTTCCTGTTTCTTCTTGCTGGTGGCTGCCATTTTTACAGAAGCCCAGAGCCCCTAATCAGCAGTAAATCATAAAGCAGAACTAAACCCATCGATTTAACATTAAAAAAAAACAAAAAACAGTTATATTCCTGGAATGTAGGGATTACTAATTGTTACATTTGCGTGTATACTCAACCAAACTGTCAAACCATCAAATGACTGGTGTCATAACTGATGTGCAGCACCGTAGCAGTTGCAGAACAAACAGAAGCAGCTTCCTTGGCTGTAAAGGATATAAGGGTGTATTTCCGCTTTAAAGCTATCAGCAGATCGGTCTCTATAAATTCGGCAGTGTCTAAAAAGAGAGCACCTGAGCATGTGCAGATCAGGGTGAGACAGTGTATTACTAGATTTTAAACAGTATAGGCACTTATTTTTTAATGTTGTACAGCTATAACTGAAAAAGGGGCAAGCCTGAAGTGATCTAGAAGGACAACATTTTCCGACTAAACTGTCACTGTAAATTGATGGGTTTAGTTCCGCTTTAAAGTGGTATTAATGGTTCGGTTTAAAATAAAAAATAAAACAAACATGTTATACTTACCTGCTCTGTGCAGTGGTTTTGCACAGAGCAGCCCCAATCCTCCTCATCTCGGGGTCCGCTACTGACGCTTCGCCCCCTTAACTAGTGCCCCCAATAGCAAGCCGCTTGCTATGGGGGCACTGGGGCATGCTCGCTTTCAAGCCCCGCTCTATGTGTCCATAAAACACAGAGCCATGGCTCGGTCCTGCCCTCTGCTCTCTCCTCACTGGCTCACTGGCTGCGATTAACAGCAGTGGGAGTCAATGGCTCCCCCTGTTGACTCAGCCAATGAGGAGAGGGAGTCCAGGGACAGCCAAGGCTCTCATGCACTTCACTGGATTGAGAGGGGGCTTAGTTGAATATTGGAGGGGGGGGGGGGGGGCTGTCGTGGAACAGCACACAGAAGGTTTTTTACCTTCATGCATAGAAACCTTCAGCCTCTACAACCACTTTAACATTCACCTGAAGCCTGAAAAAAAGAGTGACAAATGACAGTAGATACTGGCTAAATATTAGCAAAGCGTCATAGTTCATTATAATGCATAACAGACAATATGTTGGACATTTATTCAGGTGATCACAGCCACTGTATATACAACACGAGTGCACAGCATTATAATCACCTCTGTACAGTTAATGAAATGCGCACTCGCATAGGAATCTCATGCAGCTGGCATGGTTGGGTGGCAGGACAGTGACACAGCAAGCTGTAAATGGCATAGTCCCACAGAGAATAAATTATATGGACAGATCTGCTGGGAAAACAGCTCCTCTGGCACATACTCCAGGGCCTGTCAGGTGGAATCAGTGAAAACAGGAAGCAAGACGCTGGATGACTTGCGGGCCCACTATGGAGAATTCTTATAAGACAGTCTTTGCACCTCACACCCCCAGGTGATACACTGGCATCTGTTTCTCTCCTTTGTACTGCTGTCTGTGCCTTCCTAGCACTGCTCAATGTAAAGATGTTTTTTAAAATATGACTTTGAAAGAGCCACTACAAAAAGAATATCGTTTAAAAGGACATGTATGTGACAAAACACACTTAGAATTACAAGATGTACATACATATTCTGACAATTTACATCATGTAACTCAAACTATGAGATAAATGCACTATAACCACTTAAGGACCGCCTCATGCACATTTACGTTGGCAGAATGGCACGGCTGGGCAAAACAATGTACAGGTACGTTGCTCTTTAAGAGCCCAGCCGTGGGTCGCGCATGCGCTGCCGGCGGCGCGCTCACGACCTGGTCCTGAGCTCCGTGACCATGGCCGCGGGACCCACGGACCCGATCGCCGTCAGTGTCCCGCGATCGGGTCATAGAGCTGAAGAATGGGGAGAGGTAAGTGTAAACAAACCTCTCCCCGTGCTTTCTAGTGAGGCTGTCACTGATCGTCTGTTCCCTGTCATAGGGAAAGACGATCAGTGATGTCACACGCCAAGCCACGCTCCCCTACGGTAAAAAAAACACATAGGTCATACTTAACCCCTACACTGTCCCCTAGTAGTATAACCCCTTCACTGCCAGTGACATTTTTACAGTAATCAATGCATTTTTAATCGCACAGATCGCTGCATTAATGCCAATGGTCCCAAAAATGTGTGAAAATTGTCCACGTGTCCGCCATAATGTCGCAGTCACAATAAAAAAAATCGCTGATCGCCGCCATTTCTAGTAAAAAAATAATTAATAAAAATGCCATGAAACTATCCCCTATTTTGTAGACATATAGTGTCTACAAAATAGGGGATAGTTTTATGGCATTTTTATAAAAAAACATTTTGCGCAAACCAATCGATAAACGCTTATTGCGATTTTTTTACCAAAAATATGTAGAAGAATACGTATCGGCCTAAACTGAGGAAAATACATTTTTTTATATGTTTTTTGGGGATATTTATTATAGCAAAAAGTAAAAAATATAGATTTTTTTTCAAAATTGTCGCTCTATTTTTGTTTATAGTGCAAAAAATAAAAACCGCAGAGGTGATCAAATACCATCAAAAGAAAGCTCTATTTGTAGGGAAAAAAGGACGCCAATTTTGTTTGGGAACCACGTCGTACGACCGCGCAATTGTCAGTTAAAGCGACGCAGTGCCGAATCGCAAAAAGGGGCCTGGTCCTTTAGCTGCAAATTGGTCCGGGGCTTAAGTGGTTAATGTTCAGCATCTTTCAGGCACTTATATCTGCTGTAGGTCACAAGTTGTGTGCATTGCTATTGGAACTAAGGCCACAAACCCCTCAGAGCCAAAAGGGCACCACCAATTTTAGGGACCACATGTAAGTGGATGTTGTTGACAGTTGCCACTGTCCTGCTGAGTGCGGTTACCACCCAAGCAGATATTGGCATGGAAAGTAAGGCGACAGTGGCGGCTAGTGCTCAATTTTCTTGCAGCCAGACAGCCACCCACCCCCAGCCGGCCAACCAACCAACCACCCCCGTTACTCGTTCACCACTCCCCCTGTCGCTCAATCGATGCTTCGCCTGGCAGGCCCCCAGCCAGCCCTGCACTTACCCTATCTAGGTCGTGGCTTCGGCGGCTTCCCCCCTGCATCTCTTCCTGAGTCCCGATGGTCGCTTCTCCTCCCGGCCAATCAGGACTTAGGACTCGTGGCCAATCGGGTCTTAGGACTCCTGGCCAATTCTCTAATGTCACTGGGTGGGCTCGGTGGAACAGTGCCAATTGAAGCCAATTAGAGCCCAGGCTATAATCATGTGCTTCAAAAAATACCACCTTGTAATTCTAAGTGTGTTTTGTCACACACATGTCCTTTTAAAACGGTATTATTTTTGTAGCACCCCCTTCAAAGTCAAAAACCCCAATGAAATCCATGCGTCCGGCACCCTGCATGTAGATTAGGGGACGGGCACATGGATAAGGGGGGTGGCGCCCCTAATGGAATGGCCGCCACTGGTGGTGATCCATAGATTGCCTGCTCACTTCCAGATTAGCTGCCAGATGTAAACACAGCAGTCCCATGATTGCTTCTGACCTCTGGCACTAAGGGAAACCTGCGGAGGACTGCCTTGTCTTCTGCTCTTGTGTCTGATTGGTCACAGAGCTCTTCCGAGAATTTGCCAGTCATACTGGTCCCAAAGAGGCTATATAGAGTGCCTGCTGGGTCATTCTGGGTGCCCTGCAGTGTGAGATTTGGACAGAGACCCAATGGCAAGGGACAGGAAGGCTCAGCATAGGGAAAAATTCTTGTTTAGGAGGGTTAGGTTAGGGTCAGTCTTGTAAAACTTGGAAACTATCAGCCTGTATCTGGATAGAAGCATCTCTGCATTTTACATTGACAGCGCAGCACCCTATATGGGATGCCAACTGCAAACCTAGGGGACCTGTTTAAAAGGAGCAATCCTCAAGCACACTGAAAATGTAAGTCTGCTTAGTGACAGAACTATATTAGGTACTTTGGGATTACCACCACATTGTTTTACTGTTTATTATTCATCACATAAAACTGAAATTTCTACAAGCCATTGTCTCACCTGGTCCCTTTAAATTATTGCCATCATTTAGCCCTGCCCACACAAACACTTAAAATTGTTGTAAACCTCAGGCATGAAATATGAAAAAAGCATATCCCTCTATAGTGTGTACTTCTCTCAATTAAGAGCACTAAGTGTAATTTCTGTCTGTAGAGAAAGGAAACTGCGCCAAGTGGGAAGTAACTCTTACTAAATTACAATAAGGGAAAACGACCTAATAGGTATGGCTAACAAAATAGCATTCACAATGGGTATCTTTTGGAAGATTTTGATACTATAACCAAATAATACTCATGGATGTCCAGTTTGCATCACCAGAAAACTGTATAAAAATGAATAAATGGATAATTGAATAAATGTGGTTTCTGAGTGATGCTTGGTTGATGCAAAACAAAGATAACACTGGAAAAGTCCACAAAAAGTAAATGTAATTGATAAAGTCCTTATTCCAGTGGGATGCGATCATATACACATATTACTTCATGCCACACCGCTGTGCTCCACACCAAAAAGAGGGTGCCACCACCAATATGTAGGCTCCTTACCAGATGGTAAATGGAAACTGACACTCAGAATGAGCACAGGTAGAAATCCTGACATCAAGGGGAAAAACAGCACCTAGAGGGTCGGTATCCAGGGGATTCTCCACTCGGAACCAAAGGACTCCCGAAAGGACACAGTGTGGTGAGTCTAATACTGGTCACAGCACTCGGCGGTGCATCCACATTGATGACATAAAGAAAAAAGGCAGACCATCGTGTGATACTGTTACGCCGACAATGGAGGCTGATGAAGGGAGGTGTGTCCCTTCCCTCCAGTCAGCTCTCAGAGCTTTCCTCACCTAGCTCTGCAGAGTGTAACTTCAGCTCGTCATCCTCTTTTTTTGTCAGCTCAGACAAGCTTTACAAATTCTGAACTTTGAACGTATGTAGATGTAGCACCTTGTAATGTGCTAGAATAGGCTGTACATAGGTTTTTGTTAGTGCAGGTAAATTTAGGCTTGGCTAGCAGTCAAGCCTGTGTTTCATCTGGCTCAGGGTAAATGATCCAGGGAGGCTGGATGACTCCTCCGGCAGCAACCCTGGTACCCCCCAACTTGCTGGAACCTTGAAGACATTTCCAGAAGAATAGGAGGGAGGTTAGGAGGAGCCAACTGGAATATTAAGGAGGAGGGCCCTAGCCAATCCCCAGCAAATGGGTTGGCAGGGGATAGGCCCGTCTTAAATATTCAGAGTCAGGACAGCAGGGGCAGTGTGGAGTTCGGTTGGAAGCTGGAGATGAAATGCTGAGGAGGTTGTCGGAGGCACTTAAGGGTAGCCCCCTAGTCTGGGGGGGAGGGGGTGACCTCGGGCCTGGGGCTTGGGTGCTGGAGGGATCCTCTCAAAACACAAGGAGGAGTCCTGTCCAAAAGGCACGGGAGCAAGAGTGAGGACAGCAGGAGCCAGTTAGCATATCAGGTGATCTCCAGGGAGAAGCCAGCCGGCAGGCTGATGAGTGTGGCAGTCTGTAAGGGTTAGTAGGCATGAGGGCTAGTGAAAGGGGCAGCTGCAGCCAGGCGGGCTGCCAGTGCCTGAAGAGGTGGTGCTGGGATCAGTAACCACAGGATTGTAGCTGATTTCTACACACCAAAGGGGCCCGTGGTCCCAGCCTGTAAAGGGCTTTTGCTTAATCTGGCTGAGTGCCTTTGCTAGGTTTCCAAACAGTGTTCCAGATGGGTTTGAGTAGTCTTCTGCAAGCAAGTAATGTGCTGGAGGAAGAGGAGTGTGTACAGAGAGTGTAAATAGTTAGTGTCCTTGAAGAGACTTTGTTCCAGTCAAGTGGGCATCCTATAATATCTTTATCACCATCCAAGTTTATTAACCCCTAAATAAAAAAATAAAGTTGTCAGACTGTTTTCCTGTCTCAAACGAGCCTGTGGAAATTTGGTGTGCCTGGCTGTGCAGGGTGGGGGATCCTTATTCACCAGCGGCTCCTTCAGGGGACGCAGATAAACAGGTACAACATACATAAGAGTATTTTTTACATCTTTGTGTATCACCTGAGGCCAGTCACTTCTTTGGGTATATGTAAGGGTTTACAACCACTTTATCTACAGGCCAAAGTAAAATACTAATTCACTGTGGTTGGAAAGGTAAGAGATACTTTGGTTCTCCAGCCCACATTTTCTTTAGTTTAGAACAGTGCAAAAAAGTTAGATCTGTCAGATTTTTATTGATGCCTCTGATGTCCCTCACTTCCTGTCTTTGTGACACCCATACAATAAATTGGTAGTCTGGGTATCACTGAGACAGTAAGACACAGACAGGAATAAACTATTTGATGGAAGTTCTTACTTTTTGCCACTCTATACGTTTTTTTTTTATAGTTTTGGTCCATGTGCCTAGGTAAAAGACGTCCCATCACTTCCTGTCCTGACAAAAAAATGGGGGTTGGGGCACATTTAGGACAATAAAAAAACAAAAACAAAAGGCTCTAACCTCTACCTGCACTACCAAAATCAAAATGAAAGGTTTTGGCTGTAGATATATTTTAAAATAAATAGTAACGATTTCCCTTTAAAGAACAGCAATAATTTCTTGATTGAAGCTCTGTGGGTGAACAATGATGGTCCAGAAGGAATAACATTGTTTTTGCTATTCAGCAAAGAAAGAAAGAGAATCTACAGATGGAACTTGGAATACAGACCATCATAATGACAGTTTAAGATTCCACTAATTACAAATTTGTGGACACCCCAGATGTGCAAACCAGCTGAGGATTCATTCTAAAATAATGCAGTACATTCCGCTGGGACATCTTCAGCAGTACTGCTCCTACACAGAAAGCCAGAGAGCCAAGGAGACCAGGACGAAGAAAATTTGGAAGCTTAGAAAGGAAAAAATTATAGATGAGATCAGACCACAGCCTGCTGCTAATAACTGAGTATAAGCATTATGATTAAGACAGAATCTTTTCTGTTTTGCCTCATGTACAGACAACAGAAGCTTACATGTTGCTTAATTCTCACCAGATGGAATTTATTAATACATTTCCTAATGCTTACAGGGCAGATCTTGCTGAGTCAAAATAAAACAGTATCTACTACATCGTAAAGAAGTATACTGAATCTGTACAAAGACCAAAAAAGGGACGTTTATGAAGGTCAAGTGTTGCTGACTTGAGAAATATATCAGACAGTTTGCTGTTTCTTCAGTCACCCATTCAATATAGATGTAGCCCCCTAGTTAGGCTACTAGATAAATTTAGTTTTTGGCTCCTGCTGTAGCCAGAGGAGCAGTGATTGTTTATTCTGGTCTGCTCAGGGTTGCACAGGCTGGGAGTTTGATTGCTCCCTCCTGCATCTCGAAAAGGTTTCTGGAGTTTAGGAAGAGAGATTTCAAATAACCAGCCGGAATATTGAGCAGGGCCTAGTCAATCCATGAGGAGATATGCCCAGTTGGTGGCTGGGAAAACTGTTAAATAGTTTGGCGCCCTGAGGAGATTGTCTGCCTCCTCCCCGCCCTCGGTGGTGATGGATCTGCATGCTGAGGAAGGGGGGGCTGCTTGTCCCTGCACTACCTTGCTGGAGGCTGCATCTCTGGACTATTGCCGGGATCTTGCGAGTAGAGCTGATCTATCTGCACTAAAGCTGATTTATGGTTCCCAGCCATGAATAGTACTTTCCCTAAGCCCACCCAGGGCCGGATTAACATAGGGGCTATTGGAGCTGCAGCTCCAGGCCCCTTTCTCAAGATAGGCCCATTTGCAAAAAAAAAAAAAAAAAATCCCCCAAAAAAAAAATTCCCCAAAAAAAAAAAAATAAAAAAAAAAGAGATTGATTTTGAGGATTGTAGTTCAGCGACCAGGAGTCATAGAGACTCCCCATGTGGGGGGTAGGTAGCTAAATACCTACTTCAACGCTGGTTAAAATATGGGGCTGCTATCATCTATGGTTCCGGAGATATGGGGCTGCTTGCGCAGCCTGTCAGAAGCTACATACAGAGTGGCCAGTATAAAAACAAGCTGGAACACTCTGCAGCAGACTGAGAGGATGAGCTCACAGTGCTTATAATAATTATTTGTATATTACTTATGATAATTAACCCCTTGCCACCCAGGCCAATTCTGACACTTCTCGCCTACATGTAAAAATCATCATTTTTTTTTTTGCTAGAAAATTACTCAGAACCCTCAAGCATTATATATATATTGTTTTAGCAGACACCCTGTGGAATAAAATGGTGGCCTTTGCAACTTTTTATGTTACACGATATTTGCGCAGCAATTTTTCAAAAGTTTTTTTTTTAAAAGAAACTGTTTCATTCATAAAAAAAACACTAAAGTTAACATGATTTTTTTTTGTGTACCAAGCGATGCTTTACATTTTTTTGCAGGTTACTTATTTAGAGTTGCAGAGAAGGTCTAGTGCTAGAATTATTGCTCTCACTCTAACGATTGTGGCGATACCTCACATGTGTGTATTTGGCTCTGATACTAGCCAGTGCCTACCCAGCCACTGACTAGTATCTCTCCCCAGCCTGTCCCCACACACCCTCTCACCAGCTGACCTGTGAATGGGGGAATCACTCCTGCAGTGTTATTCTGTTCTACCAGTGAATACGATGATTAGTGTTGCTAACTATAGCTGGCAACACTGATTGTTTTGGGGAAAACCTGACAGGCTGGTTGTACTCAAGTCGGTTAATAGGTTGACTTGTGTAAAACCTGCTAGCCCATACATAGATCGACGTTGGCTGGTCTCTGCTTAATTGGTGTAATTTCAATCCATGTATGGCCCGCTTAACCACTACGCAATCCCTAAACATCCTTCCACAAACCTTTTTTACATTTTTCCTTCCAAGATTACTTCATCCTCCTCTCCTATACATAGTGCCCACTGTCATACACTTCATACTCCTCTCCTATACATAGTGCTCACTGTCATACCCTCCACACTTCTCTCCTATACATAGCGCCAGCTGTCTAATCCTACACACTCCTCTCCTTTACATAGTGCCCACTGTCATACACATCTCTCCTGTACATAGTGCCCACTGTCGTACCCTCCACACTCCTCTCCTGTACATACTGCTCACTTTCATACCCTCCACACTCCTCTTCTATACATAGTGCCCACTGTCATACCCCAACACTTCTCTCCTATACATAGTGCCCACTGCCATACCCTCCACACTCCTCTCCTGTACATACTACTCACTGTCATACCCTCCATACTCCTCTCCTATACATAGTGCCCACTGTCATACCCTCCACACTCCTCTCCTGTACATACTGCTCACTGTCATACCCTCCACACTCCTCTCCTGTACATAGTGCCCACTGTCATACCCCAACACTTCTCTCCTATACATAGTGCCCACTGTCATACCCTCCACACTCCTCTCCTGTACATACTACTCACTGTCATACCCTCCACACTCCTCTCCTATACATAGTGCCCACTGTCATACCCCAACACTTCTCCTCCTATACATAGTGCCCACTGTCATACCCTCCACACTCCTCTCCTGTACATACTACTCACTGTCATACCCTCCATACTTCTCTCCTATACATAGTGCCGACTGTCATACCCTCCACACTCCTCTCCTGTACATACTGCTCACTGTCATACCCTCCACACTCCTCTCCTATACATAGTGCCCACTGTCATACCCCAACACTTCTCTCCTATACATAGTGCCCACTGTCATACCCTCCACACTCCTCTCCTGTACATACTACTCACTGTCATACCCTCCATACTCCTCTTCTATACATAGTGCCCACTGTCATACCCTCCACACTCATCTCCGGTACATACTACCCTCTGTCATACCCCCCACACTCCTCTCCTGTACATACTGCCCACTGTCATACCATCCACACTCCTCTGCTGTGCAAACTGCCCACTGTCATACCCTTCACACTCCTCTCCTGTACATAGTGCCTTCTGCCATACCCTCCACACTCCTCTCATGTACATAGTGCCCACTGCCCACATTCCTCTCCCTCACCTGCACATACTTCCCACTTTTATACCATCCATACTCCTCCCCTATGCCTCTTACCCACAAAAACAGTTCTTTAAAATTATACTGAATATCCTCAATATTACCAGCTCTAGAATGGGCACACTTTTGTTAGTTCAACTAAAGGAAATCTCAGTCCTCATATTTGTTCTGCCCCATTATTAGTACTTATTTAATTTTGTAATTACTATTATAATGTACATAGGAACACAGGGGATGTCAGCTACTCTAAATATAGCACTTGTAAAAAAAGTGTCCCTGGAAATATTTTTGAGAGGCTCCTGTGATATTAAAGCGGTAGTAAACTTTTCTAACATTACTACTTTTTAGAGGCCCTGAGGTAGGTTATGCCATAATGTACAAGTATGCACAGCATATTAGCACATTAGGGTACACTTAAATTGTCAGACTGAGCCCTCCAGTGATGTGATCAATCTGGTGGGGCGCTTCCATCTTCACCCAGTCTTCCTTCCGGGTTCTGTGCCTTCGGTCACTTGCCTTGGCCGGGCTGCGTTGATGTCATTCCCACGCATGCTCATGTGCATCCTCTTTCTCTCACCCCCCCCCCCATTTCTCTCTCAACCTCCCTCCCTTACCCCTCACACCTCTTTCATCCTCTTTCTCTCTCTCTCATCCTCCCTCTCTCTCTTTAATTTAATTTGTCATAACAAAAAATTGTTTGCATTTTTATTTATAAAAGGCCCGACCAAAATCCTCAGCACCAGGCCCATGATGTTCTTAATCTGGCCCTGAGCCCACCTATACGTTTATTTTGCTTCATGTTCTCCAGCCGTGAACAGTTTAAGTCTACCTAAACTAATGCTACGGCTGTTTAGTGAGAGTTGTCTTCTATTAGCAACATATCCCATTAAAAGAATCCTACAGCACCTTAGACCTCCCTCTCAAGTTCTACTAGAAAATAAACTAAAAGAAAGACAACCCTGTACTGTTTATTGAGCCAGGGTGGATGGGCTGTTTCTGTGTGCTTGGGTGCCTTGCAATGATTTCGGAAAGAACATGTGGATATCTGCTGTGGCCCCTCCGGGGGTAGCACTACATAGATTTACTAATGTAGTGAAATGAGGAGAATGTCAAGCCTTAGGGATAAGTCCAAGTATAATATATACATCTGTAAAAATGTTTATCAAGAGTCGACAGCCAACAAATTTCAAGCATTATACACAAGTCCTCCTTCATCAGGGTTTAGGTTTTAGTGCAGGAGGAATCTGGAACAGTGGTTAATCTTTGAATGTAATCCTTAATTAGCTGTAGCTAAATGTTTGGCAAAGTGATTGTAAATGAAAAAAAAAACACGTTAGACTTACTAGCGCTGTAAAGCGATCCTTCTCTTCTCGGTTCTCCCGTTGGAGCTCCAGGAATGCATGAAGGTAAAAAAAAACCTTCAGCCTTTACAACCACTTTAAAGGGTTTGTTAACCCACATCATGTACTTTCTATAATCTGCTCTGTCTTATAATGATATGTCCCCCTGTGTGTCTGTATAAAAAAAAAAGCCATATCTACCTTATCTGCGACCGCTGATCAGCGGTCACGCGATGCTCTGCATCTCTTCTCTTTCTGTGTGACAGATGCAGTGGGAGGGGCCGAGAATCCCCCCGCTGATGTCACTCTGGAGGGGAGGAGGAGAGAGACGGAGAGATGCGGCGTGTCACATGACCACAGATCCACGCTCACAGATAAAGTATATACAGATTTTTTTTTTCTATACAACAGACTCACAGGGGGACATATTACAAGACAGAGCAGATTTTAGAAAGTAGGATGTGTTATTAAGTCAGCAGCAGGGGGGGGCAGAGGGGGTGGGGGTGGACCCTGACAGAGGAGCTGAAAGGCAGGGATGGGAGGGGGGAAGGGGACACAAGAGCAGAGAGAAGAGACAGCAGGCTGCGGATGATGGAGGCACACTAACTGACCACAGTGTCAGGGCTCAGCAGCCATGATTACTGTGGTCAGTTTACAGAGGGGAGGGGAGCAACTGGCAGGATCAGGCAGGTTTTTTTAGGTGTTACAGGCGGCCAAATGACACAGGACAAGCACTGTGTCATAAAACATACTTTAAAGGAGCAAGATTCTTTTATTTGGGGGGGGGGGGGGGGGGTTAACATACACTTTAAAGGCAGGTTGTCTGACCACAGTGGAAACCGTTCAGGAGTGGTGGAGCCAAGCTAGACATTTACAGAAAAATTTGAAATTTGCACAAATTCAGCTTACTATATCTGGATCTACACATTATTTTGATATGTACCTTTCACCCATGGTGACCTCTCCTAATGTGATTTATTTCCCATCGTATGCTCAGATTGAATTGTCAAATTTTGTGATAAGCTTTCCATCTACAATTTTTGAATTTGAGGTACAATGTTTTTTAAAAGTAACCTTGGATTCTTTGATTTTGAAGATCCAGAATACAATAAAGAAATGTAACTATCTGCAGTCTAATTATGCATTATCCTTTGATACCTATGCACACACAAGATCATTCAGAAAAAAATATTCCCACTAATGCTCCACCTATTTAAAATAATTAGGAAACAAGCTACATAACATAGAATGACTGACAAAAGTATTAAGTTTTTTCCCTTTCTGGTAATGGCTAAATTACACATAAAACTGAACACATTAAGGGAAACTTGAGTAGACCTTTTGGCTTTGGCAGGGTTGCAATATTTTTTATATAGCATTAAAAGGTCATTGAATGTTTTGCTTTCTGGTGTCGGGTGGTACCTTTGTCACCATTTCTGCCACAGTATAGAGCAATTGGCCAGCACTGATCGATACTCAAGCTTGTAATACAGAGGTACTGTTGGCCATTACATAAGAAGTGGCCAAGATGTGCCAGTATCATTGTTTTCCTTGCTAAAATAATTCTATTAAGAACTGAACTGTGGAGAGCAAAAAGGGCTAGTCACCAGTATTGCCTGTAGGCTCCATGCGGCTGATCTTTTTCCCCTTTACTGAAGTATAGAGATGGCCATCTTGGTAGAGGTAAGGGTTTGCTTCCTTATGGAAGAGCTGCCCCCCTGATGACTGTTGAGTTACTGATCAAAAACCAGCAAGAGAGGTGTACAAACCACAAATACCCAGAATGGATAAAGCAGAAGCAGGGATAACCTTGCACTGCATGTCCTCAGGTACAGCTTCCTCTTCATAAAGGAGCATAAGTAGCACAATAGTGACATCTCCAAATCCCCTGAGACTAGCAGTCAGAGTCAGCAGTGTTTAGATGATCTCACACTGAAGATATACAGCTATAAAAGGTACAAGCAACAGAGGTACCTAGGCACAGGACATGCACTGCTATGTTTCAAGATGTATTCAAGTCAAAAGTCCTGCTTTGGCACAATTAGCATTTGTAAATGTTCCATATAACACAGCAAATATTTACCTTCTAAAGTTTTCTTCCACTTTAAATGTAAGTCATCATCTAAAAAGCTCAAGCATCTAAACTACACTTAACTGTCTGCTTGCTCTATTAGGCTTCATGTATACAAGCCTACATTAAACATGGCCACGAGAAAATGCAGCAAAGTCGTGGCACGTTTTTGCCTTGTTTTTGCAGCGGTTTGCATTTTCCTGCAGCCATCGGTCAAACCAATCCTTTCCTGAACGCTATTCTTTCGCGTCCAGGAGAGGGCAGCTCCTAAACTCTGCTAAAAGTCTATGGGGTTAATTTACTAAAACTGGTGCACACAGAATCTGGTGCAGCTATGCAAAGTACCCAATCAGCTTCCAGGTTTTATTGTCAAAGCTTAATTGAACAAGCTGAAGTTAGAAGCTGATTGGTTATTATGCACAGCTGCACCAGATTCTGTGTGCATCAGTTTTAGGAAATCTCCCCCTATGTGTGTGTAGCGCTACCCCCAGTTAAGAGAGCCGCTGGTTTGTTTTGGGTCCCTGAGTACAGCTCCACCAACCCCCGGCAATTTGGCTCTACCCGCTCTGGCACAGTTAGTAAAGGGGTACGTCCCTATGCACATAAAACTTAGCTTATACTCTAAGTGTAATTGGTATGAACTCACAAGCAGGCTGCTGAGATAAGAATAACTGGCTTTACTTTTGTCAGTAAGGAAAAAGAATAGCAACATGCATTTGAACATATATCTCACAATACTTTAGCAGGTCCCTGCAATATGCACTTTAAACATGTACACAGGTATATGAATCTAACAATGGGGAAACGGAGCGCCCAGCGTGGCGACCGTCTGCTATGCACCCCTGAGGTGCAATAAATCTATCTGCGCCTACCTAACGGACCAGGCCTGATCCCTAGTAATAGAGCTCAGTCCTTGTACTAGTACAGTGTTCTTCACCGGCAATAAATCTGTAGAGGTGGTGCACATGTAGCTTTAAATGGTGTCATTTGTAATCCACAAAAAGTAACATTGCTGCTCTGAGGTAAATTGCGCCTAGGCAGTTCAATAGGCATAAACTTGTGTGTCAATGCAGGATTGAGCCTACAGGCTCTCTCACCAATCCTTGGGGTACCGTCCTCCGATCCGGTCCCTCTAATGGCGGCTCTGGTCTCTTCAATGGCGGCGTCCGATCTCCTCAGTCACAGCCCTGCACTCCGGTCATCAGCTCCGTCCGACCGACAGTAAGGGGAAGTCTCCGCTCCGCTGCTGTGGACTCTGAGGGGTGAGAGTCTCACTCCATCGGCTGCAAGGCCCAGGCTTCAGGCCTTCAGCTCCGGTCCGCACAGGTGTCTCTGCTGGCTGCAGTCTCCGCGTCACACGCTCTGTCAGCAGAGGCAGGCCAGTCCTGTCAGGCCTCAGAAGAGGAAGTGTCCCAAGAGGAAGAGGCGGTCTCCGCTCTTCCCTTTTATAATCTCCCCCAGCAGCCTCCGGGCGGAAGTCAGCAGCCCTGGGGCCTGGGGAATTGTGGGAGATGTAGTCTCTACCAGAAAAAGGGGTAGAACCCCGCTACACACTCCCCCCACTTTGAATCTTTGGTCCCCAAAGATAGTGCTCAAACTACAAACTTTTTCGGGAACAACATTTTCACATAATTTGGACAGAGGAGCTTCCCACCAATTGGCATGAGATGGGGAGCTGTCCTGTCGACAGGTCACTTCAGTGTGTGCGACCTGCTTAACTGTGCCAGAGAGCGAGCTGGGGTTGCCCTCCACTAAATGGACAGCGGAAGGGTCAGGGCTCTCAGCACTTCTCCTTGCTGTGGTAACAGAGTCCTCTGAACTTTCTCCCATCTTGGGGTAAGTTAGCTTCTTGGGAGGCTTCACACTCCTGCAAGCTCTCTGTTCTCTTGGAACTTCTTCAGGAACACATTCTGGCAACATCTCTGGTTCTGGAACATCTTCTTCTTGTTCTGGGTAGAGACCAGGGATATCTTCCCAGCACTCAGGCACATCACTGAATGGCACAAACTCTGTGGCTTCTGGGTTCAATGTGTTATCTTCCACATCTTCAGTAGGTGGAAGATCTATGGCAGAATTTCCTGGGGTTGAGGAAGGCCATAGCCATTCAAGTTCTCCTCTTTCTTCCTCTGGTTGGGGGTCCTGTCCACCCCTAACTTGGGATGTCTGGGACCTAGTATTAGGCCTGGGGGTATCCAGAATGGAAACAGTTTCAGGTACATCTCTTACTGGAGGCATTCTGACTGCTTCAGTGAGTGGGAGCAAATGATTCCTATGCCAGGTCTTCAAAGGCCCCAATCTTCCTTCTGGCTTCAACTTGTAGACAGGCAATCCTGGAAGTTTCCTACAGATGATATATGGCTCTGATCTCCATCTATCAGCTATCTTGTGTTTTCCAGGGATCCCTAGATTCCGTAGCAGTACACGGTCCCCAGGCTGTAGGTCCTGTACTCTAACTTTCAAATCAAAGTTCCTCTTATTTCGGGCCCCCTCTGGTTAGAGGCCGCTCGAGCTTTCTCGTAAGCTATCTTCAGACTGCGCCTCAGTCTGTCCACATATCCTTTGTGGGAGGCAGCAGAGGCATGGTCTAAGGAAATGCCGAAGGCCAAATCCACTGGCAATCTTGCTTCTCTCCCAAACATAAGTCGGTAAGGGGAAAAACCTGTCACATCACTTGTGGTGCAATTGTAAGCATGCACTAGAGCTGAAATGTGTTGGCTCCAGTGTTGCTTCTTCTCGGTCTCCAAAGTTCCCAACATGTTCAATAGGGTCCTGTTGAACCTTTCAGGCTGGGCATCACCTTGAGGGTGATATGGTGTGGTTCTAGTCTTCTCTACTCCCAGAGAATCTAGTAGCTTCCTGATCAGGCGACTCTCAAAGTCCCTTCCTTGGTCTGAATGGATTCTCTGTGGCAGTCCATAGTGAACAAAGTACTTCTCCAAAAGTACCTTGGCTACTGTAGAGGCCTTCTGGTCCTTGGTTGGGAAAGCCTGAGCATAACGAGTGAAATGGTCGGTTACCACCAGAACATTTCCCAATCCGCTCAAATCGGGTTCAAGGCAGAGAAAATCAATGCATACCAGATCCATTGGGCCTTCACTCTGTAGATGGCCCATTGGGGCAGCTTGATGGGGTAAAGTCTTCCTCTGAATGCATCTTGCACAGGAATGGCAATACTCCTCCACTTCGGCCCTCATGCAGGGCCAGTAAAACCGGTCTCTGACAAGTTGGAAGGTTCTCTCTGCTCCCAAGTGACCATGCTGGTCATGTAAGGCAATCAGCACAGTCTCTCGATGCTTCTCTGGGAGAAACAACTGCCACTTGTCTTCTGGGCCATCAGAGGGGCCCCTTCGGTAGACTACCCCCTGATGCACCTGTAGCTTGTCCAACTCTCTCCTCAGTAGGCGAGCTTCTTTAGAAGGGTGAAGGCGAAGTCCCTCTGGACTCTTGTCTTCCAGGGCTTCCAGGACCAATCTCCCCATGGGGTCTTCCAATTGGTCACACCTTAACTCCTTCTTGGACAGCTTCGGCAGACACTCTTCTGCCAGTTGAGTTACCCCACAGTAACACTTTGGGACTCCCACTGTGGTAACTCCTATCTCTTCAGCTCTGGATCCTCCTCTGGCTTGGAGTTCAGCCCCCTGACAAAGGGCTCGCACTCCATCTGGTGCCACTTGGGTCCAGTCTTCCCAGTCATCGACCATGACATGGGATCTTCGGGACAGGGCATCTGCATCCCTATTTCCAGCCCCTGGTCTGTACTTGAGGCTGAAATTGAATCCAGACAACGCCGCCAACCATCTGTGTCCAGTTGCATCCAGCTTGGCGGTGGTGAATACATAAGTCAAGGGGTTGTTATCTGTCTTTACAGTAAACTCGGCCCCATACAAGTAGTCTCTCAACTTGTCAACAACTGCCCACTTGAGGGCTAAGAACTCCAACTTGTGGGTGGGATAGTTCTTCTCGGAGGGGGTCAGGCTCCGGCTCACATAGGCCACTGGTCGTAGCTGGTCTTCATACTCCTGGTAGAGTACTCCACCTAGGCCTTCATGGCTGGCATCAACGTGTAGCTCATATGGTCTAGTGGGATCAGCGTAGGCCAAAACTGGGGCTGTGGTGAGACTTCTCTTCAAGGTTCTGAAAGCCTCTTCACACCTTGAGTTCCACTGGTCTTGGACCGACTCACTGGACCTCCTAGGCCCCATTCCATCCTCCTCTCCTTCTGTCTTCAGCAGCTCGTTGAGGGGTTTGGCAATGCGGGCAAATCCATCCACAAACCTGCGGTAGTAGGAGCAGAACCCCAAGAAAGACCGAAGTTCTGTAACTGTTGTGGGTCTTGGCCACGAAGTAACTGCCTCCAGCTTCTCAGGGTCTGTAGACACTCCTTTTTCAGACACTATGTGTCCCAGATAGTTCACAGAAGACTGATAGAACCGACACTTCTCTGGAGAAAGTTTAAGTCCCTCTTCACTGAGCCTCTTCAGTACTTTCTCCAACCTGGCTTCATGTTCTTCCAAAGTCTTTCCAAAGACAATGACATCGTCCAGATACACAAGGACTTCTATGAGGTTCATGTCTCCAACTGTCCTTTCCATTAGGCGTTGAAACGTAGCAGGAGCTCCAGATAGGCCCTGAGGCATCCTGTTGAACTCAAAGAATCCTACTGGGGTTATGAAGGCAGTCTTTTCTCTATCTTCTGGATGCATGGGGATCTGGTAATACCCACTCTTGAGGTCCATCACACTGAACCACTTAGCTCCAGATAAACTCTGCAAGGCATCTTCTATCCTTGGCGTGGTGTACTGGTCAGGAATGGTCCTCCTGTTGAGAGTTCTGTAGTCAATGCAGAGTCTCAATGACCCATTCTTCTTTCTGACTACCACAATTGGGGAGGCGTAGGGGCTTCTGGACTCCCTAATCACTCCCGTCTTCTTCAGTTCCGCAAGCTGCTCCCTCAGATCCTCCAGATCTGCTAGCGGGACTCGCCTCACTCTCTCTCTGAATGGCTTGTCCTCTTGCATGCGGATTCGATGGGTGGCACTCCTCGCACACCCCACATCAAACTCATCTTTAGAGAAAATCTTCTCCCATCTGGTCAGCTGGGCCTTGGCTCTCTCTTTCCAAGCTCCAGGTAGGTTTGGGTTTTCCATGGAGAGTTTCTTCCAAACATCTTCTCCTTCACCCGTCCCCTTCACTTCTGACCAGCCAACTGGGACAGCTGGACTCACCTGTCCCAGAAGCATCCTGGCAGGGATCTCCACGGGCCGCTCCGTGGGGTTCCTCACACTGACAGGGACTCTTCCTCTAGCCTTCTTCAGGTCCTTCAATGAAATCACTTCTGGTATCACTTCCAGACCTGAGTGACCCTCCATTGGGTCAGGTTCCAACATCACAAAGGGGCCAGGCTGCTCCCAAGTAAGTTTCACCGTGGCTCTCATGCAGGTCACCTCTCCAGGCTGTAACACTGCTCCTTCTTTTCCAAGCCTCCATACCCTTCCTATCCCCTCACTTGGGGTCTTCTGCTCTAGGACCAACCGCTGATAGGCTGCCTTCAGCATGGGATGGATCTTGGGAGTTGAAAGATTCTCTTTCTTCACCAGGGGGGTCAGAAGCCTTCTGACTAGATCCGTGTTTGTCCCTATGATCAGGGACGTCTTGCTGGTTCCTGGTGGGCGGGGACACACCACTGCTAAGGTGTCGAACACTTCAGACTTCCCAGCTACGGATGGGTCAAACGTCAATCTGATGGGTAAGTATCCATCATAGGGGAAACTCTGAGTTCCCAATCCCCTTATCTCCAACCCTTCTATCTTCTGTATTGGCAGATGACTCAGGTATCTGTCATAGAAGTCCCTGTACAACAGGGTCACTTGTGCTCCAGTGTCCAAGAGGGCCTTCGTGTACACTCCTTCCACCTGGATGGGTACAGTAGGAGATGGACCAACTAGCTCCTCTGGGTAGGGCCTAGTTGATGCTGTCCTCTTCTTTGGACTCTTTGCTTTACCAGCACTTGATTTGCACTTGCTCCTTTCTTGAGCCTGGTATGCATTGACTTTCTCCCTCTTACTGGGAGTGTGAACCCGTTGAGGGATATTGTTATCTCTCACTTTGAAGGGTTGTTGCTTTGGGGTGCTGTGTCTCTTCGGAGGGGTCTTGCCCCCTTTCTCTGGAGTGCACCTTGGTTGAGGATCCCTGGGCCCCTTCTGAGGGGTTTGGTCTCCTCGCTTTCTCTTCTTGTTACGCTTCTTGGAGCTCACTGAAGGTGATGGGCACCCGGTTGACTCCTTCACCGGGGCCCTTTGGCGTTTCCCGCCGGCTGGCGGCTTTCTGCCTTCTTCTTCTTGGGACTGGAACATATAGCTGCAATATGACCAATTCCTCCACAATTAAAGCAAATCATCTCACTGTGGTCAAGAGGGGATGCTGGTGCTGGAACAGCTGGAAACAATTCCCTCCTGGTTGTTTCTTTCTTGGGACTGGGCGTCTCTTTCGCCACTAGAGACGTCAGTATCTCCATCATCTGGGACATCTGCAACTTCAGGGCATCTACCTCTGTGTCTCTTTCAGGGGTTAAGGCCGACCTGACCGTGGCCACTGTAGACTTTGTAGACCCCATCACTTGCTTCTCCCTTTTCTCTTCCAACATGGCCTCTTCTTCTCTGACCATTCGGATGAGGTCAGGGTAGTCCAGGCTCTTCCCATCCTGGCGGGTACGTAGAATTAGTGCGACAGGGTCCAAGGGTTGGGCTCCCCTCATCACCTGCTGGGCACGGGCTTCATCTACCTTCCCTGGATCTATCCCCTTCTTTAGGATAATCCTATGCAGGATCTTGTCTATGCGTCCCATGTACTCTGACAGCTTCTCCCCTGTCTTCTGGTAACAGTGTTCCAGTTGATAGGTAAGTTCTGTGACTTTTTCTGTCCCACCAAACACACCTTCCAGGATGTCTATGTAGTCCTGGGCAGTGCAATCCTTTTTGCTTGTCTTCAGATTGCGTATGGCCTCTAAGGCAGGTCCTTTTAGGCTTTCAACAATCCTTTGTTTCTTTCGGCCCTCTGAGACCTCCCATTCTTCTAGGGCCTGCGTGGCACCATCTAGCCACTCTTCAAATCCCTCTTCTCCCGAGGGTACAGGTGTCCTCCCTGAAAACATCCGGAGTTTCCTGTATCCCGACATTGGGTAATCCCCGGGGTCTCTTCTGCACTGGGTTACAATTTCCCCTAGAACAGCACACAGTTCTGCACTGAGAGTAGTGTGTGTGGGTGCGGGACTTTCCGCGCCCTTCTGCTCCTCCTTCTTTGGGGATAGAATGGCTTTCATAGGAGAACCTTCTCCCTTCCGCGGCAGCGCATGCAGCAATTGGTAGTGCTGACCATTTGGTGCCTGTATGCTCTGGCTCCTGAACTGCTCTGGAGTCTCTTCCTTCCATTCTATTAAGGCGTATGTGTACCCAGCATCATTTCTCATGTCCATTATCCATGACTTCTCGCATGGGGATAATGACATTATGAGCTGCTTCACTGCCTCTCTCTGCCACATCCCTGGCAGTTCAATAACTGCTGCTGCGGCTGGGTCAGCGGCCCATGTTGCGGACCACCGTCCCACTTCTATTGGGTCCATGCCGGTACCTTCTGGCGGCTTTTCCCGCTGACTCAGGATCCCGGACGAGCCCCCACGTGTAGCGCTACCCCCAGTTAAGAGAGCCGCTGGTTTGTTTTGGGTCCCTGAGTACAGCTCCACCAACCCCCGGCAATTTGGCTCTACCCGCTCTGGCACAGTTAGTAAAGGGGTACGTCCCTATGCACATAAAACTTAGCTTATACTCTAAGTGTAATTGGTATGAACTCACAAGCAGGCTGCTGAGATAAGAATAACTGGCTTTACTTTTGTCAGTAAGGAAAAAGAATAGCAACATGCATTTGAACATATATCTCACAATACTTTAGCAGGTCCCTGCAATATGCACTTTAAACATGTACACAGGTATATGAATCTAACAATGGGGAAACGGAGCGCCCAGCGTGGCGACCGTCTGCTATGCACCCCTGAGGTGCAATAAATCTATCTGCGCCTACCTAACGGACCAGGCCTGATCCCTAGTAATAGAGCTCAGTCCTTGTACTAGTACAGTGTTCTTCACCGGCAATAAATCTGTAGAGGTGGTGCACATGTAGCTTTAAATGGTGTCATTTGTAATCCACAAAAAGTAACATTGCTGCTCTGAGGTAAATTGCGCCTAGGCAGTTCAATAGGCATAAACTTGTGTGTCAATGCAGGATTGAGCCTACAGGCTCTCTCACCAATCCTTGGGGTACCGTCCTCCGATCCGGTCCCTCTAATGGCGGCTCTGGTCTCTTCAATGGCGGCGTCCGATCTCCTCAGTCACAGCCCTGCACTCCGGTCATCAGCTCCGTCCGACCGACAGTAAGGGGAAGTCTCCGCTCCGCTGCTGTGGACTCTGAGGGGTGAGAGTCTCACTCCATCGGCTGCAAGGCCCAGGCTTCAGGCCTTCAGCTCCGGTCCGCACAGGTGTCTCTGCTGGCTGCAGTCTCCGCGTCACACGCTCTGTCAGCAGAGGCAGGCCAGTCCTGTCAGGCCTCAGAAGAGGAAGTGTCCCAAGAGGAAGAGGCGGTCTCCGCTCTTCCCTTTTATAATCTCCCCCAGCAGCCTCCCGGGCGGAAGTCAGCAGCCCTGGGGCCTGGGGAATTGTGGGAGATGTAGTCTCTACCAGAAAAAGGGGTAGAACCCCGCTACATGTACATGGAGTTTAGGAGGAGCGTTGGCAAAAAAACGCCAAAAACTCCTTAACTCAAGTTTAGGAGCTGGCAGTGTAGGCTAGTGTAGATGAAGCCTTATGAAAAAAAAAAAAAAAAAATACATGATCTCATGCATAGCACATTTCTTCTATCAGCTACCATACAAGCCATAATGCCTCCTTTACCTGGTTGGTTTACCTATTGTTGAGAATGTGTTATTATAGCCCATAGCAGGTCAGGAAGCAGCTGTGGGTCCCAGCAGGCGATGGGGCCTGGATTTATAGGAAGATGCGTGCCTCTCACCCCACCTCTGGCTCAGTGATGTATGAAGCCAGTAATCAGACCCAGCTGTGACTGTGTATGAAAGGAATGTATATATAATTCAGGCATCTGTGTCAGATTGGTAAAGATGCAATTACTGCGTAGAAATGTTGTGTCTTCTGGGATGGAGCAAATCTCTGAATGTGACTAATGACAGTGGGGAGCAGTTCAGAGATGCAAGTCATCATTCAGAATATCTCTATTGTATTCTAGTGATTTGTAGATACACCTGTGCCTACACTTGTTTTCCATCACTCCTTTCTCATAGTGTAATGCTAGCGCCATGATACCACTGGTGTATATTTCTGCTTGCTTAGGTCTAGAATGGATCTGAACTCCACTTGAAAGGTTCCAACCTCTCGGCTATCTTGAAATGTGAGAGTATTTTAAATGCAGACCATGCCCCACATAACTGTGTGACTGGATACACAGACATGTGTGTTAGTGTTATAAATTATCCCCCTGTGGAAAAAACGGAAACCGCACAGGAAATTATGAAGCCTGTGCACGTGTAACGCATGTAAAATTAACAGCCGCCTTATTGAAGAACATTTTATTTGCACCATTTGGAGCTGATAGACACATAAATGACAGACCTGTAACAGAAACACCACCCTGCAGTTCCACCGATAACAGACACCACCCGCCTGTATTATGTGTTCTAGCAGTCTTCTATAGAATCTAGCAAGGAAAGGGATTCAGCCTAGTACACACGATGAGGAAATCGGATGTACGATTGTCCATTTAAAAAAAAAAAATAATAATTTTGCACGCTAGTCGTATAACAAAAACGAGGGGCTTACTAAAAGGTACGAAAATTCTTGTACGACAGGATACAAATTCCCGCATACATAGCTACATTCTAGTGTGTAATCAGAAGTGATTTAATGTATGTGTTACCCCTCTTCTCATAACAAGCTAAATAATATTCCACAGGGCTTTCAACAGGCTAACAGAATATTATTCACAAAATGCAAGCTATGATTTTTCATATTTAACCACTTCACCCCGGAAGATTTTACCCCCTTCCTGACCGAGCACTTTTTGCGATTTGGCACTGCATAGCTTTAACTGACAATTGCGCGGTTGTGCGACATTGCACTTAAAACAAAATTGACGTCCTTTTTTTCCCACAAATAGAGCTTTCTTTTGGTGGTATTTGATCACCTCTGCATCTTATATTTTTTGCGCTATAAACAAAAAAAGAGCGAAAAATCTATATTTTTTACTTTTTGCTATAATAAATATCCCCCAAAAGTATATAAAAAGTAAAATAAAAATAATTAGTAATGGTGGCAATCTGCGATTTTTATCAGGACTGCGACATTATGGCGGACACATCAGACACTTTTGACACTATTTTGGGACCATTGTCATTTATACAGCGATCAGTGCTATAAAAATGCACTGATTACTGTGTAAATGACACCGGCAGTGAAGGGGTTAACCACTAGGGGGCGATCAAGTTGTTAGGTGTGCCCTAGGGAGTGATTCTAACTGGGGGGGATGGGCTACTAGTCACATGACAGCGATCATTGCTCCAGATGACAGAGAGCAGTGATCTATGTCATGACACAAGCCAGAACGGGGAAATGCCTTGTTTACATAGGCACTTCCCCATTTTGAGGCTTCGTGACACGATCGCGGGAGACCAGCGGACATCGAGCCTCCAGTGGTGCGCCCATTTGCCCACCGCTGCCATTGTGCTGATGTATATAGGTGTGCAGCGGTTGGCAAGGGGATAAAGTAGTTGTGAACTCCCCAATTGTCACTTTTACCTATAGGTAAGCCTAGGGCACACGTTTAGGAAATATTTACCTTGTAGTGTGCTGTGAAGAAATGAACATTCATGCTGTTTTTTCACTCGCAAGTGCCGTGACTGATGGCTCCGACGCACATTCGCGGGAGTGACGTCACAGGGCTCCGGCCAGTCACAAAGCCGGAGTCCGTGGCCTCAGAAGGAAAAGGGGCAAAGATGGATGCGGCCACCAGCGGGGACAGTGCAGGCTTCGTTTGCAGGTAAGTGCCACACAATGGGCTAGTATGTGATGCATACTAGCCCATTATGCTTTTACTTTGCAGGGGGAAAAGAAGAGAAAATTAAAACCCATCAGGATTTCCTCTAAGAAATTTTTTTGTTATAGACGATAATTGTTTTTGTTGCCCTTTAATTCCTCTGGGTCTTTTTTTAGTTTCCGATAAGCGTGGACTTGTTGATTTGTTTTTTGGGTAATTAGTTGATTTTTGGATAAATAGAATGGTATTCGTACAGAATACCATACTAATTACCCAAAAATCATTTGTTCTGTTATCTTGCGAGAAAAATGTTGTGCTCGTCCCTTCGGATATTATCGCAGGAACTGTAATGATCGGCTCTCGAAAGCCGTTTACTAACGATTAATTATCGACCGATGGTTCCATAAGCTGTTTTTTCACCTGATTTTCTCATTGTGTGTATCAGGCATATGAGCCAACTGTTTTACTTAGGGTAAAAAATACTGGCACCAGTGTATACAGCTGATATAACAAGGAACCGCCCCTCTGCTAGAGTCACTGTGCGATCTAATAACCAAATTAAAATTATAGCGCAGTATTTATTATAATAAAAGGGAGCCACCAAATATAAAAACAAATTTAACTCACATTTCTAAGTGCCTAAAAATACTGGCACCAGTGTATACACCTGAAATAACAGGAACTTCCCCTTCACTCTACTCCAGGGGTCTCAAACTGACGGCCCTCCAGCTGTTGTGAAACTACAAGTCCCATGAGGCATTGCAAGGCTGATAGTTACAAGCATGACTCCCACAGGAAGAAGCATGATGGGACTTGTAGTTTGACAACAGCTGGAGGGCCGCCAGTTTGAGACCCCTGCTCTACTCCCTAGAGTCAGCGTGCGTTCCAATAACCAGAAGTCCGTAACCGAATGTGATGTCACTCAGACCAGAAGCAATGGCTGTGGACGGCCTCAGTTTCGTCAAAGTGCCTGAAGAGCTTCCTTTAGACGCCGCACTGGTGAAACATTTTGAGGCCGTCCACAGCCGTCACTTCTGGTCTCAGAGTGACGTCACATTCAGTTGCGGACTTCTGGTTATTGGAGCGCACACCGACTCTAGGGAGTGGAGCAGTTCCTTGTTGTATCAGGTGTTTACCGATGGTATTTTTAGAAAAGAGAAGTATTTTAGTGAAAAGAGAAGAGGAAGAACCATAAGTATATCACTATTATTTGGTGTTGGGACACTTTATTTGGATTTTATAGTTGTTTAGCTGGACACTAAATTATTATTGTTTGATGTGTATTTGGTTTATGCATTGGCACATAAGTGAAGCGCCGTCACCTTACTTATTTTGATAGAAATTAAAGCAAAACTTTTTTCATTTTAGTTACACATACACTTAAAGGGGCAGCTACACTTTTATTTACCTTTACATTTTTATTGGTAATTGTGGAGATAGGTGCCTTACAGGAATTCTGCTTGCCTTCAGTTCTACTTTAACAAGCTTGTAGTAGATTTTAAAAGTTTAAAATACCCTTTAGATCTAGTCTGGGAATTCTTAAAATCCTAATGGAATTGCCAGCTGTAGCTTAGCACAAGCTTTTAGCAAGCTTCAGTACTGCCGAAGTCTGCTAAAAGATTGTTTAATGATTAAGTCCCCACTCCCTTTAAGATCCCAGATTGTATCAGAAGGCTGCTTTAAAAGGCCCTGAAATTCTGTTTGCAGCTTGTTAAATCATTTGTAAATGCTGACTGAATTTATTAAGATCAATGCTTACAAATTAATACTAACCAATACCTGCATCTACGAGTCCTTATTCATACTGCCATGGAAGGGATTATGGGCTGCTCGGTCTGTCCACCTCATGAATGGACTAACATAGTGGTCAGGATCTATAAGAAAGCAGATTAAATTTTAAATGATGACCCTCAAACCACAAGCTAGTTAAATAGGATTTCGCATTCAAGTCCTGCTACTCATCAATTCTACAGTATTTATCCCCTTGATCACTCATCTTCCCCCAGTGATTATCTGTCAGGAGTGTGTGATAACCTGTACATGCTCAGAGATATCCGTCAGTAATAATTTCTTAAAGCCAAGATTCCGCTACTGAGTGATAACATACAAGAACGTGAGATTGTATTGCTCTGTTCATACTAGCACTACACTAGGGCACCCAAGGCTTATTCCACTCATAGCCTGGGTTAAAGAATCCTTGTCAAACACTCATTATTTCAATATACAAAACCCTCACTGAAAAATTGTCATCTTTCGAACAGTCGCAAAATCACAAAAAGAGTACACAAACCAGAAAACACCAAGTGATTCCATAGGCTCCCGACTGCTGTGTATGTAGAATCATCCTATTATCTGCTGGTTGAGAAGACGCACACAAAAATGTATCTACTTTATGTTTTTAGCGGCTAAAATCGATATTGCACCGGCATGGAAAAGTCCAGTCATAGATCTTGCCTTGATGAAATGCAAGCTCACCTGGATCATGCCGAATGAAAATATTATGAGTGTCCTACAGGACAAGTAATCATGCTTTAAAAAAATTTGTTCCCCCTGGCTTAGTTATTTGTAGACACCGGACACACGGAATTGACCCCCAGGCTCGAGAGAGCCTGACCTTCCCAGGCGGAACAACTTTCTTCCCTTTCTTTTTCTTCTTCTTAGACCTACTATTCTTTCTTCTATATTCCCTCAGTACTTCGCTTTAATTTCTTAATTTCTTTTTATATGTATATGCCCCTTCTGGTAGTCGTAAGAGGGGTCCTTGGACCCAAATACATGGTCAAACAGATGCCTGGACCTGGCCCCTACGTTTCCTACCTGGAAAGGCACTGTTTTCCTTCCAATCAGGGTCCTTCACTTCACTGTTTTCCTTCCTTCACTTCATGGAATAGCTGTGAGTCGGCCCACAATAACTACCTGGACCTTTAATCGAACTATCGAGCAGTTCAACTTTTTTCCATATTGTCTTATGTATATCAATACTGCTATGTATGTTATCTTAGCAATTTATTTTTGTTGCTATATTTTGAATTTCTTTTTTTTTTCAAATTCTTTATTTGCATTACAACAAGGTACAATCAAACAAATGGTGTACTTGGAACACAGTGAGTGATATGTATGTTGCAAAAACATTTACATTTGCATAACCAAACAAGCAGTTGGTGTCATATTATTATGGGTGTATATCCCAAAGCCATGGTCACGCTGCTAAAACTTTATAATAGGTAACGCATTGTGTGCTATGTCAGTCTTGGTTGTAAATATCTATTTTATTCTTTTACTGTGTTCCTCCCCACCCCCTCCTGCGCTGACCCCCTTAGGGATGCGTAAGCTTCGTGGGAGGGAGAACACTGAGCTGACGCCCCCCTTGCCTTGGTTCGAGCGCACTCTTCGTGTTTGCTGACAACAGGAATGGGCGGTTAGAATCTGGGAATAGGTGCTGTAGGTACAACTGAGGGGAGCGGGGAAGGGGGGCGAGGGTGAAGGGAGGAGAGAAGAAAGAGGAGAAAAAAGAGAGGAAAAGAAAAATAAAAACTGCTAGAGAGGGGGGGAGGGGCCCCCCTCCTCCAGAACCAGCCCCGGACACTCTATGATGTAGACCAGGATGCCTAGACACTAGGCGCCGACACGGTCAACCCTGTATACTCCTCAGAGTAATAGAATTCGAGCCAAAAGAACCACTTCTTGAGGAATTGTTCCCGGAGTCCCCTTTCTGTGGCCACAAGATCCTCCATTCTGTGAATATCCGCTACCCTCTTAAGCCATACCGCAACACCCGGAGGCTCCGACCGTTTCCAGAACAAGGAGATGCAACTCTTTGCTGCCATGGACAACAGGGGCAGGATTGATTTCCTGTATGTCTTGTTAGGGATATCGTGATGATGTAGCAAGCAGAACTCGGGGGTCAGGGGCAACACCCGATCCGTGAACTTCTGTGTTATACGATGGACCTCGGTCCAAAAGGGCGTCAAGAGCCTACAGGACCAGAAGACGTGTAGAAGAGATCCCACCTCTTCCCCACATCTCCAGCATCTCCACATCTCCAGCATCTCTGAACTCTGGGGGAACATCCTGTGCAGTTTGGCTGGTGTGTAGTACCATTGTGTCAGAACTTTAAACCCTGCTTCTTGTTGGTTGGCACAGATCGACGTTTTATATGTGAAAAAGATTATCCTTTCTATTTGTCTGTCGGTTAGCTGTATTCCCAGGTCCCGCTCCCACTTGGCTATATAGGAGGGTCTGATAAGCAACTGGTATGTCAGCGAGATGCCATGGCGCAGTGGTTCTTGTTCTGAGCAAAGGAGCTCGAAAGCTGTCAGGGCTCTTGAAAAAAGTTCAGGGGGGGGCTGTGAACGGATGAAATGGGCAAGTTGGATTTTATGCCAAAAGGAGAGGTTGGCTAGGAGAGGGTCAGTCATGATATGGTCCCTCGACATCCATGCTTCCCCACTGGTGAAGTGGCGGAGTTGATATCGTCCATTCCCCTTCAGTTCCTGGAATCTGGCATCTGCCAGACCCGGGTTGAAGTTAGGGTTCCCAATTATCGGGGTGAGTGGTGAAGGCAAAGGAGCGATCGGGTGTTCACGCATTATTTTTTGGCTCATTCGCCACGTTTCCCCTACCGTTGGGTGTGACTTTACATCGTGTGGCTGGTTCTCCTGGCACCAGATTAAGCCCCCTAGGTCCGCCCCAGAGAGCAGCCGTTCTATTTGAATCCATTGTTTCAATGGGCCATGGCGACACCAATCGACGACTCTCGTCAGATGGCATGCCGCGTGGTAATATGACACATCTGGTAAGGCCATGCCCCCAAACGCCTTTGGGAGACGTAGGATTGACTGTGCAAGCCGCGGGGGTTTCTGAGCCCAGATAAACCCAACCAGTGCTCTATTTGCCGCTCTAAGAAAGGCTTTCGGGATCATGATCGGGAGGGCTTGTAGGTGGTATAGAAGTCTGGGCATAACATTCATTTTCACTATACTGCACCTTCCAAACCAAGAGAACATACCCGTCTTGAATTTCTTTTTTATTTTGGAAATAAAAACGATTGAAACAGACTCACCCCATTATCGTCCCATACTACTTTTATCTTCCACATCTGTCCCTGCTGCATACCCTATTTTGCACATAGAGTATCTCACAAAAGTGAGTACACCCCTCACATTTTTGTAAATATTTTTTTTATATCTTTTCATGTGACAACACTGAAGAAATTACACTTTGCTACAATGTAAAGTAGTGAGTGTACAGCTTGTATAACAGTGTAAATTTGCTGTCCCCTCAAAATAACACACAGCTATTAACGTCTAAACTGCTGGCAACAGACGTGAGTACACCCCTAAGTGAAAATGTCCAAACTGGGCCCAAAGTGTCAATATTTTGTTGGGCCACCATTATTTTCCAGCACTGCCTTAACCCTCTTGGGCATGGAGTGCACCAGAGCTTCACAGGTTGCCACTGGAGTCCTCTTCCACTCCTCCATGACGACATCACTGAGCTGGTGGATGTAAGAGACCTTGCGCTCCTCCACCTTCCATTTGAGGATGCCCCACAGATGCTCAATAGGGTTTAGCTCAGGATACATGCTTGGCCAGTCCATTAACTTTACCCTCAGCTTCTTTAGCAAGGCAGTGGTCGTCTTGGAGGTGTGTTTGGGGTCGTTATTTTTTTTTATTTGTAAATTACTTCATGACATACAACCAATTACCCGCATAGAGTGGAAACAACCACTGGTTACAGAGTAAACAAACATATCAGTGTAAATCCACAAAAGGCACAGAAAAACAAAAACAGCGAGTAGAAAAAAACAAAAACAAAAGGGTAATAACACGGCCTTAGTATATCTTTGCGAAGACAGATGTGTACATTATATTGCCCTCCTGCCGGAGGTGTGTTTCATAGCGATTCAGTGTGGTGACCCCCTGCTCAATACTACAGGAGAATGTCTGCTAATGCAGTCTTCCCCCTCCCCAATCCCACCACCAGGAGAAACTGCAGTCTCTAGATACATGAAAAGACCTCCCATTGAGAAGATCCTTACATTAGCCAGAGTTAGCCAGTACTCCTCCAGCACTCCAGAAACATTTTCTTCCCAGCTCTGTAGTAGATACCAGGGTCAATGGCTGTACCTGGTAATGCAATTAGTCCGATACTGTGTCCACAGAAGCCATCCACCCCTCCCAGACCTTATTAAACTTGGCCAAAGCCCCCCTGCTCAGATAAGCAGCTTTGCAAGATGGTAATGCTTTGTTGACCAGTGGTTTCAAGGCCTCCAAAGTTGGGGTAGACAAACTCTTCCACTATAGGATAATTAGTTTTTTTAGCACAAAACATATTAACAATAATAAGTGTGAGAAGGTGAGAAGAGTTCGTATAGCCCCAATAGTGGCTAAAGGTTCAACTAAATGCAAAAAGCATACTTCAATGGACAGGGGGATTAAAATAGAGGTGACTGACCTAATACATTGAGCTATAGCTTGCCAGTACAGTTTAATATGGGGACAATCCCAAAATATGTGCATTAAGTTTGCCATAGGCATTGAGCATCTCCAGCATAGAGACTGTTGGCTCCCAAACATTTTCGCTAATCTAGCCGGGGTAAGGTATATTCTATGTAAGAATTTATAATGTATTAAACAAACTCCGGTAGAGACTAAGGCCCCGTTCCCCCCATGGCTGCTGAAGTATGGCCAGTTTCAGGTGGGGAGTTCCCCCCTGCCACAAAAAGGAGGAGAGCATACTATATCGATTAAAAAAGTGATTTTGGGATCCACAGTGGAGAATTTGAGGACTTATAGTAGCAATCTGATGGGGACACAGATGTAAGGATGGACTCCGCTGATGGGGACACAGATGTAAGGACGGACTCCGCTGATGGGGACACAGATGTAAGGACGGACTCCGCTGATGGGGACACAGATGTAAGGACGGACTCCGCTGATGGGGACACAGATGCAAGGACGGACTCCGCTGATGGGGACACAGATGCAAGGACGGACTCCGCTGATGGGGACACAGATGCAAGGACGGACTCCGCTGATGGGGACACAGATGCAAGGACGGACTCCGCTGATGGGGACACAGATGCAAGGACGGACTCCGCTGATGGGGACACAGATGCAAGGACGGACTCCGCTGATGGGGACACAGATGCAAGGACGGACTCCGCTGATGGGGACACAGATGCAAGGACGGACTCCGCTGATGGGGACACCTGATGCAAGGACGGACTCCGCTGGGGGCACCTGATGCAAGGACGGACTCCGCTGGGGGCACCTGATGCAAGGACGGACTCCGCTGGGGGCACCTGATGCAAGGACGGACTCCGCTGGGGGCACCTGATGCAAGGACGGACTCCGCTGGGGGCACCTGATGCAAGGACGGACTCCGCTGGGGGCACCTGATGCAAGGACGGACTCCGCTGGGGGCACCTGATGCAAGGACGGACTCCGCTGGGGGCACCTGATGCAAGGACGGACTCCGCTGGGGGCATCTGATGCAAGGACGGACTCCGCTGGGGGCACCTGATGCAAGGACGGACTCCGCTGGGGGCACCTGATGGCATCTGGTGGCAGGCGATGTGACACGCTCAAGGCTCCCACTGATTCTGCATTATGGTGAGTTGAATAATTAAATTTTATATTAGAATGTAATAATAGAAATAATGCTAACATGCTAACATAACAACCATGGTGCCGGGATGATTGAAGCGCTAACATTAGGTGTTTGGAGTATCTTTATCTGATGATTGTTAAACTTTCTGGAATACAAATATTTCTATTGTTGTGTAGGATCTGGGCCTGCTGTCCCTCCAGTCCTCTCTCCCTCCCTCATTTATCTCAGACGCTAACCACACCCCTTAGAGCCACACCCATTTAAGCCACACCTGCCATTTCACTGAAACCACGCCAATTTTGCCAACTGGGAGGGGTCAAAAAGGAAGGGCGAGTTTGACGCCCGCCGCACCTAGACACCAGCCGCCACTAGAGAGTACTCTGCTCCCAGTTAAATGGATCTCCTGCAAGAGGACTACAGGAGGTACCGAAGGAACAATGATCTCTTAAATTTAGAGTTTAGTCCACGGACGTTCCAAGAGAGGATTTTGAGATTACTCATAAATTGATGGTTTATAGAACATGAGGGCATGATAACTACAGTAGAGAAGGGAGGTCAGAGAGGAAGGACCTAGATGCAGAGAGCCACAACGCACCATAAAACAAAATAACAGCATAAATTGTACTAGGCAAATAGCAAGCCCATTAGTAGAGTGCCTCAGAGCAAAATACAAAAAGAAAAAAAAAAGTGCAGAAAAATGTTGGAAAAATAAAAAGCTAAATAGTCAGAAAAATGAACAGTGTAAGTACCTAACACCTTGTTTGCTCCAGGCGAACAGAAAAAAAAAACTTTAGTCCCAAAAACCTAGAAATCATTAGTGGATTGTTCCAAGAGTCCATCCACTCAGTAGGGGGTCTTGAAGAGTTATAGGTATGTCTTAACGTCCAGAAATAGTACCTTAGGTTCCTGCAGTTGATGGATAGGTAGTCCTGAACTCTTCTACACTATCCACTTGTTAGAGAAAGCATCTTCCATAAAGGAACAGGTTACAACCAAACAATTGCAGTAGCATGAACAAAAACTCCCAGCATACCGCATTAGGCGAGGGGATCCAACCAGTCAACCGCATCTGCAGGGGATTCAAAGAATTTTGCAGACCCATTATGGATAACTTTTAGACGGCTGGGATATAGCATATTATAGACTAGGCCCTTCTCCCTCAGGTGCCTGCAGACATCCGTAAAGTAGCGCCTTTTTTTGTAGATCCGGCGAGAAGCCAGGGTATAGATGTATTACAGCATTATCGTATTTCAGCTCAGAACGTTTTTCGGGCCTCTGCTAGGATTAGATCCCTATCCCTGAAGTTCAGTAGGCGAACCAGAAAAGCTCTTGGACATGCTCCAGCAGGCCTCTGGCCGGTGGGCACCCTGTGGGCACACTCGACAATGTAGACTGAAGACAAATGTTGTAGGCCCAAAAGCGGTTTGAAAAAAGTCTCAGTGAACACCACAGGATTGGGGCCCTCCTCCCCCTCTGGGAGCCCGACCATCCGGACACTGTTGCGTCTGAGTCTGTTCTCAGCATCCTCTGAACGTGCCATAAGGATCTTTACTTGTTGCTGAAGTTCAGCAACAGACTGCATAGTGGAGGCAGAGATGTCTTCCACTTCAGAGATGCGCTGTTCAGCTTTATGAAGGCGGCCTCTGAACTTATCCATGTCCTGCCTAATTAACCCACATTCTATGGACAGGGTGTTATCTTCCCCTCCACAGAGGACTTACTTTCCACTATAGCCGCCAGTATCACAGCGAAGGATTGCTCACCCTGGAGCTCTGCATCCACCTGGTGACCAGCAGAGGAGTCCCCCGGGTTCGAAGTCATGAGCGCCACCATGGAAGAGTCTGTCTATGTCTCCACTGAGACTGTAGTGCAGGAGCTAACAGGCAAGATGGCTGCAGCACAAGTGTTTGGCGGGACGGTCCGGGGGCTCTGTACAGCAGGTTTTTTTTAGCCGTTTTTCATTTCCCTGGCATGGGGAGAAACAGGGCAGCTTCCCAGACCACAGGGAGGTACCTGTGTAGCAGGATGGACAGTGGAAGTCAGGATATCGGCGGATTAGGCAGACAGATATCAGGAGCCTAAGCTGGACACGTCTTCTTCCTCTTACATTCCGGCCACCTTGGGGTCATTATGTTGGAATACTGCCCTGCGGCCCAGTCTCCGAAGGGAGGGGGATCATGCTCTGTTTCAGTATGTCACAGTATATGTTGGCATTCATGGTTCCCTCAATGAATTGTAGCGCCCCAGTGCCGGCAGCACTTATGCAGCCCCAGACCACGCCACTCCTACCACCATGCTTGACTGTAGGCAAGACACACTTGTCTTTGTACTCCTCACCTAGTTGCCGCCACACACACACTTGACACCATCTGAGCCAAATAAATGTATCTGGGTCTCATCAGACCACAGGACATGGTTCCAGTAAAACACATCAGCAAACTGTTTGCAGGCTCTTGTGCATCCTCTTCAGAAGATGCTTCCTTCTGGGACTACAGCCATGCAGACCAATTTGATGCAGTGTGTAGCGTATGGTCTGAGCACTGAGTCTGACCCCCCCCACCCCTTCAACCTCAGCAGCAATGCTGGCAGCACTCATACATCTATTTCCCAAAGACAACCTCTGGATATGACGCTGAGCACGTGCGATAACACCTAATTTAACACACCTGCTCCCCATTCACACCTGAGACCTTGTAACACTAATGAGTCACATGACACCGGGAATGGAAAATGGCTAACTGGGCTCAATTTGGACATTTTCACTTATGGGTGTACTCACTTTTGTAGCCAGCGGTTTAGACATTAATGGCTGTGTTGAGTTATTTTGAGGGGACAGCAAATTTACACTGTTATACAAGCTTCACACTCACTACTTTACATTGTAGCAAAGTGTAAATTCTTCAGTGTTGTCACATGAAAAGATATAATAAAATATTTACAAAAATGTGAGGGATTACTCACTTTTGTGAGATACTGTAGATCAGTGGTCATCAACCCTGTCCTCAGGGCCCACTAACAGGCCAGGTTTTATGTATTACCTTGAGGAGATGCAGACTAGAATAGTGCACTCACTGAGCAGCAAATTATATCACCTATGATATCTTGCAAACCTGGCCTAGTTAGTGGGCCCTGAGGACAGAGTTGATGACTAAGGATGAGCTCCGGCGTGTTCGCACGCCCCACGTGCAGAGCCCGTCAGGAAATCTGCGCTAATCACAGGCAGTGAGACATTTCCCGATCTCTGCAGCCGCGCATTGGGACAATGTCTCACTGCCTGTGATTAGTGCATCGCAGTGCCGACTTCCTGGCGGGCTCTGCACGTGGGGTGTGCGAACACGCCCGAGCTCAGCCTTGATGACCACTGCTGTAGATAACTTATGTCCCGTACACACAAGCGGAATTTCCTTTAGAAAAAATATTGGATGGTTTTTCCAACTGAATTCTGCTCAAGCTTGGCTTGCATACACACGGTCACACAAAAGTTCTCGGAACTTTCGACCGTCAAGAATGCGGTGACGTACAACACTATGACGAGCCAAGAAAATGCTTCCAAACATGCGTCAAATTGTTTCCAAGCATGCGTACGAATTTTGCATGTCGGAATTGGTACAGACGATCAGAATTTCCGATCTGAACTTTTTCTGACCGAAAAATAGAGAACCTGCTTTCAATCTTTTGCTGGCGGGAATTCCTCCAGCAAAAGTCCGATGGAGCATACACACGGTCGGAATTTCTGACCAAAAGCTTACATCGGACTTTTGCTGACAGAATTTCCGATTGTGTGTACGGGCATTAGACACAAAATCTAAAATAACTGGACTGAAAAAAGTAAATTGACCCCCAGCAACAGAAATGGCTATGATGACCAGGGTCTAAAGCTGGCCATACATTATACAATTTTCTTATTCAATTTTCTTTAGATTAACCTTTAACTTTGTAAAGCAAGGGCCTGTCTGATTGCATACAAATGAAAGTCATTGTTTAGGTTTGACCTCATATTATATGGTTTTGGTAAATCTAAAGGAAAATTGTACAAAAAAAAAAAAAACGTATAATGTATGGCCAGCCTAAAAGTGCAAGGTGCATGGGATCAGGTAATTTCTCCCATGTTAAAGTGATACTAAAGTCTTTTTTTTTTTTTTTTTTTGTTTAACCTCTTCAGCCCTTCAGAATGATTCAGGAAGATGTTCACCCCTTCCTGACCAAAGCACTTTTTACAATTTGGCACTGCGTCGCTTTAACTGACAATTGCGATCATGCAACGCTGTACCCAAACAAAATATGCATCCTTTTTTTCCCCACACATAGAGCTCTCTTTTGGTGGTATTTGATCACCTCTGCGGTTTTGAATTTTTTGCGCTATAAACAAAAAAAGGCTGTCAATTTTTAAAAAAACAATATTTTTAACTTTTTGCTATAATAAATATCCCCACAAATATTTAAAAAAAAACGAATTTCTTTATCAGTTTAGGCCAATATATATTCTTCTACATATGTCTGGTAAAATAATAAAAAAAATCGCAATAAGCGTATATTGATTAGTTTGCGCACAAACTATAGCGTCTACAAACTATGGGAAAGATTTAAGGCATTTTTATTAGTTTTTCTTTTTACTAGTAATGGTAGCAATCTGCAATTTTTAGCAGTACTGCGACATTGCGATGGACAGATCAGACACTTGACACATTTTGGAACCATTGACATTTATACAGAGATCAGTGCTATAAAAACGCACTGATTATTGTGTAAATGTCACTGGTAGTGAAGGGGTTAACACTAGGAGGGCGATCAAGGGGTTAAATGCGTGTTCCCTCAGTGTGTTCTAACTGTATGGGGATAGGACTGAGTAGGAGAGGAGACATATCGCTGTTCCTACTCAGTAGATGTCTCCTATCCTCTGACAGCACAGGGATTTGTGTGTTTACACTCACAAATCCCCGTGCTGGTGCTCATGCATGCGATTGTGCCCGCCGGCAACACGCATAGGGTCCCCCACCATGCAGGACGCCTGCGCCCTCTGGTAGCCGAAAAAGGGAAGGGCGTACCCATACGTGATTCCGCCCAGGAGAGCCATTGTGCTGCAGTATATCTGCACGAGTCTGTCGGGATCCAATTAAAAAAAAAACATGTTCCATTTACCTGCTATGTGTAATGGTTTTGCACAGATCAGCCCCTATGCTCCTCTTCTTGGGTCCCTCACCAGCGCTCCTGGCCCCTCCCTCCTTTCCCCACAGCAAGCAGCTTGCTATGGGGACACCTGAGCTGAGCTGCTGTTCTGTGTGTCCATTCAGACAGACGTGGCTCTGCCCCTACCCCCTCATTAGCTCACTGACTTTGATTGAAAGCAGCAGGAGCCAATGGCGCCTCTTGTGTCTCCCAGCCAATCAGGAGGGAGAGTCTCGGACAGCCAAGTCTATCATGCAACATTGCTGGATCGAGATGGGGCTCAGGTAAGTATTAAGGGGGCTAAGTGGGGCTGCTGCACACAGAAGTTTTTTTATCTTAATGCATTCTGTCTTTAGAACCTCTTTAAAGCTGAAATTTACAACTATCAGCCATAAAACTATGACCACCCACCATAACCCATTGAGGCATGGACTCCACTAGACCTCGAAGGTACGCTTTGGTATTTGGCACCAAACTGTCAGTAGCAGATACTTCAAGTCCTGTAAGTTGTGAGGTGAGGCCTCCATGGATCGGACTTGATTATACAGCACATCCCACAGATACTCGATTAGATTGACATCTTGAGAATTTGGAGGTCAACACCTGAAGTCATTGTTGTGTTCCTCAAACAATTCTTAAATTCATCAGACCAGGCCACCTCCTTCCATTGCTCAGTCGTCCAGTTCTGATGTTCACATGCCCATTGGAGGTGCTTTTGGCTGTGGACACTGGTAAGCAAGGACAGCCTAAGCGGCCCAAGGCTTTGCAATGAACTGCGATGCCCTGTGTGTTCTAACTCCTTTCTATCGGAAACCAGCATTAACTTATTCAGCATTTTAAGTTACAGTAGCTCTCCTGTTGGATCAGACCACAGGGGCCAACCTTTTCACATGTGCATCAATGAGCCGCCCATGACCCTGTCGCCAGTTTTCCTTCATTTAACCACTTTTGGTCGGTCCTGACCACTGCAGACTGGGAAAATCCCACGAGAGCTGCAGTTTTGGAGTTGTTCTGACCCAGTTGTCCAACCACAAAAATTTGGCCCTCGTCAAAGTCACTCAAATCCTTATACTTGCCCATTTTTTCTGCTTTCAACGCATCAGCTTCAGGACTACATGTTCACTTGCTGCCTAATATATCCCACCCACTTTCAGACGCCATTGTAATGAGATAATCAATGTTATTCATTTCATCTGTTAGTGGTCATAATGTTTTGGCTAATCTGTATAAACTGTTTTTATTTTTAATCCGTGTATACTTTGCCTTCCCTTGCCAACGCCCCCCCCCCCCCCCCCCCCATTATAAACATGTTAAGGTCATTTGTTAAAAAAGCCACTTTCCCAGTGCTCATACACCAGATGGGGTGCACTTTTTGAATGGTCCCGCAGTCTTCTGGAACCTGTGATACGCCCCCCCCCCCAAAAAGGGATGCCCGAGACCTGAGACCTACTGCTACTATTCATCACTGTATATCCTGCGAGTGTGCCCAGCCGGGTTGCCTTCCCACCGGGCTTGCTGTGCACTATTAAACTTCAATTTCAATACAGTTCGGTTTTCTGCATCTGGACTCTGAGTGTTTACTGATCGCAGCACCGCGCTGCACCTACTTACACAAAAACGCTCATGTGATGCTGAGCCTTCATGGTTGAAAGAACTAAGCTCCAATAAATGAAAGTGATGAGCCAGGGACAGTGAGGCTAGGGAGCTACAGTATCTCACAAAAGTGAGTACACCCCTCACATTTTTGTTAATATTTTATTATACAGTATCTTTTCATGTGACAACACTGAAGAAATTACCCTTTGCTACAATGTAAAGTAGTAGCCCAATTAGCCATTTTCCCTCCCCGGTGTCATGTGACTCGATGTTACAAGGTCTTTGGTGTGAATAGGGAGCATGCGTGTTAAATTTGGTGTCATCACTCTCATATACTGGTCACTGGAAGTTCAACATGGCACCTCATGGCAAAGAACTCTCTGAGGATCTGAAAAGAATTGTTTCTCTACATAAAGATGGCCTAGGCTATAAGAAGATTGCCAAGACCCTGAAACTGAGTTGCAGCATGGTGGCCAAGGCCATACAGCCGTTTAACAGGACAGGTTCCACTCAGAACAGGCCTTGCCATGGTTGACCAAAGAAGTTGAGTGCATGTGCTCAGTATCATATCCATAGGTTGTCTTTTGGAAATAGATGTACGAGTGCTGCCAGCATTGCTGCAGAGGTTGAAGGGGTGGGCGGGTCAGCCTGTCAGTGCTCAGACCATACGCCGCACACTGCATAAAATTGGTCTGCGTGGCTGTTGTCCCAGAAGGAAGCCTCTTCTAAAGATGATGCACACGAAAGCCTGCAGCTTGCTGAAGACAAGCAGACTAAGGACATGGATTGCTGGAACCATGTCCTGTGGTCTGATGAGACCAAGATAAACTTATTTGGTTCAGATGGTGTCAAGCGTGTGTGGCGGCAACAAGGTGAGGAGCACAAAGACAAGTGTGTCTTGCCTACAGTCAAGCATGGTAGTGGGAGTGTCATGGTTGGGGGCTGAGAGAGAGAGAGAGATTCCAGAAGCACCTCCTTAGTATCTTAACTCTTCTGCTCCAGCCACAGTCATTCTTCGGTTCTCCTGCTTCCCTCAGGCACAATCACAGCGCGACTATGGAGGCATCAGTCTAGTGGGCGACGCCGCAAAGGCTGGATGCAAGGAGTAATCCAGCACCACGGCTGTTCTTCTGTTGTCCTGCTGCTCCCCTCAGGTATATCACTGCGAAGCCTGCAGGTAACAGTGCAGTGGCCGGATCACACAGAAGGTAAAATGCGTCTGCTGCCGCTGCTCCTTTCTCTTTATTTGAAAAGCTGCACTCGGGCTATAGCCCCAAAAGCCACCCCCTAGCGATGCCACTGCCAACATGTACTGTGACATACTGAAGCAGAACATGATCCCCTCCCTTCAGAAACTGGGCCACAGGGCAGTATTCCAAAATGACAACGACCCCAAACACACCTCCAAGACAACCACTGCCTTGCTAAAGAAGCTGAGGGTACAGGTTATGGCCTGGCGAAGCATGTCTCCAGACCTAAATCCTATTGAGCATCTGTGGGGCATCCTCAAAGGAAAGGTTGAGGAGCGCAAGGTCTCTAACATCCACCAGCTCCGTGATGTCATCATGGAGGAGTGGAAGAGGACTCCAGTGGCAACATTTGAAGCTCTGGTGAACTCCATGGCCAAAAGGGTTAAGACGGTGCTGGGAAATAATGGTGGCCACACAAAATATTGACACTTTGAGCCCAATTTGGACATTTTTGCTTAGGGGTGTACTCACTTTTGTTGCCAGCGGTTTATACATTAATGGCTGTGTGTTGAGTTAATTTGAGGGGACAGCACTTACATTGTAGCAAAGTGTCATTTCTTCAGGGTTGTCACATGAAAAGATATAATAAAATATTTCCAAAAACGTGAGGGGTGTACTTACTATGTGCGTCCACCAAGACACATGTTGATCTGCATTCTGACCATGGGCGTCCGCAGAATTTTTTTCAGGGGGGGGCATAATTTTAAGTCATCCATGTTCCGCCCCTTATTGACAATGTCATGAAGGCAGAGGGGCTTAGTCATTATAGATTTGGCCTGTACAGTACGGGGGTGTACAGTATGTGCATATATAGGGGGTGGATGGTATTAGTATATACAGGAAGGTGGGTGTATATAGCTGTATTCAGGACAGATGATGTACTATATACAGGAAGGAAGGTAGGTATATACAGCTACCTGTATATAGAGACCTTCTCCATCATCACTGACTACATATATATATCATCTGTCCTGTATACAGCTATATATACAGGACAGATGATGTATATCTGCAGTCAGTGATGATGGAAGAATACAAGAAGGAAGATGGATGTTGGGTAGATAAGGGTCCGAGTGATGTCTGTCAGCTGGATATATAACCCCTAGCACTCTATGTATGTCCAGATAATGTGAAATTTATTTATGACAATTCATGTAACCCTGTGTTATATAAAGCTCTGGGGCTGTAAACTCACTACATAAACAGAGTTACATGAATGGTCATAAATGACCTTCACTTTATCTGTACAGAGTGATTGGGGGAAGTTTCGGCTGTCTCTTCATTCTCCTCATCTTCTTATCACTGATCACAATACCTACAAGACAAATCCTACAGAAACATTGTATGTATTTAGAAGCTGCTGTCCCCACAGTGTATGTATTTAGAAGCTGCTGTCCCCACAGTGAAAACCTAGGTGTGCTGTTGTGATGCTTCCGCGCTGGTCCTCAGAGGATATGCAGAAAAGTACCCAAAGCAGCGGTCCTGTGAAAAATCAAAAGTGGGCCCTAGGCATCCCATCCGATTCTCTATTAGAACTGGGCAGGAGAGGATACAGGGGGTAATATGTGAAGTGCGGAGTGACCTCAATGTTATTTGCTATTACCACCTCCTGATAGTCTGTTCTATACTGAACAAAAGATGAATGTTACAGAATTGCCGTGTCTGGTGGTTATGTCTTTGTGAACTTGCTGGCTAGAAATGTGTTAGAGCTGGATACACTGCCTGTAAGCAGTGACTCCCAGCAGCACTATGCGCAGGAGGAGGAAGTACTTTAGTTTGTCTCTGCATTAATAAATGCTATCCTTGTACTAGCCACAGCCCTCATGGGGCATGCGGGAGGGAACATTGTGCAACACTTGTTTTTATATACATGCTTCTCAGTGGAGTGCCCTCATTGCAACACTTGTTTTATATACATGGAGATAGGTCCGTGCGTCACTGCTGGAAGATATGTGCGATTTGTGAAGACATTAAAGAAATATTATCAACTGTACGCCTTCAAGGAGCACAGTGCTCTACCCAAGCAACTGCAATATTCAGGCATAAATTCAATGTCAGATGTAAAAAGAACCTCTTGTAATACAATTTACATAAAACATGGGCAACCTATGTTCTTGTAACTGCTTAGAAAAATGAATGCTGGGATTTGTACCTCTTCGGTGCTTGAAAGGCTACCGTTTGGTGAAGCGCAGTTTCCACAATCTCACAAAAGATTATTATTAACCACTTCAGCTCCGGAAGGATTTGCCCCCTTAAAGACCAGGCCATTTTTTGCAATACCGCACTGCGTTGCTTTAACTGACAATTGCGCGGTTGTGCAACACTGTAACCAAATAAAATTAATGTTCCTTTTTTCCCCACAAAGAGAACTTTCTTTTGGTGGTATTTGATCACCTATGCGGTTTTTATTTTTTGCGCTATAAGCAAAAAAAAAGGCCGACAATTTTGAAAAAATATATATATTTTTTTACTTTCTGCTATAAAACATTCCCAATAAATAAAAAAAATAAACATTTTCTTCATCAATTTAGGCCATAATGTATTCTGCTACATATTTTTGGTAAAAAAAATCCCAATAAGCGTATATTGATTGGTTTGCGCAAAAGTTATAGCGTCTACAAAATATGGGATATATTTAGGGACTTTTTGAAATATTTTTTACTAATAATAGCAGCGATCAGTTATTTTTAGCGGGACTGCGACATTGCGGCGGACAAATCTGACACTGACACTTTTTGGGGAGCAGTGACACCAATACAGTGATCCGTTGCAAATCAAATGGGTTTATATATTAACAGCAGTTATGGCCAACACGTAAATATTGATTGGAGAACAGCTAGTACTATCCAGAAATTCCCTGCAATCTGTGTTTTATACAATGCCTAAAGCTGGGTATACGCAGGCAAGAAATCAGCAAAAAATCACCTGGAACTGTTCCAACTTTCTGTCCATGTGTACAGCTCCCAGACCTACCGAAGTCAGTCTCATGACCAACTTCTGTCAAACGAACATGCTGGAAAACCAGCATCCAATTAACGCTGGCAGCCAATGGTTGCCAGCACGGATCAGTGCGTTCTGGCGGGGGGGGGGGGGCAGAACCCCTGTCAGAACACAATAGCTCAGCGGGGGAGATCGCAGTACTAACATCACTTAGTTAGTATGGCGACCTGGATTGAATGAAAAATTAACGTGTATACCTAGCCTTACGTGGAATTATGACCCGGGTGTTTTAACAAAGTATAATGGAGTGCAGAGATAAAACAGCAGTGACCTGTTAAACTTTAAAGTGTTACTAAACCCGCAACAGTAAAATCAGTCTGTATATGCAGTTAGGAAAGCTTGTTATACTCACTGTGGAACCTATGGGGTTAATCCTGCCCATTGTGTAAAATGGCTGTTTGATCCTGTCTCCCCTGATCCACCCCTTCTTCAACTGTCCCCAAACCATCTCCTGATAAGACAGAACCTTTGGAGTCAGTCTGCACATGCTCAGTTTGGTGTGCATTGTTAGATTTTTTTTTTTTTGGGGGGGGGGGGTGCATATGTTTAGCACAGGGCCAATCAGCACTGTCCAGAGGATAAGGGGTCATGCAGCCTTATTGGACAGTCAGATTAGAACGAAAACTCATCCTACTAACTTTAACCAGTGCTCGGCCGGACACTGATAGAAGTCACAAGACTGCTATTTACTGCTAATGAGAAAAGATATTTAGCAGTTTATAATTACTAAGATAATTGCATTTCCATGTTCTGTATCTTGTGGGAGACCAGATATAGTGAATTCAGGCTCCTGGGTTTAGTAACACTTTAAAGTGATTGTAAAGGTTAGTTTTTTTGTTCTAAATAACAAACATGTGATACTTACCTGCTCTGTGCAAGGGTTTTGCACAAAGTGGCCCCGATCCTCCTTTTCTGGCGTCCCCAGGCGGCGTTCCTGGCTCCTCCTCATCGAGTGCCCCCATGGAAAGCCGCATTCCACGGGGCACTTGTGCGGGTGTGCTCCCGAGTCCTGCTGCTGCGTCCATTGACACAGACAGCAGGACTCGGCCCCACCCCATGTCACTCAATTTGATTGTCAGCAGTGGGAGCTGCTATCAATCTAACCAATGAGGACCCGAGACAGCGGCTGGAGCTGCTGGGCTTGTTTGCATCGCTGGAACGATCGAGTTTAGGTAAGAAAAAGGGGGGCTCTGGGGGGCAGCTGCAGCACAGAGGGTTTTTCACCTCAATGTATAGAATGCATTAAGGTGAAAAATCTCTTGTGATGCAGCTGCCCCCCTTTTACTTACCTGAACCCAGTCTTTCCAGTGACAGGAACAAGCACACCAGCTCCAGGCGGTTTCAACTGTCCTGATTGGATAGATTGATAGCAGCGCAGCCATTAGCTTCCGCTGCTGTCCATCAAATCCAATGATTCGGGAGGCGGGGCCGAGTCCTGCTGTCATGCCCGCACGAGTGCCCCGAGGAAGAGCTGCTCTCCAACGGTGCATTCAAGAAGAGGAGGAGCCAGGAGCGCAGCTGAGGGACACCAGAAGAGGAGGATCGGGCCACTGTGCAAAATCAACTGCACAGAGGAGGTAATTACAACATGTTTGCTTTTTTTTTTTTTTATTGAAGCTTTACTTATTGAAAGATGCATTCTGATTTTTTGATGACTTGTTTAGAATTGGCAAAGTCAAATGGAAGATGTAAAGGGCTTGGGCACTATAAATATTTGAGACAGAGACATAGATAGCATGGCAGAGCCCCTGAGGAGGCTGGAAAGGGAGACAAGGACTGACACATAGAAGGCGGGGGCTCAGCGGTGCAGGAACCTGTTTGCAGTCCACCTGTCACCTGCAACGGTCATCAGGTTGCCGACCTCCGCTCTACATTATATACAATAATACAATAATGAGTCCACCAGCAGATCCGCCTGCTCAGTGGGGGATTTTTCCACTGATCCCAGCTGAGCAGGTGAATGACAGATCTGTGTCCACTTCGCTGATGTAGAGTGAACATGGACACACCTTAGTTTTCTCTATGGGCAGTCGGATGGAAACAGACCGCCTCTCCATTTCCATCCAACTGTCATCTGATCCCCATCTGTCTGTCTTTGGCAAATAGGATCGGATGGCAGTGGGTGTAAACGGACACCTGGATGCAGTGGCGGGAAAGGTCACCTAGAGCCCAGAATAAACATGCCAAATTGCATCCCCCCCCAAGATGTATGATTATGTGTCAGCAAAATTCCCCACCCCTCTAAAAATCAAGCACTAATCTGCATGCTTACCCCCCAAGCATAAATCCCACCTTTCTCCCAATACAAATCCTCCCCCTGCTGAAATCCCTGTACTAGCACAAATTTCCCCCATAAAAAAATTGCCCCTCCTAGCGCAAATACTCTACACCTCAAAATTTTCCCTCCAAGCACAAATCACCCCCACACACACACAATTTTCCCACCTAGCACAAATACCCCCCTATCATCCCTACTAGCACAAATCTTCCCTCCCCCAAAAAAATCCCCCCTCCTAGCACAAATCCTCTCCCCCACCCCCCCTCCCAACACAAATCCCCCCAAATCACTTCTAGCACACCTACCAAAATTTCTCCTCTTAGAACAACTCTTCGCCCTTCCGCCCCCCCCCCCCCAAATTCACCCTGCCAACACAAGTCCCTCCCTTAAATATGCTCGTGGTGCCTCCCCCACCTCGTGTCGTTTTCTGCCTCCTTTGGTGCATTGGCGATCATTTGTCCTCAACGCCAAGATCGTTCCTACGGCCATTCCATCAACTGTGCGTTCTGGCTTTATACACACTTTGTCATACTCCGCTCTCAGTGCGTCATGGCGCTGGGGTGTGACCATCTCTCTTCTGCATGTGACACACACAGCGGAACATGCAGGAGAGACAACATGGTGGATTCAGTGGATTGCGGCCAGCCCCATGGTGGTGGAGCTCATAGGAGGCACAAAGCAACCCCCATGAGCAAGGGTGAGATGGTGAACAGCATTTTGGAGACGCTAATCACCGTTTTGCAGAGAGAATTTTTGGTGGAACGATCAAAGGACCAAATCCGAAAACGATGGTCTGATCTAAAACACCGGGAACAAGACCAGAGTACATACATCAGATCATAAAAAACAGTAAGCAATATTTGGATCTAAACAATATGTATATGTGTAAATTAGCTGTCTGTATATGTTCTTTTTCCAAGTAGCTCTAGTGAATTCTTCAAATATAATCTTTCTTAACGCCTCCAGCGGGCGAAATTAGTTCGATACAATACAAAAGTAAAATACAACATATAAATTACAGCTGAAATATAACCTCATTCATCTAGTATGTGGCGGGACAGATCAGGGAGGTCGCTTATAAAGCCAATCGCAGACCGGCGCTGCCCCTTGTTGTTTCAAGACATATGTAAGAGAAATTCAAGTAACAGACCTAACATCACTCGTTTTCTTTTTTCCTATTACCAAAAACAAAAATAAATAAAACTAAAACTACAAAAAAAAAAAAAAAGGAGGGAGGGGAATTAGGTATCTCTGGTTCTGGGTAGCCATAGCATATAGGGCTTAGCATTCATTTATGACTCTCCTGTCCAAGGAGGGCTACCCCCTCCTCAGACAGGATGAACTGTTTCCAGGCACTCCAAGTCATGGAGTATTTGTCCTGTTGATGTTGCTCAACCGCTAGCAAGTCCTCCATTCCACAAATATCTACTACCTTACGCAGCCAATCAGCCGCCGTTGGCGGTATTTGTTTTTTCCAATAAAGTGGAATGCAGGACTTTGCAGCGGTGAGGAGATGTCTTAAAATAGATTTTTGATAGCATTTAACAGGGATATTCGAAACCTGCAGTAAGAAAAATGCCGGATCACCAGGAATGTTATAATAATGTAATGTATACTAACATGGAATGTATATAATTTTTGGGTCACTTCTTGGACTGTCGTCCAGAAGTGAGTCAATTTAGGACAGGGGTCTCAAACTGGCAGTCCACCAGCTGTTGTGAAACTACAAGTCCCATGAGGCAATGCAAGGCTGACAGTTACAAGCATGACTCCCACAGGCAGCGGCATGATGGGACTTGTTTCGCAACAGCTGGAGGGACACCAGTTTGAGACCCCTGATTTAGGACATGACCAGAATATATGAAATAACGTACCTCTGTCTCCCTGACATCTCCAGCAGCAGTCAATAGTGTCAGGATAGTATTAATGCAAGAGGTGGGGAGTGAGATACCATCTCGACAGTAATTTATAATTAGATTCTTGAATTTTTGTACAGACTGAAGACCTCAGAGCAAGTCTGAGTATATTTTGAATTTGAGCCGGTGTAAATTTTCATTGTAGGTCCTGTTCCCATTTGTCCAAAAACAACGGATGTGATGGGGCTACCAGGCAGTTCAGCATGGAGTATGTTTTGGATAAAACCTGTGTTATATTGCCTTCACCAGCGCAATATTTCTCAAGCGTTGTCAAAGGGCGAGCAAAATCTCCAGGATTAGGTATAGTGTCCACAAAATGTCGTAGCTGAAGTGCTGGCCAAACGTTCAGTTTAAAAAGGCCCTCCTCCATCATTAATTCCTCAATTGAAGGCCATCCGCCGTTTATTAGAAAGTGAGATGCCTGGGTTATACCTGAGCAATAAAAGTTGCCGAACTTGTGTGGGCACAGACCCAGGGAGAATTGTTAGTTCCCCAAAATGGGGAGCAACAGAGAATCCAAGGAAGAGAGGGAGTATTCTTTTAATAGCTACAAAGCCTAAACGAAGTGTCGTACCTATTAAAGGATGTTTTTTCAGTAATGATTGAAGATGTTCATAGCACCACAAGGCCCTTGAAAGTTGAATGAGTGTTTGAGCTTGTTCTGAGTCCATAATTTAGATGGACCATGAAGGCACCAATCAATGATTCTACCTACGTGTATTGCTTGATAGTATACTAAGATATTTGGAAGGGCCAGGCCGCCATGTTGCTTAGGTAAGGTCATTAAATGAAAAGAAAGTCGTGGCTTAAAGAGCGAGTTAAATTGTTTAAAGTAGGATAAAGGGATTCTAATCGGTAGGGCTTGAAGTAAATAAAGAAATTTAGGTAGAATGCACATTTTCAGTAAATTAATTCTACCGCACCATGAATGCAAGCCCCTATTCCAAGTCTACAAAAGCGTACGGATCTTAGACAGAGAAAATTAAGTTTGAATATACGTGACATAGCCATAGGAATATAGGTGCCTAAATACTGCAGAGCCGTCTCCGTCCATTTAAATTTGAAACTGGACTTAAGTGTAGTCAGCACATGAAGAGGTATCCCTATGACTTCTGATTTATGGAGGTTAATTTTCAAGTTAGAGAGGGATCCATAGATCTCAAACTCGCATAGTAGATTAGGGAGCGAGATAGCAGGATTTGTCAGGGAAAAGAGCATATCATCCACATAGGCCGATATTTTGTGTTGATCTCCTCCGACCCTTATGCCCTGGATGTCTGGGTTCAAACGGATTCTATTTAAGAATGGTTCTAGAGACAAGGTAAATAAGGGGGAAAGCGGACATCCCTGTCTAGTACCATTCTGTATAGAAAAGGAATCAGAGAACCGCAGTGGCTTTAACCTGAGCCGTAGGTTGTGAATAAATTGTAGTAATCCATTGAATAATGGTATCCCCTAGGCCCAGGTTTTGAAGGACCATAAACATATATTGCCAGTTCACCCAGTCGAAAGCATCTGTGCTAAGAAAAACGCAGGGTGTAAGGGAAGTTCTGGCTACGTGGAGCAAGTTTAAAACTTTAATCGTGTTATCACTTGCTTCCCTAGTAGGGACAAAGCCTACTTGGTCTAAATGCACCAGATCTGGTAAATGAGTTGCTAGGCGATTCGCTAGAATTTTAGTGAACAGTTTAAAATCGGCATTCAAAAAGAGAAATTGGCTGATAACTGCCACATAAGGTCGGGTCCTTACCTTCCTTCGGAATAACAGATATATAGGCTTTTAAAGTATCCCTAGGAAGGGATTCGTCATTGCCCAACTCATTATATAAATCTACCATATAGGGTCCTAGGGTAGGAAGCAGGGTTCTATAGTACTACAGGTTGAGTCCATCCGGCCCAAGAGCTTTTCCCGGTTTGGTATTGTTCATGGCTAGTGTCAATTCCTCCAAACTTAATCGGCTTATCTAGTCCTGCTCTGATTTCAGGTGTAATAGTGGGCATCTGAGCTATTTGCACAAATTAATCAATCAGCGGTTGAGAGTTTGTAGCAGATGGTATATTATAGAGGGACACATAGAAATCTCGGAAAACTTTCAAGATCTGTAAGGGCAAAGCTATCTTCTGATCGTTCAAGGACATAATATGTGGTATGTATGATTGGAGTTTTTGTTCCTTAATCGACCTGGCTAACGTTTTCCCACACTTATCCCCATACGCATAACTGATTTTTCTGCATTTCTGCAGTGTCGCCTTGGCCCTATAGTGTAAAAGATCATTAATTTGTACCCGAATTCCGGCCAGATCACGTTCTATATCAAGGGAGGGTGCATGCTTGTGTTTAGACTCTGTAGCTTGAAGTTTGGTCAGGAGCAAATTTAATGGTCTTTGTCTCTTAAGTCTGGAGCCATGTTTGATAAAAATACCTTGTATGACTGTCTTGTGAGCCTCCCATACCATGCCTGGGCTACTGTCAGGAGTTCTATTCGTCTGGAAGTATAGAGGCAACTCTTTTGTAATTTCTGATACCACTTCCGGAAACCTGTAAGACTTTCATTAAATTTCCAGACGCGTGTCACCCATGAGGTGTCTTGCGACAGAGCATAGGACATTAGTATGGGAGCATGGTCAGACCATGTAATCAGACCAATATAGGTTTCACGAACCGCATGCAGCTGGGCATGAGGAATTAAGAAAAAGTCGATTCTCGAGTAGACCTTGTGAGGGGGAGAATAAAATGAATAATCTCTTTTAGCCGAATGTTGAAGACACCACACGTCAATCAGTTGGGCATTGTGTATAGCTTGGTTAATCCGTTTATGAGAACCTATGGGGACAGATGACTTTCCAGAGGATGCATCTACTTGTCAGGGAGACATTAAAGTCCCCTCCCAGAATCAGTGGACCCTCTGTAAAGTCTGTCAGTTTGGCCAGGTCCTGGTGATCATTAGGTGCGTAGATCGTCGCTAAAGTCAGGCGCACCCCTCCATTGACCCCTTTTATAATCGTAAAGCGACCCCTTATCCAGCAATGCCTCCTTGCATACCCACGAAAGTTTACTAGATAGGAGGATAGATACACACTTCTGGATTTAGCCATTTTATTAGTGGCATGATATGCCACAGAAAAAAAATCTGTTTTTGTGACAGGCAGCCTATCCTCCCTAAAATGGGTCTCTTGTATGAATGCTATGCCAGTTTGAGTAGTCTTCAAATTCAAGCCCCTTGGCATTAAGTGAAAACACCTTAAGGCTATCCATTGCCAGAACACCGACAAACAAAACAAAAAAGAAAAGAAACTGGCTCCAACCTATCCCACAGATGATGGGCAGCCCGGGCCATCCTGATCCACCTGGTAGTATGCTGAAGGACACCCTAGCTTTGGCCACAGAAAACTGAGTGACGACCCTGTAATGGTTCAGGACGGCAGTTCCTGGTGGACTCATGTGAGTTTTGCTAAGGAGCTTGCCCTATCAAACCCCCCACATAGGCTGTCACAAAGACCCCCCCCAATAGGGATGGGCCTGGTGTTCGATTCGAACCCATGTTCGAATCGAGCACCGGGCGTTCGCTCGCTCGGCGAGCCCAGAACTATTGGGGCTGCTCGCATCAAATTCGTGTGATGCGAGCGGCCCCGCAATGCATTGCAGCCCGCGCAGTGCAATGCTGGCTGATGATTGGCCAAGCATGCACTGTGACCCCGCATGCTTGGCCAATCACAGCGCCGGCAGCGAGGAGAGCCATAATTGGCTACAGGCAGGATGCCTGTAGCCAATTATAGCTCAGGGGCTTTAGTACACGCCCCACGGTATAAGAGGCCGCCGCGCCGGCGGCCTCGCATATTCTGTTTCAGTCAGTGTCAGCGTGTCAGTGTGCTGCTGACAATATGTGCTCTATTTCTGGGGATATGCGTGTGCGTGCTGTTAGAACAGCATTGCAGTATCACATCTGGGGGGTGTCTATAGGTGGCCTGTGAAGGGGGGCAGGTTTCCTGTGCTTAGAACTTTCCCTGCAAAAAAGTGTCATTTTTGCAGGAAAAAAGCTATTTAAAAGCACTCGCGGCTAATGAATTGATGGCTTCTGTAACACAGAGAACTGTCATTCATTTAAAAAAAACAAAAAAAAAAGCGTGGGGGTCCCCCCAAATTCAATAACCAGGCCCTTCAGGTCTGGGATGGATATTAAGGGGAACCCCAGCCAAAAAAAAATGGCGTAGGGTCCCCCTCAAAATCCACACCAGACCCTTGAGGTCTGGTATGGATTTTAAGGGGAACCCTAGCCAAAAAAAATGGCGTGGGGTCCCCCTCAAAATCCATACCAGACCCTTATCCGAGCACGCAACCTGGCAGGCCACAGGAAAAGAGGGGGGGACGAGAGCGGCCCCCCCTCCCGCCTGAACCATACCAGGCCACATGCCCTCAACATTGGGAGGATGCTTTGGGGGTCTAAGACCCCCAAAGCACCTTGTCCCCATGTTGATGAGGACAAGGGCCTCTTCCCCACAACCGTGCCCGGTGGTTGTGGGGGTCTGCGGGCGGGGGGGCTTATCGGAATCTGGAAGCCCCCTTTAACAAGGGGACCCCCAGATCCCGGCCCCCACCCTGTGTGAAATGGTAAGGGGGTACAAAAGTACCCCTACCATTTCACCAAAAAAGTGGCAAAAATGGTAAAAATGACAGGAGACAGTCTTTGACAATTCCTTTATTAAAATCTTCTTTCTTCATCCTTCGGTTTCTTCATCTTCTCCTTCCGTCATCTTCTTCCATTTTCTTCTTCCTCCGATCCGCTTCTTCTTGCGCTGGTCTTCTCGTCCTTCTCGTCCGGCATCTTCTTCCGTCGGCGTCAGTGTCTCTGTCTCTTCTTGGGCCTCTCCGCGCAATGGGAGGCTCCCGCTGTGTGAGGCTCCGCTCCGTCTGACAGGTCTTTTATAATGGAGGGCACCTGGTGACCCCGCCCCCTCTGACGCACAGGGACGTCATGGGGAATTCCATGATGGCTTTCCCCATGACGTCAGAGGGGGGCGGGGTCACCAGGTGCCCTCCGTTTTAAAAGACCTGTCAGACGGAGCGGAGCCTCACATAGCGGGAGCCTCCCATTGCGCGGAGCGGCCCAAGAAGACACCGACGCCAGAAGATGCCGGACGAGGACGACGAGAAGACCAGCGCAAGAAGAAGCGGATCGGAGGAAGAAGAAGATGGAAGAAGACTAAGATTAGGATTAAGAAGATTAAGATTAAGTTACTGAGTTTTAGATGTGTATCTAATGGTTTAGAACATGCCTGTTAAGCCACAAAAAATTCGAAATAATGCAAAACACAAAAACTTTAAAATGCACATGTGAATGTGCTTTGAATAAAATGTTTTTTTACTAAACAGTGTGTGGCTTATGATTTCATTGCTCAATACCAGTGTATTTCGTAAGTTGTAGTTACAGTGTGCTCTTAAATGTGGACAACTCCTGCAATTTTTAGGCCTTAAAAAAATTAAAGGAGTTGTAAAGTCATAATGTTTTTGAACTTCATGGATTAGATCCATTAAGAACAAAACATTGTGTGTGTGTGTGTGTGTGTGTGTGTGTGTGTGTGTGTGTGTGTGTGTGTGTGTGTGTGTGTGTGTGTGGCAGACCCACAGCACACCATATCAGCTGAAGAAGATATTGTCACCTCATGTAGAAATTAAGGTACATTTGCACTATTGGAGCAAGTGTGCAAAATAAAGCCCATTTGTGAACATATTAGACATATAAGAAACACAGACAACATTAGTTCAAATGAAATATGAGTTTATGACCTCCAAAAAAGATTAGAAATGATCAGCTACAATTTGATGCCAAGCCACTGCTCCTCTACCCACAAAATATTCAAGGTATTTGTCTTAAATCTCGGGCAATTTGTGAGGGTAATCCAGCACGGGCATTTTCAATAGCCAGCCAGCATGCCCACAGACAGACGAGCTGCAGCCTTTTCAGCTGGGCCTGCCACTGCAGGGTCCACGTCACTTGGGAGTTAGGTTGGGTAGCTAGTAGTGTTCCTCGTTCAAAATATATTTAGGATACAGCAGCATAGGACCACATGGTTTATCTTGTAGAGTATCAGGTTGAAGAAGTTTCAATTTGTAGGTAATCAGGAAGGCCCTTGCACTACATGGTTTGGGGAATTTATACAGAAATTTGAACACAAAAAAGCGATAGTGTGTATGGGTTTTTCCAAGTCAGCAGATAGAGTATTTGGATCTGTTGACTTGTTTTTTTAGGGGGAGGGAGGGTTCCAAATGAGTTTGGGCCCGTGCTGGATTACCCTCACCAAAAAATGGCCTCTTACACTCTGCCTTAATTTGAGGACACCAATAACATTTGGACACATTTTAGACATTGTTTAGGGTAAGCCACAAAATGTAGCTGACAAAAAACATTGTTAAATTACCAGGCTAGGTGTGTATGGGCCCAGAATGTTGGGTGGGGAGGTTATTGAAGGAAAACATGCATGTAGGCCAAAAAAAGAGCAGGAAAAGCTTACAGCATGCATGAGGACAAAGAGGACATTCACAGCATATTACAATATTGATAATTATGTAATTAACAAATTAATAAAATACATTAGCAAACAAATACATAAAATGAGATCTTAAAAGGTAAAAACTTACCCTAATATGTCCTTCTGCAGGACTTGAATGATGGCTGAGCAGGTCTCTGAAATAATGGACTCCCAGAGCCTCGGGGAGATCCCAGTAGTAAACTTGAGGTCCTGGAGACTTCTCCCCATCGCCAAGTACCGCAAGGTGGCTATAAGCCTTTGCTCTGGAGTGATGGAAAGCCTCACAGGGTTTCGTCATCCAGAGATAATTCCGAAAATCATCCGGATTATTCTCCTGGAGCTCCCACAGCAATGGCATATGACATAATTGGTCACGATTAAGCAACCAATTTTGTCCAAGAACTCCTCCTGTTCCTGGACTGGACTTGGGTCAAAGCAATAACTCTTAGCCCAATAATCACACTTTCTCTCCTCCCATTACGCAACATGGCTGGTTGACAAACGGCCGCTCAGAAATGAACTGAAAAGCACGAAATGAAAAGCGCAAATCAACACTCACCAAACTTCTACTAACACAAAATTAGCAGAAGGAGCCCAAAGGGTGGCGCTTGAGAAATTAACTTCCTCTTTATAGTCTCGTAGTACGTCACTACGCTTGTGTTTGTCAAACGACAATTTGCATACTGTTAGTTTGCAAGACAAGATGCTGGCACACGCCCTTTTGCTAAAAAACGCAGTCGGCCAACAATCATACCGTATGTACGAGGCTTTAGTCTTATAGTTCCAATAGCTTTATTGGAAACATTGGTCTCATTTTACTAAGATAAATTAGTCCATTTGTGCTTTTAAGTCATTATTTTGTCATAATTTTCTCATAAAATGTTCAATTCACAAAAAGAAAACACTTATTTGAGAAAATTTTATTTTTCTTCTAAAATGTAAATGTGTTAAAGTGGTTGTAAACCCTTTACAACCACTTTTTGCTACAGGTAAGCCTATAATAAGGCTTAGCTCTAGCCACCCCGGATATCTCCTAAACCTGCACGGTTTAGGAGATATCCCCTGTATCCGCATGTGCTGCCCCCCCCCCCCCCCGCTGCTATTATTAAAATTAAAAATTGTAAATGGACTCTGCCGGGCCCTCTATATCCTGGCATACCACACTGCATTATTTTTTTTTATAAAAACGAGCGCTGTAAATACTGTTTTAGCGTGGTCTTCAGGCTGGTCACGTGACTCTTGGACAGGTTTCCAGGGCTACTGCAGGAGAGGCTGAGTGGCCACATGATCTCTCCTCCGGCTGACGTCAGAGGGAGATCATGGCCCCTCCTGCTGAAGCCATCCATAGGATGTATACAGCGGCGAGTCATGTGACCGGCCTGAAGTTCGTTGTAAATCGGTATTTACAGTGCTAGTTTTTATAAAAGACTACTGTTTAAGATTAGGTCGATATATCTATGGTGGCTACAAATGTTGATCTGTGTATTCTGATTGGGGGGGAGTCCCTGTGGTCAAAAAACAATAGAGCAGTGGATGATGTTGATGTAGTGATCTGTCAGTTTTAAAACTGTTCATGTATACTCAGCTTAAGATCCCAAGGAGATACATGGGCACAAGCAGGGGAGAAATTAAGCTACTCCCTAAACAAAAGCCTGAGAGGCATTTTTGTATATTAAAAACAAACTCACCCATCCATCCATGTCTGCATGCTTTATTTTTATAAAAGTCACTTTGAAAAACACCACCTAGCCATGGACATCTTGAGTAAGGGCAGATGATTCATGTAGGATTAACTTCCTGGAATTCATCTGCCTTTAGCTCAGGCATGCAGGCAGGAGGGTGTGCTTACCTGAGAAAGTAACTCTTGCCCTCCTCCAGATTAATGCAACAAAATGCCTATGAAGACTCCTAGGATGTATGAAATCCTTTTGGCCTAGGACAGAAACTAGGAAGCAACTGAAGAAATGTACAACATTTTTTTAAAACAAGTACATATAATATACCTCCCCATCTAATTACATAGCAGATAAAAATGAAAGTGATTCCAAAAGCTGTATTTTTTTTTTAATAACAAACATGTTATGCTTACCTGCTTTATGTAATGCTCTTGCACAGAGCAGCCCCGTCCTCTTCTTTTTGGGTCTCTCGCCGGTGGTCCTGGCTCCTCCCCTCTGCTGAGTGCCCGCAATAGCAAGCCTCTTGCTATGGGGCACTCGAGCAGGCTCACTCCCGAGCCATGCTACTGTGAATAGACATTGTTCATTCACACACAGTGCGCAGCTCTCCCCGCCTCTCACTCTCTTCTCATTGGCTCACTGGCTGTGATTGGCTGGCTGCTGTGTGAGCCAATGAGGAGAGAGAGACCCGGGAGAGCTGCTACTCTCATGCATAAGTATAAGGGGGGAATGGAGCTGCATCCAGAAGTTTTTTTTACCTTAATGCATAGATTGCATTGGGGTAAAAAACCTTCTGCCTTTAGAACCACTTTAAAAATAGTTTATGTTGATTGAGAGAGTTTAGTTTAACTTTATTGTTACTCAAAGCCAAACACTGAGCCAGACCAGACTGGAGGAAAGACAGAACATATCTCACTAAGTACTTTCTAGAAAGGAAATTTCTTGACTTGTGCCAAGCAAATTAGGCCTTCCAGGTGTAATTATAAACATTGCAAGAAGTCAGCTTCCTAGCTTCAAAAGGGTAGGGATGATAAGATCCACAAGTTCGCCAACACTCCAGGCCGTGGCTTCAACAGCCAAGGTGTTAAAGCCAAAGTCCGAGAAGCAGAATGAAACACTGGCCCTTGGGATAGAAGACCGGGACAGGAGAAGAGACAATCAAATCTGCTTCTCTTAGAGTGGTGGGATTTCTGGTGCCTCCTTTATGATTGATGTAAGCCACAACTGTGGCATTGTCCAACTGTATTCTTGTTATTTATCCTCACAACAGCCAGTCCAGCATTGAAGAGACAACCAACTTGCCCTGCGTTCCAGAATGGTGATTGGAAAGCAAACCCTGACATGAAAGCAAAGGGATAGAAGTTTGTCGCAAGGCAGAAAGATTTTGGACAGTTTCATGTATACACTATTAGAACTAGCAGAGTAGTTGGGTGACAGGAAGGGCAGAGGGGAAAGGGTCAGGAAGGCTGGACCTGGGCTGGAACATACCAATAAGTACGCCCTGTCCCGTGATGTTGGAGAAACCAGTCAGGGACCAGCATTGCTGGAGCAGAGCGACACCCCTAATTGCCAGGGGAAAAACTCCTCCAGTGAGGGTGGCATTGAGGCTAAGCGTAAGGAAAGACAGATTCTGGTGGTAGGTGACTCAATTATTAGGACAGAAAGGGCTGTCAAAAAGACCATAAGCGTTGAACTGTATGTTCTTTACCGGGCGCTCGGATTCGGCACATTGCGAATCTGGTGGACAGATCACTGGGAGAGGCTGGGAAAGACCCAGCTGACATGGTACATGTTGGCACCAATGACAAAGTCAGAGGAAGATGGAAAGTCCTAAAAAATGATTTTAGGGGCTTAGGAGCTAAATTGAGGAATAGGACCTCTATGGTAGTGTTCTCAGAAACACTACCGGTACCTCAAGCCACACCAGAGAGGCAGCGGGAGATTAGGGAAATTAACAAGTGGCTGAGGAGCTGGTGTAGAAAGGAGGGGTTTGGGTTCCTGGAGAACTGGGCTGACTTCTTAGTTGGTTACTGGCTCTTTAGCAGGGACGGACTGAACCTAAATGGGCGAGAAGATGGCCGAAAAGTTAGATGGGCTTTTAAACTAGGTGATGGGGGGTGTCAGGAACATGGCATGCGCAGACTTGCATTTTCAGGTGCCCGTCTTGCCGGGCATAGGCTAAATAATGCACAAAAATACACGTGCACGTTAGCCATTAATGCTGGCGCCAAATGGCCTATATAAAAGACAGAAGTTGCACTAGTGCAATGCTGTCTGATCTGCAGCTTTACCCTGTGCTCTGATCCTGTCCCTGTATCTGATCCAGTTTTTGACTCAGCTTTCTGGTAGAGCATCAAAGGGAGGCTACTAAGGGAAAAGTAATACTGGGTATAAAGTTATTGGCCCCCTAACCAGAGGGAGGAGGGGGAGGCGGACCTACTATCACAGTTTGAAATGGCAGCAAGGACGGGAAATGTCATTATAATGGGGGATTTTAATTATTCAGATATAGACTGGATGGAAGCATTTGTGTACACACGGTCGGAATTTCCGATGGAAACAGTGCTCGCATGTTTGGAAACAATTCGACACATGCTCGGAAGCATTAAACTTCCCTTTTATAGTGCCGAACGCGTTTTATGCCGTCAGAGCTTTTTCCGACGAGAATTCCGACCGCGTGCATAAGGCTCGCCATTTTTTTTTTTTTAATTCTTTATTTCTTTGCACGAATACATAACAAATCATTAACAATAATTACATAAGACAACTTATTAAATCCACTTTAAAAACAGAGCTTATTCTTTTAGAAAACAAAACATGGTGTATTCCTGCCATTTTTTTATTAACAAATAACAATTTTCCAACATCAATTCCCCACAACAACTCTCCACTCCAAAGCCCCGAGCCCCATTAGGGGCTTATAGAACCAAGAGAGAGAAGAAAAAAATAAAAAAATAAAATAAAATAAAAAGGGGGGGTAAGAATAAAAAAAAAAATATATATATATATATATATATATATTAATGAGCACGTCGCCCCTGCCAGAGGCATACGTCTCAAATCACTTACTAGCTAGTCTATTCCTCTAGTTTCTCTCCAATCAACCTTTTCCCTTCATCCGATTGTAAAAATGGATCCCAAGGGGCCCAAATTTGCAATATACATTCCCTTTCCTCCAAAGACATAGGGATGAATTTTTCCATGATCCCAATTCTTCTTACTTTATTTAGCCATTTAGAAATTCGGGGTGGCCCTGTCTCCTTCCAACATGTGGTCATTCAACTTTTAGCTGCATTTACCAGGTGGCACCATTGAGTTCTTATATCTCTCTAGTGGGATTTGTGAGCATTGTAGTAAGAAGAAAGCTGGGTCTTCCGGGATCTGGTGTTCAGTAAATAGTTGAGTAATTCTCTGAACTTCTTGCCAAAACTGTCTAATTGCTTAACAGAGCCAGAAAATATGGGCAATAGTACTTCTCTCCTTACAGCACCTCCAACACCTAGCCGGCATTTCTGAAGAAAATGTATTCGTGACGGGGTGTAATACCAACGCATTAATACTTTATAATTTAATTCCTGTATCTTAGTGCATCTAGATGACTTAAAAGTTAAATGTATTATTTTCTGCCATTGAGCGGATGTAAAAGTTTGTTCAAGATCCCTCTCCCGCTTATCTAGGCTCAATATGCGAAAATCCTCCGAAGGTGATGTTAAAAGGGCATATATCTTAGAAATAATGTGGGAGAGAGGTTCATTCTCCTCGCAATACTTCCCAAACTTAGTAAATGGTCGACCGTACCCTTCGGTCGGTCCCAATGTTTCTAAAAAATGTTTAACCTGTAGCGCTTGCCAGAAAGGTATTTCATACTGTCCTCCTATTTGCGTTAACATTTCTATTGTTGGCCATTTATTAAACTTCAAAAAAATGTGAGGCCTGAAAACATCCTCTCTTTTAATTTCCCAAAAATCCCTGGCTCCAATCCAGGTGGAAAATTTGGATTCCCCAAAATGGGAAACAGAGGAGAGTCTGGTGATGAAAGTCTAGGGATCCGAGTGGACTTAGCGCCAATACGAAGGGTAGGTCCTATTAAAGGATGTGCTTTTAGTGTAGAAGGCATAGCTGCATAACACCACATGGCTCTACCTAGAGGAATTTAACTTACTTGTTGTTCCAAGGCGATCCACCTTTTACTGTCTCTATGGCGGCACCAGTCGATAAGCCTACCGAGCTGAGTAGCCTGGTAGTATTTATATAGATCTGGCGCCGCTATTCCACCCGCCTCTTTAGATAATGTTAACAAATTCCTATTTATCCTTGGACGTTTACTTGCCCAAATAAATTTTGTAAACACTGTTCGAGTTTTACTAAAGAAGGCAAGAGGGATCGAGATAGGCAATGCCTGGAACAAATAAAGACATTTTGGCACTATATTGATTTTCAGGATATTAGATCTCCCAAACCAAGAGTGTGAGGATTTACTCTATTCATCCAACAATTTACTGACTTCCCTTAGTAAAGGGGGAAAATTGAGTGCATGTGTGTCTGTTAAGTTAGGTGAAATCTGTATCCCTAAGTAATTCAGAGCCGTAGAAGTCCATTTAAATTTAAAATTATTCTCCAAAAATTCTTTTGGATGGAACGTTCCAGGGATACCCCCATTGCCTCCGACTTGCTGTAATTTATTTAGAAATTTGACAGAACTCCGTAACACTCCACCTCCCTTAATAAGTTAGGTAGCGATATTTGCGGACTAGAGAGTGAGAATAAGAGATCATCTGCGTAGGCTGGAAGTTTATATTCCTGATCCCCCAAAGGGATACCTTTTATATCAGGGTTCTGTCGAATTCTATTTAGCAAAGGCTCCAACGTCAGAGCAAACAAAAGGGGCGACAGGGGGCATCCCTGACACGTCCCATTGGATATTGGAAAATTTTCTGAATTTATCCCATTAACCTTCACCAAGGCTTGTGGCATTGAGTATATTCCGGCTATCCAGACCAGCATTCGGTCCCCCAGACCCATCTGTTTTAGCACTCCTAACATAAGGGCCAGCTAACCCTATCAAAAGCCTTTTCCGCATCTGTATTCACAAAGATACTCTTTCGTAGTACTATCTCTAGCTTCCCGTGTAGGGATAAACCCCACTTGGTCCCAATGGACCAGCTGCGTCAAAAGCGGTTGTAAACGAGATGCCTTTGGAATACAATATATGCTCTTAATGCTTCTGCGGGGGGGGGGGGGGGATACTTGTCCTAAAACATTAAATGTTTTGACAATATATGGGGCAAGTAATGGGTAAAAACTTTTAAAATATTGCAGAGAAAATCCATCTGGCCTTCCCATGCCTCATCTTCAATGCTGTGGATACTTCTTCTATTGTTATTGGTAACTCAAGTTTTCTTTGCGCCGGAGATGGCAGTGTCGCTAAATGTGCTGATTCAAGATATTCTTCTACTGATGAAGAAGACTGGGAAGGCACCGGGAGATTATACAATGAGGTAAAATATTTTCTAAATTCCTCTGCAATATCTTTCGGTATTGAAGATTTAAGACCTCCTTTTGTTTTGATATAGGGTATATATGAACGAACGTAGTTGTTTTTTTAATTTTCTGGCTAACACCTTACCACACTTATCTCCCGATTCATATATTACCCTCTTCCCTTGTTGTAGTGTTGCCATTGCCTTATACCGCAAGAGATCAGAAAAGTTGTCTTCTTAGATGTGCTAATTCTATTCCCAATTCCTTCCCCATTGTCTTCTTATGTTGTATCTCCATCTCCCTTATCCTTTCCAATAAACTACCCGTCTGCTCTTCTCTGGCCCTCTTTATTCGGGATCCATGTCTCATTAGAATTCCTCTAATTACTGCCTTGTGGGCTTCCCATACTATCCCCACATTGGTCTCTCCATTGTCATTGATTTGGAAATACGAATCAATATCTTTAGCCACATCTTCTCGTACCTCAGGACACCGCAATAGACTTTCGTTTAACCGCCAGTTCCAATCCATCTTGTGGGTAGCACCCTTCAAAGAGATATTGATTATAACCGGTGCATGATCAGACCAGGTTATATTGCCTATTGATGTGCCTGTACTGACGAAAGGATTTGTTGTGGCAATAAAAAGAAATCGATTCGTGAATATCGTTGATGGAGATTTGAGAAATATGTGAAATCCCTCTCTTCTGCGTGAAAGGCCCTCCAGGCATCAACCTGTTGAAATTCATCTAGTTTCCGAAGGAGGTTTTTCCTGGTTCTCCCAGAGATAGAAGATGTCCCACTAGAAGTGTCCAATTTAGGATCTAGGGGGACATTAAAGTCCCCCCCACAAGATAAATATTCCCTCCCTGAATTCCATTAATTTAGATCTTAGAGCTTTATTTAAGAAACTATCTTGGTGTATATTTGGGACATATATGCCAAAATTCTTGCCAATCGTATCCTCCCACTCCTACCTAAATTAATTTCCCTGGATCAAGTAGGCTTCGTCCCTGGGAGAGAAGCCAGGGATAATACAATTAAAGCCCTTAACATACACCAATGGTTGTCTCACAAAACTACCCAAAAAGGATTTTTTCTGTCACTGGATGCAGAGAAGGCGTTCGACAGGGTGGCATGGGACTATATGTCCGCTACGCTTACAGCCCTAGGTTTCCCTCCTAAATTCCTACAAATGATACTCTCATTATACTCGCATCCGACTGCCCGTTTACGGATCAACGGTCGCCTGTCGGACGCCTTCTCTGTTTCCAATGGCACTCGCCAGGGTTGCCCGCTGTCGCCCCTTATTTTCATCCTTACCTTGGAACCCCTCCTACGTAAACTTAGGTCCAACCCGGACATTACTGGCATAGAGATAGACAATGAACAATACAAACTTGCGGCCTACGCAGACGACATACTCCTCTTCTTGTCCAATCCGCTCACTTCCCTACCTAATCTTCTGAAAGACTTTATCCTGTTTAGACAACTTTCTAACTTGCAGATTAATTTTTCAAAATCAAAAGCTCTAAATATATCCCTCCAACCACAAACCGTGTCCCTATGTAAATCTAACTTCCCCTTCACTTGGGAAGATGAATCCCTTACATACTTGGGAATCCAACTACCTACCAACTTAAATGACCTCTACCGTTTAAACTACCTTACAATATTACGAACCATCCAAAGGGACCTCCTCAAGTGGACATCTGGACATTTTTCATGGTTTGGGCGCATAGCAATACTAAAAATGAATATTTTACCCCGTATACTTTATGTTCTCCAGGCAGTACCGATCGGATTACCTACCTCTTTCTTCACGACTTATAAGCGATTATGCCGTAACTTCATATGGGCGGCAAAATCGCCTCAAATTAGTTGGGACACGCTCACACTCCCGAAATCCAAAGGGGGTCTGGGCCTCCCCGATATCCAAAAGTATTCTCAGGCTTGTCACCTTACGAGGATAATTGACTGGCTTGTCCAAGCAATTTCCAAAGATTGGATTGCAATTGAGAACTCCTTTGACGACATTCCACTTACCCTCTTACCATGGATCTCGGACTCCAAGATACCTAAGGCCTGTTCCTCTCACCCTCTCACTGGCGCTACCCTACAAGCCTTCAAATGTGTTTCCCGGGCGTTAAATTGGTCCCCGTCCCCTGGTCCTATGACCCCATTGCAGGGGAACCCAGACTTCCCTCCGGGGATACCCTCTCGGAATCTGACTGACAATCTAGAACCCCTTACGCTTCGGGCCTCCCATTTCTTTCGCGACGGTTCTCTACTCTCCTTTCACGACACCCAGACACGCTTCCCAGACCACCGCATTCAGTTCTATAATTTTCTCCAGATCAGACACTACCTTACCGGGGGCCGTAACACTGCTGTATGGTTCAGAGATCTCACTCCTTTTGAAACCCTATGCACCAGTGACTCTCCCCAAAAGGCATCTTACTTCACAAACTTACACACTCCTATTTGGAGATTTTGATCCTAAACTAAACGCGCTAGTCAAGACATGGGAAAGAGAACTCGACATGGATCTCTCCAGTAAGGAATGGGAGCTGATTTATCACTGTATACACAAAACTACTATCAGTGTCTCAGCACAAGAGAACTCTTACAAAATTTATGCCAGGTGGTACAGAACGCCTAATATTATACACAAATACCACCCGGAGATTGCTCCAATCTGTTGGAGATGTGGCCTGGAAACGGGTACTCCACTTCACATTTGGTGGGAATGTTCTTTGCTCCAACCTTTCTGGAAGAAAATCCATGCCGCTGTGCCACACATCTCCACGTATACTGTGGACTTCACACCTTCTTAATTTCTCTTACAGCACATTTCGCTCCCTCATTCAGTTTACAAAAAGTCCATCGTTCCACACTTACTCAATGCTGCCAGACAATGCATACCTACTCGTTGGAGGTCTCCGACTCCACCGACCCTATCAGACTGGTTTCAACGTATTGAAAGAACCTCAGAGATGGAAAGTATTATCCATCAAGCCAAAGACACTCCGACCGCGTATAGTAATATCTGGTCTTCCTCCCAAACATATCAAGAACTCCTTGATGCACCTTGAAGGTACATCTGCTGGTCCCAGTACTGGCCCCCATTCACCGGCCAGGTACCAGTCATGCTATGCTGTTCTCATTCTTGTATTCGCTCTCGTTCTTGTTCTCATACTAATGTAATCGGCTCATAGGCCGATTCCCATGTTCTGTGTCCATCTTCCCCCACATCCTTTAGGTCCTCTACCCGCCTACACCTTGACTTTCATCTGCCCCCCTATACCTCCGCCCTACCCCATCCTACTTCTAATCACATGAAGCTCTAAAACCTAAGTATTGGACATATTTTTCGACCACCCTCCAATGCACCTAGGCTCGACATGCCCTTTGTGGTCCACCACCCTTCTTATACTTTATGATCCTCAATTTCCCGCTCCCTCAGCACAGCATGTTCCCAGTAGGGGTGCAGGGGTTGAGAGGGAATTGCCCCGGTTCTGTTCCACGACTGAAATATAATTGTACACTTCTTGGGCCACTACGGATTCTGATTAATGATGACTCACGACTGCCTACATACTTTTCAGACTTCGTCCAAGGATCTACATTGTATATATCTTACTGTCCAAATCCCTTGTTCTGTGTTAGGATCACATGCTGTTGAACACATGTCTCCCTTGCTCCATTCACACTGTATTAACTGTACAGTCTAATCTATTGTTACCTCTACTACCTGTTACCATTTAGAGGTCCTATTTGGGAGTAATCTGTTTATGTATACTGTTTTGTATTCATTCTGGATTTACTGTATCCATTGTTATGTTACTTTTCTCAATAAAAATTTTATTGGAAAAAAAAAAATATTTGGGACATATACTGTTGCTAAGATCACCTTAACATTTCCTATAAGCCCTTTAAGAAATGGATATCTTTCCACTGGCTCTTGGCATTTATCCAGTAGGGACCGCGTAGTACGGTTAGAAATTAGAATGGCCACTCCCTTGGTTTTAACATTTTGGTTTGTGGCGTGATATACGTTTGGAAAATATCTATTTCGAAGATAGGAAAATGTTCCCTCCTTCAAATGTGTTTCTTGCACCATACCAATATCGGTTTTAAGACGTTTTAAATCATTAAATAACATTTTACGTTTTTCGGGAATATTGAGTCCTCTAACGTACAGTGATGTGACACGTAAACCCTCCATCTTCTCCGGGGCAGGGGCGACATGCTCAAAAAAAGGAGGAGGAGAAGGAGAAGGAGAAGAAGAGATTATCCTCTATGGGGAATATCTAACAAAATTCCCCAACACCTACCTAAGGGTACTCAGTTTCCTGTAGGTGTTGTGTACAGTGTACAGGGGGGGGGCTAGCAAATGCAGGGTAGGTAGAGCTCTACTTTCCCTCCAGAAAGTCCCTTTATATTAACATCCATCAAGGCAGCAGGCTCGCCATTTCATAATTTGTCTTGCAGGACAATTTCATGAGTCAGATGGTGAATACACTAACAAGAAACAATTTGTTACTAGACCTACTGATTACTAACAATACAGACCTGATCTCGGATGTGGAAATATGGGGCAACTTAGGAAACAGCGACCACAGGTCAATTAGTTTCAGTATAAATCACAGAAAGAGGAAAACACAAGGGTATCACAAAGACACTGCATTTCAAAAGAGCCAACTTCCCTAAACTGTGCTCTCTGCTAGACGATATTAAATGGGATAAAATCCCAGCACCAAAGAACAGGGAGGAAAAATGGGTGTCAAGAAAGACGTTTTGGTAATCCAGCTGCTTGTGGAAGACCTGTGCGCAGAATTCCCATCAGAAGAGCCAACCAGTGCATGCGGGTGCACGATAGCACGAACGGGCGCATGCGGGTGCGCGAGTGTGCGCGCAGACACACCGTGTGACAGCACTTAGCGCCAAGAAGCTTATTTAAAAGGAGTGTCACTATGCCTTCTTGCTGTCCAGGCTACAGCGTTTTCTGAGACCCTTGCTACTTGTTGTAATATAACAGAAAAGAGGGGACTTGGACTTTTTAGGCACCGTACGACAGTATAATTAAAGTATTTGTTAAAAGTACATACATTACATACATACAGTACAACATTAATATATCATGTAAATTACCGCAACTGTATCTAGTAACATAACCATTTGGACAAACATAAACCAACTAAACAAGTTGACTATCCATATGTCACAGAGTGTCCACCGATGAAGCAGGAATACAGTACAGGCGGTGATGTCGTCAATTAGCAGGACAAATAGCTCTACATGTTTCGCGTCTAAAGATACGCTTCATCTGGAGCTGAACATTAAGTAACTAGCGGAAAATAGAAGACAAAATTAATATACATACATAATCATTTTATTTTTGACTATACATCTTAAATTCAAAGAATTAGGCAACATTGAATAACCGTATTTTTAAATTATCAGTTTAACATGTGCTCTGAATAATGTTAGTTCAATCTGGCCAGGCCACAACGGGGGAAGGAAACAATTACGTACATATAAAAGCACACTACTGTGTTCTATAGGTCAGCGTCCCTGCCATCTTGCCGCTCCTGTGCTGTCGGTTTCCTGCTTTAGAACACGCACCTGGTATGTACCGAGCCCCACACGGTGATGACTCCATCACTATGTGATATGCTCCTATTAAGTAATTTTTGTTATTATACTATTACCTTTTCCTGTTGCAGGCACACAGTCTGACTCTGCATGATTTGGTTTTGATCCATGTTCTGGATGTGTAGTGAGTTCTAAGTGACAGGGTGTCACTTCCACACCATCCAGATCCTTAAACATCATTTTCCAGTATCTGCAGTAGTGATTAACTTGTCATCAGCATTGCATACTATTCTAGGTAAGTCCCATAGACAAAGAATTCCATATATCCAAAAACGAATTATTTTATTTTATATGACTATGTATTATTATCTTTTCCTTAATTTTATCTGGTAGGAGTATCTTCATTGAGGAATACGGTACTTATACTGAAGTATATATACTTCAATACCAATTATCTACAATGCCTGGTAGACCTTAATCCGCGGCGTCGGGCACTAAGGTGCCCCCCTCCTTGGGGAACATTTTACAACCATTTCACATGCCTCTTCATTAATTATCTAGTAAGTCATTTTCAATGTTGTGACTATATGAGATTACAGAATAGATATATATTAACATGAAAAATTGTCGTTGATAATCACCATATTATGCACAATGTAATTGTTTCCTCCCCCCGTTGTGGCCTGGCATTATTGAACGTTATTCAGAGCACATGTTAAACTGATAATTAAAAAATACGGTTATTCAATGTTACCTAATTCTTTGAATTAAGATGTATAGTCAAAAATAAAATGATTATGTATGTATATCCATTTTGTCTTCTATTTTCCGCTAGTTACTTAATGTTCAGCTCCAGATGAAGCGTATCTTTAGACGCGAAACATGTAGAGCTATTTGTCCTGCTAATTGACGACATCATCGCCTGTACTGTATTCCTGCTTCATCAGTGGACACTCTGACATATGGATAGTCAACTTGTTTAGTTGGTTTATGTTTGTCCAAATGGTTATGTTACTAGATAGAGTTGCGGTAATTTACATGATATATTAATGTTGGCGGAAATTTTTAAGTATTAATGTCTGTTATGTACTTTTAACAAATAAATACTTTATTTAATTATACTGTCGTACGTTGCCTAAAAAGTCCAAGTCCCCTCTTTTCTGTTATATTACACATTGTTTAGGACATGGCACATGATTACTAAGTTGGTATCCACAGTACCACGCTGTTTCTAGGATACATATTTCTCCGTTCCTTGCTACTTGTTACCTACTTACCAGATTCCTGTCTACCCGGCCTGTTCCCGACTACTCCTGTTTGCTGCCAGTCTCCGACGCCGGTTTGTCCCGACTACTCTTCTGCCTCTCCCTTTGGTTTGATCGCTGCTGGCTTGTTACCGACCCAGCCTGCACCTTGACTACTGTCCTGCTTCCGTTTGGTACCTGCTCTGCCCACTAGTGTTGACCCGGCCTGTCTGACCTTGCCAGTGTTCCTGCCTAACTACAGAGCACCTTCTTGCAGCCTGCTTATCCAGTGTTCCTGCCGAACTACAGAACACCTCCTCGCTGTCTGCTGTTCCAGAGTCCCTGCCAAGCTACAGAGCACCTCCTTGCAGCCAGCTGTTCCTGTGTTCCCGCCAAGTTACAGTGACCCTCCTTTCAGCCGTTGTTCCAGTGTTCCTGCCGAACTACAGAACACCTCCTCACTGTCTGCTGTTCCAGAGTCCCTGCCAAGCTACAGAGCACCTCCTTGCAGCCAGCTGTTCCAGTGATCCTGCCAAGTTACAGTGCACCTCCTTACAGCCTGCTGTTCCAGTGTTCCTGACATTTTATAGAACACCTACGTGCTACCTGTTGCTCCGGCTGCGCTACGGAACTCTTCCCAGCTGTCTGCGGTATTCCAGTCATCAGTTCCAGCCCACTGTTCCTGCCAGTCTCTCTTAAGCTACTTCTGGAGGTCCGGACTAGCCCCAACACCTGCCACCTGTCAGGCACTTGTGCTCCTCTGCCCTCTTGAGTCCCTGTCTCCACTACCAAGGGACTTTGTCCTTTGCTTCCAGATACCACATTCCCCTTCAGCCTAGAGCGAAAGGACTTTCAGTGTATTTGGCCGATGGCTCTACTCTTAAATCAGGGCCAGTAACCCAGGAGACCTTACCTCTACATACCACCATTGCTGGAACTCATCAGGAGTTACTGTGTCTAGATGTCATCGAGTCTCCACTATTTCCCATCATACTAGGCATGCCTTGGCTGAAGGCCCATAATCCGCAAATTGATTGGATCTCGGGGAAGATTGATTTCCCTCTCCCTATTGTCGTCAACACTGTCTACCGGAAGTCACTGATGCCCCTTCTCTACTATGCCTGGAAGCTGACGCTGAGACCTGTCAAGCTGTACCTGAAGCTTACCACAGCTTCCTGGACGTTTTCAGTAAAAAAGGTGCAGAAACTCTCCCTCCACATAGGCCATACGATTGCCCAACAGAACTCCTTCCCGGAGCAGAGATCCCTTTTGGAAGAATTTTTCCTTTATCAGAACTAGAATTAGGGACATTAAAGACTTATCTTGATCACATCCTATGTGGACTGCGGAGTATGTGCACATGCGCAGGAGTGACATGGGGCAATGAGCGCACTCTGCTTCTTTACAGAACGTGCTCTGCCACTCCTGTGCGTGCATTCTAGTCCCCCCTGGCGCAAGGCTTGTCCTTGCAATGCTGGCTGGCCAGGGGAGTGTAGTGATGGGTGGAGGAGTCCTCTGACGTCACGACTCTGCCTGAGCGCCAGACAGCAGATCCGCCCACAGATACAGGAATGTATATCCTTCTAGATATGCCCTAGGTTATTTAATTAGAAACAATGACAGTGGGTTTACATCCACTATAATTTTAGACTATTAATCATTTGAAGATGTTTTCCAATCTTCTCCTCTGAGGAAGTCCAGATGACAAAACGTGTTAGTTGCAGCTTGGAGACACATTGGTACACACTTGATGCTGAGTGAGACATTGAAGATCGGGCAATCCTTACTGTTTTAACCTCTTCTTTTTTTTTATATAAACCTATTACACTATAAGAAGCATATTTTCTCTTTCCTGAGCATTGAACACTTACGGTATATGCTGCTAAAAGAACATCCTGAATTGTCAGTGGCATACCTACAGTATCTACACAGAATTCATTACTGAGTGAAGCAAGTTTGAATCCTTGAAGAGGAGGAGATTATAAAGTGCTTTTTGACTTGCACTTAAACAGGTGACCATTTTGATGTCACGATCTTCAGTCCAGTAGGTGGTGATGAGATTGCACCTGAAGTACACATCAGTGATACACATCAGCATAATTATTGCTTATTTGATATTGCATTTAGAGAAATGTAGAATTTTTTATTACTTTATGTAGCTTTTTACAATATTTTACACATTGCTATTACGTGAGCTTAATATTATTAATTGCACAGGGAGAACATGCAAACTCCAGGCAGGTAGTGTCATGGTTGGGATTCGAACCAGCGACCCTTTTCACTGTGCGCCCGAGTTCACTGTCGTCCTGTGCAGAATCACGTATATATATATATATATATATATATATATATATATATATATATATATATATATATATATATATATATATATATATATATATATATATATATATATATATATATATATATATATATATATATATATACACATATACACAGTATCTCACAAAAGTGAGTACACTCCTCACATTTTTGTAAATATATCTTTTCATGTGACAACACTGAAGAAATTACACTTTGTTAAAATGTAAAGTAGTGAGTGTACAGCGTGTATAACCGTGTAAATTTGCTGTCCCCTCAAAATAACTCATCACACAGCCATTAATGTCTAAAACGCTGGCAACAAAAGCGAGTACACCCCTAAGTGAAAATGTCCAAATTGGGCCCAAAGTGTCAATATTTTGTGTAGCCACCATTATTTTCCAGCACTGCCTTAACCCTCTAGGGCATGGAGTTCACCAGAGCATCACAGGTTGCCACTGGAGTCCTCTTCCACTCCTCCATTACAATGTCACAGAGCTGGTGGATGTTGGAGACCTTGCGCTTCTCCACCGTCCATTTGAGGATGCCCCATAGATGCTCAATAGGGTTTAAGTCTGGAGACATGCTTGGCCAGTCCATCGCCTTTACTCTCAGCTTCCTTAGCAAGGCAGTGGTCATCTTGGAGGTGTGTTTGGGGTCGTTATGTTGGAATACTGCCCTGTGGCCCAGTCTCCGAAGGGAGGCTTCAGAATGTCACAGTACATGTTGGCATTTATGGTTCCCTCAATAAACTGTAGCTCCCGAATGCCGGCAGCACTCATGCAGCCCCAGACCGTGACACTCCCACCACCATGCTTGACTGTAGGCAAGACACACTTAACACACCTGCTCCCCATTCACACCTGAGACCTTGTAACACTAATGAGTCACTTGACACCGGGGAGAGAATATGGCTAATTGGGACCAATTTGGAAATTTTCACTACATTGTAGCAAAGCGTAATTTATTCAGTGTTGTCACATGAAAAGAGATAATAAAATATATACAAAAATGTGAGGGGTGTACTCACTTTTGTGAGATACTGTATATATGCGATTCTGCACTTCCGGGTAGGAGGCGCGCCGCTTCTGCTATGATTAGTCACCGCAGAAGTTGATCAGTAAGGCCCCTTTCACACTGGGGCGGGGAGCCGCGGTGACGGTAAAGCAGCTCTATATTTAGCGCTGCTTTACCGTCGTTTTAACCGCGGTATTCGGCCGCTCACGGTGCGGTTTTACCCCACGCGAGCGGCCGAAAAAGGGTTAAACACCCCCGCAGATCGCCGCCGTAGCGGCGCTTTGCGGCGGTATTGCCGCGATTTCCCATTCAAATCAATGGGAAGGAGCGGTGAACACACCGCTCCTATACCGCTCCAAAGATGCTGCTAGCAGGACCTTTTTTGCCATCCTGCTAGCACACCGCTCCAGTGTGAAAGCCCGCCGGCTTTCACACTGGAGTAAAAGGGGCCGGATTTTTTCAGGCGGTGAACAGGCGCTATTTTTAGCACTGTACCGCATTAAAAACGCCCCTGTGTCAAAGGGGCCTAAGTGCCAGCCAATGGATGATGTCCACCGACACACGCTCATCGACGAAGAGCGAGAGGCTGGACAGAGCTCTGCTTATGTAAACAATGCAGAGCTCCGTCTTGACAGTGGGAATTTAAAAGGATTTTTTTTCCTTGCAAAGCAAGGAATAAAATGAAGCACATCCCTTAGTAAAAGCAGCACACTGTGTACACAAAAACACTGATTAGGCACACATTTAACCCTTTGATCCCCTAGATGTTTAACCCCTTCCTAGTCAGTGTCATTAGTACAGTGACAGTGCATATTTTCAGCACTCATCACTGTATTAGTGTCACTGGTTCCTACAAAGTGTCAATTGTGTCAGTTAATGTCAGATTGTCCGCCGCAATATCGCAGTCCTGATATAAGGTCGCTGATCACTGCCATTACAAGTTTTAAAAAAAATTAAATAAAAATTACAGTATATATACACACACACACACACACACCATAGTTTGTAGACGCTATAACGTTTGCGCAAACCAATCAATATACACTTTTTTTTTACCAAAATTATGTAGCCGAATACATATTGGTCTAAATTAATGAAGAAGAAATTACATTTTATTTTATTTTTTTATAATTTATTGGATATGTTTTATAGCAGAAAGTAAAAAATATTTTTCTAAATTGTCTATTTTTTTGTTTATAGTGCAAAAAATAAAAAACCCAGTAGTGATCAAATACCACCAAAAGAAAGCTCTATTTGTGGGGGAAAAATTACATACATTTCATTTATGTACAGTGTTGCATGACCACGCAATTGTCAGTAAAAGTAATGTAGTGGCATATCGCAAAAAATGGCCTGGTCATGAAGGGGGGGGGGGGGGGGGGGGGTATACTTCCGGAGATCAAGTGGTTAAACATATCCAGGACGGATGACTAAACCCAGAACTTTACCATTCGAATGTGTGATTTGCCTGTGCCCTGGATCAGATTAGCAACAATGTTTTCATGATAGATGTAAACAGTGTATGAGGACATAGGCTGAAGTTCTGCTTCAAACAAATAATTGGTAATTGGCTTGCATTGTCATGACAGACCTTATTTGGGCTGAGGCCATCTATTTCATCATTAATACCAATCTAACAGTCCTTTGGTTTTTACATTGTCAGCCTTCAGGCCAGGCCTATACCTGGTCATTTGAAATGAGCGTCCTCATTTTCTCTTTGATACTTTACTCTACACTAATTAGGCAATTTCACAGTGTAACACGCTAGATTCAAGCATTCATACAAGTTCATGCAGCTGTAGATATGGGCTACCTCTCCCTTTTCTCTTTAGTTTAACTAACAAATTTCAAACGTAAGCGACATTATACCATTAATAACTTGCCAACCAGAAGTTTAACTATTACTGCTGGCTGGGGGCTTTGTTGTTCCTGGTTTACAGGCATCCGTGCTCCCTGTTTCTCCTACTGTGAACCTGCTGATGGTGGCCAATCACAGCACAGATCTATGCGTGTTAGTAAACACAACCCAGATCTGGCTGTTTTTTATCCCTGATTTCACTTACCGTCAAGAGCTGAGATTGGGTTGCCTCCTGTCCGGGATTCAACCGGACAGTTCGGGTTTGGAATCATGCGTTCGGGTTTGAAACCCAGACACATTATTCAGACCAGACTATGGCTTACCAGCAGGGTTGCTGGCTGCAGTTGTGTAAGCCAAGAGTGTGTTACACTCTCTTCTACACTGTTGTTATTTTTTTTCCAAATTTTCAGCATTTTTTCTTACATACTTAATAAATAAAAAACGCAGAGGTGATCAAATACCACCAAAAGAAAGCTCCATTTGTGTGAAAAAAAAATTATATAAATTTAATTTGAGTAGAGTATTACATGACCGAGCAATTGGCAGTTAAATTAGGCTTCATGTACACAGGACGTTGTTTAACCTCTCCTGAACGATTTAACTTGACAGCTAGAAAATGGCATCTAAAAACATCCATTTAGCCACGTTTAGCCGCCATTGGCTCCCGCTGCTATCAAATCCAGTGACATGGGAGGCGGGGGGTAAGGCCGAGTCCTGCTGTCTGTGTCAATGGACGCACCAGCAGGACTCGGGAGCACTCCTGCACAGGTGCCCGCATGGAGCGCCACTGTGGGACCCCAGAAGAGAAGGATCGGGGCTGTAAGGGAAGTATAACATGTTTTCTATTTAAAAAAAAAAAAAGCGAACCTTTACAATCACTTTAACCACTTCATGCAAATCGCCGTAACTGTACGTTGGTACTTAGAATACCGTAGTTAGCTAGCTGACATAACCCCGGTATTTTCAGCAGCAGTTTTAAGATAAAAGTGATAAAAGTGATCTCTGTGGTGGATTCGCGGTGAGATCACTTTAATTGGGGGATGCAGAGGGCCGCTCCCGCAGCCCTTCTGGTCATCTCCACCGCTTAACGGAGCCATCGTAGCGGCGGAACGCGATCGCATCCTTTCCCCTCTGGGTCGGGATGCCGAGTGAGAAAAAAATGGCCCCCACTGAGCTCCATAACATTAGATGGTGGAAGCAAAGTCAAATGTCCCTTCCGCCCAATGGTCTTAAAAGGGTAACATTTTTTTTTTTTTTTGCAAAAAAAAAAAAAAAAAAAGAAGGATTTTAACTTGTAAACAACAAGTCTCAAAAAGAGGCTCGGGGCTGAAGCGGTTAAGATGGCTACACATTATACCATTTTCCTTTAGATTTACCAAAACCATACAATGTGAGGTCAAACCTAAAACACTTTCAAACTGTATGCAATCAGGCAGTCCCTTGTGCTACACAGTTGAAAGTAAATCTAAAAATTGTATAATGTACAGCCATCTTTAGATGTGATGCGTTAAATTTTCTATTTTAGGCTTTTTTTTTTTTTTTTTCACCTGATAATCTAGCCAGTAAGTCTGCTGTTTTTCAACAGAACAAGAGGTTCTGCAGAAGTAGCAGTTACAAGGTTGGGACAAGCCATTTAAAACTGACTGGGGGGGGGGGGGGGGGGGTTTAATGGTCAGCTTTTACATATTTATGTAAACCTTTATCCCGGTAATTGTGTTACTGGTTACTGGCCAAATCACCAGGTGAAAACAAAGGAAGAATGCCCCAAAAAAGGAAAACAAATGCAGTCACCACATCTAATTGGTAAGCTGCAATATATTATGTAGCAAGGTCCTGGGCCCCTCAAGGCCTAATGGTGACCTCCAGAGTGTAGAGTGGGTTGCAAGGCATGGTGGGTGTACTGCAAGATGAAAGGGTGGGCACCAGACACTTTTAGAATGCAAAGAGATTTATTGTCTCTTAAACAGAACTATAGGTAGACAGCAATACAGGTGAAGGCCTCCAGCCGGACACCACTTCTGTATATGTTTGTTTTTGTTTTGTGTTCCATATCAGGGATGTGGGAAATTTCGCCTATATCCCACTAGAATTTAACTATCCCATCTATATTTCTGTATAGGTAGGATCGCTGTCTCATATGGCAACAATCTTGTAGCTGTGCTTCAGATCCACTAGCCACTGGATCCCCTGAGCTCTTCCACTTTAGCATCTTCCTCAATGTCACCCCCGCTTTCCTGCTGGGTCCTGGCTTGGCACTCACAGATACTTCTCAAGCTTCACCCCCACCGACACGTTAGGTCCCTGGCTTGGCATTCACTGAGGCTCCACAAGTGTCACCTCTGCTGTCCCGCTGGGTCCCTGACTTGGCACTTGCTGATGCTTTCCCACTTCTTCACCGTCCCAGGCTTAGCGAGAAGTCTGCCCTGGAACTGGCCTCAGCTTACTCACAATGGTCTCCGGTAGCAAGGTGGATGGTCCCTTAGTGGAAACAGCTTCCCCTCTACCTCTGACCACGACTGGTTCACCGGCCGGTGGAACCGTTACTTCTGTTTGGACTGCAAGTCCACAGCCCCAACCCTGCACTACTTATGGATAGGCTCTCAGATAGCCTAGCAGCCAGATGTCCCCGGGCAATACGACACGTTCACCCAGACAGCTGTCCAGGTGAGACAGAACCCAGATCACCTGACTCCACCCAAATAAATAGGTTCTCCCAGCAGGCCAAGGCCCAAGAAAATCCCTGCCCATTGGCTGAGATACCCCATTCATTCATAATCTGTCCTTGCTATGCCCTTGTCTTACCCAATGTCACCAGCTACCCGACCACCTAGTGACAGAAGAGAGAAGTGCAGCAATTCCAGAATTAGGGGGAAATCAATTGATCTCCTAACTATTGGCCAAGGCAACTATCGCCTAGCAACTACATTTAATAGCAGCCCTGCCTAAACATCAGGGTGCTACAATTACATTTTTTGGTTTGGGGTTTATTACAGCTTTAAAGTGGTCCTAAAGCCCCAATGTTTTTCACCTTAATGCATTCTATGCATTAAGGTGAAAAACATTTATGCATTCTATGCATGAAGGTAAAAAAACTCCCGTGCTACAGCTCCCCCTCCCGTTTTTCTTACCTGAGCCCGATCCAATCCAGCATTGTACAAGAGCGCATCAGCTCCAGTCGCTATATCTCTCCTCATTGGACAGATTGATAGCAGTGGGAGCCGCTGCTGTCAATCAACTCCTGTGACACGGTGGTGGGGACAAGTCCCGCTGTCTATGTCAATGGATGCAGCGGGACTTGGGAGCAAGCCTGCATGGGTGCCCCCCGTGGAAAGCGGCTTTCCATGGGGGCACCCAATGAAGGGGAGGGATCTGGAGTGCCGGCGGGGGACCCCAGAAGAAGAGGATCCGGGCTGCTCTGTGCAAAACCATTACACAGAGCAGGTAAGTATAGGCATGTTTGTTAAATCAAAAGGTTTACAAACACTTTAAGAAGTCGGCAGCGGCAGTTTCCCTTTTCTTCCCAGGAAACATTTTCTTTCAGTACAAGTATTCTGCAGTTTATAATTACAAATCTAATCTTCACAACCTGATATTCTGCAAGCTTTCAGGCAATTCCCACTATTCCTGAAGCTTTCCTTTATGTGACAGCACTTTGGAGTTTCAATGGCATAAAAACATCATCCTCACACACTACTTTTCATGTGTTCATTCAATTACTGGCAACAATAATACAAAAGTAAAACAAAAAAGATACCATGAAAAGCTTAGCAAAAATGTTTGAAGATTATTGCAAGGAAAGAAATAAATCTTTTTACATTAACATATTGCCACTATATATCTTTTTGGCTGATCTGTATACCACGGTCACATGATAAACTGCAGGGTCTGCCTGTGTGCTGAGTGTTCAGGTAGGAGGAGATTTCCACTATAGCCTGTGTCCTTGTGTTGTTATGGAAGGCGGATCATCCAATCAAGATGTGACATTACAACCGCTGTGTTCTTTTTTAGTTACTGGGCATGGAGGAGGAGGGACTGGGCTGTCATTTAGGATCTGTATATACGCCCACATGTGTGATGTCAATATCATGTGACCTGAAAACCTCAGCTCAAACAGGAACTGTTCTCTCCAGCAATAGAGATCAAACTGAGCATGTGCAGCAGTACTACCCTCACTGTGTCTTATCTGGCCTTGCCAAGAGAGACCCTGCAGGAGGGGGAAGATCTGTCAATACAAGATCAAAATAGCCTTTTAACACAATACAGAGGATTAACCCCTTAAGTTCCACAGCAAGTATAAAAAGCATGCTATTCTGCATATACAGACTAATTTTACTGTTGTGGGTTTAGTAACAAAACACCACAAGAATTTACACATTTGAATAGAACAGGCTGAAAATATGAAGGCCATTTGAATTATAAATGTGGAAAATGCAGCAGATTGTGTCCATGGAGAAGGCGACGTCTGTATTCTACATTGAAGCCAAGAAATAAATATTTGTAGGAAACCGTCTACATTTTTGCAGGCACAGCAAATCGGTGTCCAAAACAGCTCACAATCTAAATGCAATGCCTGAGGTGCACAGTGATGAAGTCAGAAGGCCAAGGTCACTCTGGCAGAGCGGAGATTTAAACCTGTTTTATATGGTTTTAGGGGAATTTTATTGTGGCGGAGAGCCCGCTGCAGTCCCACAGGAGCTCAGCCCTCCACAATAAATCTGACAAGTAATATATGGAATACATTAGACAGCAAACGCAAATCTGCAAGAAGCGCTTCTCATGGTATCAAAATGTAATTCTTGGCCTGCCGACAATCATCAGATGTTATTAGCGATATATATCAAGCAAGTAAAGTCAGTCTTTTAGGATTGAATAATGCTTCATATAAAACACTAGATAGAGAGAATTTATAGAAAGAAATGCAATGTTTGGTGGTGGCAGATTGGACTGGCAATACATCACATGTCAAACAAAGGCCTTGGTTACGGGAAACGCTGGTGTCTGGAGTGACAGGACAGTCTGGAAAACGAACAGGAAATGAAAGGGCTACAAGAGTTAATGCACATATCATTTTTATATGGAAAGCTTTAACTTGCACAGAACAGAATCAATTTGAATCCATCTGAAGTTCAGTCGATGTTTCCATTTGTATGTGTGAACGTTAACGGCTTTCAGTTAAAAGATCAATTGCACCAGATGTCCCCAGCCATGTCTTCGCTTAGCTGGAAAATCAAATTAATTTTGTTGGTATACTGCATGTGGATGTGCAGGAAAAGCACATCAGAGAGAAGGTAATGAAATATTCCACTTCTTAGATTAGATATGGAATAGTAAAATCTGCAAATGTCACATATGGCGATGAAAGTCATCATGGAAAGAAGCACCAAGCTCATTTATTTACAATATTCTTTAACTTAAAGGGAGGTTACAATATAGGACTATACAAGTGTTTTCCTACAAAATACAAACTAAAATTGCAATAGTAGCACTAAAAAACAAGCAACACCCTGTATTGTTGATGTCGTCATGGAGAAGTAGAAGAGGACTCCAGTGGCAACCTGTGAAGCTCTGGTGAACTCCATGCCCAAGAGGGTTAAGACAGTGCTGGAAAATAATGGTGGCCACACAAAATATTGACACTTTGGGCACTGAAGGGGGGGGGGGGGGGCATTTCCCCCGAAGCACAGTGGCTTCTCCTGATGATCTTTGACAATAATTGTTTGAAATGATGAAAATAATGATAAGTCGTAGCACTAGCCTGTGTACTGGTGGGATGTAGACAAAGGTCCAAAAACTTGTGGACTCAGCAGGACCCAGAATAGTCCAATAAAATGGAGATCTTGTCCCAGGGATATGAGCAGATGAGGAGGGGGGGGATGATGGTGCTGGATGTTGGGATCAAGCGTGCATCAGACGCAGTATCTGCACAGCTATCTTGGGAGACCAGCCTTAGAGCAAAGGAAAACAAATAGAGCACAGCGAGATGTCAGTAAAAACATTCCATTTTATTAAGAATTAAACAGCATCCACTTACATCACAGAAGGTGAAGTCCAGCCTGGTAATGAAGCAGCATGTCAGCTGACAGAGCAACAACTCAATTGAGCAGCTAATGTTGAGTTGTTGCTCCATGAGCTGGCATGCTGCTTCATTACCAGGCTGGACTTTACCTTCTGTGATGTAAGTGGAAGCTGTTTTATTTTTAAAGCGGTAGTAAACTGCGGCAGTTTAAGAAAAAAATAACTGTAAGGCAATTGCATAATGTGCTATTATGTATCTAATACTGGAACATTATGAAATACCTTAGAATGACGCTCTCAGCATCATTGCTGAGAGGTCTTCCATCTTCCCCCAGTCATTCTTCTGGGTTCGCCATCTCTGGCTGTATGAGTGCCGGGAGCCATGATGACATCACTCCCGCTCATGCACACGGGAGCCCTCGGCTCTGGCACCAAACTCTGAAGGTCCAGCTGGTGAAGTCACCAGCTGCATCCAGGGTGAATATCGCCTACATGTTTAGGAAATATAAATTTTACCTACAGATAGGTCGTCTTATAGGCTTACCTTTAGGTAAAAAAGCAGACTTTACTACCGCTTTAATAAAATGGAATGTTTTTACTGACATCACCCTGCGCTCTGCTATTTGTTTTCAATCTGTCCTAATATTAAGACTGCTTTCACACTGAAAGTGCCGGCTGTTATCGCTGAAGCACCGCTCGTTTTAGCAGCGCTTTTGCACCGCTTTTCGCCCACTAGCGGGGTGCTTTTGACCTAAAAAAAAGGGTTAAAAACCCCCCTTTTGCAGTGCTTTCAAAGCGATTGGAAAGCATTGCCCATTAATTCCAATGGGCAGGACATTTTGTGAGCTAAAATACAACAGTGCTAACAACCCACCCCAAAGATGCTGCTTGCAGGACTAAATGGAACGTCCCGCAAGCCCACCGACCCAGTGTGAAATGGCACACTGAAATGAATGGGAGGTGGTCTTCAGGCGCTTAGCAGAGGCTATTTCCAGCACTAAAGTGCCTGAAAACTGCCCCAGTGTGAAAGGTGTCCAACTAACCTATCCATCTTTAGGCAATCCCTGCAAACCCATCTCTTTAACAAAGCCTATCCTGCTTCTAACTAATGCACTGTGTTTTTACTTTCTCCATCAGCTCATCCCCCATGGATTTTACCTTTTTGTATCCCCCCCCCCCCCCCCATCCCCTTAGATTGTAAGATCTAGCGAGCTGGGGCTCCTGTATTATATTGTAACTGTAATGTCTGCTTTCGTTTTGTAAAGCGCTGTGCAAACTGATGACGCTTTATAAATCCTGAATAATAATAACAATATTAATGTTTGGACTAGACTTCTGAAGGGTCATAAACTTTTAAAATGGGTGCTCCTCAACACCCACCCCAAAGTAATAAAACATTTCTCAGCCATGAGGCATATGGGAACATACAAGTAATAAACAAATAATAAATGGACATATGGAGATATTTGGAGTTACTGAGTGTCTATAGCCATTATATAGATGACTTAGTGAACAAACTTATTGTACAGTAGGGATGAGCCGAACACCCCCGGGTTCGGTTCGAACCAGAACCTTCGAACGGACCGAAAGTTCGCGCGAATTTTCGAACCCTATACGTTATAATGGACGCGAACGTTCGAAATCAAAAGTGCTAATTACAACGGCCAATATGCATGTTAATGTCATAAAACAGGTTTGGGGACCCGGGTCCTGCCCCAGGGGACATATATCAATGCAAAAAGAACTTTTAAAAAACTAACGTTTTTTCGGGAGCAGTCATTTTAATGATGCATAAAGTGAAAAAAAAAAAGTGAAATTTTCCTTTAAATATGGTACCTGGGGGGTGTCTAAAGTATGCCTGTGAAGTGGCATGTGTTTCCCGTGTTTAGAACTGTCCTTGCACAAAATTACATTTGTAAAGGAAAAAAAGAAGCCATTTAAAACCACTTGCGGCTTTAGGTTTGTTCTTAAGTAGAATCTGAACAGGTACATTATGAAGTGTAGCTCCATCCCAAAAAAATCTATTTTTAAGCTTTTTGGAGAACATAGGGAGGGGTTATCACCCCTGTAACATTTGCTGTCTTTGCACATCTGTTCAGAACATGTCACCTCACTTTCCGTCCCAATGACAAATGTTTTTGGAAAAGTGGGGTTTTAATTGAAACAAGGATTGGTGATAAAGTATCAGTAGAGAGGAGATACCTTTTTCCCAAATTAAATCTAACAGGATAGAATTTCCCTTCCTAGGGGTAGATTTCCTCTCACTTCCTGTTTTCTCTTTCCATTTGCAAGTAGGAGTCGTTTGTAAGTTGGATGTTTGAAAGTAGGGGCCTGGCGTATATACTCTGCAGAAATTTGCCCTATTAGATGTTGGTGTAGCCACAAGACTGGTGGGCACAGGAATGGGCCCTGCTATGAGTTAATAGATCAAGATTTGTAATTGCATGCACCTGTTGAACAGGGCAGAAAAATTGGGGGTGGTGGTGGTGGTGGACGGTGTTGCCACAAGACTGTAAGCTCTCACAGTTACTCTTGGTGGGCGCAGGAATGGGCCCTGCTGTGAGTTATTAGATCAAGATTTGTAATTGCAAGCACCTGATGAACAGGGCAGAAAAATTGGGCCTTTGGCGGTGGTGGTGGACGGTGTTGCCACAAGACTGTAAGCCCTCACAGTTACTCTTGGTGGGCGCAGGAATGGGCCCTGTTGTGAGTTATTAGATCAAGATTTGTAATTGCAAGCACCTGATGAACAGGGCAGAAAAATTGGGCCTTTGGCGGTGGTGGTGGACGGTGTTGCCACAAGACTGCAGGCCCTCATAGTTACTCTTGGTGGGCGCAGGAATGGGCCCTGCTGTGAACTATTAGATCAAGATTTGTAATTACCCGCCCCTGTTAAACAGGGGCTGAAAAATTGTGCCTTAGGCACTGGTGCTGGTGCCACAACACTGCAACCCCTCACAGAGACTGTACTTGGAGCACAGCAGTCACACGTGTTGCGAAGCATTTTTTTAAAAAATTGTAAGTACCCGCCCCTGTTAAACAGGGGCTGAAAAATTGTGCCTTAGGCACTGGTGCTGGTGCCACAACACTGCAACCCGGCCCTCACAGATACTGTACTTGGAGCACAGCAGTCACACGTGTTGCGAAGCATTTTTAAAAAAAATTGTAAGTACCCGCCCCTGTTAAACAGGGGCTGAAAAATTGTGCCTTAGGCACTGGTGCTGGTGCCACAACACTGCAACCCCTCACAGATACTGTACTTGGAGCACAGCAGTCACACGTGTTGCGAAGCATTTTTTTAAAAAATTGTAAGTACCCGCCCCTGTTAAACAGGGGCTGAAAAATTGTGCCTTAGGCACTGGTGCTGGTGCCACAACACTGCAACCCGGCCCTCACAGATACTGTACTTGGAGCACAGCAGTCACACGTGTTGCGAAGCATTTTTTAAAAAAATTGTAAGTACCCGCCCCTGTTAAACAGGGGCTGAAAAATTGTGCCTTAGGCACTGGTGCTGGTGCCACAACACTGCAACCCGGCCCTCACAGATACTGTACTTGGAGCACAGCAGTCACACGTGTTGCGAAGCATTTTTAAAAAAAATTGTAAGTACCCGCCCCTGTTAAACAGGGGCTGAAAAATTGTGCCTTAGGCACTGGTGCTGGTGCCACAACACTGCAACCCCTCACAGATACTGTACTTGGAGCACAGCAGTCACACGTGTTGCGAAGCATTTTTTTAAAAAATTGTAAGTACCCGCCCCTGTTAAACAGGGGCTGAAAAATTGTGCCTTAGGCACTGGTGCTGGTGCCACAACACTGCAACCCGGCCCTCACAGATACTGTACTTGGAGCACAGCAGTCACACGTGTTGCAAAGCATTTTTTTAAAAAATTGTAAGTACCCGCCCCTGTTAAACAGGGGCTGAAAAATTGTGCCTTAGGCACTGGTGCTGGTGCCACAACACTGCAACCCGGCCCTCACAGATACTGTACTTGGAGCACAGCAGTCACACGTGTTGCGAAGCATTTTTTTAAAAAATTGTAAGTACCCGCCCCTGTTAAACAGGGGCTGAAAAATTGTGCCTTTGGCACTGGTGCTGGTGCCACAACACTGCAACCCCTCACAGAGACTGTACTTGGAGCACAGCAGTCACACGTGTTGCGAAGCATTTTTTTAAAAAATTGGAAGTACACGCCCCTGTTAAACAGGGGCTGAAAAATTGTGCCTTAGGTACTGGTGTGGTGGCATGGATCATTGAGGAGGAGGAAGAGGATAGTCAGTGAACATAAGAGGACAGTCACTCAGCATCAGCATAGGCAGTCTTGAAGGGATGTGACATTAAAAATTATTCGGTTATATCCGCCTCAGGTGCCTGGTAGCTGGTGGTGATCCAAGACTGATTCATTTTGATGAATGTCAGTCGATCAACCGAGGCGGTGGACAGGCGCACCCTATGATCAGTCACAAATCCTCCAGCAGCACTGAATGTGCGTTCGGAAAGAACGCTGGAGGCAGGACAGGCCAGTAGCTCAATTGCATACTGTGCAAGCTCTGGCCAGTGATCCATCCTCAGGACCCAGTAAGCCAGAGGATTTTCGGTGGGAAAGGTGTCCAAGTCTGACCTTGCCCCAAGGTATTCCTGCACCATGTATATCAGACGCTGGCGATGGTTGCTGGAACCGATCATACCTTGGGGCTGCGGACTAAAAAATTGTCTGAACGCATCGGTCAGACGTCCACCTTCCCCACCGCTCCTTCTGCCACTGACCGAAGCCTCAGCAACTCGTCGCCCAGGACCAGGAGTTTGTAGCCTCCCAGTTTCTGGGAACGCGTTGCACAGACCTTTCTGCAAGGCCTCCCTGAGATGTCTCATCCTCTGCTCCCTCTGCGACGGCAAGATAAGGTCCGCAACCTTACCCTTGTACCGCGGATCAAGGAGAGTGGCCAGCCAGTAATGGTCCCTCTCCTTGATCCGAAGAACACGAGGATCCTTCCGCAGGCTTTGCAGGATCAGGGAGGCCATGCAGCGTAGGTTAGCTGAGGCATTCGGTCCGGAGTCTTCTGGGTCACTGAGGATGACATGATCGCCAGCCACCTCCTCCCAGCCACGTACAAGTCCACTGGTTTGTTGGGACTGTACATCATCCCTAAAAGACTGCTGCTGCTGATGCTGAGTGCCAGGCTCCACCTCCATGCTCACACAATCCTCCTCCTCCTCCTCCTCCTCCTCATCCTCTTCCTGTGTGATGGGTGGGACAGAAGGAACACTGTCCGGATAAAGGGGGCCTTGAGAGGCAAGGAAGTCCTCCTCTTCCTGCCTCTGTTCTGCCTCAAGTGCCCTGTCCATTATCCCACGCAGCGTATGCTCCAACAGGTGGACAAGAGGGACAGTGTCACTGATGCATGCACTGTCACTGCTCACCATCCTCGTGGCCTCCTCAAATGGTGAGAGGACAGTGCATGCATCCCTGATCATGCTCCACTGACGTGGGGAAAAAAAACCAAGCTCCCCTGACCCTGTCCTGGTGCCGTAGTCGCAAAGGTACTCATTGATGGCCCTCTGCTGCGTGTGCAGTCGCTGCAGCATGGCCAACGTTGAGTTCCACCTGGTGGGCATGTCACATATTAGGCGGTTCTTGGGCAGGTTCAGCTCCTTTTGCAGCTCAGTCAGCCGAGCACTGGCATTATAAGATCGGCGGAAATGCACACAGACTTTCCTGGCCTGCTTCAGGACATCCTGTAAGCCTGGGAACCTGCCCAAGAACCGCTGCACCACCAGGTTGAGGACGTGAGCCATGCAGGGCACATGGGTGAGCTGCCCCTGTCGCAGGGCGGAGAGGAGGTTGGTGCCATTGTCAGAAACGACCATTCCTGGCTTAAGCTGACGTGGCGTCAACCACCTCTCGGCCTGCCCCTGCAGAGCTGCCAGAACCTCTGGCCCAGTGTGGCTCCTGTCCCCCAAACACACCAGCGCAAGCACGGCATGGCATCTTTTTGCCTGCGTACTTGCGTAGCCCCTTGTACGCCTACGGAGCACCGCTGGTTCCAAGGACAGAGCACTGGAGGAAGAAGAAGAGGAGGGGGTGGAGGAGAGAGGTGTGTCACAACCAGTAGCAGTAGTCGCGTTTTGGAGGCGTGGTGGCGGAACAACCTCCAACACTACTGCACCTTGTCCTGCATCCCTCCCAGCTGCCAATAGAGTGACCCAATGGGCCGTGAAAGAAAGGTACCGTCCCTGTCCATGCCTGCTGGACCATGAGTCAGCGGTAATATGCACCTTACCGCTGACCGCCCTGTCCAGCGAGGCATGGACATTGCCCTCCACATGCCGGTAGAGAGACGGAATCGCCTTCCGCGAGAAAAAGTGGCGTTTGGGAACCTGCCACTGAGGAACCGCACATTGAACAAACTCACGGAAGGGGGCCGAGTCTACCAACTGAAAAGGCAGCAGTTGAAGTGCTAGCAATTTAGCAAGGCTAGCATTCAACCGCTGGGCATGTGGATGGCTGGGAGTGTACTTCTTTCTACGGTCCAGCAGCTGGGGCAGGGAAATTTGCCTGCTGCAATCGGACGTCGGTGTACTGCAAGTACTTGGTTGTGACACACCGAATTCTACACCTTCAGTCCTCTCAGAGCAGCTTTCAGAGAGGACTGAAGGTGTAGTGGGGATGGAGATCCCAGCTGAGGAGGAGCAAGGAGAGGTCCGCTTAGTTCTTTGGTGTGGGTCTTTTATGTGTGCCTGCCAACGAGCTGCATGGCAGGTCGCCATATGTCTGGTCATGCTTGTCGTGCCCAAGCGGCTGATGTTTTGGCCACGCGAGATACGCTTGAGACAAATATTGCAAATAGCAGTGGTGCGATCTGCTGCACTCGTCTCAAAAAAGGCCCACACCAAAGAACTTTTCTGATAACGTGCAGAGGCAGCGCCCTGCACAGGCGGAGCTCTGCGGTGTTGTACAGTTGCTGTGCTGGCCTCTACCTGGCCTCCAGGGGGCATCCTGCCTCGTTGGACATGTGACGCCGCATCCTCCTCCTCCTCGTCCTCCTCCTCATCCTCTCTCCCTTGAGGCACCCACGTGGAGTCAGTGACCTCATCATCCCCTCCCTCTTCACCACTAGAGCAAACCTGGCAGTAAGCTGCAGCTGGTGGAACAGTACTGCCAGATTCCTCAAGCTGGGTATCGTCATCCGAGCCTTCGAATCGTTGGGCATCCTCCTGGAGCATGTACCCAACACTGTGCTCAAAGAGTTCGGGGGACTCCTCAGGAGGACATGGTGGGTCTAGGGAAGGGGTGGCTGATGATGCTCTGTCAGTACCCTGAGCCTGGGTGAGAGAGGATGAGGAGGATGAGGAGGGCTTGGTCATCCATTCTACCAAGCCTTCAGCATGATGCGGCTCCACATGTCCAGCTGCCGAAAACAAAGACGCGCGTGTCCCATGGCCACGTGCTGATGACGATGCACGACCACGTCCACGTCCACTAGAAACAGAGCCTGCCTGCCCTGTGTTCTTGGCTCTGCACGCTCTGCCTCCCCTTGGCGGTCTTCCAGCCATTGTAGTCGGTAGTCCTGTGGGTGCTGCTGAGAAGAAAATATAGGAGCTCTGTGTGATGCCACTAACACACTAGAAGTCCTATGGGTGCTTCTGCAAAGAAAATAGAGGAGCTCTGTGTGATGCCACTAACACACTAGAAGTCCTGTGGGTGCTGCTGAGAAGAATATATAGGAGCTCTGTGTGATGCCACTAACACACTAGAAGTCCTATGGGTGCTTCTGCAAAGAAAATAGAGGAGCTCTGTGTGATGCCACTAACACACTAGAAGTCCTGTGGGTGCTTCTGCAAAGAAAATAGAGGAGCTCTGTGTGATGCCACTAACACACTAGAAGTCCTGTGGGTGCTTCTGCAAAGAAAATAGAGGAGCTCTGTGTGATGCCACTAACACACTAGAAGTCCTGTGGGTGCTTCTGCAAAGAAAATAGAGGAGCTCTGTGTGATGCCACTAACACACTAGAAGTCCTGTGGGTGCTTCTGCAAAAAAAATAGAGGAGCTCTGTGTGATGCCACTAACACACTAGAAGTCCTGTGGGTGCTTATGCAAAGAAAATAGAGGAGCTCTGTGTGATGCCACTAACACACTAGAAGTCCTGTGGGTGCTTCTGCAAAGAAAATAGAGGAGCTCTGTGTGATGCCACTAACACACTAGAAGTCCTGTGGGTGCTTCTGCAAAGAAAATAGAGGAGCTCTGTGTGATGCCACTAACACACTAGAAGTCCTGTGGGTGCTTATGCAAAGAAAATAGAGGAGCTCTGTGTGATGCCACTAACACACTAGAAGTCCTGTGGGTGCTGCTGAGAAGAATATATAGGAGCTCTGTGTGATGCCACTAACACACTAGAAGTCCTATGGGTGCTTCTGCAAAGAAAATAGAGGAGCTCTGTGTGATGCCACTAACACACTAGAAGTCCTGTGGGTGCTTCTGCAAAGAAAATAGAGGAGCTCTGTGTGATGCCACTAACACACTAGAAGTCCTGTGGGTGCTTATGCAAAGAAAATAGAGGAGCTCTGTGTGATGCCACTAACACACTAGAAGTCCTGTGGGTGCTGCTGAGAAGAATATATAGGAGCTCTGTGTGATGCCACTAACACACTAGAAGTCCTATGGGTGCTTCTGCAAAGAAAATAGAGGAGCTCTGTGTGATGGGACTAACACACTTCAAGTCCTATAGGTGCTTCTGGGAAGAAAATAAAGGTCTGTGTGATGGGACTAACACACTTCAAGTCCTATAGTTGCTTCTGGGAACAAAATATAGCTCTGTGTGTGTGATGGGACTAACACACTTCAAGTCCTATAGGTGCTTCTGGGAACAAAATATAGCTCTGTGTGTGTGATGGGACTAACACACTTCAAGTCCTATAGGTGCTTCTGGGAAGAAAATATAGCTCTGTGTGTGTAATGGGACTAACACACTTCAAGTCCTATAGGTGCCTCTGGGAACAAAATATAGCTCTGTGTGTGTGATGGGACTAACACACTTCAAGTCCTATAGGTGCTTCTGGGAAGAAAATATAGCTCTGTGTGTGTGATGGGACTAACACACTTCAAGTCCTATAGGTGCTTCTGGGAACAAAATATAGCTCTGTGTGTGTGATGGGACTAACACACTTCAAGTCCTATAGGTGCCTCTGGGAACAAAATATAGCTCTGTGTGTGTGATGGGACTAACACACTTCAAGTCCTATAGGTGCTTCTGGGAAGAAAATATAGCTCTGTGTGTGTGATGGGACTAACACACTTCAAGTCCTATAGGTGCTTCTGGGAAGAAAATATAGCTCTGTGTGTGTGATGGGACTAACACACTTCAAGTCCTATAGGTGCTTCTGGGAACAAAATATAGCTCTGTGTGTGTGATGGGACTAACACACTTCAAGTCCTATAGGTGCTTCTGGGAAGAAAATATAGCTCTGTGTGTGTAATGGGACTAACACACTTCAAGTCCTATAGGTGCTTCTGGGAAGAAAATATAGCTCTGTGTGTGTGATGGGACTAACACACTTCAAGTCCTATAGGTGCTTCTGGGAAGAAAATATAGCTCTGTGTGTGTAATGGGACTAACACACTTCAAGTCCTATAGGTGCCTCTGGGAACAAAATATAGCTCTGTGTGTGTGATGGGACTAACACACTTCAAGTCCTATAGGTGCTTCTGGGAACAAAATATAGCTCTGTGTGTGTGATGGGACTAACACACTTCAAGTCCTATAGGTTCTTCTGGGAACAAAATATAGCTCTGTGTGTGTGATGGGACTAACACACTTCAAGTCCTATAGGTGCTTCTGGGAACAAAATATAGCTCTGTGTGTGTGATGGGACTAACACACTTCAAGTCCTATAGGTGCCTCTGGGAAGAAAATATAGCTCTGTGTGTGTGTGTAATGGGACTAACACACTTCAAGTCCTATAGGTGCCTCTGGGAACAAAATATAGCTCTGTGTGTGTGATGTGACTAACACACTTCAAGTCCTATAGGTGCTTCTGGGAAGAAAATATAGCTCTGTGTGTGTGATGGGACTAACACACTTCAAGTCCTATAGGTGCTTCTGGGAACAAAATATAGCTCTGTGTGTGTGATGGGACTAACACACTTCAAGTCCTATAGGTGCTTCTGGGAAGAAAATATAGCTCTGTGTGTGTAATGGGACTAACACACTTCAAGTCCTATAGGTGCCTCTGGGAACAAAATATAGCTCTGTGTGTGTGATGGGACTAACACACTTCAAGTCCTATAGGTGCTTCTGGGAAGAAAATATAGCTCTGTGTGTGTGATGGGACTAACACACTTCAAGTCCTATAGGTGCTTCTGGGAACAAAATATAGCTCTGTGTGTGTGATGGGACTAACACACTTCAAGTCCTATAGGTGCCTCTGGGAACAAAATATAGCTCTGTGTGTGTGATGGGACTAACACACTTCAAGTCCTATAGGTGCTTCTGGGAACAAAATATAGCTCTGTGTGTGTGATGGGACTAACACACTTCAAGTCCTATAGGTGCTTCTGGGAAGAAAATATAGCTCTGTGTGTGTGATGGGACTAACACACTTCAAGTCCTATAGGTGCTTCTGGGAACAAAATATAGCTCTGTGTGTGTGATGGGACTAACACACTTCAAGTCCTATAGGTGCTTCTGGGAAGAAAATATAGCTCTGTGTGTGTAATGGGACTAACACACTTCAAGTCCTATAGGTGCTTCTGGGAAGAAAATATAGCTCTGTGTGTGTGATGGGACTAACACACTTCAAGTCCTATAGGTGCTTCTGGGAAGAAAATATAGCTCTGTGTGTGTAATGGGACTAACACACTTCAAGTCCTATAGGTGCTCTGGGAACAAAATATAGCTCTGTGTGTGTGATGGGACTAACACACTTCAAGTCCTATAGGTGCTTCTGGGAACAAAATATAGCTCTGTGTGTGTGATGGGACTAACACACTTCAAGTCCTATAGGTTCTTCTGGGAACAAAATATAGCTCTGTGTGTGTGATGGGACTAACACACTTCAAGTCCTATAGGTGCTTCTGGGAACAAAATATAGCTCTGTGTGTGTGATGGGACTAACACACTTCAAGTCCTATAGGTGCCTCTGGGAAGAAAATATAGCTCTGTGTGTGTGTGTAATGGGACTAACACACTTCAAGTCCTATAGGTGCCTCTGGGAACAAAATATAGCTCTGTGTGTGTGATGTGACTAACACACTTCAAGTCCTATAGGTGCTTCTGGGAAGAAAATATAGCTCTGTGTGTGTGATGGGACTAACACACTTCAAGTCCTATAGGTGCTTCTGGGAAGAAAATATAGCTCTGTGTGTGTGATGGGACTAACACACTTCAAGTCCTATAGGTGCTTCTGGGAACAAAATATAGCTCTGTGTGTGTGATGGGACTAACACACTTCAAGTCCTATAGGTGCTTCTGGGAACAAAATATAGCTCTGTGTGTGTGATGGGACTAACACACTTCAAGTCCTATAGGTGCTTCTGGGAACAAAATATAGCTCTGTGTGTGTGATGGGACTAACACACTACAAGTCCTATAGGTGCTTCTGGGAACAAAATATAGGAGCTCTGCCTGCCTGCCACGAACACACTACAAGTCCTATAGGTGCTTCTGGTAACAAAATATAGGAGCTCTGCCTGCCTGCCACGAACACACTACAAGTCCTATAGGTGCTTCTGGTAACAAAATATAGGAGCTCTGCCTGCCTGCCACGAACACACTACAAGTCCTATAGGTGCTTCTGGTAACAAAATATAGGAGCTCTGCCTGCCTGCCACGAACACACTACAAGTCCTATAGGTGCTTCTGGTAACAAAATATAGGAGCTCTGCCTGCCTGCCACGAACACACTACAAGCCCCTCTTTCTCAATCAATCTTTGTAACTGAATCTATCCAACTCAATTTCTGTAAGTGAATCTCTCTACCTAACTAAATCGAGCAGAGTGTCACAGAATCAGCCTGCTCAATCTGCGCCGGAACAGCATGTGACCGGCGCAGACGGCGTGGCGGCCTTTTATAGGGGGGGGCGTGTACTACAGCCCCTGAGCTGTAATTGGCTACAGGCGTCCTGCCTGTAGCCAATTATGGCTCTTCGAGTTTCCGGGGCTGTGATTGGCCAAGCATGCGGGGTCACAGTGCATGCTTGGCCAATCATCAGCCAGCAATGCACTGCGCCGGCCGCGCCGGCCGCAATGCATTGCGGGGCCGCGCGCAACACACGAACGTGATGCGAGCGGCCAAAATAGTTCTGGGCTCGCCGAGCGAGCGAACGCCCGGTGCTCGATGCGAACGTGGGTTCGCATCGAGCACCGGGCCCATCCCTATTGTACAGTAATTGTGTATCATGGAAAGTAATTTTACAGAATGACATATACACAGATTTTACAAGTAGTGCTGCTTCGGTTAAAAGGAAGAATCCACGTCTTTAAACACCATTGTTCTGAATGTCTTGGGCTGCTGAAAAATTTAAAAAGCTCAACAAAAAACAGAAGGGTCACGTGACTAATAGTTATCACCATCTCTGTAGATGTGCCAAAAGGTGCTATGTGAGGTTTTCCTTTTCTTTGCTTTTATGATACCTGTTTTACAAAGGTTCAAAAATTGACCTTTTTTATGCACATGCAATTTTCCTTTTTCCAGTGCTCAAGGTGCCTTGGAATGCAGGACCATTATTGTTGGGAATATGCGCTGGGGTACAATTCAAATTGAGAATGTATACAGTAAATCTGGCTTTAGAGCCCACATTTTTTTTTCTCTCATATATTTAGTTAAAATTTGCTACATTTAAAAAGCTGCTACATTGGAATATGAGAAAAAAATATATACATAATAGATCACTGTTTGACAGTCCTGTGCTAGTCTGGCAATTTGTTGGACAGGTTTTTTTTTCCCCTGAAATTTTAAAGGTTCTTTTACTTTTTCATAGTTTGCTGGATTGTGGACTGCTTTATAAATACAGGTAGTCCCCGAGTTAGAAACATCCAACTTACATACGACTCTACAAAAGTAGAGACACAACAGGAAGTGATGGGAAATCTCTCCCTAGGAAAGGAAATTCACTCCTGTAAGAGGTATTATGGGAAAAGGGTGTCTCCACTGAAATTTATCACCTATCCTTTTTCAATGACAGCCCAAAATGTTCAAAATCCAATTGTCATTGGGACAGAAAGTGAGGTAAAATCTTCTTACCAGGGTCACAGACAGCAAAAAAAAAAAAACATTACAGGGGTGTTAACCCTTCCCTATACTATCCAAAAAAAATTAAAATTAATTTTTTTAGCCGGAGCTACACTTAAAAATTTACCTGTTCCAACTGGCATACAAGTTCAACTTAAAGTGTTACTAAACCCAGTAATATGAAAATAGTTAATCTGCCCCCCCCAAAGTGCCCACAGCTTATAAATCTTCTTTTTACATTAAAATACTGCCACTATATACCTGATCTGTATACCATGGTCGCATGATAGACTGCACAGTTTGTCCAGTGCTGAGTTTTCAGGTAGGAGATTTCCACTACAGCCTGTATACACGTCCACATATGTGATGCCAATATCATGTGACCTGAACAGTTCAACTGAAACAGGAAATGTTCTCTCCAGCAAGAGACTAAACTGAGCATGTGCACGATGGCTACCCTCACTGTATTATATAGCCTTGTCAAGATAGACAGTGCAGGAGGGAAGGATCTGTCCATATAGTGTCATAGAGCCTTTTTACACAAGGTGTCCGATTAAGTTCCACATTGAGTATAAAAAGCATGCTATTCTGCATATACAGACAGATTTTACTGTTGTGGGTTTAGTAACAGAACAAACCTACAGAGCCTATCCTGTTTGTAACCAGGGGACTGCCTGTACCTGAGATAACGCTGGGAAAATCCAGTCACGACCCTGACAAACCAAGAGGTTCTGAACCTGATTCAGTTTGAAACTTCTTCATAAATAAGCTCTTAGTGTTGACCGCGCTTCAGCCAAACTCTCAGCTTTACTTTACTAAACTGATCCAGTTGTGTCAAATTGAATATTTTTTCAGATAACTACACTTCCAGCAAATGAAGTGTGTGCTATATATATGCAATGTGCTACAGAATCAGTAGCTGTATTGTAAAATCTAGTTAGATATGAGTGGATTGGTGCCAGAAAACTTCCAGGGCTTTCATTTATCTGTGAATATGAATTTTGAAGAGGGAAAGTTAAAGAGTTGGGAAGTGTCACTTTGCCATTCTTGTCACTGGCGATCCCAAGATGCTTTCTGTGACTGTCTCGCAGACAAGCTGTTTCCAGGTCTGATGCTTGGCCTGTTGTCATAGCAGTATGTGTGTGCTGGAGATTCTCACTGCTGACACCTGCCACTTTGCATTGAGTTTGGAGAGAAAACAGCCATTGCTGGAGTTTGGATAAAACACAGCCAGAGCTTTTATTAATGTCAAAACCAAACAAGCGGAAGATAACAACCCCCTGAGTTCCAGTAGGAACTGGAGCAGTGACTAAGTCTTTATTTACCTTTTTTTTTTTTATCATTCGAAGAGGTAGGAAGAAAATATCTCCAGGGTGTTTTGGCGAGGAAAGAAGTCTCTGTACTTAATGCATTTATGATGGCGGTAGATGCATTTGATGTTATACAACAGAAGTTATTTTTTAACACAAAACATTCATTTTATGATAGTTGGCACATAAAAAAATGGAGCATGGCAACCTTTCTAGAAGGGGAATGATTCAACCAATTGACCAAGCCAGATTTTACATTTCCAAACCCCAAATACCTTTTTACAATGCCAAATTTTCACAGATCTTCGAAGTATAAGTTATAGTATCTGTTAACTAGAAGTAACATTTCTTTTATTACATGCTCCCATAATATAATCAAATTTGGTGAAATAATGATGGACAAAGGTGGGTGTTGTCCTAAAGAATATGGGTTTATTGTAACATCTTTTGCATATATTGTAAAGTTCGGGGGACCAGCTAGATCGCAGGACACAGGCTTTTAACTCAAAAAAAGGTTTAATAAACTTAAACAGCTTTACAGCAGCAAAAACAAAAGAAAAAAGGTTTCAGTCTCACCGACTTGCAAAGTCCAGAATTGCTATCGCAATCAAACAGGCCTTGGGTGCTGTTGCAGGTGACTTCAACTGCTAGGGGGCTTCCAGGCAGAATGCTGTTATCCACACACAAACCACCATCTCCTCTATACTCCTCCACACCCATCTGCAACTTCCTGTCTTGTTTTTAAACCAACTTCCTTTGACAGGTGAGTTAACCCTTTTTGTTCCCTTAAAGAGACCACAGTCCAAACAGAGGGGAAACATAGCGTCCTTCCAGGACCCAGCCACGGCGTCCTGTACATATCCCCCCCTGTGCCCCAACGCCAAGGAGGTGGAGGCAACAGTGGAGCTCAAACAATGGACTCGGGAGAGGGCATCTGCATTTTGATGCAGTCTCCCGGGCCTATGCTCCACTACAAATTTAAATTCCTGGAGTGGCAGGAACCACCGAGTAACCCTGGCATTAGTCCCTTTACCTTGTCTCAGCCATGTTAAAGGGGCATGGTCAGAAACCAGCCTAAACTTCCTCCCTAAAAAGGTAATATCTGAGGGATTCCAGAGCCCACTTAATGGCCAGACACTCTCATTCAATTATAGCGTAGTTTTTCTCCGCTGGTTAACTTCCTACTGAGGAAGACTACTGGATGCTCCTCGCCATGAACAACCTGTGACAACACGGCTCCCAATCCTACATCGGAAGCATCAGTCTGTACAACAAACTCTTTTGAAAAATTGGGTGCTATTTTTTTGCACAACTCGTATTGACTTTATTATTATTTTTATATTTTAAAAAATTGTATATTTACTTTTTTACATTTTTTAACAATATTTATTGCTTGGACTCAAAATTTTTTCACCTATTTTTGCATGAATTTTTGCTTATGTTTCATGAATTATTCGCTCACTATTTGATTTAAAGTGATCGCTATGCACATCAAGTGTTTTAAAGTGATCGTTTTGCACATTAAGCTTATTTCCACTAATTTGAGACGCACTTTATTATTTATTTGGCACAGGACACTTTTTTTCACTGTTGGATGCACTTTATTGAGTATTTATTGACCGTTTTTATATTGGTATAGCGCGGTTCATTACTTGGTCGCTATACATCATTGATTGAAGTTATTAATTCTGAGACGCTTTTTTGGAAACCATCCTTTGGAGCCCTCCCGCAGGATTGGCATCCTTCCCACCAGCAAGCGCCACATTTTTATTAATTTTATTTTCTTATTATGTAAATTTGAGTGTCTATCTTATTTACTTAACCATATTTTTATTGCCAGCGCCCCATTTTGATATATTTTCTTATATTCATTTTACTGTGCATTGGTGTGTGAACACTTTGATGGTGGCTGCGGCAGTTGTTAATTACATTTTTAGTTGTATATATTGATTTTTATCCCTTATTGGTTCGCGCAGTTGGCTCCCCCCTTTTTACATATTCTTTTGTACTGAAAACTTCCCTCTGGGGTAGAAAAAGCTAATTTTCTCTCTAGCAGCCTTAGTCAATGGGATTTGCCAATACCCCTTGGTAAGGTCTAATGTAGTGATATTCCTGGCTGGACCTAGTCTCTCAATAAGCTCATCTACCCGGGGAATGGGGTAGGCATCAAACCGCGAAACTTCATTTAGTTTCCGGAAATCATTGCAGAATCGCAGAGTCCCGTTGGGCTTCAGTACCAACACAATCAGGCTTGACCACTCACTCTGTGATTCCTCAATAATTTCCAGGTCTAACATCTTCTTCACTTCCTCTGAAACAGCCTTCCTTTGGGCCTCTGGAATGTGGTAAGGCCGGACAAAAACTTTGACTCCCGGTTCCGTGACAATATCATGCTCTATGACACTAGTGAGCCCTGGCAAGTCTGAAAATTTCTCTTTATTTCTCTGCAAGAACTCCTTTGCCTGCTGACTTTGGACTCTAGACAGGGTATTTGCTACTTGGACACTTTCCACCCCAACCCAAGGCTCAAGTCTTGCACCAGCCAGGGAGGTCACCGATTCCCTGTCTGTCCAGGGCTTTAACAAGTTTACATGATATATCTGATAGGGTTTTCTCTTACCTGGTTGGTGGAATCTATAATTTACCTCTCCCACTTTTTCTACAACTTCAAAGGGGCCTTGCCACCTGGCCAAGAATTTACTTTCCACAATGGGGATCAACACCGCTACTCGATCCCCCACTTGGAAGTTCCTTATTTTAGCAGCCCTATTATAGACCCGTCGTTGGGCCTCCTGGGCTTTTTGCAAATGTTCTTTGACTAGTGGCATCACAGTTCGGATCCTCTCCTGCATTTGGGAAACATATTCAAGAACACTCTTATGCTGAATAGGTTCACTTTCCCATTCCTCTTTAACAAAATCCAGTAGTCCGCGAGGTCTCCGCCCATATACCAACTCAAAGGGCGAAAAACCAGTGGAGGCCTGGGGCACTTCCCAGATAGCAAACAGGAGAGCGGGTAACAGGCAGTCCCAGTCTTTCCCATCCCTTTGTACAACTCTCTTGAGCATAGACTTAAGGGTCTTATTAAAGCGCTCTACCAACCCATCCGTTTGTGGATGGTAGACCGATGTGCGCAGCTGTTTAATCCGGAACAGCTTGCACACATCAGCCATAACCTTCGACATAAATGGGGTGCCCTGGTCCGTGAGTATTTCCTTGGGAAAACCAGTCCGTGTAAACAACTGGAATAATTCCAGAGCAATAGCCTTAGATGAGGTATTCCGCAGAGGTAGCGCTTCAGGATATTGGGTGGCATAGTCAAGGATCACCAGTATGTAGGAGTGACCTTGAGCTGACTTTACCAAAGGACCCACTATATCCATGGCAATCCTCTCGAATGGGACCTCAATTATGGGCAGAGGGACCAAAGGGCTCTGGAAGTGGGTCACCGGAGCGGTCAACTGACAGGTGGGACAAGAGGCACAGTATCTTCTTATCTCTGCTTTCAGACCTGGCCAGTAAAACCGGTCGGTGATCCGTGCCTCCGTCTTTTCAACTCCCAGGTGTCCCCCTAAAACATCATCATGGGCCAGGTCCAGGACCTTGCGTCTATACTGTTGGGGTACCAATAATTGTTCTACCACATTTTCTCTCACTTTGGTAACCCGATAAAGCAATTCATTACCTATTGCAAAGTGTGGCCACCACTCATTCACACCTGGCTCTTGGGGTACCCCATTTAATACTACAACTTGTTCCCGTGCACGGGCCAAAGTGGGGTCCTGCATCTGGGCAGTACCAAATGTCCCCTGGGGAACACCCAAATCCGGCAGGGCAGGGGTAGAGGCCACTTCCTCATCCTCTTCACCCAGCATTACCTGAAGTGGGGAAGGTTCCCCCTCCTCAGTGTTCGGGTAGGTCTGCGAACCACACATTTTGACACCCTTAACAGTATCAGCACTACTTTCATCACCATTACCCAAATCATTAGCATTTTTATCAACTGGATCCACATTAGGAACATTTGGCATCTTAGGGTTATTACCCTCAACCGTAGGAACAGAGGAACTAGTTTCCCCCCAGTCTTGGGATCGTTCAGGTAGTTCTCCTTGTCCCCACAGTTTTGCAAAAAATGGACAGTCTCGTCCTATGATAACATCATGTATCAAGTTCTTTACCACCCCCACCTCTTGAGTACCAGTGCCATATGCTGTGGAGATGGACACCGAGATGAGAGGGTACTCTCTAGTGTCCCCGTGAATGCACACAACCCGTAAAGTTTTGCTTACCGAACCGATCTTCCCAATTACTCTAGGATGAACCAGGGTTACCATGCTTCCGGAATCCAGCAAAGCCCAGGCAGGGAGGTGGTTCACTTGGACTACACACTCAAACTCTTCTCCACGGTCAAGGTGTGTGGTACATGCTCTATGGGCATAAAAAGACCCCCTCCGAAGAACCCCGCATTCCATGGGCTCCTCTTGCAGTGGGCAGTGGGCCCGGGTATGGCCCCAGGAATGACATCGCCAACATTGTACATCCCCTCCTCTCCGAACAGGAACAGATCGCTGAGGAGGTACTGGGAGTGACTCTTGACCTTCGGGGGTGTTGATTCCAGGGCTCCGGGGGACATCCTTTTGAAGGGCGGCAGTCGATCGAATAGGCCGTGGCAGACTGGGCCCTTGGCGCTTGGTAGGGCCAAGCAGATCCTCCACCACTGTATATCGTTCTACCATCTCGACAAGGAGGTTCACTGTTTTGGGGTCTCCATGGCTGACCCACCGTTGAAGGTCGTCTGGCAGTGACCGTAGGTATCGGTCCAGCACGACCCGCTCCACGATTTGGGGGCCAGACAACACTTCGGGCTGCAGCCATTTTTTTTACCAGTTGCACCAGGTCATGCATTTGAGACCGTGGTGGACGATCTGGACGATACTTCCATTGGTGCACTCGTTGGGCCCGAATGGCCATATTCACCCCCAAACGAGCCAGTATTTCTGCCTTTAGTTTTTGATAGTCTTTAGCGTCATCCGGTGGCAGGTCAAAGTAGGCTTTTTTTCCTCCGGTGAGGAAAGGGGCAATTAGGCCAGCCCACTGGTCCTGGGGCCACCCTTCTCTCTCTGCCGTCCTCTCAAATGTAGCAAGAAATGCCTCTACATCATCACTCAGGGACAACTTCTGCAAAAAATGGCTTGCCCTCACGGTCACCTGGTTGCCAGGGGCAACAGCCGCTTGCTCACGACCCTGAGAAAACTGCTGCACTACTTCTTTTAAGGCAGTCACCTGAGCCTGCATAAGCCCTTGCTGGGTTGCTTGCTGGGCTGCCAACTGAGCCGCCAACAGGCGAGTATTTTCTTGCTGTACATCCAGCTGGGTTGCTAAGCGCTGATTAGCTTCCTCATGGCGGGTCTGCGCTTGCATATTAGCCATGGACAGTTGTTTAATTAGTTCCTCCATTGCTTCAGCTTTCAGGGTTTGGGCAGCTTTAACCCAGGATATAAATCCACTGTACTGTCCCTTTAAATGTCAGTTTTAAATTCAAATGCAAAAACAGCAAAAAAAAACGCCTGTTACTCTGTCCTGCCCGCATTCGAGCACCACTTGTAAAGTTCAGGGGACCAGCTAGATCGCAGGACACAGGCTTTTAACTCAAAAGGAGGTTTATTAAACTTAAACAGCTTTACAGCAGCAAAAACAAAAAGAAAAAAGGTTTCAGTCTCACCGACTTGCAAAGTCCAGAATTGCTATCGCAATCAAACAGTCCTTGGGTGCTGTTGCAGGTGACTTCAACTGCTAGGAGGCTTCCAGGCAGAATGCTGCTGTCCACTTTGGTTGCTGCAAATCAAACCACACACAAACAACCATCTCCTCTACAACTTCCTGTCATGTTTTTAAACCCACCTCCTTTGACAGGTGAGTTAACCCTTTTTGTTCCCTTAAAGGGACCACAGTCCAAAACAGAGGGGAAACATAGCGTCCTTCCAGGACCCAGCCACGGCGTCCTGTACTAATTATATATATATATATATATATATATATATATATATATATATACATATACATACATACACACACACACACACACACACTAATATATATATATATATATATATATATATATATATATATATATATATATATATATATATATATATATATATATAAATAAAAATACACACACACACACACACACACATATGCTAAAAATGGATGATTATAAAGAATGAATTGTAAATAATTACTTTATCAGCTAAACAAAATGACTGCTGCTCTGTGAAAATCATAAATACCATGCCACCATCACAAATAATCCCTATCATTCAGCTTCCTTTAACAAACAAGCACAACACATTTTACAGTGTTGTGTCCTTCCAGCATGAACTACTCTTCAGCTCCCTGCATTTACTGTGGGTCCCAGTATGATTGAGATCTAAATGGGGGAGCAGAGAACCAGGCCCTTAGCCCAAAATATATTAATTGTACTGGCCAGGGGGCAACTATCCTCATACCCCTCAGCCTAGTCCTCCCCTGCTTCCAAATATCAGAGAGCATATTCTACATTTGGTGCTCTCCCATAATGCAGTTCTTGTTGCCTGAATAGCCAAGCCTAGACAGTCACACGGGGATGCAGGGAAGCAGGCTTAGCCATTTTCAAGAAGTGAGTGTGCGTGGGCTTTAACAACTAAATCAAAAATAGGTGAATAACTGTAGTAATATGTAGTAATGGACAGTGATAGGATTATTTAACCACCCGATTACTTTGCACTTAAACCCCCCTCGTGACCAGACCAATTTTCAGCTTTTGGCGCTGACGCACTTTGAATGACAATTGCACGGTCATACAACACTGTACCCAAATGAAATTTTTATCATTTTTTTTTCCCACAAATAGAGCTTTCTTTTGGTGGTATTTAATCACAGCTGGGGTTTTTATTTTTTGCTAAACAAACAAAAAAAGATGGAAAATTAAAAAAAAAAAAAAAATCATGTTTAACCACTTCAATACAGGGCTTTTAAACACCCTTCCTTACCAGAGCACTTTTTGCGATTCGGCACTGCGTCGCTTTAACTAACAATTGCGCGGTCGTGCGACGTTACACCCAAACAAAATTGACGTCCTTTTTTTCCCACAAATAGAGCTTTCTTTTGGTGGTATTTGATCGCCCCTGCGGTTTTTATTTTTTGCGCTATAAACAAAAGAAGAGCGACAATTTTGAAAAAAAACACAATATTTTTTACTTTTTGCTATAATAAATATCCCATTTTTTTTTTTTAAAAAACTATTTTTTTCCTCAGTTTAGGCCGATACGTATTCTTCTACATATTTTTGGTTAAAAAAAAAAAAAAAAAAAAAAAAAAAAAATCGCAATAAGCGTATATTGATCGGTTTGCGCAAAAGTTATAGCGTCTACAAAATAGGGGATAGATTTATTGAATTTTTTTTTTTTTTTTTTTTTTTTTTTTTACTAGTAATGGCGGGGATCTGCGATTTTTTTTTTCGTGACTGCGACATTGCGGCGGACACTTCGGACACTTTTGACACATTTTTGGAACCATTCACATTTACACAGCGATCGTTGCTATAAAATTGCAATGATTACTGTGTAAATGTGACTGGCAGGGAAGGGGTTAACACTAGAGGGCGCTGGAGGGGTTAATGTGTTCCCTAAGCGACGTGATTCTAACTGTAGGGGGAGGGGACTTAAGGGGAGGAGACCGATCATGTGTTCCTCCGTACTGGGACCACATGATCGGTCTCCTCCCCGCTGACAGGACGTGGAGCTGTGTGTTTACACACACAGCTCCACGGTCCCGCCCGGTCCCGTTGTTTTAACGAGCAATCGCGGGTGCCCGGCAGACATCGCGGCCGCCGGGCACTCGCACCGGGTCCCGAGCGATGCCGCCGGCGGCGCGCGCGCGCCCCCCAGGCGGCCGGGAATCCGAGGACGTCATATGACGCCCACCCAGGATGGTAGATCCACCTTGTGGGCGTCATATGACGGTGGGCGGTGCTGAAGCGGTTAATAGTTTGTTATAAAATGTTGCAAACAGGTAATTTTTCTGCTTCATTGATATGCGCTGATGAGGCGGCACAGGTGGGTACTGATAGGCTGCACTGGTGGGGACAGATAAGTCGATACTGATGGGGACAGCAAAGATGGCACTGATGGATGACACTGGTGTGCAGCACTGGCAGGTGACACTGGTGTGCAGCACTGGCAGGTGACACTGGTGTGCAGCACTGGCAGGTGACACTGGTGTGCAGCACTGGCACTGTGGGCACTGACAGATGGCACTGTGGGCACTGACAGATGGCACTGTGGGCACTGGTAGGCGGCACTTTAATTGAGCAAAGGTGGGCATAAATGGATTGGGCACTTTGCAGTGAGAGGGACTGATGTCCCTCTCACTGCCGCCGGTGATTGGCTCTGTTATTATCACATGATCAGCTGTCATTGGCTGACAGCTGATCACGTGGTAAGGGGTCGGGATCGACCCCTTACTCGGATCTGTGATCCAGCGAGTCTCACAGACTTGCTGATCACAGAGCGCGCCGCTCGCGCCCTTCAGGGGGCGCGCAGGCAGCTCGTGGCCGGGACGACGTCAATAGACGTCGTCCCGGCACATTAGATCCACGCTGTAGCCGTCATTCGGCTATAGCGCGGATCTCAGGTAGTTAAATGACTAGCCATCTCTAGATAATGCAGTCAATATGCAAAACATATCTGATTATTAACCACTTTCAGACCGGACCAATTTGCAGCCAAAAGGACCAGGCCCCTTTTTGCGATTCGGCACTGCGTCGCTTTAACTGACAATTGCGCGGTTGTGCAACGTGGCTCCCAAACAAAATTGACGTCCTTTTTTTCCCACAAATAGAGCTTTCTTTTGGTGGTATTTGATCGCCCCTGCGGTTTTAATTTTTTGCGCTATAAACAAAAATAGAGCGACCATTTTGAAAAAAATGCAATATTTTTTGCTTTTTGCTATAATAAATATCCCCCAAAAAAAATATATAAAAAAACATTTTTTTTTCCTCAGTTTAGGCCGATACGTATTCTTCTACATATTTTTGGTAAAAAAAAAAAAAAAAAAATCGCAATTAGCGATTATTAAATTGGTTCGCACAAAAGTTATAGCGTTTACAAAATAGGGGATAGTTTTATAGCATTTTTATTAATATTTTTTTTTTTTTACTAGTAATGGCGGCGATCAGCGATTTTTATTGTGACTGCGACATTATGGCGGACACATCGGACATTTTTGACACATTTTTGGGACCATTGTCATTTATACAGCAAATCAATGCTATTTAAATGCATTGATTCCTGTATAAATGACACTGGCAGTGAAGGGGTTAACCACAAGGGGGCAGTGTAGGGGTTAAGTATGCCTAGGGGTGTATTTCTTACTGTGGGGGGGCGTGGCTGTCAGCTAGTGAATGCTGATCTCTGCTCCAATCACAGGGAGCAGAGATCGGCGTCACTAGTTGCTAGGCAGAACGGGGAGATGCTGTTTATTTCCGCATTTTCCGTTCTGCCTTCCCGTGAGACGATCGCGGGTGTACCCGCGGCGATCGAGTCCACGGGACCCGTGGCCGGCCACACGAGGGTCCCGACCGGCGCGGGAGCGCGCCGCTCCCGATGGCACGGACGGCAGTAAGGAGGGACTTATATATACGCCCTCCTGCCTGTCCGTGCCATTCTGCCGACGTATATCGTCATGCGCCGGTCGGGAACCGGTTAAAGTGGTTCTAAAGCCTTACCATTTTTTACGTTAAAGTGGAACTTTGGGCCACAATAAAAAATGAGCAAACAGGCAGGAATTTTAATGCAGAAGAGACACGCTTTTGCAATGTCTAATCTAAATGAACTCCTGTGCACATGCGCGGGAGTGACGTCATACCCGCCCAGCCAATAAAAGCAGTCAGTCATTGAGACCCGGAAGCCGGCTGTCCGAAGATGTCAACGGCTGGGCAGGGAGCTCGGGGACATCACATCATTGGAACAGAGGTGAGTATAGTTCCACTTTAATGCATTCCCTGCATTAAGGTAAAAATGTTTTAGGTATTAGTATCGCCCCTCACCCCCCTCACTTACCTGAGCCACCACTTGATCCAGCACTGTGCCCATCTGTAGCGCCTCTCCCTGCTCTCACAGGCTTTGCACAGTCAAATTCTGTGATGGGGCAGGGCCAAGCTGTGCTGTCCGTGTCTATGGATGCAGGCAGCATGGCTTGGGATTGAGCCCACAGGTGTGCCAACATAGGAAACAACTTTCTATGGTGGTACACAGCGAAGAGGAGGAGCCAGGAGTGCTGGCGAGAGACCTCAGAAGAGAAATATCAGGACCGCTCTGTGCAATTCTATTGCAAAGGGCATGTAAAGTTTAACATGTTTGTTTTTTGTTTTGTTTTTATTTATACTTTACAGACACTTTAAAGGGTTATCTCTGGTCTCCTAGACCTAGCTGATCCAAACCTCCTTCCACTGAATATCTGTCTAAATGTTGCTCACTTAAATCTTCTATTTTATCTGAGAATTTGATTTAAACCCCTGCTGAGATGTATAGATCCAGGCTGGTAGAACCTTAAAGGCTGTCATTATTCATTTAAGCAGTGCTGCTGTATATTAAGTCACCATTATTCCACTTTCCCTCATAAAATCATTTTTTTCTCTTAATGGAGAAAATGCCAAATGTTGGGAAATTGTGAAAGCACAATGACATGCCCTGAGAGTGCCATCCCTGGGGGGGGGGGGGGGGGGGGGGACCGGGGGGGGGGGGGGGGGGGGGTGAAAACCCCTTCATTTTGTGATGCAAAAAGTCAATCTTCTACAGCTGCAGCGTGCTCAGTCTGACCTCTCAGCAGTCATTTCCCCAGAGTCACCATGCATAACCCCTTTAAATGATTTCATTAATTACTCACTTATGACTTTTCAGTCGACCTCAGGAAAATTCGGTTCCTGTCATTTCAAAAAGCCATTAAAGAGAAAGGTGTAATCATTAGTCTCAACGTTTTTTTTATTTTATTTTTTTGCCAGTCTTTAACAACAAGCATCATAAATTCATAAATATAAAACCTCATGGACAACCATTTGAATATTGTAATAACTGCAGTTTTCAATAAAAGCTGGTATAGGAAGCCCAGAAAATTAAAGGAGTAACAGTTTACAATAAATCTATTTTTGTATTACGTCCCTATTAATAAAATCTGTTATACAGCTGATTAGATCTCCAACATTCTACCAGTTGGTTAGCCTCCAGGGAATAACAGACTCATGGACTGATTAAGCTGTTATTATGAGTATGGATTTTTTTCTGGGATTAGAATACTCCAAGTATGATTGTATAGTACAACATTGTCTTCTTATAATAGAAGTTATGTACATGTCACTGTTTTCACTGCAACTCATGAGCGGTTTACGTTCCTAATTTAGAGATAGAAGGTGGAGCCAGCAGATCATTCCTTTATGCCCTTGCTATCTACTTTTGAGTCCTGGTTTACAGTAGAGATAAAGCCTAAACATCCAAATGATATACAGCTTATTCAAGACTTGTTAGTTGTGGCTGAAACAAAATATGGAAATAATAGCTTCTTTGGAGTAGAGTTTGGAGTCATTATATGCAGTAGAGGAAAACTAAGTAGCAAATGAGCCCTATAATAAAATACAATGCTATACAATCTTACAATCTTGCTTGCTTAAAGTGGTTGTACTGGCTGAAGAAGGTTTTCTTTTAAAACTTGCCTAAGCCAGATCTTGATCCAGCGATGTGCATGAGACCCGAGGCTCTCCTGGGTCTCTCCCTCGTTTGGCTGAGATGCTCCTGCTGCTGTCACTCACAGCCAGTGAGGCGGAAGCGGGGGTGGGACACAGTTGTGCTCTCTGTGTCTTATGGAAGCAGAGAGCTGGCTCGGGAGGGAGCAGGCACGAGTGCTCTCACAGCAAGCAGCTTGCTATAAGGGCACTCGGCAAGAGGGAGGGGCACAGAGTGCTGGCGAGGGACACAAGAAGAGGAGGATCGGGGCTGCTCAGTGCAAAACCGGTACACAGAGCAAGTAAGTATAACATGTTTGTTACTTTTTTAAATCAAATTATTTCCTAGTCATGAATAGTCACCAGGTGGCGAATCTGAAGCAGGGCTGTTAGAGCTTGCCCCTAAATGACTGGTGAGGAATATTCACAAAGCAGCTAGAAAGCTTCAGAAAGTGCAGATTGGAAGAACGGATGAAGCAGAAGCTGGGAGAGCCTTGCACTGCAGGTCCTCGGGTACAACTTCCTCTCCAGCAAGGAGAACACTGAGCGGCACCAAATCTCACTCCAAATCTGCTTAGAATAGCTATCACAGGCAGTGGTTCCTTAAATAATATTACACTGCAGATATACAGCTATGAGGCTTATAGGAGAAGTATAGCCAAAGCTTTTTTGGCTATGCTTCTCCTATGGATCACAAGAGTACAGTTTTTTTCTGCACTCCTGTGAACCACTTTCAGCCGAAAGGGGGCTAAATCTTGCAATCTGCTGACGTCACTCAGCCGGTCCAGGTTACAGTCAGGATCCACCCAGATGCCTTTACTGTCACCTGGCTTAGCATCTCAGCAAGAGTGCTGGAGGGGCAGAGCAGAAAACAGGCGACTGACAGTCACGTCTCAGTGCTCAGGGTGGAGGGGGATAACTGAGTGACCAGCGGTGTTTGATCGCTCAGTTCTCGGGGTAAAAGTGGCGGGGACAGCTGCAGCTGGGATCAGTGCTGCAACCACCTAGGAGGAGTATGATTTATTTTTCTGCATTTCCAAACTTCTCTTTTAAGACATAGGAAGTACAAGATTTCAGGTCCACTTTTGAATTTAAAGCAGTCTGTCAACCGCTTGGCGACCAGCCGCCGTCATTATACAGTGGCAGGTTGGCTCCCCTACGCGAATCGCCGTAGGTGTACCTCGACCACTTTAAGAGCGATAGGGGCGTGCGCGATGCCAGAGCTGATATGTGTTGCCGCAATAACTTCTGCCACTAATTAAAAAAAAAACAAAGGATGTATTCCTCATGCAAGTCATACGAATAATTTTAGGCTTCTGCCTGATCGCTGAAAATCAAACAATTGTCTCATTGTATGTATTCATGCACAATGTTTCCCCAAAGTCTGCTACAAATCGAAGGGAGAACGAAGATCCGCAGTACAGGGACCTCGGCTATGGAATGCTCTACCAAACAACATCCGCTTGGAAGAAAACCATCAGGCCTTCAGGAAAAAATTTAAGACCCACCTCTTCTAAATATTGCATGACAACAAGAGCAGTCAAGCGCCTTGAGGCGATTCAGTTTGCATTTGCAGCGCTATACAAATCATTCATGTTACCCATGTAATAAGCAATTAAAGCAAGCAGACATATGTATACTGTATGGGCATTTACAGGTAGTGAGGGATCTATGGAGAAGCCTTGTGGTTGGATAAAAAGACAAAGAGAGAACTGAACTACTATTCGACAGAAAAATGTATTTAAAATTAATGAAGCAAGCAAAGCAGATGAGACATTGTTTGATGCATGGAAATGTTACTCTGTAGAAGCCAGCCTATGGCTGACAAACTCAAAAGGTACCTAGCAACTATGTCCAAAAAAGATGTCCATCCAGAGGCAGCAGGTCTGTATATATGTATATTCAGCAAAATGTACAGTAAAAAGTAATTATATCCAATCAGCATGGAAGCTATCTGTGCAAAACCAGAAAACGTATGCTAGAAGCAGCCACATAGTAACAAAATATTTCTAGATGTATGGCCTCTCTTAAAAAAATCATGCTATGGACTATTTAGTCTGCCTTCTTGCCTTAGGCTACCCATAGATTGGAAGTTCACTCACTGAGAACAGTCGGTGGTGACAAGCAATCTACCTTTCACCATCTCTGATTCAAGCTTGGCTGGGTCAGTTCTAGTGCAGCGTTGGGGAAAGAGAGAAATAATATTAGATGTTCAACGTAAACAGGAACAGCAGCTAGCTCTTAATAGCAGGATTAATTCTTCAGTGTCTGAAAACAAACTGTGCAGCCAGCAGCATTCAGATCCCCTCTGTTATTTTCAGGCCAAAAGTAAAAAAATAAAAAATACAGATGGAAACTGGTTGTTGTGGGTACTTATTTCAGACACATTTTTTTAATTTTTGCACACAAGTTAATATCTGCATTTTATTCTAGAAAATTACTGTAACCCAAACCCCCAAAAATTATATATTTTTTGAAAGCAGAGACCCTGGAAAACAAAATAGGGGTAGTTGCAGTTTTTGTGTTGCACGATATTTGGACAGTTATTTATCAAATGCATATAGGGAAAAATAAACTAAAACACATTATACCAAATTTTTGGTAAAATATACAAGATGGGGGTGGATAGATACCAAGCATGTAAACTCTTAAAAATGCCTGTGGAATCACAAAAATGTATGGTACACAAAATTCTTAATAAGCGATGCTTTAAACCCCTTTACATGTTTGGATAGAGGAAGGGTTATAACGCCTATACATTTTTTTGCATCTGTGTTCTATTGGGGAGATATACCTTCTCTTCCCGTCTTCCTGTTCCATAGCCAAAACAGGAAGGGAGAGGAAATCCCTGCAAATTATGGGAATCCCTTACGGCCCTCCTGGTCACCAGAACTAGGGTCCCCTTTTCCCTCCATTACTTTTCTGGGGACAACCCAAAATGTTCAATTTTCTTTTACTCTTACTTTCAACTTTAAATGATAATGGTAAACAGGACAAATAGAGAGGATAAATCTCCCTAACGTGGGCACAGACAACAATAATAATTGACAGGTGTTCTAATCTTTCTCTACTCCATTCAAAACAAAAGAAAGTGCTTTGCTTTTAGTCAGTGGCAGCCAGTGCTGTCTATTTGCTGTCACTCAGTCAAACCAACACCACCCCCCCTAGTCACTCGCTCGTCCCCCCCACCAGCCCTGCACTTAACCCATCTAGGTCGCGGGCAGCTTCGGCTTCTTTCTGCGTCTCCTCCTCAGCGGCAGCTTCCTCCTTGGCAGCTTCACCCTGCGTCTCTGGCTTCACGGCGGCTTCCTCCTTGGCGACTTCCCTTCTCCGTCCCTCTGTGGCCAATACGATCGATTCTCCTCTTGGCCAATCAGGTCTTAAGACCTGCTTCCCGATTGGCTGGGATGAGAATCAGGAAGACAATATAAAATATTGATTCCCTAATGCTAATTGTCACACAACTGGGTGGGCGAGGAGCGCAGTGCTCTGTGCCCTGAGCACACCCTTTTTTGAAGCCAATTAGAGCCACGGCTGTGTACTTAAAAAAAAAAAAAAAAAACCCATTGAAACCCATGCGTGTAGATTAGGGGCCAGGTGCATGGATTAGGGATGGATCGGCCGCCACTGCCTTTAGTTATATTTTAACTGTGAATTATTGCTCTCACTCCGTTTGTAAAGATACCTCCCATGTGTGGCACAATTAATGAGTTATATATTCTGAAAAAAGACACACGTCCATCTAATTCAACCAATACATACATGTGCCCACCCTACACTGTGCTTTTTATATGGGGGGGGGGGGCTTGACGGGGGTGCTTTAATATTTTTTAAATTTATTTTACACCATTCTTTTTCTTTTTACACTTTTTAATTTTTGTTTATTTATTGCTATCAAAAGGGGGCTAATAAGCCCTCTATAAGACAGCATGGGCGGGTGACCGGTCCTCTTTGTGCAATCCATTGCAGCTTTTTCAGCTTAGATCGATGACAGCAGTGACCCAGGAATACATGTCACTTTCACGGACACTAGTCGCAGGAGGGACATGGGAACGGAAGGTGCAATAAAAGAGCCCAGGACAGTGGCGGCTTCATTTTCTTGGGGGTGGCCCGCTTTTATCAGTCACTTTTATCAGGAAGTCCTTTGCTGGCTCCTAAAGCCGGTACCATGTTCACAGCTGCAGCAGGGGCTCTAAGCTTAATTTAACCACTTGTCTACCATGACGTTTATAAATGGACCTTGATTCAAATGGGTTGAATGAAAAAAAAAAAAAAAGAATTGTGTGTACCCGGCTTAAGAAGTGCCGGACAGGAAGAGGAACAGGTAATGTCACTGGCCAAAAAACCTTTGGAAAAAAAAAAAAAAAGTATGCCTACATTGATTTTTATTTTTAATAAATGCAGGTTAGAACCCACCAAAGCTGGTGAGACTTTTTTTCTTTTTGGTTTACAAAAGTTTTATTGAGGTATTTCAGGCAAGTACAAAATGTGTAGGCAAAGATAGATCGGTAAGTACATTCAAGAAACCAGATAAAATAGTGCAAATATACATCTCTTTCATAATGACTTTAACAAAATAAAAAGTATAAAACAATAATGGAATAGGAAAAAAACTGAAAAAAAAAAAAAAAGGTAAGAAATATAATTTAGTGAGAGCTTATTACTTTATAGCAGCTAATTATTTACTGTATACCAACATGCAAATCACTGTTGTAATCTAAAAAATTACAAATGTATTTTTTGTTCTGTTTTATAACTGTATTTGGTATTATTTCAGAAGGTAAAGCATGCCTTTTTTTTTTTACAGAGGTAAGATCGTTAGTTTATCATAGAAGCTTTACTGCATTAAAGATGGCTGACACGTTGTAACTGGGTATTACTATTTAAATTTCCCTTGCTGAAGACACAGATTATTGTACCGTATTTGCCGGCGTATAAGACGACTGGGTGTATAAGACGACCCCCTATTTTTCCAGTGAAAACTTGGATTTGGGGCTATACTCGCCATAAAAGACTACCCCCCTTCCGAGGCAACACCATTAACAAAAAAAAACAAAAAACATCAGACTTAACATCAGAAAAAGGAAACTGGTGAACTACAAGTCCCAGAGATCCCACAATTGGAAGGTAGCAACAATGAATCCTCTCCTCCAAAGCACCATAAATCATACCTGTATTTTAGGGGAGATCTGGAGCTGGATGTGCAGTACAGGATGCTTTGTTAAAATGTAGAGCACCAAGTACACAGAGTATATGATTCTGTGTTAGTACAGTAGCGCCAGGTACACTTCAGAATACAGAGTGCAGACAGTGCACCGCTGAGCCAATCACGGCAGGCATTGTATTTTACTAATCTGTTGATGGATACAAAGTCTGCTCAGATTGGCAGAGGCTGTGACATCAGCCTGCGCCGCTCTGACTCATGTAGCCTGCTCGGATTTACAGAGGTTGTTACCCAATCTAAGCAGGCTTAGCAGGCTCTGTATTCATCAGAGTGCATCGCCCGCCGGGATTGGCTGAGCGGCGCATACTGTATACATATTACAATTTTACAGAGCGCCCGGCGGACTGATATCCATCTGGCGGCTTCTTCACCCGGCATATAAGACGACCCCTGCTTTTTTGCTGTGTAATTTCGGTGTAAAATGTAGTCTTATACGCCAGAAAATACAGTACTCATTTTGTTTTGACACTTTTTCTGGCATGTTTAAAAGACAGCTAGACTACAGACTGCTTAGTCAGCAGACAATCTACAATATTCCTAGATTTTTTTTTTGCTTGGATATGGCAAAGCGTTGGCTTCCTAGATTTGAGATAGATATATATATATATATATATATATATATATATATATATATATATCTATGTAGCGGGGTTCTACCCCTTTTTCTGTTATAGACTACATCTCCCAGAATTCCCCAGGGCCCCGGGCTGCTGACTTCCGCCCGGGAGGCTGCTGGGGGAGATATAAAAGGGAAGAGCGGAGACCGCCTCTTCCTATTGGGACACTTCCTCTTCTGAGGCCTGACAGGACTGGCCTGCCTCTGCTGACAGAGCGTGTGACGCGAAGATTGCAGCCAGCAGAGACACCTGTGCGGACCGGAGCTGACGGCCTGAAGCCTGGGCCTTGCAGCCGATGGAGTGAGACTCTCACCCCTCAGAGTCCACAGCAGCGGAGCGGAGACTTCCCCTTACTGTCGGTCGGACGGAGCTGATGACCGGAGTGCAGGGCCGTGACTGAGGAGACCGGACGCCGCCATTGAAGAGACCAGAGCCGCCATTAGAGGGACCGGATCGGAGGACGGTACCCCAAGGATTGGTGAGAGAGCCTGTAGGCTCAATCCTGCATTGACACACAAGTTTTATGCCTATTGAACTGCCTAGGCGCAATTTACCTCAGAGCAGCAATGTTACTTTTTGTGGATTACAAATGACACCATTTAAAGCTACATGTGCACCACCTCTACAGATTTATTGCCGGTGAAGAACACTGTACTAGTACAAGGACTGAGCTCTATTACTAGGGATCAGGCCTGGTCCGTTAGGTAGGCGCAGATAGATTTATTGCACCTCAGGGGTGCATAGCAGACGGTCGCCACGCTGGGCGCTCCGTTTCCCCATTGTTAGATTCATATACCTGTGTACATGTTTAAAGTGCATATTGCAGGGACCTGCTAAAGTATTGTGAGATATATGTTCAAATGCATGTTGCTACTCTTTTTTCCTTACTGCCAAAGTAAAGCCAGTTATTCTTATCTCAGCAGTCTGCTTGTGAGTTCATACCAATTACACTTAGAGTATAAGCTAAGTTTTATGTGCATAGGGACGTACCCCTTTACTAACTGTGCCAGAGCGGGTAGAGCCAAATTGCCGGGGGTTGGTGAGCTGTACTCAGGGACCCAAAACAAACCAGCGGCTCTCTTAACTGGGGGTAGCGCTACACGTGGGGGCTCGTAATCCGGGATCCTGAGTCAGCGGGAAAAGCCGCCAGAAGGTGCCGGCATGGACCCAATAGAAGTGGGACGGTGGTCCGCAACATGGGCCGCTGACCCAGCCGCAGCAGCAGTCATTGAACTGCCAGGGATGTGGCAGAGAGAGGCAGTGAAGCAGCTCATAATGTCATTATCCCCATGCGAGAAGTCATGGATAATGGACATGAGAAATGATGCTGGGTACACATACGCCCTAATAGAGTGGAAGGAAGAGACTCCAGAGCAGTTCAGGAGCCAGAGCATACAAGCACCGAATGGTCAGGCCTATCAAGTGCTGCATGCGCTGCCGCGCAAGGGAGAAGGTTCTCCTATGAAAGCCATTCTATCCCCAAAGAAGGAGGAGCAGAAGGGCGCGGAAAGTCCCGCACCCACACACACTACTCTCAGTGCAGAACTGTGTGCTGTTCTAGGGGAAATTGTAACCCAGTGCAGAAGAGACCCCGGGGATTATCCAATGTCGGGATACAGGAAACTCCGGATGTTTTCAGGGAGGACACCTGTACCCTCGGGAGAAGAGGGATTTGAAGAGTGGCTAGATGGTGCCACGCAGGCCCTAGAAGAATGGGAGGTCTCAGAGGGCCGAAAGAAGCAAAGGATTGTTGAAAGCCTAAAAGGACCTGCCTTAGAGGCCATACGCAATCTGAAGACAAGCAAAAAAGATTGCACTGCCCAGGACTACATAGACATCCTGGAAGGTGTGTTTGGTGGGACAGAAAAAGTCACAGAACTTACCTATCAACTGGAACACTGTTACCAGAAGACAGGGAGAAGCTGTCAGAGTACATGGGACGCATAGACAAGATCCTGCATAGGATTATCCTGAAGAAGGGGATAGATCCAGGGAAGGTAGATGAAGCCCGTGCCCAGCAGGTGATGAGGGGAGCCCAACCCTTGGACCCTGTCGCACTAATTCTACGCACCCGGCAGGATGGGAAGAACCTGGACTACCCTGACCTCATCCGAATGGTCAGAGAAGAAGAGGCCATGTTGGAAGAGAAAGGGGAGAAGCAAGTGATGGGGTCTACAAAGTCTACAGTGGCCACGGTCAGGACGGCCTTAACCCCTGAAAGAGACACAGAGGTAGATGCCCTGAAGTTGCAGATGTCCCAGATGATGGAGATACTGACGTCTCTAGTGGCGAAAGAGACACCCAGTCCCAAGAAGGAAACAACCAGGAGGGAATTGTTTCCAGCTGTTCCAGCACCAGCATCCCCTCTTGACCACAGTGAGATGATTTGCTTTAATTGTGGAGGAATTGGTCATATTGCAGCTATATGTTCCAGTCCCAAGAAGAAGAAGGCAGAAAGCCGCCAGCCGGCGGGAAACGCCAAAGGGCCCGGTGAAGGAGTCAACCGGGTGCCCATCACCTTCAGTGAGCTCCAAGAAGCGTAACAGGAAGAGAAAGCGAGGAGACCAAACCCCTCAGAAGGGGCCCAGGGATCCTCAAACAAGGTGCACTCCAGAGAAAGGGGGCAAGACCCCTCTGAAGAGACACAGCACCCCAAAGCAACAACCCTTGCAAGTGAGAGATAACAATGTCCCTCAACGGGTTCACACTCCCAGTAAGAGGGAGAAAGTCAATGCATACCAGGCTCAAGAAAGGAGCAAGTGCAAATCAAGTGCTGGTAAAGCAAAGAGTCCAAAGAAGAGGACAGCATCAACTAGGCCCTACCCAGAGGAGCTAGTTGGTCCATCTCCTACTGTACCCATCCAGGTGGAAGGAGTGTACACGAAGGCCCTCCTGGACACTGGAGCACAAGTGACCCTGTTGTACAGGGACTTCTATGACAGATACCTGAGTCATCTGCCAATACAGAAGATAGAAGAGTTGAGATAAGGGGATTGGGAACCCAGAGTTTCCCCTATGATGGATACTTACCCATCAGATTGACGTTTGACCCATCCGTAGCTGGGAAGTCTGAAGTGTTCGACACCTTAGCAGTGGTGTGTCCCCGCCCACCAGGAACCAGCAAGACGTCCCTGATCATAGGGACAAACACGGATCTAGTCAGAAGGCTTCTGACCCCCCTGGTGAAGAAAGAGAATCTTTCAACTCCCAAGATCCATCCCATGCTGAAGGCAGCCTATCAGCGGTTGGTCCTAGAGCAGAAGACCCCAAGTGAGGGGATAGGAAGGGTATGGAGGCTTGGAAAAGAAGGAGCAGTGTTACAGCCTGGAGAGGTGACCTGCATGAGAGCCACGGTGAAACTTACTTGGGAGCAGCCTGGCCCCTTTGTGATGTTGGAACCTGACCCAATGGAGGGTCACTCAGGTCTGGAAGTGATACCAGAAGTGATCTCATTGAAGGACCTGAAGAAGGCAAGAGGAAGAGTCCCTGTCAGTGTGAGGAACCCCACGGAGCGGCCCGTGGAGATCCCTGCCAGGATGCTTCTGGGACAGGTGAGTCCTGCTGTCCCAGTTGGCTGGTCAGAAGTAAAGGGGACGGGTGAAAGTGAAGATGTTTGGAAGAAACTCTCCATGGAAAACCCTAACCTACCTGGAGCTTGGAAAGAGAGAGCCAAGGCCCAGCTGACCAGATGGGAGAAGATTTTCTCCAAAGATGAGTTTGATGTGGGGTGTGCGAGGAGTGCCACCCACCGAATCCGCCTGCAAGAGGACAAGCCATTCAGAGAGAGAGTGAGGCGAGTCCCGCTAGCAGATCTGGAGGATCTGAGGGAGCAGCTTGCGGAACTGAAGAAGACGGGAGTGATTAGGGAGTCCAGAAGCCCCTACGCCTCCCCAATTGTGGTAGTCAGAAAGAAGAATGGGTCATTGAGACTCTGCATTGACTACAGAACTCTCAACAGGAGGACCATTCCTGACCAGTACACCACGCCAAGGATAGAAGATGCCTTACAGAGTTTATCTGGAGCTAAGTGGTTCAGTGTGATGGACCTCAAGAGTGGGTATTACCAAATCCCCATGCATCCAGGAGACAGAGAGAAGACTGCCTTCATAACCCCAGTAGGATTCTTTGAGTTCAACAGGATGCCCCAGGGCCTATCTGGAGCTCCTGCTACGTTTCAACGCCTATGGAAAGGACAGTTGGAGACATGAACCTCATAGAAGTCCTTGTGTACCTGGACGATGTCATTGTCTTTGGAAAGACTTTGGAAGAACATGAAGCCAGATTGGAGAAAGTACTGAAGAGGCTCAGTGAAGAGGGACTCAAACTTTCTCCAGAGAAGTGTCGGTTCTATCAGTCTTCTGTGAACTATCTGGGACACATAGTGTCTGAAAAAGGAGTGGCTACAGACCCTGAGAAGCTGGAGGCAGTTACTTCGTGGCCAAGGCCCACAACAGTTACAGAACTTCGGTCTTTCTTGGGGTTCTGCTCCTACTACCGCAGGTTTGTGGATGGATTTGCCCGCATTGCCAACCCCTCAACGAGCTGCTGAAGACAGAAGGAGAGGAGGATGGAATGGGGCCTAGGAGGTCCAGTGAATCAGTCCAAGACCAGTGGAATTCAAGGTGTGAAGAGGCTTTCAGAACCTTGAAGAGAAGTCTCACCACAGCCCCAGTTTTGGCCTACGCTGATCCCACTAGACCCTATGAGCTACATGTTGATGCCAGCCATGAGGGCCTAGGTGGAGTACTCTACCAGGAGCATGAAGACCAGCTACGACCAGTGGCCTATGTGAGCCGGAGCCTGACCCCCTCCGAGAAGAACTATCCCACCCACAAGTTGGAGTTCTTAGCCCTCAAGTGGGCAGTTGTTGACAAGTTGAGAGACTACTTGTATGGGGCCGAGTTTACTGTAAAGACAGATAACCCCTTGACCTATCTATTCACCACCGCCAAGCTGGATGCAACTGGACACAGATGGTTGGCGGCGTTGTCTGGATTCAATTTCAGCCTCAAGTACAGACCAGGGGCTGGAAATAGGGATGCCCTGTCCCGAAGATCCCATGTCATGGTCGATGACTGGGAAGACTGGACCCAAGTGGCACCAGATGGAGTGCGAGCCCTTTGTCAGGGGGCTGAACTCCAAGCCAGAGGAGGATCCAGGGCTGAAGAGATAGGAGTTACCACAGTGGGAGTCCCAAAGTGTACTGTGGGGTAACTCAACTGGCAGAAGAGTGTCTGCCGAAGCTGTCCAAGAAGGAGCTAAGGTGTGACCAATTGGAAGATGGGGAAATTGGTCCTGGAAGCCCTGGAAGACCAGAGTCCAGAGGGACTTCGCCTTCACCCTTCTAAAGAAGCTCGCCTACTGAGGAGAGAATTGGACAAGTTACAGGTGCATCAGGGGGTAGTCTACCAAGGGGCCCCTCTGATGGACCAGAAGACAAGTGGCAGTTGTTTCTCCCGGAAAAGCATCGAGAGACTGTGCTGATTGCCTTACATGACCAGCATGGTCACTTGGGAGCAGAGAGAACCTCCAACTTGTCAGAGACCGGTTTTACTGGCCCTGCATGAGGGCCGAAGTGGAGGAGTATTGGGAAATGTTCTGGTGGTAACCGACCATTTCACTCGTTATGCTCAGGCTTTCCCAACCAAGGACCAGAAGGCCTCTACAGTAGCCAAGGTACTCTTGGAGAAGTACTTTGTTCACTATGGACTGCCACAGAGAATCCATTCAGACCAAGGAAGGGACTTTGAGAGTCGCCTGATCAGGAAGCTACTGCCCAGCCTGAAAGGTTCAACAGGACCCTATTGAACATGTTGGGAACTTTGGAGACCGAGAAGAAGCAACACTGGAGCCAACACATTTCAGCTCTAGTGCATGCTTACAATTGCACCACAAGTGATGTGACAGTTTTTTCCCCTTACCGACTTATGTTTGGGAGAGAAGCAAGATTGCCAGTGGATTTGGCCTTTGGAATTTCTTTGGACCATGCCTCAGCTGCCTCCCACAAAGGATATGTGGACAGACTGAGGCGCAGTTTGAAGATAGCTTATGAAAAAGCTCAAGCGGCCTCTGACCAGAGGGGGGCCCGAAATAAGAGGAACTTTGATTTGAAAGTTAGAGTACAGGACCTACAGCCTGGGGACCGTGTACTCTTACGGAACCTAGGAATCCCTGGAAAACACAAGATAGCTGATAGATGGAGATCAGAACCATATATCATCTGTAGAAAACTTCCAGGATTGCCTGTCTACAAGTTGAAGCCAGAAGGAAGATTGGGGCCTTTGAAGACCTGGCATAGGAATCATTTGCTCCCACTCACTGAAGCAGTCAGAATGCCTCCAGCAAGAGACGTACCTGAATCTGTTTCCATTCTGGATACCCCCAGGCCTAATACTAGGTCCCAGACATCCCAAGTTAGGGGTGGACAGGACCCCCAACCAGAGGAAGAAAGAGGAGAACTTGAATGGCTATGGCCTTCCTCAACCCCAGGAAATTCTGCCATAGATCTTCCACCTACTGAAGATGTGGAAGATAACACATTGAACCCAGAAGCCACAGAGTTTGTGCCATTCAGTGTTGTGCCTGAGTGCTGGGAAGACATCCCTGGTCTCTACCCAGAACAAGAAGAAGATGTTCCAGAACCAGAGATGTTGCCAGAATGTGTTCCTGAAGAAGTTCCAAGAGAACAGAGAACTCGCAGGAGTGTGAAGCCTCCCAAGAAGTTAACTTACCCCAAGATGGGAGAAAGTTCAGAGGACTCTGTTACTACAGCAAGGAGAAGTGCTGAAAGCCCTGACCCTTCCGCTGTTCATTTAGTGGAGGGCAACCCTAGCTCACTCTCTGGCACAGTTAAGCAGGTCGCACACACTGAAGTGACCTGTAGACAGGACAGCTCCCCATCTCATGCCAATTGGTGGGAAGCTCCTCTGTCCAAATTATGTGAAAATGTTGTTCCTGAGAAAGTTTGTAGTTTGAACACTATCTTTGGGGACCAAAGATTTAAAGTGGGGGGAGTGTGTAGCGGGGTTCTACCCCTTTTTCTGTTAGAGACTACATCTCCCAGAATTCCCCAGGGCCCCGGGCTGCTGACTTCCGCCCGGAGGCTGCTGGGGGAGATTATAAAAGGGAAGAGCGGAGACCGCCTCTTCCTCTTGGGACACTTCCTCTTCTGAGGCCTGACAGGACTGGCCTGCCTCTGCTGACAGAGCGTGTGACGCGAAGATTGCAGCCAGCAGAGACACCTGTGCGGACCGGAGCTGAAGGCCTGAAGCCTGGGCCTTGCAGCCGATGGAGTGAGACTCTCACCCCTCAGAGTCCACAGCAGCGGAGCGGAGACTTCCCCTTACTGTCGGTCGGACGGAGCTGATGACCGGAGTGCAGGGCCGTGACTGAGGAGACCGGACGCCGCCATTGAAGAGACCAGAGCCGCCATTAGAGGGACCGGATCGGAGGACGGTACCCCAAGGATTGGTGAGAGAGCCTGTAGGCTCAATCCTGCATTGACACACAAGTTTTATGCCTATTGAACTGCCTAGGCGCAATTTACCTCAGAGCAGCAATGTTACTTTTTGTGGATTACAAATGACACCATTTAAAGCTACATGTGCACCACCTCTACAGATTTATTGCCGGTGAAGAACACTGTACTAGTACAAGGACTGAGCTCTATTACTAGGGATCAGGCCTGGTCCGTTAGGTAGGCGCAGATAGATTTATTGCACCTCAGGGGTGCATAGCAGACGGTCGCCACGCTGGGCGCTCCGTTTCCCCATTGTTAGATTCATATACCTGTGTACATGTTTAAAGTGCATATTGCAGGGACCTGCTAAAGTATTGTGAGATATATGTTCAAATGCATGTTGCTACTCTTTTTTCCTTACTGCCAAAGTAAAGCCAGTTATTCTTATCTCAGCAGTCTGCTTGTGAGTTCATACCAATTACACTTAGAGTATAAGCTAAGTTTTATGTGCATAGGGACGTACCCCTTTACTAACTGTGCCAGAGCGGGTAGAGCCAAATTGCCGGGGGTTGGTGGAGCTGTACTCAGGGACCCAAAACAAACCAGCGGCTCTCTTAACTGGGGGTAGCGCTACATATATATATATATATATATATATATATATACACACACACACACACACACACACACACACACACACACACACACACACACTGTAGGAGCACGGTTTGGGACTTTATATGAAACATCCAGCCAGGGAGGCATCACAGCATAATAATGTCTGGTGGGTATACCATAGATTGTAACCATATATTCTTGCATAGTACATCCAACATAATAAAGTAGAATAATGAAAATGTATTTCATAACATGGTACATGATAATATAACAACATATTGGCATAGCAACATAATTGTTTTGCAAAGATAACATCATAGAAAACGCCAGACTCATTGTTGTGTGCATCCACAGGAAAAAAACATTTAAATTGGTAGAATCCAATAGAACACATTGATGGTAAAAGTTTTAACATATGAAAAGAGGGGCATCTAATAGCTTGATGTGTTTCGTGGCTAAAGTGCCACTCTTCAGGAGCAGATGCAGTATGGATGTCTATAAAAATTTAAAAAAAGAATATTAATTGGGTAATGTATACAAGGAAAAAATTTTCATAGACGGCCCTCGCCTTCCAATACCTAAGCCCAGACTCATGGTTGGTTTGTAAGTATGAGCGGGGGACATACTATTGGATATTTCCTTGTATACATTACCCAATGGATATTCTTTTTCAACGTTTGTATAGACATCCATACTGCATCTGCTCCTGAAGAGTGGCATTATGATCTGCCTGCATGTGGCAATAAAATTGCAGCCCATGCTGGTTGTGCTCTACATTGCACAGTACACTGATGACACCTTTTGATGTCTCTTTTTCGTGTCTAAAACTGAATTACAGTAGTCACTTGCTGTCTCTCTCATGCCACAGTCTAGATTATGCATCATACAGGATGTTTACACGATTTCATGTCCTCCCAGAGCTTTTATCTGACATTATCAGGACAGTTAGACAAGTCCCCTAAAGGGTTTTGTGTATTATGAGTCTTCTCCCCGCTTTATTCCAGTGTTCACGGCCTTTGTGTTTTGTAGTTACAATTAGCTAAAAGCAAAAGACAACCTTTGAAGCGACAGCGTCTTGCTTAGCATCAATCAGCAGTCACATATTTACAGATGGCCAAGCAACACAACACAGACTACAGGCTAGAAATCATTTTCTAAGCCGACACTACAACATGACCCAGCTTTTCCACATTACCCATAGCTGAAGATTACATGGTAACTGTTTTTATTCTTTTTGGACAAAGATTAAAAAAAATCTGTTGAGGGGTATGCTCTTATCTTGTGGATATAAGGCCGATTCATGAAAACAAAATTGGATGACTTGAGGTATCAACTTGGCTTTAACTTTCGCTACTGCATTTATAAATTGGCCTTGCTGTGGGTTAAATCCCATCTCCAGGCAAATGTTAAAAAAAATGAATTGTATTTACTTACCTAAACCTATTTTCTACAAATTTTATTTAGAATTTTAACCACTTCAGCCCCGGAAGATTTGGCTGCTCAATGACCAGGCCATTTTTTTTGTGATACGGCACTGCGTCGCTTTAACTGACAATAAAGCGGTCGTGCAACGCTGCAACCAAACAAATTCAACGTCCTTTTTTTCCACAAATAGAGCTTTCTTTTGGTGGCATTTGATCATGCGGTTTTTATTTTTTGCGCTATAAACAAAAAAGAGCGACAATTTTGAAAAAACAAAACATTTTGTACTTTTTGCTATAATAAATATCCCCAATTTTTTTTTTCAAAAAAGCTAATTTTTTCCACATTTTAAGCTGATATGTATTCTTCTACATATTTTTGGTAATAAAAATCGCAATAAGCGTATATTGATTGGTTTGAGCAAAAGTTATAGCGTCTACAAAATAGAGGTAAGATTTATGGCATTTTTATTATTATTTTTTTTTACTAGTAATGGCGGTGATCAGCAATTTTTATCGGGACTGCGACATAATGGAGGACAGATCGGACACTTGGCACATTTTTGGGACCATTGATAATTATACAGTGATCAGTGCTATAAAAATGCACTGATTACTGTGTAAATGTCACTGGCAGGAAAGGGGTTAACCCTAGGGGGCGATCAAGGGGTTAACTGTGTTCTCTAGTGTGTGTTCTAACTGTAGGGGGATGGGAGTGACTGAAGGAAATGACAGATCGTTGTTCCTAGCTAGTAGGCATTTATGATCTGCCTCTCCTGCGTTTACACACACACACACACACCCTGTTCTGGCTCTCGTGCCTGCGATCACGCATGGCTGTCAATCATCACAACCGCCGGCCACACGCATCGGCACCCCTGCAGTGCAGCGGGTGCGCACGCCTGCTATCCCGCTTAAAGGGATCGATGTACAGCTACGATGGTTCACGGGATCGTGCCGACCTGCCGCAGTATAATGACGGTGGCTGGTCGGCAAACGGTTAAAGTGTATAACATTTTAGACATTGGGGTCGATTTACTAAAACTTAAAAGTGCAAAATCTAGTGCAGCTGTGCATATAAACCAATAAACGTTGATTTTTTTTATTTTTTTTGTCAAAGCTTAATTGAACAAGCTAAAGTTAGAAGCCGATTGGCTACCATGCACAGCTGCACCAGATTTTTCACTCTCCGGTTTTACCCGATGTTATAACCCCAATGCGTTATAACACCAAATTGTCCAATTGTATTTACATCATATGCAATTTAGATATGTTGTAACTTCTGTATAATTACTGTCTGAAAAGTAAATGAGACAGAAAAGAAAACCGTAACAAACTATTTTTCTTTCCTAAGCCCATTGTAACTTACCTATATCCGTATTCATGTGAAGCTCCATAATGGCAAGTGAAGTCCGATGATCCAAAGTTACAGACCTACTGCCAGCTGGTCTTGTTAATGTCCCTTGTCATGATGTCACCAGACCTTCACGGGAGTCTTCAGGACCTGCGAGCACCTTACTGATGGACAGCCAATGAGAAGAATCTCTCCCACTTTGCAATGCTGAAGAGAGAGGACTCAAGTCATGTGACCATGGATTTAGGTGAGTATTTAGGCCATTTAGATTGTTTTTTATTTTTAACACTGCAGTGATTAGCTAGAGGGGTGGTGGAGCGTTTTTTTTTTTTTTTTGGGGGGGGTGGGTTAGGGATCAACTTGAGTATGGAGTAGGGAATTGGGCTTTCCCACCTCATCCCTTTAAACCTGAAAACTTTAATTACACAGGATATGTGGCTAAATAAGGTGGTAATTAAACTCACTTAGTGCCTTACCTGCATTAAATTAGCCTCAGAACCTACATAGTAGGTGAAGTTGAAAAATGACACCAAAGTCCAACCTATGTGTGTGATTATATGTCAGTATTACATTGTATATCTCTGTATGTTGCGGTCGTTCAGGTGCTTATCTAATAATTTTTAGAAACTATCGATGCCCCCCGTTGAAACCACCACCACCTGTGGAAGGGAAGTCCAAATCCTTTCCGCTCTTACATTAAAGAACCCTCTGCGTAGTTTAAGGTTAAACCTCTTCTCTTTTAATTTTAATGAGTGGCCATGTGCCTTATTAACCACTTGCTTACTGGGCACTTAAACCCCCCTCCTGCCCAGGCCAATTTTCAGCTTTCAGTGCTCTCACACTTTGAATGACAATTACTCAGTCATGCAACACAATACATACATTTCATACAAATAGAGCTTTCATTTGGTGGTATTTGATCACCTCTGGGTTTTTTATTTTTTGCGCTATAAATGAAAAAAGATCAACATTTTTCTTAGTTTCGGTGATAAAATTTAGCAAATTAGCAATTTTTCTTCATAAATGTTGGCTACAATTCGTACTGCTACATATCTTTGGTAAAAATAACCCAAATTAGTGGATATTATGTGGTCTGTGTGAAAGTTATAGTCTACAAGCTATGGTGCAAATCATAAAAAATTGATCACATCTGAAGTACCGGCGGTCCATCTCATTTCTTGAGACCCTAACAAGCCAGGAAAGTACAAATGCCCCCCAAATGACCCCTTTTTGGAAAGTAGACATTCTAAGGTATTTAGTAAGAGGCATGGTGAGTTATTTGAAGATGTAATTTTTCCCCACAATTCTTTGCAATATTAAGATTTAATTTTTTTTCACAAAATTATCATTGTAATAGCTTATTTCTCTCACATGGAATGTACATACCACAAATGACACCCCAAAATACATTCTGCTAATCCTCCTGAGTATTACGATACCACATGTGCGGGACTGATGATGCAGGGAGCACCATCAGGTGTTCAAGGAGCATAAATTACACATCTAACTTGTTGACGACCCATTACACTTTTGAAGGCCCTAGAGTACTAGGACACTGGAAACGCCCACAAAATGACCCCATTTTGGAAAGCCAACACCCCAACGTATAATCTAGGAGGCATAAGACAAAGTTGTCTGTTTATAAGATATTTCCAACACAGAATTTACAAATCACATCCCAAAATACATTCTGCTACTCCTCCTGAGTATAATAATACCACATGTGTGAGACTTTTACACAGCCTGGACACATACAGAGGCCCAACATTGAAGTAGCACCTTCAGGCGTTCTAGGAGCATAAATTACACATCTCATTTCTCAATCACCTATTACAATTTTGAAGGCCCTGGAGCACCAGGACAATGGAAACGCAAACAAAATGACCCCATTTTGCAAAGCTAACTTCTAATCTAGGAGGCATAATAAGTCTTTTGAACGGTTCATTTTTTCTAGAAGTTTTTGAAAAATGTGGAAAAAAAATTGAACACATTTTATAGGAAAGTCAACAACAAAAAATAACCCCTGAAGGGCTTCCTTTCTTCCAGTCCAAGGCTGTCATACGACGTCCTTGACTTTCAGTGGGAATATCTGAATGATGCCTGCAGCTGAGGCCACCGGATGACGATCATAGAGGTTCATATTCCATACCATAGTCATCTCTATGACCGACGGAGGCAGGGGCACGGCGTTATGATCGCGGCTGGTAAGCATGATTTTTTCAATTCAATTTTAAGCGCCCCTTTACACGGTAGCTTGTGCTCATATGTAAACGCTGCTCAAACCACGCATGTGAGGTATGTCCACGTGCGTTAAAGCGCGAGAAACAATTCTAGCACTGGACCTTCTCCGTAACTCTAAACTGGTGACCTGTAAACAAAATTTAAAATGTCGCCTATGGAGATTTTTAAGTACTGAAGTTTGGCGCCATTCCATTAGTGTGCGCAATTTTAAAAAGCATGTCATGTTAGGTATCTATTTTCTTGGCATAACCACATCTTTCACATTATACAAAAAAAAAAAATTGGAATAACTTTACTGTTTTGGTATTTTTTTTAAATTCATGAAACATTTTTTTTTCCAAAAAAATCACGTTTGAAAAATTGTTGCGCAAATACCATGCACGATAAATAGTTGCAACGACCGCCATTTTACTAACAAAAAAAAAATTGTTGTTTTGGTATTTTTTTTAAATTCATGAAACATTTTTTTTTCCAAAAAAATCACGTTTGAAAAATTGTTGCGCAAATACCATGCACGATAAATAGTTGCAACGACCGCCATTTTATTCCCTAGGATGTCTGCTAAAAAAAACACAGGGGGTTCCGAGTAATTTTCTAGCAAAAAAATGATGATTTTTACATGTAGGAGAGGAGTGCCAGAATAGGCCCGGTATGAAAGTGGTTAAAGCTCATGTCTGTGACTTTTAACCACTGAAGTTTTCACAGCTTCGGCTTGAAGACTCCAGCTAGATATGGATCGGCTGTCTCCACAGCTTGCTCTTCATTGCACACCTTCAGACTGCTGGATGGTAATGTAAGTTGTTTTTATATTAAACGCATGATAGACCACGAGTGCTGAAAATAACACTATGATGTCAGTTCTAAGTAAATTTAATATGTACAAAATCCACCTAACTCAACACCGGGGTAATTTTAATTTGCTGAACAATGTAGAGGACAATGATTGCTTTTTTTTTTTTACATGATTAGAGCAGGGATTTCTGTATCAGAAACAATCCATGCAGATAAACCACAACATAACCATAGTTATTAGCCTTGCTGTCATTAAAAATAAAAAAAAACACACATATACAAAAAAAATTATATATATATATATATATATATATATATATATATATATATATATATATATATATATATATATATATATATATATATATATATATATATACACACATATACATATATAATCTCGGTTTATATATCTCTATATGGAGTATCTCACAAAAGAGTACACCCATCACATTTTATTATATCTTTTCATGTGACAACACTGAATAAATGCCCTGCCAGTTTCATTTATACAGTAATCAGTGCATTTTTATAGCATATATATATATATATATATATATATATATATATATATATATATATATATATATATATATATATATATATATATATATATATATGTCAATGGTCCCAAAAATGTGTCAAAAGTGTCCAATTTGTCCGCCGCAATATCACAGTCCCGATAAAAAAAAAAAAAAATCGCAAGGTCGCCGCCATTACTAGTAAAAAAAAAATGTAAATGAAATAAATCTATCCCCTATTTTGTAGACGCTATAACTTTTGCGCAAACCAATCAATATACGCTAATTGCGATTTTTTTTTTACCAAAAATATGTAGAAGTATACATATCGACCCAAACTGAGGAAAAAATTTGTTTTTTTGAAAAATATATATTTATTATAGCAAAAAGTAAAACATTTTTTTCAAAATTGTCGCTCTTTTGTTTATAGCGCAAAAAAAATAAAACCGCAGAGGTGATCAAATACCACCAAAAGAAAGCTCTATTTGTGGGAAAAAAAGGACATCAATTTTGTTTGGGTACAGCATCGCATGACCACGCATTTGTCAATTAAAGCGACGCAGTGCCATATCGCAAAAAATGGCCTGGTCATTGAGCAGCCAAATCTTCCGGGGCTGAAGTGGTTAGTGGTTGTTGGCAACAAAAGTGAGTACTACCCCTAAGTGAAAATGTCCAAATTGGGCCCAAAGTGTCAATATTTTGTGTGACCACCATTATTTTCAAGCACTGCCTTAAAGCATTTGTTAACCCCCCCCAAAAATAAATGGATCCTCTCCCTTTAAAACATGTTATACAGCACAGTGCTTGTGCTGTGTCATTTGGCCCCCTGTAACACATGTAATACCTGGCTGATCCTGCCTGGCTATACCCTCCCCTCTGTAAACTGACCATGGTGTATCATGGCTGCTGAACCCTGACACCGTGGTCAGTTTACGTGCCTCCGTCATCCACAGACCTCCTGTCCTATGTGCTCCTCTGTCCTCCTCCCCTACCCTCCCTGCCTATCTGCCCCTGCGTCAGCGCTAGCCCCCTCCGCTCCTGTTGCCCTCATAACTTTTAAAATGTTATATAAGCCCCTCTGTGTTCTAATAACAAGTGCTCCCGTCTGTGCTTTATTAAAAAAAATGCCTCCTTTACCGTATATATCACGGCAGTTCCCCGCGATCACATGATGGCCGGCTCTATCTCTCCTCTCCGCGCCTTGGTTGACGTCAGCGGGGGAATCTCGGCCCCACCCGTTGCATCTGTCAGCCGGGCAGAGGGGAGACACAGCCTATAACGTGATGGCAGGGAACCGCTGTGAAATAAGGTAAAGGAGGCTTGTCTTTGTACTTCTCACCTGGTTGCCGCCAAACACACGCTTGACACCATCTGAACCAAATAAGTTTATCTTCCAGTAATCCATGTCCTTAGTCTGCTTGTCTTCAGCAAACTGTTTGCAGGCTTTCTTGTGCATCATCTTTAGAAGAGGCTTCCTTCTGGGACAACAGCCATGCAGACCAATTTGATGCGGGGTATGGTCTGAGCACTGACAGGCTGACCCCGCCCCCACCTCTTCAACCTCTTCAGAAATGCTGGCAGCACTCATACGTCTATTTCCCAAAGACAACCTCTGGATATGACGCTTAACACGTGCACTCAACTTCTTTGGTCGACCATGGAGAGGCCTGTTCTGAGTGGAACCTGTCCTGTTAAACCGATGCATGGTCTTGACCAACATGCTGCAGCTCAGTTTCAGGGTCATGGCAATCTTCTTATAGCTGCCTAGGCCATCGTTATGTAGAGCAACAATTCTTTTTTTCAGATCTTTGCCATGAGGTGCCATGTTGAACTTCTAGTGACCAGTATGCTCCCCATTCACACCTGAGACCTTGTAACACTAACGAGTCACATGACACGGGGAGGGAAAATTACTAATTGGGCCCAATTTGTACATTTTCACTTAGGGGTGTACTCACTTTTGTTGTCAGCAAATTTAGACATTAATGGCTGTATGTTGAGTCATTTTGAGGGGACAACAAATTTACACTGTTATACAAGCTGTACACTCACTACTTTACATTGTTGCAAAGTGTAATTTCTTCAGTGTTGTCACATGAAAAGATATAATAAAATATTTACAAAAATGTGAGGGGTGTAATGTTTGTGAGATACTGTATGTTCCCTCAGACATTAATAATATTTGTTCATTTTAATTTGATGTCTGTTTGATTTGCTGTCCTGGGCCCTGCTTGTAGTAACCAGCTGAACAATAAAGACTTTGGATTCTTAAAGAGTTTTCTTTTGGCTCACTTTGACCTATTTACACTCTCACAACTCAGATGAATATGCTCTCCTGGGGGGTCCCTGTCTTTGTGATGAGCTGCCAAATACAGACCGATTGGGATCAAGTAATGACTCTGTCCATATTTTGGTAACCTGTGAAAATTCACACACAGCACCCTGCTACCACTAGTGTTAAACCCAAAACCAATTTGATAGCGTCGAATGGCCTTACTTGTGGGAGGTAATGGCTAAATTTGGGGTGGACACCACATTTAGCAAGTGGGTATAACTGCTGTATGCATCTCCATCTACGAGGATATGGATCAATGGGGACCTGTCGGATACATTACGGTTGTTCAGGGGCACACGACAGGGGTGCCCCCTTTCACCCCTTTTCACCATGGCTCTGGAACCACTGCCCATCCATTTTGAAGCCTTGCATAATGTTGTAGGTTTCATCAGGAGTCCCTATGAGGATATCATCTCTCTATATGCGGACGACACAGATAGCTCAATGAAAAACGTGATGCAGTTGATCACTGATTTTGGAGCCCTATCGAGCTTCAAGATTAACTGGAACAAATCAGTACTCATGCCCTTAGATCCACTTCCGTGCCCCTTGCCAGAATGCGCAAGTGATGTTCAAATGGTCAATTAATTTAGATATCTTGGGATTCAAGTTAAGTCAAGCTCAACTTAGTCCCACTATTGCGTAAATTTTGGACTAAATGCGCAGCATGGACTAAACTTCCACTGTCAGTAGCTGGTAGAGCCAATAAAAATGGTATGGGCCCCACAACTCATCTACATCTTCCACAATGCGCCCATATGGATCCCACATAAATGGTTCTCCCAAATAGACTCTCAGGTTTAGAGCTTTGATCTGGCGTAATAAAACAGCAGGAATCAGTCTATCCACGTTACAAGTCGAAAAAGACCAGGGCGGCCTGGCAATCCCCCAGGCTAGGTTTTACTTTATAGCTTCCCAGGTGCAACAATTTGGGGATTGGGGTCACAACGACTTATTAGACCCAAATAGAACACTATTGATACCAAGGGACTCGCCATCTACGGCCTTGTCCCATTTAGAAGGATTCTCAAAGCTGCCCCAAACCCTTCCCACGATTGTGCTCATGAAAACCTTATGGGCATTTATCAGAATTACTTTACATGTTCAAGGTTTTTATTCATATACTCACATATGGCATAACCTGTACTACACAGAACTGTTTAAACTTCAGGAATTCCACCTTTGGGAGAGGGCAGGCACTCTATGCGTATCTCAATTATATACTGGCACTGTATTTAAATCCTTTACAGAGATGCAGGCAGGAGTTTGCTCTTCCCAGAAGTAAATTTTACAAATACTTGCAACTCAGACACGCTATTCAGAGCAAGGCTAAATCCTCTTTGCTTACTCTCCTATGATCCATCCTCTGTTATCTGATGTCCTTTTAACAGAGAACAAAAAGGGCATGATGTTGAGGGTATACTCTAATGCCCCGTACACACGAGCCGAATTTCCACCAGAAAAAACTTGGATGGTTTTTCCAAACGGAATTCCGCTCAAGCTTGGCTTGCATACACACGGTCACACAAAAGTTCTCTGAACTTTCGACCGTCAAGAACGTGGTGACGTACAACACTACGACGAGCGGAAAAAAAAATAGGATTTTTATAACAGCTTACCTGTAAAATCCTTTTCTTGGAGTAAATCACGGGACACAGAGGCTCATAGTAATTACTAAGTGGATTATAGGCCACCGTCAGGTGCAGGACACCGGTGTAATCAATTAGACCGGAAGTTTCCTCCCTATATAACCCCTCCCCTACAGGGAATACCTCAGTTTTTGTAGCAAAGCAATACGTGTCCCATGATGTACTCCAAGAAAAGGATTTTACAGGTAAGCCGTTATGAAAATCCTATTTTCTTTATCGCACATCACGGGACACAGAGGCTCACAGTAATTACTAAGTGGGATATCCTAAAGCAATGCCTACTGAGGGGAGGGAGACACAAATAAAAGGCAGATCGCCATCAGACGTTAGGACCTATCCTGCTGCCTGCAGTACACTGCGCCAAAAGCGACATCCTCTTGTCGTCTTACATTCACCTGATAGAAATTAGTGAACATATGTATAGACAACCAAGTAGTGACCTTCTAAATCTGAGTCATAAAGGCTTGGTAACGCACCTCCCATGAAGAGATTACTGCCCTGGTAAAGTGCACTCTAAAGGAGAAAACCTTTCCTTCAAACCGCACGCCTGAATAATAACTTGACGAATCAACATTAAAACAGTTGATTTAGACGTCATCTGCCCTTTCCCGAGATCCTCCAGGTAGCGCCACAAACATTAGTTTTCCGTATCGGAGCAGTCACTTCAGATAGGCCTTGACTGCTCTCACTACGAGAGAGTGCAACCATTCTAATAGCCAATTTGAACGCTGCATGCCATTTTTTTTCTTTTTTTTTTTTTTTTTTAGGGCCATCTGGCAGCACAACAAACGTCAGTTTCCTGTATCTGAAAACATTCAGATATACCTTAACTGCTCTCACTATATTGAGAGAAAGTAATAACTTCCTTTCCGCAGAACAAGGTTCTGGTAAAAAGGAAGGTAAACATCTTGATTCAAAAGACAGCTAGATCATTTAAGGAAAAAAGAAAAAGGCTGGGTGAGGATTTAACACCACCCTATCCCTAAGAATAATTAAGTTTGGCACTATATAAAAGGAAAGCTGCCAACACTGAAACTCTCTTGCAGAAGTTACTGCAACCAAGAACACCAATTCCCCAGTTAGGAGGATCAAAGGAATATGGTGCCTCGGCCCAAGGAGCTGTCCTTGTACGCCGACAAAACTAGACACAACTCTATGGGCACAAGTGCCTACTGGAGGATTTATACGCATTGTCCCTTGTATAAAAGGGCCCAGATCAAAGAATGTAAAGCAAGCAGCCTTTCAAAAACAATGACAAAGGCCGAGATCTGACCCTTGATGGTATTCAAGGCTAGCTTCATTTTTACCCCCAACTGTAGGAAGGCAAGAATTCTACCTATGACATACCTCTGGGTATGCCATCTTTTGGTTTCACACCAGGAAACATAGGCCCTCTAGACCCTATAATAAATGGTCCTAGAGGCCCACTTTCTTACATTAATCAGGGTAGTTACCACTGAACCTGAAAGCCCCCGATTCTTTAAATTGTGGGCTTCAATAGACAAACCGTTAAATTTAGCGATGGTAAGGCCGGATGGAATACCGGCCCTTTGCGAAAGCAAGTCTGAACTAGATGGAAGAGTCCACGGTTTCCCTACTGCCAACCTTAAGATCTCTCCATACCAGGATCTTCTGGGCCATGCCGGGCTAGTAATATTAGCTGGACTGGAGGGAACGTATAAATCAGTGAAAAAAAATCAGTGAAAAACTGATCCCACGGGGTCACTAACGCATCTGTCCCATATGCGAGTGGATCCCTAGCCCTTGACACAAAGCTGTCCAACTTATTGAAGAACCTGGATGCCCTGGATGTCTCAAAAAAGTTGGGGTGCAGAGGCCATTCTCCCGGGAACAATTGTTGACGGCACCAGAGAGACACCTGTCAATTCTCCATTTCACGAAATGAAGATTGTCGATAGCCAAAAGGTACAAGCTCCTCTGCCCAAACCAGAACATTCCCACTTCCCTCTGGCTGCGTGACTTCTAATGCCTCCTTGGTAAATGAAGAAAACCACAGATGTGGCATTGTAGGATTGTACCCTGACAGAACAATCCTGCAATCTAAATGCCCAGTCCACTAAGCCAGACGTGCCATCGGAAGCTCTATGAGCTTGACCACTTCCCCTGGGCAGTGGTCTCCTTCAGGACTGGTCTCCATCCCTAGGAGGCCAGCCTTCATAGCCACCACCTCCCAGGTAATCGGCATAAAGGATCTTCCTTTCTGCCATCTTTGCTGAGGTTCCGGCTTATCCCTGGGACCAGACCCTTTGGATAATGCCTAGGTTAGGATCTACTTGTTCCAGGCAGAGGGAATAATGTTTATAGCAGCCTTGAACGAAACTGAGCATAGGGAACCGTTTGAATGAAGCCATCTTCCCTAGCACCTTAGCAAAGGTAAAAGTAAGGAACTCTTCCTTGCCTTTTTGGGCTGAGTCCCAAACACTCCAAGCTCCTTACCGACCATAAGAAAGTACCTTTAGACTGGGATCCCAACCCGGGAGTTCTAGATACTTGACCATACTGGACCACCTAGATCCAGCCATGCTACTGACTCACCCATCAGCAGCAGATTGCCTCGGTATGCCATTACAGCTATACCCTGGGGCTTTACCCCGGGCACGGTGGCTAACCCGAAGGGCCAGACCATCAACCAGAAGAGGTACTGTTCCCCTGCGAAGCGCAGACAACCTCTGTAGCCCATGCAAATAAACACATATGCAAACGGCCCATCTATGAGGCAAGTATTATTGCCATATGCCTCTATGGAAGCGTGCGTTCATGGAAGCATGAGTTCATACAAATATGCTTTAGGCAAAACAAGAAAAGTGTGCGCTGTATACACACATACATATAGCATGTGTGCTATGGAACAGGCATCTTGCAAGCAAGCATGCGTTTTATGAATGTGTTATGCAACATTACACAACATGTATCCATGCAGACACGTATTCCTATGTGAACATAAGGAATCCTGTATATTAATGGAAAGCTTAAATTAACATGCCTCGTTATGCAACCATGCCAATCTAGGTGATCATGCATCATTATGCGATTTTGCATTTTTATATGATCAAACATTTTATGCATTATAAGCACTACTGTGCGGACAAGTACCCTTGTGTGACCAAGGACTCTGGTGCGATCCAGCACCCTTGTGCGATCCAGCATTTTTATGCGATTTTAGGCATTTCTGTGCAAACAAGCACTTTAATGTGACCCAACGTCCTCATGCGACTATGTAAAAAAGAAAAAATGTATCTTTATGTGATCAACAAGAACATGTTCTGTTACTTGTTTTACCCACATAATGTACATTCCAAACTCATGTATTTTATGCAAACATGTGGACTAGTAAAGAGGAAGTTATCCTCTGCCAACGTGCATTTCTGTAATCATGCGATTTAACTGTTTGTGCGTTAGCAACAATGCACATCAGCAACTGTGCATCTCAGCCGTTGTGCATTTGGCTAGCTTGTAGGAAAGCACCTGCATGAGGATTCTGTGGAGGTTCTCTAGCCTGATGAGCAAGCATCTTTATGCGATCAAGCCTTTTTGCGTGACCATGCGACTAGGAGAAAATAAAAAAACGATGCATATCTCTACAAACATAAACATGCATCTTTATGTGACCGTGTATCTTTAAGCGATCCTGTCACCTTATGCGATCACACATTCTTATGTGATCAAAAAATAAATAAGCATGTTTTGTGTGGTTTTTTTTTTGTTTTTTTAAACACAAAAATGCATTTTGTACATACATGACCATGTATCTTTATGCAACCTGTTTGTTTAAGCAGCAACCTTGCGTTTAAGCAGCACCTGTGCACTTCAGCAACTGTGCGATCTAGCATTGTGCGATCCAGCCACTGTGTATTTCAGCATCTGTGCGAACTAGCAACTGTGCGATTTCAGCCACTGCACATGACCTTTAAACTAAGCATTTCAGCATCTGTGTATTTAGCAACTGTGTGATTTTAGTAAGTCTGCAAGCAAGCACCTGCTCAACTGCAGTTGGTCCTATACTTATACCTGTAGGATACCAAGCACATATGCACTATGCTCAAACCTTTCAAACATGTATTATCCATGATCATGTATCTCTATGCAATCATGTATATTTATGCAAACATGCGTTTTTTGTGTATCTTTAGCAACCGTGCATTATAGCAGGCTTGCAAACACCTGCTTAACTGAAGCTGTGCCCATACTAGACCTGCAGGTTTTTAGCCAAGCACATATGCACTATCTGGAATACAAACTCCTCAAAATGCATCCATGCGCACGTTTTCCCAAACGTGTATATTTAAACATGCATCTAAGCAGTAAGATTGCAAGCATGTATACTACGCTGCACCTGCTTATAGAGCACTTAAAAGTGAACTGCTAACCATCCAGGAGCCTTTTAACTTTCAGTTGAAAATATGTAGGATGTAAATCATGACTTGTCTGTACCTGTTCCCAAGCTGACACTCACGGCCCACTGTTCTGTCTCCAAGGCCATCCGACCTGTCAGCACATGGTAATGGCTGTCTTTCTTCTTCCTGCCTACAATAACAATAGGCTAGAAGCAAATCTGCGCCCTCTAGTGGCTGGGGAAAAAACAGCAGCCTGCCAGAGTACAAGCCTGATAGAACAGCACACTGCTCCCAGTGGCCACTAGGAAACAGACAGTCAGAACGCTCTCTTAAAAGAGACACTACAAACAAATGCAGACTCATCATTCCTCGCTGCAGGGTACTGCTGGAATATCACAGCGACCCAATCTTCACCCATCACAGCGGGTTGGTGTCATGCCAGACCTTCAAGGTCGGGGTCCCCACTGTACTATGTAACTATGTAACTATGTACGTAGGGTCCACTGCCTTGGGCCTTGTATTGCGCCCTGCCAGAGCAAACCTTTGGTATAGCAGTGTGACCAAGGTGCCAGATCTCAGGGCCCAGCTCTCCTAAGAGAAGCGTTACAGGCAAAACCTGTATCTAAGAAATAAGCTGCAACAAAATAAAATGTTTGCTTTTGGGTTTAATACCATTATAAATAATGATTGTTGGCACTGTTCAAATCTACAGAAGAAATAAGCAGAGTGATTTATTTATTGTCTTTGCAGAAACTCTTAATTACGTTCATTTAGATGCTTAGGCATAATTTGCTTAGAAAATGAAAATCTACTCTTTACTTCTTTTTTTAGAGTGCTGTCTGTTTGTAGAAATATTTGTATTTCTGCTTGTGTGTATTTTTTCTGTTGCTTTACATTTTCTATTTTACTTTTTTCAGTCTTGCAACCAGTCAATGAGGGGCTGTTTTTGGCACAAGAACAGGTCTAGAGTAGTTAAAATGAGCTCTCTGCCAATCCCTCCACTGGCTTCTGAATGCCCATGAATAAAATTCAAAACAACACAACTCTACCACGAGCTACATGATCAAACTTGTCTCAATATATCACCCAAACTGTCCTCTCTGCTCCTCCCAAGACCTCCTGCTCTCTAGCTTCCTTGTCTCCTCCTTCCATGCTCCCCTCCAGGACTTCTCCAGAGCCTCTCCGATCCCCTGGAATTCCCTACCCTAATCTGTCCAGCTATCTCCACTTTTAGACAATCTCTAAAAACTCATATCTTCAGGGAAGCCTATTACGCCTTCACCTAACAACTGAACTTTTTATTCTATCAACTCATCCCTCACAGATATTACCTTTTGCACCACTTACTCTTCTCTAATCGACTGTAAGCTCTCAGGAGCAGGGCCCTTCTAACCCTCTTGAATTGAATTGTATTGTAACTGTACAGTCTCACTTTATAATGTAAAGTTCTGCACAAAATGTTGGCACAATATAAATCCTGTACAATAAAAATAGTAATAATAGTATTTTTTTTTTTTTTTTCAGGCAGAATCAAGCATTTGTGGTCTAATAGACTTCTGCCCAGATAGCAAGGATAACTTGCCACAAATTTGTGGCAGTGTTGAATTGTAAGTCTGTTAACTTGCTGCACATTTTCATTGGTAAGTTGTACACTTGCAGAGCACTTGAAGCACAAGTTCCAGTTGACACTTTTCCAATTTGTAGCAAATTTGCAACTTGGCAAGTCTCTAGCAAAACAAAGTTGTACTGGTGAGTCTACAGTAAGAGCTCTGCAAGTCTACAGCATGAAAATTCTGCCACAGTGACCCCTGTGGTGGGATGACTATGGCACAACATAACTGAACCAGAACTTGCAGCAGACTTGCAGAATTTTTTGTAAAGAAAGTTGATCTGGAGTCATGCAATGCAGACTTGCTGCAATTGTGCAACAAACTTGTGAAGCCGAACAAGTCTAAAGCCCCATACACACGGTCGGACTTTTTCATGGATTCTGTCCGATCGGACAATGTTGTTGAAAAATCAGACCGTGTGTAGGCACCATCGGACAGTGTACGTCGGATTGTCCGACGGACAAAGTCTTATCTCCTGCTGGAAAGATTTGCCGACAACACGGTCCGATCACACCAAATCCGATCGTGTGTACGGTTGTCCGACCGGACAAAGTGCTACGCATGCTCAGATCACATTACAAGACCAAAGCTATTGGCTACTAGCCTCTACGTAGTCCCGTCGTAGGCAACAAACGTCACCACGTTCAGAATGATCGGATTTTCCGACAACTTTGTCCGACCGTGTGTACGCAAAACCAACATCAGACAAAGTATGACGGACAGGATCCGACCGACCTGGTCCGCGGATTGTCCGACCGTGTGTATGGGGCTTAACAATAGCTTAGCAAGTCATTTTCAAACTTGCAGCACAATTGCTTGCTATCTAGGATGTTAATCGCATTTTTCAGGCGCTCCCATAATAAAAGTCTGTGAGGCCAAAATATGACCTAAAGAAGCTTCTGTGCAGCACATTGCTCCTAAAAATGTGCATAAACACACAAAAATGCATTTAAAAGTCTAACAATCACCAGAATATGCTATGCTCAAATGTGAATGGGGGCTTAGTGTGAGCCTGTCACACATAAACAATAAATGAAGAAGTGTTTGCTCTGTATCAATATTACTATGACTTGTTACTAGTTACTGTTCAATAGATAATAATGAGCCAACACATGCAATGGCAGTTTACACTGGATATCAAGTAGAATCACTACAGGACTTTGGAGTAATTTGTGATTATCCCCCAGTTTTTCTTCACTTTAGTTTTACAGCTTCAACACATTTGCCTGATGTGGTGTAATGGAATTTTTAGAACCTTCCAATTCAATTTTCTTGTTGAAGGTAGTAAGAATAATAGTGTAATCCCTGATTGAATTCTGAGAAAGCTGCTCTATACAATGAGCCATGTCTGCTCTGAGTAGTGCTCATTACACAGGTTTCCTGGTGCAGACAGCACACCTAGGTAATACTGAGACAAAAGGCTTTTAAATGTTCTGAAGTTACAGCTACTTTAACTAGGTGGTAGATTGATGTGACCTGACAGTATAGAAATTGAATTTTTATGGCTTCTAGTGTATTTGCCTTACTGATACTGTGTAATAAGATTTGAGAACGAATTAGAAGCCGTGTACATAAAGACATTGCCTACAGAGATATCCAACCTGGACTGTAAAATCAGATAAGCATTCAATTCCATTTGATACATATTGTGCCGCCCATCCTCAATCTACAAACGATTTACCATATAGCTCAAAAATTTTAAAAAGTTAGATTTCAGCTAAACTGACCTTGTAATCTCTCAGAGAATTCAAACAAATGATCAAAAAAATACCAAAAAATAACTGCAATCCACAATGATTTCAGTCGCTCTTTAATGAAAATACCATTAAAAGAGAAGTGGGGCATACCTAAAAAACAAACATACATACTCACCTAGATGGCTGCAGCACCTATCCAAGCCCCTCCAGCCTTATACTGAGAACTGAGCGATCAAAGACCACTGATCGCTCAGTTCTTCGGTCCATTCTGAGCACAGTGACTGTCACCGCTCTGTGCTCCGTCCCCCAGTACTCACTGGGGGGAAGGGTTGGGGCAGGAGGGGCTGGCTCAGGCTCTCAGTAGTGCACCGAGAGGCTGAGCCAGCTGCTGGTACGCCATGTGGGCAGATTCCAACATTATTCTTGGGATCCCTGCAGAGTAGGGTTGGCACCTCATCCCTTTAAAACCAAACACATATTAATTAGACAGGTTCTGTGGCTGATTAAGGTGATAATTAAACTCACTTGGTGCCTTATCTATATTAAATTAGCCTCAGAATCTGCATAATTCATATGTGTTCGGGCTTAAAGGGATGACATGGCAACCCTACTGCAGAGCCTGGACCTCTGTGATAGCAGACTTTAGCCTGCTATCGGCTGAATCTGGGTCACAGAAGTGCCCTCCCAGATAGCAAGGATAACTTGCCACAAAGTTGTGGCAGTGTTGAATTGTAACTCTTGTTAACTTTTTTAACATTTTCACAGGCAAGTTCTACACTTGTAGAGCACTTAAAGCACACGTTCTAGTTGACACTTTTCCAATTTGTAGAAAATTTGTGTGGCAAGTCTCTAGCAAGAGCAAAGTTGCAGTGATGAGTCTACAGCAAGAGCTCTGCAAGTCTACAGCATGAAAATTCAGCCACAGTGACCCCTGTGGTGGGATGACTATGGCACAACATAACTGAACCAGAACTTGCAGCAGACTTGCAGGATGTTTTCAAAGAAAGTTGATCTGGATTAATGCAATGCAGACTTGCTGCAATTGTGCAACAAACTTGTGAAGCCTGGCAAGTCTAGCAATAGCTTAGCAAGTTATATTCAAAGATGCAGCACAATTGCTTGCTATCTGGGCTCATGTGACCCACAGGAGAAGTATAGCCAAAAAAGCTCTGGCCATACTTCTCCTTTAAAGTGAACCTTAGGTTTCGACACACTTCTGGGTGTCAAATGCCTGGTTCCCTGCTAAGGTATGTGGTTTCTTCTGTAGGACACTATTATGTTACTGTTGCTTGTAGTGATTTTGGGGCCTGGGGCACCAGGCATCTGACAATCCTGGAAGTGTCATATGAATAAGATTCTTCAGCAGCAGTAAATCTTCAAGACAACAGAGATCTGAAATGCAGAATGTGGGATGGGTTAAGTTCACCTTTTCCCTGTTTTATTTTGGTGGTGATGGCATGGTTTGTATGAGTCAGAAATCAAAATACCATTACATGTTACACAACACACTTGGCAGGGAGACTGCAAATGACTGTTGAGCAATTTCTGTAAATCCGATGTAATGAAATCAACAGGATCCAACTGTGACTGGAGGAAGGGGATACAGAGGGGGACAACTGTGATAGAGGAAGATGGATGCTGAGGTGATGATAACTATCAATGAAGGAAAGGCAATGCCTAGATGATAACTGTGGATGGAGGAAGTGATGCCAAGGTGATAACTGTGGATGTAGGAAAGGGGAATGCCTAGGTGAAAACTGTGGATGGAGGAAGGGGGATGCAGAAGTGACAACTGTGAATGGAGAAAGTAGGATGCAGAGGTGATAACTATGGATGTAGAATAGGAAGGGGAATGCCTAGGTGATAACTGTGAATGTGGGAAGGGGAATGCAGAGGTGATAACTGTGGATGTGGAATGTAGAGGTGATAACTGTGGATGTGGGAAGGGGTATGCAGAACCACATGAAGAAAAATTATCTTAGCCCAGGCCTCTAATGCTTTTTGGGGCACGGATGACGTCACTGTGCCTTCCTGCAGAGCTGGGAGCTCATAATTCCAAAAAAGTGCACTCCAAGCAGGGCCAGACTGGCCTACCGGGATACCGGGACATTTCCCGGAAGGCTGCCTGCCCTGGGGCCGCTTTGAGCTACGCTGTGGCAGCAGCGTAGCTCAAAACAGAGTAACTCTGTGTCACGGAGCTCAGTGTGAATGTGAAATGTTCGGCCGCGCTGTGACAAAAGTCCCACCCTCCTCCTAGACCAGCTCGTCAGAACACTGCGTCTATCACACCATGGTGACTTACGACGCGGCCGAACATTTCCGACTGAGCTCCATTACACAGTGGGAGATGCATACTGTGCGTAATTCACTGGCACAGGCACTGACTGGTGAGGCGGCAATGTTTGGCAGGGTAAGGCGACAGTGATGGTCACAGTATAGCTGCAATGATGGGCATGGTGAGACGGCAATGATGGGCACGGTGAGGTGGCAATGATGGGCATGGTGAGGCGACAATGATGGGCACAATGAGGTGGCAATGATGGGCACGGTGAGGTGGCAATGATGGGCATGGTAAGGCGGCAGTGATGGGCACAGTAAGGCTGCAATGACGGGCATGGTGAGGCAGCAATGCTGGACACGGTAAGGCAGCAATGCTGGGAACGGTAAGATGGCAATGATGGGCATGGTGAGGCAGCAATGATGAGCACGGTAAGGTGGCAATGATGGGCACGGTAAGGCGGCAATGCTGGGCACGGTAAGACGGCAATGATGGGCATGGTGAGGCAGCAATGATGGGCATAGTAAGGTGGCAATGATGGGCATGGTGAGGCGGCAATGATGGGCATGGTGAGACGGCAATGATGGGCATGGTGAGGCAGTAATGATGGGTACGGTAAGGTGGCAGTGATGGGCATGTTAAGGTGGCAGTGATGGGCACAGTAAGGCTGCAATGTTGGGCATGGGAAGGCGGCAATAATGGGCATGGTTAGGCGGCAATGATGGGCATGGTAAGTTGGCAGTGATGGGCACAGTGAGGCTGCAATAATTGGTATGGTGAGGCAGCAATGATGGGTACGGTGAGGTGGCAATGATGGGCACTGTGAGGCACAATGATGGGCACAGTAAGGCGGCAATGATGGGCATGGTGAGGCTGCAATGATTGGCACAGTGAGGCGGCAATGATGGGCACAGTAAGGCGGCAATGATGGGCATGGTGAGGCGGCAATGATGGGCACGGTGAGGCGCAATGCTGGGCGGCAATGCTAGGCATGGTGAGATGGCTATGATAGGCACAGTAAGGCTGCAATGATGGGCACGGTGAGGCGGCAATGATGGTCACGGGGAGGCTGCAATGATGGGCATAGTGAGGCTGCAATGATGGGCACAGTGAGACTGCAATGATGGGCACAGTGAGGCTTCAATGATGGGCATAGTGAGGCTGCAATGATAGGCAGTGAGGCTGCAATGATGGGCACAGTGATGCTACAATGATGGGCACAGTGAAGCTGCAATGTTGGGCATAGTGAGGCTGCAATTATGGGCAGTGAGGCTGCATGGATGGATACAGTGAGGCTGCATGGATAGGTACGGTGAGGCTGCATGGATGGGCACAGTGAGGCTGCATTTATGGGCACAGTGAGGCTGCATTGATGGGCACAGTGAGGCTGCATTTGATGGGCACTGGTGAGGCTGCATTGATCTCTTGTATCATGTCTGCAGACTCTGACCATATCCTGTATCATGTGTACATTCTCTTACCATTTATAGTATCATGTCCTTAGTCTCTAATCATCTCCTGTTCCATGCTCACAGCCTCTGACATCTTGAAATCTCCTGTACCATGCCCACAGCCTCTGACCATCTCCTGTACTATGCCCGTAGCCTCTAACCCTTTCTTGTATCATGCCCGCAACCTTTGACCATCTCTTGTCTTATATCCTGTCTGCAGTCTCTGAGGGAGTCTGGAGAGGAGTCAAGAGTGGGAGTGCCGCCGGGATGGGGGTCATGGGAGAAGTCAGACGTGTATGGACTGTGGAGAGGAGACTATAGGAAAACCAGAGCCACCAAGCTGGAGCCTGCTGATTGAGCCCTGTACGGTGCACCTGAGAGAAGGTCAGTGACAGCGCCGCTAGGCCAGTCTGAGGGGGGGTCACTGATGTAAGGGGGGAGTGAATACAATAATATAAGGGGGCACTGATATAAAGGTTTCTCCCTTATATCAGTAACCCCCCCCCCCTTACCTTAGTGTATTCTTTCTGCGAAAGGTGGTCTCTGGTCACCAGAGTCAGTCCCCCCCCCCCCCCACATTCCCAGTTGTCCCCCTTGATGATTGCTCCACTTTTACTACTTTTAACTGAAATTTGCGTTTTATATATATATATATATATATATATATATATATATATATATATATATATATATCCCTAGCCCTATGTGTTTTCATATTTGTCTTATCTATATATAATACGCTCTTCAAATGTGCTTTAAAATGCATGGTTTTCCCTTTCAAGAACAAGAAAAAAATGATGAAATGCTGTTGGGCTCGTATAATAATGCTATGGGGCTGGGCTGGTATGAAATTATTTCCAGGGCTGGTTTTTATTCCCAGTCTGGCCCTGACTCCAAGCTAGTGCAAGAGTGAAACCTTTCAGGATTTTAAGCATCCAGCTATTCCACAAGGCAGCAGTGAGGTGGGGCGAGGCACCAGGACCTCCTGAAAGCATTGGTCGGGAAAACTGTTTGTTTACAAATGGCTTTTTAACCACTTGACCACTGGGCACTTAAACCCCCTTAATAACCAGACCAATTTTCAGCTTTCGGTGCTCTCACCATTTGAATGACAATTACTTTGCAACATGCAACACTGTACCTATTTGAAAATGTTGTCCTTTTTTTCACACAAATAGAGCTTTCTTTTGGTGGTATTTAATTACCACTGTTTTTTTTTTATTTTTTGCGCTATAAAAGAAAAAAGACAGAAAATTCTGTAAAAAAATGAATTTTTCTTAGTTTCTGTTATAAAATGTAGCAAATTTGTAATTTTTTTTCATAAATTTTGGCCAAAATTTATACCACTACATATCTTTTTTAAAAATAAGCCAAATCGATGTATATTATTTGGTCTTTGTGAAAGTTATAGAGTCTACAAGCTATGGTGCCAATCTCTGAAAATTAATCACACCTGAAGTACTGACGGCCTTCTTGAGACCCTAACAAGCCAGGAAAGTACAAATACCCCCCAAATGACCCATTTTTGGAAAGTAGACATTCCAAGGTATTTAGTAAGAGGCATGGTAAGTTTTTTGAAGTTGTAATTTCCTGGCCAGCCTCACGTTAGCACACAATGGGTTAACCCCTTCCTCCAGTCTCTCAGTACCACCTTCTCTTAGCTGATAAAAGGGAGCCCCTCCTCCCCAGCCCTTGTTACTTTTTTTTGGTCAGACTCCAGACCACCATGCTCGTGGATTAGACTACACCCCCCTACCGAACCTACCCACCCAGGTTTAAGCCTCTCCTGGGATCGGAAGGTCCAGAACAATAAAGGTAGTTCCTTTTATCACACTGGACGCTCTATGTGCAGGAGCCATGCGGGCATACTAAGGCTTAAAGAGCTTACAATTTAAGGCTGTGGTGTTGCTGTAGTATTGTGCTTTCCTTTCCTGCTTCCTAGGAGCTGCGCCGGCAGCCTCCCCTGTGTTTTCTGTCGGTCGGTGATGACCTCACAGGGGGGCAGGGCTGTGGGGCTATAAAGCCTGGAGAGCCAGAAGCTCCAGTGCTGTTTGCCACAGCTAGTGAGGGAAGTGTACTGGTCAGTTTTCCTTCACAGAGGGGGAGGGGTGGCTGGGCTGTGTCAGTGTTTACTGAGCCATGATCACAAAATGCATTACACCATGTGTTTACTGCTTTTCAGATACCCTACAAATCTGCTGCCACCCTGAGTGACTCCTTATCTAGTATTAAGGTAAAGTTATTTCCTTTAAAGAGCCAGTAAAAAAAAAAAAAAAAAAAGCGATAGAATAGGAACTTCTTTTTTTTTATTTCTATATCTTGTCTTTTGTTGCTGTAATATGAGCTCACCACAGCCCCAAAATGCACGAAGATCATCGGAAAGGTAGGAGGGGTCTACGGGGGCCACAAAACAAAAGAGTGCAACACCAGTCTAATAAGGTGTTTTGTCTTTATAGGAGCAGAAGTCCTAAAAAAAGACAGTCGCGGAAGGAAAAGTCCCGCCACCGCTCAAAATCTCTGCATGCATCCGGGTCACGCAAAGGACATAGACCCCAAGCAACGGGCAGTCCACGCCGCAAAAATGCTCAGACAGCTATGGTGGCAGAACCAAGTGCAACAAGAGGCCGTCCCGCTGAAGGCCTCTGCTGGGCTTGTTCAGCGCCATCCTCCCCTGAAAAGCTCTTGTGCGCAGAATGCATAAGAGATATAGCCACAGATAGAGAAACTGAGGCACATAGGAAAAAGGACTATATTCAGGAGGCAGTGACGGAGAGTATGCAGGCAGTCGCAGGCGTAAGTGGCTCCAGGACTAAGCCTAGAGCCAAGAACGCATCTAAGCAGAAGTGAGACTCTTCACCGGGGCTTGAAATATCTTCAGGAGATTCTTCAGACTCTGATGAACCGCCGGAATATTTGTTCGACTTCCAACTCATAGACCCTTACATCGTAGCAGTGAAGGAGGCCATAGACTGGGAACAAGACACTCAGCCTCCGGAAAAAATTAAAAGATATTTCCCTAACTTGAAAAGGCAAATGGCAACCTTCCCGTTCATGATGGAGATCCGCAAATTATTCAATGAGGAATGGGGAAAGCCAGAAAGGAAGGCGAACATACAAAATTGCTTTTTAAAATTATACCCATTTAACAACCCAGATGCTGCCTTTTGGGAGTCACCTCCAGGGGTAGATGCGGCCTTGCAGCGCCTAGCAAGGCAGGTGTCCCTGCCATTGCAGGATTCTACAACCTTCAGAGACCCGATGGACAGACGCACAGACACAGATCTAAAGAAAATCTATTTAACTGCTGGCGAAGCTTGTCGCCGGCCATAGCCCTAATCTCGATCTCCAGGGCTCTAAAGGTCTGGGTCACAAATGTGGAGACGGCCCTGAAGTCTGGCGTAGAGACGGCCAGAATCATTTCGACAATGGAGGAACTTAATCTCTCAGCCGCCTTTTTGGCAGAAGCCTCTATAGACCTAGTAAAACTGCTCGCAAGAATTATGAAGTTTTCAGTAACGGCAAAAAGGGCCCTATGATTACGCCATTGGGTGGCAGACAGTACCTCAAAACAGGCACTTTGTAACATCCCATACAGAGCAAGATGCTTTTCGGGGACACCCTGGAGGAAGCTATTAAACGAGCTACTGGAGGGAAGTCGGGTCTGCTACCACAGAGACCCAAAAGGAGACAGCAAAACGCTCGGTCAGGCCAATCAGAGTTCAGAAGGGCTCAGGAGGCCAGGTCATATAGACCAGGCCGATCATATACAAGACCCCAATGGAGAGGCTCACAAAGCTCCTTTCTTCGGAACGTGAAGACTAAGGCCGCTCAGACCGCTAAGAAACCGGAGAAGTCCTTTTGACGGGTTGACCGCCCATCACCCCCAGGTGGGTGCCAGGTTGGCATCTTTTTGGAAGGTATGGGTGGAGAAGGTCAAGGACCAATGGGTCCAGAAAACAGTCAAGCGGGGGTACAAGATAATGTTTTGAGAGAAACCACCGGACATCTTTGTCCAGACAGAATGGCCACAAGATCCGAAGAAACAAAGGTTCTTGCAAGAATATGTGACCGAATTACTTCAGAAAGAGGTAATCTTGCCGATTCCTCTAAAGCAGCAGGGAACAGGGGTTTACTCCCCAATTTTTCTGGTACCCAAAGCATCCGGAGATCTCAGACCAGTCTTAGACCTAAGATCTCTAAACCACTACATCGTTCCCAAGACATTCAAGATGGAATCAATATTTACAATTATATCAATTCTGCAACCAGGGGACTGGCTAATATCAGTCGATTTAGCAGATGCCTACCTTCATGTCCCAATTAACAGGCATCATCAAAGATACCTGAGATTCATGGTAGGGGGAAGATCATCAAGGCGAATTCGGCTGGATTATCAACAAGCAGAAAAGCCAGTTGATTCCCTCCCAAGAGATGGAGTACCTAGGGCTTGTTTTCAACACAAGCAAAGGGCAGGTCTCGCTACCACATCGCAAGATAGCCGAGCTAGTAGCCTGCGTGAACAGCGTGATGGAGTCCTCGTCGCTGTGGGCGAGGGACTGTATGACGCTTCTGGGAATGTTTACCGCAGCAACCCCAGCTGTTCCCTGGGGAAGATTCCATACAAGGGCATTCCAAACATAATTTCTGAACCAGTGGGATGGCGTATCACTACACCAAAAAATATTCATACCAAGACGAATTCGCCAGGGCTTGGCGTGGTGGATAGCACCAGGAACTCTGTCGCGGGGCATGCCTCTCAGCCCCGGAGATTGGATCCAAATAACCTCGGATGCCAGTCTCTCTGGGGCTGGGGTGCTCACTGCCTTGGCAGACGGGTTCAAGGCAAATGGAGCAGGATGGAGACCAGACACTCCAACCTTTTGGAGGTACAAGCATTTGAGAACCTGATTCAGGGAGCTCGGGTCAAGCTTATGTTGGACAACTGGACAGCGGTCGCTTATATAACCAAACAGGGTGGAACCAAGAGCTTGCCACTGCTGCAGTTGGCAACCAAGATATTCGTCTGGGCCGAAGCACTTGTGGAAGCCTTGACGGCAGCCTACATTCCGGGCAGTCAGAACTATACAGCAGATCATCTGAGTCGGGATTTTCCCAACAAAAACTAGTGGGCACTCAACAAGGACTATCTGAAAACAATCTTTTACAGGTGGGGTACACCCTCGGTAAATCTGATGACGACCCCATGGAATGCACAGGTACCCCAGTTTGTGTCAAGATTCCACTGCAACGAAGCGCTAGCTCAAGATGCCTTCTCACTCCTGTGGGAATTTCCCCTAGTCTACCTTTTCCCACCGGTACATCTGATAATGAAAACCCTATTAAAAATTGCGAGGGAGAACGTCCATACAATTGCAATCCTACCCTTCTGGCCACGAAGGCCTTGGTTCCCACTGCTCCTGCAGATGGCGGCAGTTCCCCCAATATGGCTGCCGCTGAAGAGGGACCTTCTACAGCAGGACCAATGGTGTCACCCCAACCCAGGCAGATTGCAACTGACAGCATGGCTGTTGAATCAGCCAGACTGCAGTCTCAGGGCATCTCAGAGGAGGTAATCTCAACACTATTGAAGTCAAGAAGGGCCACAACTACTGCCACATACACCAGGATTTGGAGAAAATTTACAGCATTCGCTTTACAACAAAATTTCTCCCCATTGTCCGCAAACATTGCACAGGTGCTGGAGTTTTTACAGTCAGCTCTAAGTATGGGCTTAGCATACAACACCATAAAGGTGCAGGTGTCAGCCTTGTCTTGCTTCACAGGCCACAAGTGGGCAGACGAGCCGCTAATAAAGCAATTTCTTAGAGCGGCCATAAGAATAAGACCCCCAAGGAAGTCCCTGTTCCCAGCTTGGGACTTGGGCACAGTGCTAAAAGCTTTGCTCCAACATCCATTCGTGCCTGAAGAGACATGCCCACTATGGTTCCTGACAGTCAAGCTAATTTTCCTCACAGCCATAACGTCAGCAAGGAGAGTTTCAGAGCTGGCAGCTCTATCTTGCAAAGATCCCTTTTGCATAATTCTCCCGGACAAAGTGATTCTAAGGCCCTCACCAGCCTTAACCCCTAAGGTGGTTTCCAAGTTCCATGTAAATTGGGAGGCGGTCCTACCCAGCTTCACGCAACCGCCGAGACAAGCGGAGGAACTAGATCTCAGACCATTGGACATGGTCAACTTATTTTCAACCTACTTAAACCGCTGGTAAACCAGAAATTGGGACTTTAAAGGCGCAGAAAACATATAATTGAATATAAAAATAAATTTATTGAAAAAATATTTGATACAACGTTATTGACATATGTCTAGAACAATGTTTAAAAGCAATACATCACTGAATAAGGATGAAAATTGGCAAAGTTTAGTATATCTCAACATGTTTCAGCCTATTTAGGGCTTCCTCAGGAGAAATTAACAATGTCATACAATATTCACTGAAACGAGAAAAGCAGAATCAAATACTGAACACATATAATCACACATGCAAGTAAATTGATATAGAATGGACATCATGTAGAAAGCAGGTGGGTGGAGCAATAAGCTCCCAAGCTAACCTGTGTGTTCAGGTGGGCTGTCTCACAGTCCGCTAGAATGCTGAATACGTGAGGTTCATTAAGTGCATCATAGAGAGGGAGATAACAGCCAAGACCAAATAAGTCTCGGAATCCATCTATTGGATATATTAATAGGGTTATTTAGAATTGATTGATAGCCAAGATGATAAGGATAAGTAAGTAAGATAAGGAAGGACATATTATAACATATACCTACCTAGAAAATCTTTTGTTTGAAGATATGTCAAATATATATTGCTGAAAAAGGCATTTGCAAAATGCCCATAGCCATACTGCAATAAAGCCTTAGATTAGCTCTGAAAAAATATATATAGAGGAAATTTATTTTAGGAGGATAGAAGACAGATCAGACCCCATCCAATGCTGAAGATGATCACATAAAGCCATCAAATATACGTTTACCTGTATAGACAGTTTTCATCCACTCCTATGCCAGCCCAGATAGAAACTATCCAAATATAGGAAGGTCAGAGTGAGGTATAATCATCCCCTTTTTTAAAAGAAAATGATTGAGGCATTTTAGTGGTCAATTCCTCAGCAAAAAGGTAGGTAGGCTGTCTCTGAAAATTTTCTTACCTTATCACAATAACGCCAGGAGGAGAGCCTCCACTGAGCTGCACAAACCTTCAGCCCAAACCAACCCCTTTTAAAATCCCTCTCCACCGCTGTTTTGGCGCCAAATTCCGGCGCCAAACCAGTCAGGTGAGGACATCCGGCATCACAGCAGGTGCGCCGTCGCGCCGGAAATGACTGCAGCGGAACAGGAAGTGAGTTCAACAACAGGAAGTCAGAAACTGACCTCTGTGCCGAAAACACTAAGACCGCCCAAGATGTTAAGGCAGAAACCGGAAAAAAGTGTCAGCAAAAGGGGTAGAGGAAGGATGCAATGGCAAAGAGATGCCAAATCAATGAAGCTTAAGGGAAAGGGACCCTGAAACTAGATTAGGACGATGTTTAAGATTATTAAAGGTCACAAAAGCATCCTTCAACATAGCCCACTTTTTAAGGACAAATAAATGTCACTTAAAACAGCTGCATTTTATCGAGGCGCTAACCAAAAGCGACTAAATAGGCGCTCAAGGGGTCGGAAAGCCCACAGAGCCTGGAGACCACCCAGAACGCCTTGGGTGTCCATATGAGGCACAAGACTCCACTTCAAACATTTTATCATCCTGGATATGCATAAGAAACCAGCACAAATTGCTGGTTAGGAACCATCCACTGGTAGACTATTTAGCCAGCAGAATTAGAAGGTTTTTAATTGGCATATGGAAATTATAGCTACAGCGAGAACACTCCATCAGAACACCACAGTAGTAAGCAAAAAAACACCGGCTTCATACATAATGAACATTGAAGAATAAGTGTATATGTCACAAAAATACATTTTACAGACACAAAAATAATTACATCGATTTTTTAATGAGAAATTAATCTCTTAAGTTTGACAATGGCGACCTAACCCTATAAGAAGGGTTTGAAGCTTAGGGACTCGTTCAGGCCCGGATGGACAGTGGCCTTCAGGTTATGAATCCATTTTGATTCTCTCTGTAAAAGAGTCTTGTCTATATCACCTCCACGATCAAAGTCCGGTACAAATTCCAAGGCAAAAAACTTCATTCGTGATATGTCAAATGAATGATAAAGCCCCATGTGACTACTAATGGGGGTCTCCATTTTTTTCTTTTTAATAAGAGAGACATGGTCTCTAATTCTATGAAAAAATTGTCTTTTTGTTTTACCGACATAGAATGCCTGGCACGTGCAGGTCATGAGATAGACAACCCCAATAGTCTTACATGTAGCATAAAAATTTGGCCCGAAAATCTGACCATTTGGTAATTTCAGTTGAGTTTGTTAGCAGTTCACAGAATTCACATTTCCCACAAGGAGAAGTACCTTTCCGATGTGTCTTGATTCTTGGTGTTAGGTGGCTATGGACTAATTTATCTTTTAAAGAGGTGGACTTACGATATGTTATCTGTGGGTGGGCACCCACATATTTTGAAAGTACATCATCCGTTGAGAGGAGATGCCAATATTTTTCAAAAATGTGACTTACTTTTTTATGTTCGCCCACATAGGTGGTAATGAGGCGAACTTTGGATTCAAATTTTCGTGGCTTCACTTGGTGAATCAACTGGTGTCTATCTTTTTGCTTTGCTCTATTGTACGAACGTTTAAGGCAATTCCTGCTATAACCTCTTTCTAATAAGCGAATCTGAAGAGATTTGGCTTCAGATTCAAAGTCTGCCTCCTTGCTACAATTCCTTTTTAGTCTTAAATACTGACTGTATGGTATACTCTGGACAAGAGCCTCGGGATGAGAACTATCTGCATGAAGAATTGTATTGCCTGCAGAAGGCTTTCTATATAGGGATGAACCTATGGTTTTATCATCATTGATATAAATCTTAGTATCAAGAAAATTAACAGAGACCTGATCACAGGTCATCGTAAATTTAAGATTACAGGGGGTCCCCGGCTTATGAACGCCCGACCTACGAACATCCCCTACCTACGAACGGGGCGCTGCGGGGACCCTCCGCCATTTTTCGTCGTATTACGGTCGTTCTGCGCATGCGCGGCCATACCGAGCCTCGGAAAATGCCGGCAAACTTCGGAAATGTCCGTAATTTGCCGTGCATGCGCAGAACGGCATTAGACAGAACATAGGAAATGTCAGGAAATGTCCGTATTTGTCGGTCTGCGCATGCGCGGCCGACTTACGAACATTTCTGACTTCAGAACAGGCGGCAGTCCCTAACGAGTTCGTAACTCGGGGACCCCCTGTATATGAATTAACCTCTAAACATAATAAAAATTGCGATAGCTCATCCCGAGTCCAGTTCCAGACAATAAAAATATCGTTGATGAATCTTTTCCAGATCAAAATATTCTGGAAGTAACCACTGAATTCTGCAGCTGAAAATATCTCCCGCTCCCACCCCCCCAGATACAGGTTGGCGTACGATGGGGAACACTTGGTCCCCATCGCCACCCCCTGTACCTGGAGGTAGTGGGAGCGATCGAAAATAAAGATATTGTTGCTTAAAATAAAAAGCAACAACTCAATGACAAAATTGTTATAGGTCCTGGCTGATGGCCCCCGTTCAGAGAGGAAACCGTCCACAACTCGAGCCCCCAATTTGTGGGGGATCGAGTTGTAAAGGGCCTCCACATCAATGGCCACCAGCCAGGCATGATCAGGTAAACATAGGCCATCCAGAGATCGCAGCAAATCAGCTGTGTCCTGAATATACGAACTCAGGGACTTGACATGCGGTCTCAAATAATCATCCACTAGTTTACTGGCAGGTTCTGTTAGACAGCCATTTCCGGATATAATTGGACGCCCTGGGGAAAAGAAGCATTTTTGTGGATTTTGGGCAATGCATACATTGTTGGATTTTCAACAAGTAGAAATTTGCATGTTTTTTTATCTACCAGATCTGCAAGAAAAGCCTGAGTAATGAGACATTTGTATTTAGTTTGTATATATGATACCTGGGATGCAGGAATAGGACCATACCATTGGCGGTTGGACAGGAGATCCATAACCATAGTTATCCATATGGTTATGGATCTCCTGTCCAACTGCCAATATTTTGATCTGGAAAAGATTCATCTACGATATTTTTATTGTCTGGACCGGGACTCGGGATGAGCTATCGCAATTTTTATTATGTTTAGAGGTTAATTCATATAATCTTAAATTTACGATGACCTGTGATCAGGTCACTGTTAATTTTCTTGATATTAAGATTTATATCAATGATGATAAAACCATAGGTTCATCCCTATATAGAAAGCCTTCTGCAGGCAATACAATTCTTCATGCAGATAGTTCTCATCCCGAGGCTCTTGTCCAGAGTATACCATACAGTAAGTATTTAAGACTAAAAAGGAATTGTAGCAAGGAGGCAGACTTTGAATCTGAAGCCAAAGCTCTTCAGATTCGCTTATTAGAAAGAGGTTATAGCAGGAATTGCCTTAAACGTTCGTACAATAGAGCAAAGCAAAAAGATAGACACCAGTTGATCCACCAAGTGAAGCCAAGAAAATTTGAATCCAAAGTTCGCCTCATTACCACCTATGTGGGCGAACATAAAAAAGTACGTCACATTTTTGAAAAATATTGGCATCTCTTTGATCGTGGAGGTGATATAGACAAGACTCTTTTACAGAGAGAATCAAAATGGATTCATAACCTGAAGGCCACTGTCCATCCGGGCCTGAACGAGTCCCTAAGCTTCAAACCCTTCTTATAGGGTTAGGTCGCCATTGTCAAACTTATGAGATTAATTTCTCATTAAAAAATCGATGTAATTATTTTTGTGTCTGTAAAATGTATTTTTGTGACATATACACTTATTCTTCAATGTTCATTATGTATGAAGCCGGTGTTTTTTTGCTTACTACTGTGGTGTTCTGATGGAGTGTTCTCGCTGTAGCTATAATTTCCATATGCCAATTAAAAACCTTCTAATTCTGCTGGCTAAATAGTCTACCAGTGGATGGTTCCTAACCAGCAATTTGTGCTGGTTTCTTATGCATATCCAGGATGATAAAATGTTTGAAGTGGAGTCTTGTGCCAAAAAGTGGGCTATGTTGAAGGATGCTTTTGTGACCTTTAATAATCTTAAAAATCGTCCTAATCTAGTTTCAGAGTCCCTTTCCCTTAAGCTTCATTGATTTGGCATCTCTTTGCCATTGCATCCTTCCTCTACCCCCTTTGCTGACACTTTTTTCCGGTTTCTGCCTTAACATCTTGGGCGGTCTTAGTGTTTTCGGCACAGAGGTCAGTTTCTGGCTTCCTGTTGCTGAATTCCCTTCCTGTTCCGCTGCAGTCACTTCCGGCGCAACGGTGCACCTGCTGTGACGCCGGATGTCCTTACCTGACTGTTTTGACGCCGGAATTTGGCGCCAAAACAGCAGTGGAGAGGGATTTAAAAGGGGTTGGTTTGGGCTGAAGGTTTGTGCAGCTCAGTGGAGGCTCTCCTCCTGGCGTTATTGTGATAAGGTAAGAAAATTTTCAGAGACAGCCTACCTACCTTTTTGCTGAGGAATTGACCACTAAAATGCCTCAATCATTTTCTTTTAACCACTTCAGCCCCGGACCAATTGGCAGCCAAAGGACCAGGCCCCTTTTTGCGATTCGGCACTGCGTCGCTTTAACTGACAATTGCGCGGTCGTGCGACGTGGTTTCAAAACAAAATTGGCGTCCTTTTTCCCCCACAAATAGAGCTTTCTTTTGGTGGTATTTAATCGCCCCTGCGGTTTTTATTTTTTGCGCTATAAACAAAAATAGAGCGACAATTCTGAAAACAATGCAATATTTTTTGCTTTTTGCTATAATAAATATCCCCAAAAAATATATAAAAAAACATTTTTTTCCTCAGTTTAGGCCGATACGTATTCTTCTACATATTTTTGGTAAAAAAAATCGCAATTAGCGATTATTGATTGGTTTGCGCAAAAGTTATAGCGTTTACAAAATAGGGGGTAGTTTTATAGCATTTTTATTAATATTTTTTTTTTTTACTAGTAATGGCGGCGATCAGCGATCTTTATTGTGACTGCGACATTATGGCGGACACATCGGACATTTTTGAAACATTTTTGGGACCATTGTCATTTATACAGCAATCAATGCTATTTAAATGCATTGAATCCTGTATAAATGACAGTTGTAGTGAAAGAGTTAACCACTACGGGAAGGGGAGGGGTTATGGGCTGTGACGTGTGTGTTTTTTTACATTAGGGGGCGGGGCTGATGTCTGACGTCATTGATCGGCTTTCCCGATGACCGATGACCGGGAACAGCCAATCAATGACAGGCAAAGTAGGAAGCGCGGGGAGAGGTTTGTTTACACATACCTCTCCCCGTTCTTCAGCTCCGTGACCCGATCGCGGGACACCAGCGGCGATCGGGTCCGCTGGTCCCGCGGCCGGGTTCACGGAGCTCCCGACCCCACGGGCAGGCAATTAAAGGGCCACGTACAGGTACGTGATTTTGCCTGCCCGTGCCATTTTGCCGCAGTATATCTGCGTTAGGTGGTTGGGAAGCGGTTAAAAAGGGGATGATTATACCTTACTCTGACCTTCCTATATTTGGATAGTTTCTATCTGGGCTGGCATAGGAGTGGATGAAAACTGTCTATACATGTAAACGTATATTTGTTGGCTTTATGTGATCATCTTCAGCATTGGATGGGGTCTGATCTGTCTTCTATAAAATAAATTTCCTCTATATATTTTTTTTCAGAGCTAATCTAAGGCGTTATTGCAGTATGGCTATGGGCATTTTGCAAATGCCTTTTCCAGCAATATATATTTGACATATCTTCAAACAAAAGATTTTCTAGGTAGGTATATGTTATAATATGTCCTTCCTTATCTTACTTACTTATCCTTATCATCTTGGCTATCAATCAATTCTAAATAACCCTATTAATATATCCAATAGATGGATTCCGAGACTTATTTGGTCTTGGCTGTTATCTCCCTCTCTATGATGCACTTAATGAACCTCACGTATTCAGCATTCTAGCGGACTGCGAGACACCCCACCTGAACACACAGGTTAGCTTGGGAGCCTTTTGCTCCACCCACCTGCTGTCTACATGATGTCCATTCTATATCAATTTACTTGCATGTGTGATTATATGTGTTCAGTATTTGATTCTGCTTTTCTCATTTCAGTGAATATTGTATGACATTGTTCAGTTCTCCTGAGGAAGCACTAAATAGGGTGAGACATGTTGAGATATACTAAACTATGCCAATTTTCATCCTTATTCAGTGATGTATTGCTTTTAAACATTGTTCTAGACATATGATGTCAATAACGTTGTATCAAATATTTATATATATATATTTATATTCAATTATATGTTTTCTGTGCCTTTAAAGTCCCAATTTCTGGTTTACCAATAATTTTGACTATATATAAAGAGATGTGGCGCTATAACCATAGCTTCAGTAATCTTGCTCATAATCCAATTTTCTACTTAAATCGCTCTCTACAGATGCGCAAAACAGATACCTTGTTCGTCCTGCCATCAGGACCTAGAAGAGGAGAAGCGGCATCAGCTAGAATCATAGCTACCTGGATCACCAAGGTGATAAGCCTCACAAATGAGAAACAGGGGCAGACGCTTCCACAAGTTATTAGAGCTCATTCTACAAGAGGGGTGGCAGCCTCATGGGCAGCTTCTGCTAAAATATCGGTTGAAGACATATGCAGGACCGCTAGTTGGAGCTCCTGCGAAACCTTCGCAAGACATTACAGTTTAGATGTCACAGCGGCTAGTGCATCAAATTTTGGGAACGCAGTGGTGTCAGCACCCTTCCAAGCAAAATAAAATATTCACTAAAGCAGCATTACCAGTTGTTTTTCGACTCTTTTTTGTTATCCCACCCTATATCAGCTAAATCAAATCCCATTGTGTGCTGACGTGAGGCTGGCCAGGAAAACGGAAAATTGTTACCAATACTTACTGTAATTTTCCTTTTCTGGCCTGCCCTCACGTCAGCACAATCTTTTTTTCCCTCCCTATAAGCCTTCGTCTTCTAGTTAATGGAACAAGGGCTGGGGAGGAGGGGCTCCCTTTTATCAGCTAAGAGAAGGTGGTACTGAGAGACTGGAGGAAGGGGTTAACCCATCGTGTGCTGACGTGAGGGCAGGCCAGGAAAGGAAATTTACAGTAAGTATTGGTAACAATTTTCCGTTTTTTTCCCACAATTCTTTGCAATATCAAGATTTTCTTTTCTTTTCACAAAATTGTTATATTATAAGGTTATTTCTCACACACCGTTGGGCATACACACGGTCGGAAAATCCGATGAAAAGCTCCCATCGGACTGTTTCCATCGGAAATTCCGACCGTGTGTACGCCGCATTACAATTTTGAAGGCCCTGGAGAACCAGGACAATGGAAACGCCCCAAAAATGACCCCATTTTGGAAAGAAAACAACCCAATGTATAATCTATGAGGCATCTTGAGTCTTTTGAACATGTCATTTTTTTCTACAAGTTTTTGGAAAATGTGTAAAGAAAATGAAAACGCATTTTTTTTTTACACGTCGTCCATTTACACAATCTTTCTAACACATAACATGTACATACCAAAAATTACACCCCAAAATAGATTCTCCTACTCCTCCTGAGTACCGCAATAACACATGTGTGAGACTTTTGCACAGCGTGGCCACATACAGAGGACCAACATGCAGGGAGCACCATCAGGTGTTCTAGGGACATACGTTTCAAATCTAATTTGACTACCTATTACACTTTTGTGAGGCACTGTAGTATGGCTGGGTATAGATGGGATGGCTGGGTATGACTGAGTACGATTGAAAATGGCTGGGTATGGCTGGGTATGGCTGGGTCCAGCTCGGTATGGCTGGGTCTGGCTGGGTATGGCTGAGCATGGATGGGTATGGCTGGGTATGACTGAGTATGATTGAGTATGGCTGGGAATGGCTGAGTACGACTGGGTATGGCTGGGTCCGGATGGGTATGGCTGGGTCCGGCTGGGTATGGCTGGGTATGGCTGAGTATGGATGGGTATGGCTGAGTATGGCTGGGTCCGACTGGGTATGGCTGGGTACGGCTGGGTATGGCTGGGTCCAGCTCGGTATGGCTGGGTCTGGCTGGGTATGGCTGAGCATGGATGGGTATGGCTGGGTATGACTGAGTATGATGAGTATGGCTGGGAATGGCTGAGTACGACTGGGTATGGCTGGGTCCGGATGGGTATGGCTGGGTCCGGCTGGGTATGGCTGGGTATGGCTGAGTATGGATGGGTATGGCTGAGTATGGCTGGGTCCGACTGGGTATGGCTGGGTACGGCTGGGTATGGCTGAGTATGGCTGAGTATGGATGGGTATGGCTAATTATGGATGGGGGTGGATGGGGTGGCTGAGCATGGATGGGTGAGGATGGATGGATGGATGAGTATTGCTGAGTATGGATGAGGATGGATGGATGAGTATGCTGAGTATGGATGGGTGAGCATGGATGAATGGATGAGTATGCTGAGTATGGATGGATGAGTATGCAGAGTATGGATGGATGAGTACACTACATTCTTTATTCTTTTATGTATTAGTATATTTACAATTTTCTGTCCCTGCAAATGTACTGAGAGCTAGATATGTAATAATTTGGCAGGGGTTCCCCAAGATATGAAAATTATTTCAAGGGCTCCTCTGTAATAAAACAGTTGAGAAATTCTGCTTTATTGATTGAGTTCAGATCTACTTAAACATCTCATGATATTGTTTGCTTTTCAAAATTACAGGAATTTAATAGATCAGCAAAGTATTCTTGGACTTCTTTCTGGATTAATAAATTAGCTCTAACACGGGTCAAGGCACTTTCTATGAAAACACAAGGACACAGATTTGTGAATTTCATTCAGCTTTGGTTGAAATAAAACATTACATTGTTGCATAACTATATCTATTTTGATCCCCGAAAATGCCTTTAGCAAAGGAATATATTTCTTTCTTTTAAAGAGCCAGGAAACTACCACTTTGCATTAAAGAACTTTGGGCAATGTCAGATTGGCAGTTCTGTACACAGCAGTTTTCTTCATTTAAGGGCATGACGTGCAAACGCCATGCTGAGCAGAAAATTGCTGAAAATCAGTTTATAGCTGAACTTGAAGTACATCGTTGTCAGCAGCAGACTGCATTTCCCACTGTTTACATCGGCGTGGAGGGCTTAATACAGCTAGTCAATGCAAAATCCCTTCTAGAAGCATCATGATATTTACAACTATGCAGCTTTCCCAACATGTGATATCCATATGGATATGGGAATCAGATAACAAACACACCATTTTTTGCAAGAGAACTTCCAACTATGCTGTTTTTTAATGCAGGAGGAAATACAGCTGCTTCATGAGTTTGTGCTTTGCCAGAAATGGCAGCTGTATAGCTTTTCTTGAAATTTTACAAAATGTTCCTGTTCAAAGAAAATCTGTCAAAATATAAAGAAGGGCTTACACTTTCTTTGGCTGCAATCAAGTCCAGAGTTAAAGTGATTGTAAATGATCACCTTGAAAAACAACCAGTTTAAAATACAAATGAAAGGCAAAACACTTGTGTATAAATATAAAAAAAACATTATAAATACCTTTTTTCCCCCTTTTTATAAGTGACCTCTTTCCCTCTGTTCCCTCGGTTCTCAGCTGCATAAGAGACGGGGGGGGGGGGAAAGAAACAGCAGTACACTGATCTTCCCAGTGAATGGCTGTGCAGCGGGGGTCTGTCAGGACAATTCTGATCATTGGAGGATAGCAGGCTGAGTTCCCAGCATAGCTAGAGAATTGACCACAGTGTGTTTTCCTGCTTGGTGTGGTCAGTTCTTAATAGGAAAGCAGAGGGACTGGCAGGAACACCAGGGATTTCACACAAAGGAAACAATACAAAGAAAACAGGATATTTTCTCATACATGGTACAGTAGACACATATCAGAAATATAAACTGTTGGGGTAACAAACACTTTAACTTAGTCATGTTCTATGAAAAAAATAGAAGCTAGACTGATACAATGGACAAATACTTGGTTAAATGGTATCCTTGGGCCTCACAGCAGGATTTCACCTGAACCTTCTGAAACCTCCAAATAGCAGTGGGTGTGTGAGGTATATGTACCCCATTCTCATTCTGTACCCCCTAACCCTTTATCCTCCTCCCACTGTTCTTTTTTCCTTCTCTCCCTTTCCTTTAACCCTCAGTATTAAGCCCCCTCTGACATACCGTTGCTCTTCCAATACCAATGGTCTTAGGCCCTCTTGGGACATCTCAAGTTAGCATCTTATATCGCTGACCCCACTCCCTTATGTATGCTTTTAGGATTATTTGATTCCACAGGGTACCCATCTTACCCCAATTTATGAATTCCAATGTCATATCTATATTGCAATTGACTTTTCTACTTTCAAACTATTGAACAAGAAAATAACTATTGGGTCTTCAAGGCTGTCATCTTTTTCCTTGTATCATTATTTAGTAAATTTCTCTGACCCTGAAGGGGCAAGTGTTGAGCCTGTGAACTTGGTCCAAGTCAGTGAGTTTATATGTAGTGCAGCAAGTGCCCATCTGCAGTGACTAAAAATACCTGGCCTTTGCCTTTTAGGTCTAAAAGGCAAAGGCCAGGTATTTCTAGTCACCGCAGATTTGTCCTCTTTATACTCTATAATCCAACACGATGGCGCGTTGCTCGCATTAAACTGGGCATTGAGCAAAAGAGATGACCTTCCATTCAAACAGAATTTTTAAAAATAAAATGCATTGGACTTTTGCCTTAACCACAATTATTTCTGGTATGATGGGTGTTTTTATGCACAGCAAAGAGGGGTAGCAATGGGAGCTAAATTTGCACAGAGTATTGCTAATTTTTTTATGGTTGAATGGGAAGATAAAAACATTTTTAATAACCAACGTCCAGAGCTAATTTTTTACAAACGTTTTATTGATGACTTGTTTTTTATCTGGGCAGGGACCTCCAAGGATTTGGAGAAGTTTTTAAATGATCTTAACATCAATGACAACAACATCAGACTAACGTCTAACTGGCACAGTGATGAAATCTATTTTTTGGATGTAAATATCTAATCGGAAAAATGATAGATTGGAGACCAAAGTGTTTTTCAAAAAAACAGACCGGAATAGCTATCTTCCAATTTCCAGTGGCCATCACCCGTTGTGGTTGAAGAACATCCCAAAAGGACAAATCATGAGAGTCAGGAGAAATTGCTCAGCAAATGAAAACTACTTCATGCAATCCATTATTCTGTCAGAAAGGTTCGAGGCTAGAGGCTACAACCCGGAGAATCTACAAAAGATTGTGGAAGAAGTAGGAGCTGTGCCTAGAGCAGCCTTTCTGAAATAAAAAGAGCCTAACCCAACTTTGGAAACAATGACCACTAAACAAAACAAAGAATGGTGCTTTATTTCAGGCTATCACGCTCAATACAAAGAAGTAGAGAACATTTTTAAACAACATTGGCATGTATTGCTATTGGACAAAAAACTGACATCCGCATTACCCCCAGAACCCCAATTTGTCTATAGGAAAGCAACAAATTTTGGAGACAAGGTGGTCAGGAAGGTTATAGACCCCCCAAAAAGACCTCCAACATTTTGGGATAGAAATGTTTTTTTTCGCCTGCAGAAAGTGCAAGGCCTGCCGCGAGGTGGCCAGACCCATCAGAGCTCTGGATAACTTCACCTCCCCAACTAACAATGTCACCTTTGATAAAACATATTTGATAACAGTTTATTACATGCAATAGCATGTATGTGGTTTATGCCTTAAAATGTCCTTGTGGCCTGATGTATATAGGCCGTACAAAAAGGCTGTTGCGTATAAGGATAGCAGAGCATATTCACAACATAAAAATCGGCTACAAAGCCCATAACGTGTCTTTAAGCTAAAACATAACATGGATCCTAAAGGCGTGGAGTTTTGGGGTATTGAACAAATACAGCCATACTGGAGGGGAATTCATATGGTTCGGGAGTTATCCAAGCGAGAAACCCAGTGGATTTTTTTAGTAGATGTACTCGCCCCAAAGGGGCTTAACATCGAATTAGATATTAACTGCTTTATTAGCAATACTTAGTATAAGCTGCTTGCTCTACAACACAACCCTAAAGCCCCATACACACGGTCGGACTTTTTCATGGATTCTGTCCGATCGGACAATGTTGTTGAAAAATCAGACCGTGTGTATGCACCATCGGACAGTGTTCGTCGGTTTGTCCGACGGACAAAGTCTTATCTCCTGCTGGAAAGATTTGCCGTCAACCCGGTCCGATCACACCAAACCCGATCGTGTGTACGGTTGTCCGACCGGACAAAGTGCTACGCATGCTCAGATCACATTACAAGACCAAAGCTATTGGCTACTAGCCTCTACGTAGTCCCGTCGTAGGCAACAAACGTCACCACGTTCAGAATGATCGGATTTTCCGACAACTTTGTCCGACCGTGTGTACGCAAAACCAACATCGGACAAAGTACGACGGACATGATCCGACGGACCTGGTCCGCGGATTGTCCGACCGTGTGTATGGGGCTTTACAGTTCATACCCCACACACCATTTTTAAGCCCCATACACACGGTCGGATTTTCCGATGGATTCTGTCCTATCGGACAATGTTGTCGGAAATTCCGACCGTGTGTAGGCACCATCGGACAGTTTCCATCGGATTGTCCGACGGACCAAGTCCTATCTCCTGCTGGATAGATTTTTTGACAACAAAGTCCGATCACACCAAATCCGATCGTGTGTAGCGTAGTCCGACGGACAAAGTGCTACGCATGCTCAGATCACATTACAAGACCAAAGCTATTGGCTACTAGCCTCTACGTAGTCCCGTCGTAGGCAACAAACGTCACCACGTTCAGAATGATCGGATTTTCCGACAACTTTGTCCGACCGTGTGTATGCAACACCAACATCGGACAAAGTATGACGGACAGGATCCGACGGAACTGGTCCTCGGATAATCCGAGCGTGTGTATGGGGCATAACACTGTGAATCACCCCACATAGTCACTAGATCTAGAGAATGTGAAATGTATATGATATGTAGTGTTTGATTGTTTCTACTATATGACTAAGGATTTAAACTAGGACTATAGATATAATAGACTATCCATTATCCATAAAAGGTCTCCACCATATTATTGGGGGATATATATATATTTCATAATCTTGTCTTATATAACACCTCCTTTCGATTACAAAAGGGTTCTTTACATTTTATATATTCAAATGAATTGAGTTTTAAATACATTTTATTGATTAATTTGTGATTTTATAGTCATCATTTTTTAATTTTTAGTCCCTTCTTTGTGTGTTCCATTTTATTATTATTTTATTTTATTATTATATATATATTCCTTCATTCATAAATTTGGGGAATAAATATGTAAATGCATTCTACTCTATAATTAATGTTTTTAAATATGCGTGTGATAATTGATTTTAGAATGTATTAGCTATCATCATATATATGGATTTTAATCACTCTATGTTATGAAATTTACCAACATGGCACTTTATCTAACTATGCAGGCTCCGGGGTGATGCCATTGAATACCATGGAAGCTGTATTCAGCTTCTCTGGGGTTTCTATGGATCCTCCATATAACTAATGCATGAGTAATCCCATTGACATAGTTTTGACCATAGCATGTATTTACCGCGTTGTGTGGAATATATAGATAAATGCATTAGTTTATACTCGTTTAATATGACTTGTTAGCAGGATGCTGAACGCCAATCAGTACCGCTTTTTGGGGCATTATGGGCGGATACCGTTTAGCGCTCATTTTCATATAACGAATATTGGTATTGTGATTGGCCGAGCAGTCCGTCGGCTCAATATAAAAAGCCAATTTCCAGTCGTTGGTTTATGCCCTCAAGACAAAGTCGGAAGTGACGAAGCGCGCCAGGGACGTAAACCAAGCGGAAGTGACGTGTGCATTTCGGCCTATCAGATTGGCCGTCCTCTGGTAACTTCCTGAGGACGGCCAATCTGATAGGCCGAAATGCATAGAGGTTGAGTCACTTTATTGTGACACACTTCCGCCCACACATTCAATCTGGAAATCAAGCCTGTTCTGAGCCAGCAGCTGCATGAACCAACCAGGCTGATTTCACTGATTTACTTATACCTGCTGTTCACTCCAGGTGCCAGGACATTAGGCACTCATACATGTGAGTTGAATATTTTTATATTTTTTGGAATAAAAAGCTCTTTATCAACGGTACTGCGCAATGAGGATTTTCCTATTATATTTATTTATATGAGGAACATTCACCGCTGCCAATCATCGGTCCGGGGGATATCCGTAGGGGTCGCCCCACACGCGCATTTGACCTAACTAGTGATAGTTGGTCCACTCCCAGGGGTGAGTGCACATCTACTAGGGGGGCACGCTATTTAAAGCACTTAAGAAGCACGGAATCATCCATCTATTGCTCAAGTCACAGCATTGTATATTGTTTCACTAGCACGAGCACCTTCTTTTCACTGGGGACTGTTTGATTAATTTAATTTGTTACCAGTGTATCATTTATTACCTGTATGTCATTTTTTTAGCATTTAGCGCGGTATACCTTTTATCACTGCAGTGCTATTGGCTTCCCTCCTCCCCCCGGCTGCTGCGGTGGATGTGTCAAGATGGAGAGTGGGGGAAGGGGCTAGTAAATAGTTCCTTTTCTAAGTGAACACACTCGCTCACTCTGTCCATTCATAACTGAAGCATAGTTAACTGTGTTCAATATGCTTCAGTTTGTGAGTAAACAGGAAGCTACTCAGCACAGAGTGGTTCCCATTAATTGACTGTCCCACTGTCAGGGAAATACCAGGCCTCTCCGCCGGGTTCCAGGGTTGCACACGCGCGGTAGAGCGGCGCAACGAAGGTTACAGGTACGTCGGGTAACGGGTGCGCATGCGCGGGTCCGCGGCACTCGGGTATCTGTCACAACCCAGCCTGTACGCCTCACCGCTGTGCGCGGCGCTGACAGAAGACGAGTGCGCATGCGCACTCGTCCGGGTATCCCACCTGACCATTTACCTGGCCTATAAAAGGCCTTCCCTGTCCGCTTTCAAGTTGCTGGTTTGTTGTCTCTTTTGAGTCCTGTCTCCAAGTCCAGTGTCCTGTATCCTGTATCCTGTATCCTGTACCCGGTACCCTGTACCTTGCATCTACCTGACTACCAGTGCCGACCCGGATTCCATCTGACTACCGCTGCCGCTTCTCACCTGTGTTTGAACCTCTGGCTTGCTTCCTGGATTCCTCTACTGCTTGATTACCTGTGCTTGACCCTCGGCCTGTCTACTGGATCCTCCGTGAGTTACTTACCTGTGTTTGACCTCTGGCTTGCTTCCTGGATACCTCTTCTGCCTGATTACCTGTGCTTGACCCTCAGCCTGCCTACTGGACATTCTCTGAGTTACTTACCTGTGTTTGACCCCTGGCTTGCCTTTTGGACACCTCTACTGCCTGATTACCTGTGCCTGACCCCTGGCTTGCCTCCTGGACATTCTCTGAGTCACCTACCTGTGTTTGACCCCTGGCTTGCCTTTGGATACTTCTATTGCCTGGTTGCCTGTGTTTGACCCTCGGCCTGCTTGCTGGACTATCTCCCACTCAGTGTTCTGGACTTGTAGATCTCTCATGCTACCGAGGGTCCTCCTTCAGTATATGCTTGGTTACCTCTACAACCTCTACCTGATCACAGTTCTGCCAGGTGTCTACTCCCAGTGCAGCTTCAGCCTCTCCTGGTCAACGACGCTACTGCACACCACCTGCTACACTCCTGCTGGCAACCCGTGCATCTTTGAGCCCGGTGTCCTCTGTACCCACTCCAGAGGCATCGTGCGCTTAGTCGCAAGGGGAGCAGCTCTCAGCATATCGGCCCGGGTGAGTACCTCTGACAGTACAAACCAGCCCATGTCTGAGGCCGACAGAGCTGGTTCACCCCTTGAGGCCTTATGCCAGCAGGTGACAACCCTTACCCAGGCTGTACAACGCCTCCAAGATGGATACTTTCAGATCGAGGGGCGTCTTCAGCATCTGACTTTATCTCCAAACCAAGTGGACCAGTCACCCCCTGTAGCCAGCACCTCCACTCTTCTATCAACACCTGGAGGTGCCCTCCCTGCCTATGATGTATCCCATCCTGATCCCAGGGTCCCCACACCTGAACGTTTTTCCGGGGACCGAAGGAAATTTCGCTCTTTTAAAAATTCCTGTTTACTACACCTGGCCCTACAACCCAGGACCTTCCAGTTGGAATCCACCAAAGTGGGGTTCATTATCTCTCTCCTTTCTGATGACCCGCAATCCTGGGCACACCATTTGATGGAACAGAAGAGCCCACAGTTGAATTCTGTAGAGACTTTCTTTTCTGCTATGGCAGCACTCTACGAGGACTCCCAACGCACAGGTACGGCTGAATCTACCCTGCATACCCTATCTCAGGGGAGAAGACCTGTAGAGGACTATGTAGTGGATTTCCGCAAATGGGCAGCAGATACTGACTGGAACGAATCTGCCCTTAAATACCAATTTCGTTTAGGGCTATCCGAGTTATTAAAGGATGAACTGGCTCGAGGAGAGATCCCAAGTACCTTCACGGATCTCTGCCAACTTGTTATTAAGCTTGACCGTCGGTTACGAGAACGACGGGCAGAGAGACTGCAGAACCCTCGTCCCACCTGGACGATGCCCCGGGTCCCCCCGGCACCTGCTCCTTCTGGGAACTCTCGCTCCCCTCCTCATGGGGAACCTATGCAGTTGGGCCTGGCACGGTCCCCCCTATCTGCCGAAGAAAGGCTCCGTCGTCGTCAAGCCAATCTCTGCCTCTACTGCGGGGGCACGGGGCACTACCTACAGAAATGCCCCATAAGACCCAGTAAGTGTCCTTCTGGGCCCCTCTCAAGTTCACACTCTGTTGGAGTCCCGCATTTTCATCTGTCTATTCCACTCTCCCTACAGGTAGCGGGAGAGTCTTTCCAGCTGGGAGCCATCCTTGACTCTGGAGCCTGCAGTTGCTTCATGGACCTGACCTTGGCACGACACCTGAACCTCCCTTTAACTACCAAGAAACAACCTCTTCAAATCCAGCTGGCTGATGGCTCTCCACCCTGCTCAGGACCAGTTACCCAGGAAACCGCTCCCATCCTGACCTGCACCAAATCAGGTCATCAGGAACTTTTACGTTTTGACATTATCCATTCTCCCATGTTCCCCATCATCCTGGGGTACCCCTGGCTACTGGCTCACAACCCTCGGGTTGACTGGGTCAACAGGGAAGTGGAGTTCTCCTCCCCTTACTGCTTGCAGCACTGCCTTCCGGATCAACCCGCAGCACCTCTTACTCATCTTGCCATGCAACCCAGTGCCAAGGACCTGCAACACGTCCCAACACCCTACCAAGACTTCATGGACATTTTCGATGAAAAGAAGGCCGAAGTTCTTCCCCCTCATCGTTCATATGATTGTCCGATTGACCTCCTACCAGGGGCTGAGATTCCCTTCGGAAGGATTTTCCCCTTGTCCGAAACTGAGCTTGAAGCCCTATGGGTGTATATTGACGAAAATCTTGCTAAAGGGTTCATCCAACCATCTTCTTCGCCCGCAGGGGCTGGGATTTTCTTTGTTGAAAAAAAAGACGGTTCCCTCAGACCCTGTGTGGATTACAGGGAACTCAATAAAATTACTATCAAGAACAGGTACCCACTCCCACTCATTCCCGAACTTTTTCAGCGGCTCAGGACTGCCAAGGTGTTTACCAAGCTGGATCTTCGTGGGGCCTACAATTTAGTTAGAATACGCTCTGGGGATGAGTGGAAGACGGCTTTTAGGTCCAGATTCGGCCATTTTGAGTACCTGGTCATGCCGTTTGGACTTTGTAATGCCCCAGCTACCTTCCAGCACCTTGTCAATGACATTTTTCGTGAGTATCTGGATAACTTCCTCATTGTATACCTTGATGATATCTTGATTTTCTCCGATTCCCTAGAAGCCCACCGTCAACATGTCCGGAAAGTTCTTCTCATCCTCCGCAAACACGGGCTCTACGTCAAAGGAGAGAAATGCGAGTTCGAGACTGATACCATCCAGTTCCTGGGCTTTATCATAACCACCGGAGGAGTACTGATGGATCCCCAAAAAGTGAAGGCCATCCAGGATTGGCCTGCCCCCACAGACAAAAGGTCAGTCCAACGTTTTATCGGCTTTGCCAACTTTTATAGACGGTTCATTCAGGGATTTTCTGCTATTGTGTCCCCAATCACCCAACTGACCCGCCAGCAAGTCAAGTTCCAGTGGACTCCCCAAGCGCAGAGCGCTTTTGAGAAGCTCAAGGAACTCTTTTCCTCTGCACCCATCCTACAGCACCCTGACCCTGAACTCCCTTACGTTCTAGAAGTGGACGCTTCAGACTCTGCCTTGGGAGCGATCCTATCGCAGAGAAGTGGCCCAAAGGCCCTCCTCCACCCGGTCGCCTTTGCCTCCCGAAAACTAAATCCTCCTGAAAAGAATTATGATGTAGGCGACCGGGAATTACTTGCGATTAAGTTCGCTCTCGAGGAATGGAGATACCTGCTAGAAGGAGCTTCCCAACCCATCCTCATCTTCACTGACCACCGCAATTTGGAGTACCTCAGGGCTGCAAAACGCCTTAGACCCAGGCAGGCCCGCTGGGCCTTGTTCTTCTCCCGATTTAATTTCCACATCACTTACCGTCCTGGCTCCAAGAATGGCAAGGCAGATGCTTTATCCCGTATGTTTCTGGACACTGAATCCTCTAAAGAACCTGCTACTATCCTGTCTGCCCACAATTTCCTCCATGCCATTCAGCCTGACTTGACTACAGCCCTCAAACAGGCTTCCAACCAGTTCTCATCCCCCACATTACCTTTTCTTGAAAGGAAGCAGGATCTGCTCTGGGCCCATGCCCGAATCTTTGTTCCTCCTCCTGTCAGACTCCAAGTCCTGCAGACCCTTCATGACCACAAGATGTCCGGCCACTTTGGAGTACAGAAAACCGTGGACCTGGTAGGTCGATCTTACTGGTGGCCGGGCTGGAGGAAGGACTGTCAGGAATACGTCCTCTCTTGCAACACTTGTCAAAGGAACAAGGGGTCCAACACTAAGTCCTGGGGTCTGTTACGTCCATTATCTGTTCCGGAACGTCCATGGAAGGAGATTTCCATGGACTTCATCGTGGACTTACCCTCCTCAGATTCCTTTACCACGATTCTGGTTGTCATTGACCGTCTCTCAAAGATGGCTCACTTCCTTCCCATGAAAGGTACCCCCTCGGCTTCTGCTACCACTGACATCTTCATCAGAGAGATTATAAGGTTACACGGAGTTCCAGCTAACATCACCTCAGACCGAGGGGTACAGTTCACCTCCAGGTTCTGGAGAGACCTCTGCAAATCCCTGGAAATCAGGACTTCCATGTCTTCAGCATACCATCCCCAATCCAACGGTCAAACTGAACGCACTAATCAGACCCTCGAGCAATACCTGAGGTGTTTTTGTTCTTACTCCCAAGATGACTGGTCAGGCTTACTACCCTACGCGGAGTTTGCCTATAATAATTCTTTACATTCTGCCATTAATCAGACGCCCTTCTGGGCAAACTACGGTTATCACCCTTCCTTTCTTCCAGATTCCATTCCAGATGTCTCTACTCCAGCTGCACAGGACCTAGTCAAAAATATCCAAGACAACTTCCTCCGGATCCAACAGGCCATGAAGGAAGCACAGAAGGGTTATGAGGTACAGTACAACCGGGGCAGGAAGGAATGCCCGCCTTTCCAGATTGGTGAGAAAGTTTGGTTATCAACCGCTAATTTAAAACTCCCTTGTCCTTCTCGGAAATTGGGTCCCAGGTTCATCGGCCCCTTTGAGGTCAAGAGAGTGATCAATCCAGTGGCCTTTGAACTAGATCTCCCCAGTTCCTATAGGATTCATCCAGTTTTTCATGCCTCTTTGCTTAAACCCGTAATTGCCAATTCTTTCCCTGATAGGCAGACGCCACTTCCTCCTCCCATCACCATCCAAGGAGAGGAAGAATTCGAGGTTGAGAAAATTCTGGATCTCCGAAGAAGAAGAGGTCAGGTTCAATATCTTGTTAAATGGAAAGGGTATCCCCCAGAGGACTGCTCCTGGGAGCCATCCGAAAACATTCATGCCCCTCGTTTAATCCGAGAATACCACCAAAGACATCCTGAAGTGGGCATCCGGAGGCTGCCCTTAGGAGGGGGGCACTGTCAGGGAAATACCAGGCCTCTCCGCCGGGTTCCAGGGTTGCGCACGCGCGGTAGAGCGGCGCAACGAAGGTTACAGGTACGTCGGGTAACGGGTGCGCATGCGCGGGTCCGCGGCACTCGGGTATCTGTCACAACCCAGCCTGTACGCCTCACCGCTGTGCGCGGCGCTGACAGAAGACGAGTGCGCATGCGCACTCGTCCGGGTATCCCACCTGACCATTTACCTGGCCTATAAAAGGCCTTCCCTGTCCGCTTTCAAGTTGCTGGTTTGTTGTCTCTTTTGAGTCCTGTCTCCAAGTCCAGTGTCCTGTATCCTGTATCCTGTATCCTGTACCCGGTACCCTGTACCTTGCATCTACCTGACTACCAGTGCCGACCCGGATTCCATCTGACTACCGCTGCCGCTTCTCACCTGTGTTTGAACCTCTGGCTTGCTTCCTGGATTCCTCTACTGCTTGATTACCTGTGCTTGACCCTCGGCCTGTCTACTGGATCCTCCGTGAGTTACTTACCTGTGTTTGACCTCTGGCTTGCTTCCTGGATACCTCTTCTGCCTGATTACCTGTGCTTGACCCTCAGCCTGCCTACTGGACATTCTCTGAGTTACTTACCTGTGTTTGACCCCTGGCTTGCCTTTTGGACACCTCTACTGCCTGATTACCTGTGCCTGACCCCTGGCTTGCCTCCTGGACATTCTCTGAGTCACCTACCTGTGTTTGACCCCTGGCTTGCCTTTGGATACTTCTATTGCCTGGTTGCCTGTGTTTGACCCTCGGCCTGCTTGCTGGACTATCTCCCACTCAGTGTTCTGGACTTGTAGATCTCTCATGCTACCGAGGGTCCTCCTTCAGTATATGCTTGGTTACCTCTACAACCTCTACCTGATCACAGTTCTGCCAGGTGTCTACTCCCAGTGCAGCTTCAGCCTCTCCTGGTCAACGACGCTACTGCACACCACCTGCTACACTCCTGCTGGCAACCCGTGCATCTTTGAGCCCGGTGTCCTCTGTACCCACTCCAGAGGCATCGTGCGCTTAGTCGCAAGGGGAGCAGCTCTCAGCATATCGGCCCGGGTGAGTACCTCTGACACCCATGCAGCTCAGGCTGCAGAGAAAGGAATGTGTGTTTGAGCTTTGGGGTGCACACCCTAATGCAGTAGGCTGCGCACACCTATGATTTTGATGCATGTCAACACAAGTAGCCATTGTTTTAAATAGCTCTAGTTCACATCTGTGCCATGTGTTGATGTGTATTTTTTGATGTACACAGAAAGGTGAAAGCCTCCAACACAATATACAGCATAGAATGTGGACAGCTTCGTGAAAGGTCTTTCTTGTGGTCATCCCAACTCCCAGATTGCAAGTTATCGATTGACCTGATATAAGAAATGGCATTGGAGGAATTATGCGGGTAAAAATCTATGCTACAGTTCCTTCATCTTACATAAATCACCCCGGGGAAACCGGAGCTGATCTCGTCAATTACGCAGCAGCTTATTACTCAAATTTATTGTGCCGCCAATTTGGCCGATATAATAATGGCAGTACATTGTGCAACAGCTGCACCTGTGTTTACCTCCATATATAGCTTTATATATTTACTGGAATCTGTGTGCAGTAACTCTGCATCTCCCAGCAGAACACTATTGTTTTAATTAGGTATTTGCCGTTCACCGGCTACAAGGACTGCAGGGGCCTCTTTATGTGATGTTGGTGTGTTTGTGAGGTGATAAATGTATTGACAGCTGCATTAGAGATTATGCAAATCAACTAAATGGAGTAAATGAGTTAATTGCATATTCGTAGGCGTGATGTACACTTCTATTAAATCCTCGGCACACAAACCAATCCCTATACACCAGCTATCACACGCTGAGCGTTATTGTGATTCTGTCATCATTTCAGACCTGTCACTGTGTAAAGTGTTATCACCTGCATGACATAAGGAATACATGATGGTAACTAACACTAACATATTCTTATTTATTTACTGCTTGACTGTGATAAGCATTGTGTGTATATCAAACATTAAATAAAACTGTTAGGCCTCATGCACACTTTACGTTATAATAAAGTTATAAAATCGCCAGTAGCTTTGCAGTGAGTTTTTCAACAATTTTCAGCAAAAAACGCTGGTGAACATTTTTGAGCATTTATCTGCGTTTTTAGGCTTTTTTTTTGACGTTAGAAAGTTTTTACAGCTGAAAAACTCCTCTCAGAACCCACTAGTTTTGTTTTTGCTTTTACAGACAAAAAACGCCCCAGCCAAAAACAGTTAATAACAGCCTATGTGTGCATAGAGACATAGGATAACATGCTGGAGAGTTTATTGACTTTAGAAAAAAACATCCAAAGCTAAAAACAGCAGCTGTAAAAACATCCAGTGTGCATGAGGCCTAAGGGCTCATTTACACTTGTTTCGGCTTCAACATACATTAAAGCGGGATTCCACCCTAAAGTGGAACTTCCGCTCATCAGAACCCTCCCCCCCTCCGGTGTCACATTTGGCACCTTTCAGGGGGGAAGGGGGGTGCGGATACCTGTCTTAGACAGGTATTTACACCCACTTCCGGGCATAAACTCCCACGGGAGTTTACGGCACTTCCTGTCCCGGGTCCCAGCAGACAGCGCGGACGATTCTCATTGCACTGCGCGACTCGCGCATGCGCAGTAGGGAACCGGGAAGTGAAGCCGCAACTCTACACTTCCTGATTCCCTCACCGAGAATGGCGTGGGCAGCAGCAGAGAGTCGAGCAATTGATCGACCTCTGCTGCCGACATCGCTGGAACCTGTGACAGGTAAGTGTCCATTTATTAAAAGTCAGCAGCTGCAGTATTTGTAGCTGCTGGCTTTTAAAAAAAAAAATTCAGGTACAGTCCCGCTTTAATGGCTAGTTTACACCTGCTTCAAAACAAGGCTTCGGACAGGCTTTGTTAAAGCTCTCTGAGCGCTAGTCAAAGCTCCTGTTACTAAATAAAATGGCTTACAGTCCTGTTTACACCTTGCTTTTGCTTTACTTTGGCTTCATTTAAAAAATATTATACCCCATGTAGCTTTAGTGGTGCTTCAAAGCATCTTCAAAGCCTCCATAGAAGTCTATGGCAAAGCTCGCTTGAAGCCCCACCGAAGCCTCATTGAAGCCCCATCAAAGCTTTATTGAAGCACCAAGCAAAAGCAAGGTGTAAACAGGAATGTAAGCTAACCATTTGATTTAGTGACAGGGGCTTTGACTGGTGTTCAGAGAGTTTTAACAAACCGTGTCTGAAGCCATGTTTTAAAGCAAGTGTTTTTTTTTAGTAACTCTATCGACAGAAAGAAACATACCCTGAACAAGAGTAGTACTAATGCGTATCTGTCCTGCTTTGGGTGCCTCAGATATTCAATCACTGGCTGAATTGTCAGATACTTTAGCACTGTAAAACAGCATATATCCGAGGCACTGGTGCAGGGCAGGTAAGTGTGAACACTGTACTTTTACAGGGTGTTTTTTTTCCCCCTTTAATCATAGGTTCATTCATTCAAAGGGTAACGCCAGTCAAATAGCTCAATACACAGTTAAACACACACTTTATATACTGTGAATATAAAACTAGTAAGAATCTATGCTAGGACAATAAAACCATAGCTCCCAACTGTCCCTTATTTCGAAGGATTGTCCCTGATTTGGAACAAAGTCCATCTGTCCCTCTTTCCTCCTCATTTGTCCCTAATTTTGGTCTGATCCATATAGTTGTATGTAAAATGCACTTTTTTATCTTTCAAAAAGTGTTTTCCAGTGCGAAACCTTTCATCCAATTTCCAGATGGCTGCATTTGTAAATTTGAAAAGCCAGTGTAGCGCTACCCCCAGTTAAGATAGCCGCTGGTTTGTTTTGGGTCCCTGAGTACAGCTCCACCAACCCCCGGCAATTTGGCTCTACCCGCTCTGGCACAGTTAGTAAAGGGGTACGTCCCTATGCACATAAAACTTAGCTTATACTCTAAGTGTAATTGGTATGAACTCACAAGCAGACTGCTGAGATAAGAATAACTGGCTTTACTTTTTCAGTAAGGAAAAGAAATAGCAACATGCGTTTGAACATATGACTTACAATACTTTAGCAGGTCCCTGCAATATGCACTTTAAACATGTAAACAGGTATATGAATCTAACAATGGGGAAACGGAGCGCCAAGCGTGGCGACCGTCTGCTATGCACCCCTGAGGTGCAATAAATCTATCTGCGCCTACCTAACGGACCAGGCCTGATCCCTAGTAATAGAGCTCAGTCCTTGTACAGTACAGTGTTCTTCACCGGCAATGAATCTGTAGAGGTGGTGCACATGTAGCTTTAAATGGTGTCTTTGTAATCCACAAAAAGTAACATTGCTGCTCTGAGGTAAATTGCGCCTAGGCAGTTCAATAGGCATAAAACTTGTGTGTCAATGCAGGATTGAGCCTACAGGCTCTCTCACCAATCCTTGGGGTACCGTCCTCCGATCCGGTCCCTCTAATGGCGGCTCTGGTCTCTTCAATGGCGGCTCCGGTCTCCTCAGTCACAGCCCTGCACTAAGGTCATCAGCTCCGTCCGACCGACAGTAAGGGGAAGTCTCCGCTCCGCTGCTGTGGACTCTGAGGGGTGAGAGTCTCACTCCATCTGCTGCAAGGCCCAGGCTTCAGGCCTTCAGCTCCGGTCCGCACAGGTGTCTCTGCTGGCTGCAGTCTCCGCGTCACACGCTCTGTCAGCAGAGGCAGGCCAGTCCTGTCAGGCCTCAGAAGAGGAAGTGTCCCAAGAGAAAGAGGCGGTCTCCGCTCTTCCCTTTTATAATCTCCCCCAGCAGCCTCCCGGGCGGAAGTCAGCAGCCCTGGGGCCTGGGGAATTGTGGGAGATGTAGTCTCTACCAGAAAAAGGGGTAGAACCCCGCTACACACTCCCCCCACTTTGAATCTTTGGTCCCCAAAGATAGTGTTCAAACTACAAACTTTCTCAGGAACAACATTTTCACATAATTTGGACAGAGGAGCTTCCCACCAATTGGCATGAGATGGGGAGCTGTCCTGTCGACAGGTCACTTCAGTGTGTGCGACTTGCTTAACTGTGCCAGAGAGCGAGCTGGGGTTGCCCTCCACTAAATGGACAGCGGAGGGGTCAGGGCTCTCAGCACTTCTCCTTGCTGTGGTAACAGAGTCCTCTGAACTTTCTCCCATCTTGGGGTAAGTTAGCTTCTTGGGAGGCTTCACACTCCTGCGAGCTCTCTGTTCTCTTGGAACTTCTTCAGGAACACATTCTGGCAACATCTCTGGTTCTGGAACATCTTCTTCTTGTTCTGGGTAGAGACCAGGGATATCTTCCCAGCACTCAGGCACATCACTGAATGGCACAAACTCTGTGGCTTCTGGGTTCAATGTGTTATCTTCCACATCTTCAGTAGGTGGAAGATCTATGGCAGAATTTCCTGGGGTTGAGGAAGGCCATAGCCATTCAAGTTCTCCTCTTTCTTCCTCTGGTTGGGGGTCCTGTCCACCCCTAACTTGGGAGGTCTGGGACCTAGTATTAGGCCTGGGGGTATCCAGAATGGAAACAGATTCAGGTACATCTCTTGCTGGAGGCATCCTGACTGCTTCAGTGAGTGGGAGCAAATGATTCCTATGCCAGGTCTTCAAAGGCCCCAATCTTCCTTCTGGCTTCAACTTGTAGACAGGCAATCCTGGAAGTTTTCTACAGATGATATATGGTTCTGATCTCCATCTATCAGCAATCTTGTGTTTTCCAGGGATCCCTAGATTCCGTAGCAGTACACGGTCCCCAGGCTGTAGGTCCTGTACTCTAACTTTCAAATCAAAGTTCCTCTTATTTCGGGCCCCCCTCTGGTTAGAGGCCGCTCGAGCTTTCTCGTAAGCTATCTTCAGACTGCGCCTCAGTCTGTCCACATATCCTTTGTGGGAGGCAGCAGAGGCATGGTCTAAGGAAATGCCGAAGGCCAAATCCACTGGCAATCTTGCTTCTCTCCCAAACATAAGTCGGTAAGGGGAAAAACCTGTCACATCACTTGTGGTGCAATTGTAAGCATGCACTAGAGCTGAAATGTGTTGGCTCCAGTGTTGCTTCTTCTCGGTCTCCAAAGTTCCCAACATGTTCAATAGTGTCCTGTTGAACCTTTCAGGCTGGGCATCACCTTGAGGGTGATATGGTGTGGTTCTAGTCTTCTCTACTCCCAGAGAATCTAGTAGCTTCCTGATCAGGCGACTCTCAAAGTCCCTTCCTTGGTCTGAATGGATTCTCTGTGGCAGTCCATAGTGAACAAAGTACTTCTCCAGAAGTACCTTGGCTACTGTAGAGGCCTTCTGGTCCTTGGTTGGGAAAGCCTGAGCATAACGAGTGAAATGGTCGGTTACCACCAGAACATTTCCCAATCCGCTCAAATCGGGTTCAAGGCAGAGAAAATCAATGCATACCAGATCCATTGGGCCTTCACTCTGTAGATGGCCCATTGGGGCAGCTTGATGGGGTAAAGTCTTCCTCTGAATGCATCTTGCACAGGAATGGCAATACTCCTCCACTTCGGCCCTCATGCAGGGCCAGTAAAACCGGTCTCTGACAAGTTGGAAGGTTCTCTCTGCTCCCAAGTGACCATGCTGGTCATGTAAGGCAATCAGCACAGTCTCTCGATGCTTCTCTGGGAGAAACAACTGCCACTTGTCTTCTGGGCCATCAGAGGGGCCCCTTCGGTAGACTACCCCCTGATGCACCTGTAGCTTGTCCAACTCTCTCCTCAGTAGGCGAGCTTCTTTAGAAGGGTGAAGGCGAAGTCCCTCTGGACTCTTGTCTTCCAGGGCTTCCAGGACCAATCTCCCCATGGGGTCTTCCAATTGGTCACACCTTAACTCCTTCTTGGACAGCTTCGGCAGACACTCTTCTGCCAGTTGAGTTACCCCACAGTAACACTTTGGGACTCCCACTGTGGTAACTCCTATCTCTTCAGCTCTGGATCCTCCTCTGGCTTGGAGTTCAGCCCCCTGACAAAGGGCTCGCACTCCATCTGGTGCCACTTGGGTCCAGTCTTCCCAGTCATCGACCATGACATGGGATCTTCGGGACAGGGCATCTGCATCCCTATTTCCAGCCCCTGGTCTGTACTTGAGGCTGAAATTGAATCCAGACAACGCCGCCAACCATCTGTGTCCAGTTGCATCCAGCTTGGCGGTGGTGAATAGATAAGTCAAGGGGTTGTTATCTGTCTTTACAGTAAACTCGGCCCCATACAAGTAGTCTCTCAACTTGTCAACAACTGCCCACTTGAGGGCTAAGAACTCCAACTTGTGGGTGGGATAGTTCTTCTCGGAGGGGGTCAGGCTCCGGCTCACATAGGCCACTGGTCGTAGCTGGTCTTCATACTCCTGGTAGAGTACTCCACCTAGGCCTTCATGGCTGGCATCAACGTGTAGCTCATATGGTCTAGTGGGATCAGCGTAGGCCAAAACTGGGGCTGTGGTGAGACTTCTCTTCAAGGTTCTGAAAGCCTCTTCACACCTTGAGTTCCACTGGTCTTGGACCGACTCACTGGACCTCCTAGGCCCCATTCCATCCTCCTCTCCTTCTGTCTTCAGCAGCTCGTTGAGGGGTTTGGCAATGCGGGCAAATCCATCCACAAACCTGCGGTAGTAGGAGCAGAACCCCAAGAAAGACCGAAGTTCTGTAACTGTTGTGGGTCTTGGCCACGAAGTAACTGCCTCCAGCTTCTCAGGGTCTGTAGACACTCCTTTTTCAGACACTATGTGTCCCAGATAGTTCACAGAAGACTGATAGAACCGACACTTCTCTGGAGAAAGTTTAAGTCCCTCTTCACTGAGCCTCTTCAGTACTTTCTCCAACCTGGCTTCATGTTCTTCCAAAGTCTTTCCAAAGACAATGACATCGTCCAGATACACAAGGACTTCTATGAGGTTCATGTCTCCAACTGTCCTTTCCATTAGGCGTTGAAACGTAGCAGGAGCTCCAGATAGGCCCTGAGGCATCCTGTTGAACTCAAAGAATCCCACTGGGGTTATGAAGGCAGTCTTTTCTCTATCTTCTGGATGCATGGGGATCTGGTAATACCCACTCTTGAGGTCCATCACACTGAACCACTTAGCTCCAGATAAACTCTGTAAGGCATCTTCTATCCTTGGCGTGGTGTACTGGTCAGGAATGGTCCTCCTGTTGAGAGTTCTGTAGTCAATGCAGAGTCTCAATGACCCATTCTTCTTTCTGACTACCACAATTGGGGAGGCATAGGGGCTCCTTGATTCCCTAATCACTCCCGTCTTCTTCAATTCCGCAAGCTGCTCCCTCAGATCCTCCAGATCTGCTAGCGGGACTCGCCTCACTCTTTCTCTGAATGGCTTGTCCTCTTGCATGCGGATTCGATGGGTGGCACTCCTCGCACACCCCACATCAAACTCATCTTTAGAGAAAATCTTCTCCCATCTGGTCAGCTGGGCCTTGGCTCTCTCTTTCCAAGCTCCAGGTAGGTTTGGGTTTTCCATGGAGAGTTTCTTCCAAACATCTTCTCCTTCACCCGTCCCCTTCACTTCTGACCAGCCAACTGGGACAGCTGGACTCACCTGTCCCAGAAGCATCCTGGCAGGGATCTCCACGGGCCGCTCCGTGGGGTTCCTCACACTGACAGGGACTCTTCCTCTAGCCTTCTTCAGGTCCTTCAATGAAATCACTTCTGGTATCACTTCCAGACCTGAGTGACCCTCCATTGGGTCAGGTTCCAACATCACAAAGGGGCCAGGCTGCTCCCAAGTAAGTTTCACCGTGGCTCTCATGCAGGTCACCTCTCCAGGCTGTAACACTGCTCCTTCTTTTCCAAGCCTCCATACCCTTCCTATCCCCTCACTTGGGGTCTTCTGCTCTAGGACCAACCGCTGATAGGCTGCCTTCAGCATGGGATGGATCTTGGGAGTTGAAAGATTCTCTTTCTTCACCAGGGGGGTCAGAAGCCTTCTGACTAGGTCCGTGTTCGTCCCTATGATCAGGGAAGTCTTGCTGGTTCCTGGTGGGCGGGGACACACCACTGCTAAGGTGTCGAACACTTCAGACTTCCCAGCTACGGATGGGTCAAACGTCAGTCTTATGGGTAAGTATCCATCATAGGGGAAACTCTGAGTTCCCAATCCCCTTATCTCCAGCTCTTCTATCTTCTGTATTGGCAGATGACTCAGGTATCTGTCATAGAAGTCCCTGTACAACAGGGTCACTTGTGCTCCAGTGTCTAGGAGGGCCTTCGTGTACACTCCTTCCACCTGGATGGGTACAGTAGGGGATGGACCAACTAGCTCCTCTGGGTAGGGCCTAGTTGATGCTGTCCTCTTCTTTGGACTCTTTGCTTTACCAGCACTTGATTTGCACTTGCTCCTTTCTTGAGCCTGGTATGCATTGATTTTCTCCCTCTTAGTGGGAGTGTGAACCCGTTGAGGGATATTGTCATCTCTCACTTTGAAGAGTTCACGTCTAGGAGTGCTGTGTCTCTCCGGAGGGGTCTTGCCCCCTTTCTCTGGAGTGCACCTTGGTTGAGGATCCCTGGGCCCCTTCTGAGGGGTTTGGTCTCCTCGCTTTCTCTTCTTGTTGTGCTTCTTGGAGCTCACTGAAGGTGGTGGGCACCCGGTTGACTCCTTCACCGGGGCCCTTTGGCGTTTCCCGCCGGCTGGCGGCTTTCTGCCTTCTTCTTCTTGGGACTGGAACATATAGCTGCAATATGACCAATTCCTCCACAATTAAAGCAAATCATCTCACTGTGGTCAAGAGGGGATGCTGGTGCTGGAACAGCTGGAAACAATTCCCTCCTGGCTGTTTCCTTCTTGGGACTGGGCGTCTCTTTCGCCACTAGAGACGTCAGTATCTCCATCATCTGGGACATCTGCAACTTCAGGGCATCTACCTCTGTGTCTCTTTCAGGGGTTAAGGCCGTCCTGACCGTGGCCACTGTAGACTTTGTAGACCCCATCACTTGCTTCTCCCTTTTCTCTTCCAACATGGCCTCTTCTTCTCTGACCATTCGGATGAGGTCAGGGTAGTCCAGGCTCTTCCCATCCTGGCGGGTACGTAGAATTAGTGCGACAGGGTCCAAGGGTTGGGCTCCCCTCATCACCTGCTGGGCACGGGCTTCATCTACCTTCCCTGGATCTATCCCCTTCTTTAGGATAATCCTATGCAGGATCTTGTCTATGCGTCCCATGTACTCTGACAGCTTCTCCCCTGTCTTCTGGTAACAGTGTTCCAGTTGATAGGTAAGTTCTGTGACTTTTTCTGTCCCACCAAACACACCTTCCAGGATGTCTATGTAGTCCTGGGCAGTGCAATCCTTTTTGCTTGTCTTCAGATTGCGTATGGCCTCTAAGGCAGGTCCTTTTAGGCTTTCAACAATCCTTTGTTTCTTTCTGCCTTCTGAGACCTCCCATTCTTCTAGGGCCTGTGTGGCACCATCTAACCACTCTTCAAATCCCTCTTCTCCCGAGGGTACAGGTGTCCTCCCTGAAAACATCCGGAGTTTCCTGTATCCCGACATTGGGTAATCCCCGGGGTCTCTTCTGCACTGGGTTACAATTTCCCCTAGAACAGCACACAGTTCTGCACTGAGAGTAGTGTGTGTGGGTGCGGGACTTTCCGCGCCCTTCTGCTCCTCCTTCTTTGGGGATAGAATGGCTTTCATAGGAGAACCTTCTCCCTTCCGCGGCAGCGCATGCAGCAATTGGTAGTGCTGACCATTTGGTGCCTGTATGCTCTGGCTCCTGAACTGCTCTGGAGTCTCTTCCTTCCATTCTATTAAGGCGTATGTGTACCCAGCATCATTTCTCATGTCCATTATCCATGACTTCTCGCATGGGGATAATGACATTATGAGCTGCTTCACTGCCTCTCTCTGCCACATCCCTGGCAGTTCAATAACTGCTGCTGCGGCTGGGTCAGCGGCCCATGTTGCGGACCACCGTCCCACTTCTATTGGGTCCATGCCGGTACCTTCTGGCGGCTTTTCCCGCTGACTCAGGATCCCGGACGAGCCCCCACGTGTAGCGCTACCCCCAGTTAAGAGAGCCGCTGGTTTGTTTTGGGTCCCTGAGTACAGCTCCACCAACCCCCGGCAATTTGGCTCTACCCGCTCTGGCACAGTTAGTAAAGGGGTACGTCCCTATGCACATAAAACTTAGCTTATACTCTAAGTGTAATTGGTATGAACTCACAAGCAGACTGCTGAGATAAGAATAACTGGCTTTACTTTTGTCAGTAAGGAAAAGAAATAGCAACATGCGTTTGAACATATGACTTACAATACTTTAGCAGGTCCCTGCAATATGCACTTTAAACATGTACACAGGTATATGAATCTAACAATGGGGAAACGGAGCGCCAAGCGTGGCGACCGTCTGCTATGCACCCCTGAGGTGCAATAAATCTATCTGCGCCTACCTAACGGACCAGGCCTGATCCCTAGTAATAGAGCTCAGTCCTTGTACTAGTACAGTGTTCTTCACCGGCAATGAATCTGTAGAGGTGGTGCACATGTAGCTTTAAATGGTGTCTTTGTAATCCACAAAAAGTAACATTGCTGCTCTGAGGTAAATTGCGCCTAGGCAGTTCAATAGGCATAAAACTTGTGTGTCAATGCAGGATTGAGCCTACAGGCTCTCTCACCAATCCTTGGGGTACCGTCCTCCGATCCGGTCCCTCTAATGGCGGCTCTGGTCTCTTCAATGGCGGCGTCCGGTCTCCTCAGTCACAGCCCTGCACTAAGGTCATCAGCTCCGTCCGACCGACAGTAAGGGGAAGTCTCCGCTCCGCTGCTGTGGACTCTGAGGGGTGAGAGTCTCACTCCATCTGCTGCAAGGCCCAGGCTTCAGGCCTTCAGCTCCGGTCCGCACAGGTGTCTCTGCTGGCTGCAGTCTCCGCGTCACACGCTCTGTCAGCAGAGGCAGGCCAGTCCTGTCAGGCCTCAGAAGAGGAAGTGTCCCAAGAGAAAGAGGCGGTCTCCGCTCTTCCCTTTTATAATCTCCCCCAGCAGCCTCCCGGGCGGAAGTCAGCAGCCCTGGGGCCTGGGGAATTGTGGGAGATGTAGTCTCTACCAGAAAAAGGGGTAGAACCCCGCTACACCAGTATAAAGGAATAGCAATGGTAAAAAAAAAAAAAGCACTTGTGGGTTTAACTAATAATTTTTATTTTTTTAATATAATTCTCCTTAAAGGGAGTGTGGCAGAAGGTGTGTTCTATGCCTACATAATTTTTCTAATAAGTGTCCCTCATTCCCATCTCTGAAGCTTCCCTCCAACCACTTTGCATATTATTTTATATATACTGTGATTCTGTACTTGCCAAATATGCTACAGAAATCTCCCTACATTGAGTCTGGCTGCAACCATTGTAACTGTGGGCAGCTGAAGCTGCTGACTGTTCACTTCCTGGATTTACACAGACACGCAGAGGCACACCTCCAGCTCTCATTGGCCCTCTTATGACTCATCTCCCCTCCCTTCCTGGCAAACTCTTACAAGAGTGAGAGAGAGAGAGCTGTGCGTGATGTCATAAGCCTAGGCTAATGACTAGACAAGAAACAGGAAGTGGGTTGTATAAGGTATTTACTGGCAGAAAAAAAATGTTTTACTATCCAAAGTTAAAACAACAAGCGCAGAAGATTTAATAGATGGAAAGATGAAAAAATTACTGAAGGTCCACTTTAATGCATTCTATGCATTAAGATGAAAAACCTTCTGTAGTGCAGCAGCCCCCCAGAGCCCCCCTTTTACTTACCTGAACCCAATCGCTCCAGCTCCGCTGTCTCCTTATTAGATTGATTGATAGCAGCAGGAGCCATTGGCTCCCGCTGCTGTCAATCAAGTCCAGTGACATGGGAGCAGGGGGGAAGAGCCGAGTCCTGTCTGTGTCAATGAACCAGTATGAAACCAGTATTTGGTGTGACTACCCTTTGGCTTCAAACCAGCATCAATTCTTACACTTGCACAAAGTCAGGGATTTTGACTGTAGGATTAGAGTCAGATGTATGATTAACCAATTATACCAAGCAGGTGCTAATGATCATCAATTTCACATGTAGGTCGAAACACAGTCATTTACTGAAATAGGAACAGCTGTATAGGAGGCTTAAACCTGGGTAAGGAACAGTTTCATGTCACAGGTCATACACCATGGCATGACTGAGCAGAGCAACAAGACACAAGGTAGTTATATGGCATCAGCAAGGTCTACCAGGTAAAGTTTCAAAGCAGAATGGGAGTTTGAGATGTGCTGTTCAAGCTCTTTTTAAGAAACACAAAGAAACGGGCAACGTTGAGGACCATACACGCAGTGGTCGGCCAAGGAAACGAAATGTAGCAGATGAAAGACACAACATGCTTACTTCCCTTTCACATCAGAAGACTTACAGCAGTGCTATTAGCACAGAACTGGTAGAAACCAGTGGGACCCAGGTACACCCATTTACTGTCTGGAGAAGTCTGGCCAGAAGTGGTCTTCATGGAAGAACTGTGGCCATACAGCCATACCTCCAATGTGGAAACTGATGTGGATTTTGTACAATCTGGAAACTTTTGGACATTTGCTAGGCTTTTCCCTCAATACAAGAGAGACTTAGACTGTCACGTGCCTCTTATCTTTTCATGGACATTTGCTATATGGTTGAGATAACAGGTTAGATTACCTTCATTTGATCAATCATAACAGTTGTCATTTGTGGGCTTCATCCGGTAGCTTTGAACTTAACGGAAAAAATTATGTTAAATATGTACACCTTATTGGCTCTGTAATATGTTATGTAATATCAGCTCATGTCTTTCTGACGTAGTCAGCAGATAAAAGCAGCAACGCAGCTGCTGAAGAACCAGAACAATAACCTACTAGCCAACTGCTTTATTATTCTCCCACATGTGAATAAATCTTTACCTTGCATAGCAAGAAGTCTTTGTTCTTTTCCAAAGAGGCATGTCCAGACAGGACAAAACAAGGCTAAGGGACTTAACTATGCATGAAATCATAGGAACTGGGGTGCAGAAAAATTGCAGCAGGTGCTCTGGTCTGATGGGTCAAAATGTGAAATATTTGGCTGTAGCAGGAGGCAGTTTGTAAGTCGAAATGTAGCAGCAAACTGCTCAGTGTGTTTTTGTGATACCAGAGATAACTCCGGACAAACACTTCAGGAAAACAAACCTTTTTTCATTCTCGCCAGCAAGAGACACCCAACCCCAACCAATGCCAGAAAGTCAAGATCGTCGTCTATAGGCGTTTTAGACAGCATATATATGTTAGGAATTGCGGTTTCTCACTTCCTTGATCAGCTATTTAGTTTGCAGAACATCCTACCTATACATCCTGTGTTCAAAGCTAGCGGGGAGTTACTTTTTAGAAACAGATGTCTGAGAATTCCATTATATATATATATATATATATATATATATATTTAGAAATTTGCTATAACTTAAAAAGACATGTTTGTCAGAAAGGGTTATCTTGTCATAGCTTAAATTTTGTCTAAGCTGGGCTGCCACCACAGAAAGACTGGAAAGCGGTACAATAATGAATGTCTGCAGGAAACAGTGAAGCATTGGGGAGGTTCCTTGCAAGTTTGGGTGGGGAGGTTCCTTGCAAGTTTGAGGCTGCATTTCTGCAAATGGAGTTGGAGATTTGGTCAGGATCAATGGTGTCATCAATGCTGAGAAATATGGTCAGATAGTGTACCTAGAAGAATTGATGCTGTTTTGAAGGCAAAAGGTGGTCACATCATATATTGATCTTATTTAGATTTTTCTTCTGTTCATTTAATTTCAATTTTGTTAATTGATAAAAATAAACTATTAACACTTCTATTTCTGAAAGCAGTCTTAATTTACAGCTTGTTTTCACACCTGCCTAAAATGTTTGAACAGTAGTGTGGGTAACTCCTGTTCTATATAGCTACAAAACATATAATGATAACCCTTTTAGAGATGGCAGTTTAGCAAACAACACACCTACTCTGCCTGTCTGTTTTTGCACTACTAATAAACAGAGCTGGAGCATCCACAAGGCAATCTAGGAGGGAGCCTAAGGCCAAGTGGATGTCCAAGGGGCCTGGATACAACCTACATTCTTATGCAGTAAACTAGGGGATAGCAAATTGGTAAAAGCTGTACATCGGCTCTCACACAAGGGAGGATGTGCTTATAGGCAGCCGGTGTCAGAAAAGTCCATGCCAGTAAAGAAAATGCAAATGATGTGGCTCATCTGTGCCTATAGCAGTCCTCAACTAGATCAATCAAAGGCATATGAGAGAGTGCAAAGATGCTACCTTGCCTAGGTCACCATTCTGCCTAAATCTCTCCCTGAACATCACTGTTATGGTGTTTCCCACCTATATCTTTCTTCCTATGGTAAATGCCACCCACACCCAGAAGCTTATACAGCAGGCACTTCTGCTGCAAGACTAATTTAAACTTTCACATAGTATGTTGTCAGATCAACATAAAAAAATATTCAAAACAATTAGGGGCTCATTTACACCAGATGCAGTTGCACAAATGCAGTACAAACACATATATGCAAGAAAACATTGACTATTGTAACCACTTGCCACCCAGGCCAATTCTTACATTTCTCTCCTACATGTAAAAATCATAATTTTTTTTTGCTAGAAAATTATACAGAACCCCCAAACATTACATACGTTTTTTTTAGCAGAGACCCTAGAGAATAAGATGGTGGTGATTGTTTTTATCTCGCACGGTATTTGCGCAGAAATTTTTCAAATGTGTTTTTTTGGAAAAAAAAATTTTCATGCATAAAAAAAAAACAGTAAAGTTAATCCAATTTTTTTGTATAATGTGAAAGATGATGTTACGCTGAGTAAATAGAGACCTAACATGTCACGCTTCAAAATTGCGCACGCTTGTGGAATGGTGCCAAACTTCTTTACGTTAAAATTCCCATAGGCAACGCTTTAAAGTTTTCTACAGGTTACACGTTTTGAGTTACAGAGGAGGTCCAGTGATAGAATTATTGCTCTCGCTCTAACGTTCACGGCCATACCGCACATGTGTGGTTTGAATGTCGTTTACATATGTGGGCACGACTTACATAGAGGGGACGGGGTGCTTTACTTTTTTTTTTTTTTTATTGTTAATTTTACTTTTATTTTTCTATTTTGACACTTACGTTTTACATTTTTGTTTTTTTTTATCACTTTTAGTCCTATTACAAGGAATGTAAACATCCCTTGTAAAAGGAATAAGCATGACAGCTCCTCTTTACAGTGAAATATGGGATCAAAAAGTACCCACATCTCACCTCCTAGGCTGGAAAGCCTGAAATAAAAAAAAAGAGATCTCAGCTTCCCAGCCGAGGCGGCACCATTTTTTCAAATGCAGAGGCCGGGCGTGACGTCATATCATTGTGCCCGGCCTCCGAACGATCATAGAGACTCTGGGGACCATCTGGTAAATCTCTATGGTCAGCATCCGAGGCCGGCGGATACCTTCTATGGTTCACCGATGGCATCGGCGAGCCCGGAGAAGCACCAGAGGGCGGCGTGAGGGGACATACTCTATGATCATTCTTATCTGAATGATGCCTGTAGCTGCAGGCACCATTCAGATATCACCGCTCAAAGTCCGCAACGTCATATGATGTTACGCGGGTGGCAAGAGGTAAAGCTTAATTGTGGTGTGTTTAAAAAAAGTACAATATGCTGCTTTTTTTTTTTTTTTTTGCATGTGAATGCATGTGAATGCATACAAACGCACTGCAAACCTGTGTAAAGCAGCATGAAAAGCAGTAAAAAGTAAAAACAATTCCAAAAAACACACCACAAATGCATGTAAACGTGCATGTCATGTGTAACCTCACACTGAATGTGAAGCTTGAGGTGTAAACAAGGGAGGGTTATCCTTTTCAGTTAAAAGATATTAAAAAAGAAAAGAAATGAAAATTGAAGTGAAAAAAATACAAAACCTGCTATTGCTGACCTCTTAAAAAAGGAGTTGCCTGGTGGTCTATTGGCTTTATACATTCTGGGGTTGATTTACTAAAGGCAAATAGGCTTTTTTTTTCAAAGTGCAATTGCTCTAGAGCTTAGTAAATGAGGTAAAGCTTCACTTTGCAAAGAATACATACAAGGAAAATAAAGAAACAGCTTTTTTGCTTGCACATGATTGGATAATAGAAGTCAGCAGAGCTTTTGCTCATTTACTAAGCCATGGAGCAACTGCAAGTGCTCAGTCTATTTGCCTTTAGTAAATCAACCCCTCTCGGTCACTGTTCAGAAAAAGCATGCCAATTGTGTGGAAGGTTAAAACTCCTGATCAGTGACTCAAAAAGCATTAAAGCATTTGGGTCAGCATAACAGTCAAGAAAGTAGCATTTTCAAAAGGAGAGTTCAGTGATGGTAACTTACTTATTTCCTCAAATATATAATATAATATTGCCTTCAATCATCTTACCAGCTTCTAATAATCAAAGTGGATAAGAAAGAAATGACCTTGACCTGGAAGGAATTTCTAAAATAAATGGTTCTTCATCACATCACAATCTATGACTCTATAAAAATTGATTTTGCATGCTGAATGCTGATTAATCTATTGATTATGTGTATGTTCTTGTTCTTCAGGGTTGGCCAAAACCCAGGAGCCAACATGCCTAAAGAATTACTGCTGGCATCCAATCTTTAGGAATCCCATCTACAGACGCCACTGTGTGTACAGCTTTGCTTCCTAAAATAGCCTGCTGGTTCCCTGGTCTGTTTTATATTGAATCTGTCAGAACAGAAATATGGGAGCTGCCATATCTGACTGGTAATATATGCATGGTCCACAGCCACTGTCCTTATCCTTTTTTTTATGACTTAGTGAGTCTGTGAACTGGAACAAGCATGTATATGGCAGGTGAACATAGAAGCTGGTCCCCTGCCAGTGGCTCATCAAAGAAATAGAGAATCTTGATCTAACTATTCAAAAATAAATCTTTAAACAGGAGCTGCCATATTTATAACCTACCATCCTTGTAAATGAATCCTCATATGTATTTGTAATCAAGTGGTGCAAGTTTATTAGGATGCTTGATACAACTAAATGAACTGAAAATGCCCAGTTGAATGGATGTATAATGTCCAGTTTTTAAGTGTATCTAAAGCCAAAATGTTTTTTTCTTTTACTATTTGATGGAGTGGTGAAAGGCTAGCACCCCTTCCTGGTTATTATTGCTACAGTGCCTTGAAAAAGTATTCATACAAAAATGTATTTTATTGGGATTTTATGTGATAGACCAACACAAAGTGGCACATAATTAAACAAAATTCTTTAAAAATAAATATGTGAAAAGTGTGGCGTGCATTTGTATTCAGCCCCCTTTACCCTGATACCCCTGACTAGACATGTGCAATACGTTTAGTAACGAATCTAAATTCGGCCAAATTTTGCATCTTTCGGATGCATCCGATTGTCCGAATAAAAAAATTCACCCCTGTTTTTGGTGCAGAAGAAGAACGGCACATGGAGGCCAGTAATAGACCTGACCCATCTCAACTCATTTATCCGCAAGGAGAAATTCAAGATGGAGTCTCTGCTTACCATACAACAGTCAGTACACTTGGGAGACTGGTTAATATCAATCGACCTGAAAGACGCATATTTTCACGTGCCTGTGACAAAGGACTTCCACAAATTCCTCCGCTTCGCGGTAGGCAACCAACACCTTCAGTTCACTTGTCTACCCTTCGGGTTAACCACGTCACCCCGGGTTTTTTCCAAGGTGCTATTGGCGGTAGTGGCTCTTCTCAGGGTCAAGGGTGTGCGTCTCCACCATTACTTGGACGACTTGCTTCTACTATCTCAGAGCAAGGATCAGCTATTAGATCACAAAGAGGTTGTCATCTCTACCCTGCAAGAGTTCGGGTGGCTCCTGAATTTAGAAAAGAGTCAGCTAGAGCCATCTCAGTCCCTCGTGTTTCTGGGCGCTCTATTCAACACCGTGGAGGGTTCCATCTCCCTCCCAGAGGAGAAAATCATGGTAATCCGAGACAGGATTCAGGCAGCCCGTGGATCAACTCACCTTTCTGCTCTCCAGTGCCTGAAAATAATTGGTACGATGACAGCAACCATCCCCATGGTGAAGTGGGCCCAGTGGCATACCCGTCCCTTTCAGAAGGGATTTCTGCATCAGTGGAACTCTGTCGACCAGAATCAGCGCATCTTTCTTACCCCATCTATGAGGACATCTCTCCTTTGGTGGCTTCAGGGGAGAATCTGCGCAACCATCATTCGATTGTTCCCATCTCATGGATCACGGTGACCTCAGATGCCAGCAACCAGGGTTGGGGCGCTCATTGCCTGTCGGAGGTGGCTCAAGGCAGGTGGACATGCCAGTCTCAAGGAGTCGTTTCCAACATCCTGGAACTGAGGGCAGCCTTTCAGGCACTCCTATCCTTTCGCCATCTAGTGTTGAACTCTTCCGTCATGCTAAGGTTGGACAACACAACAGCAGTGGCATACATAAGGAAACAAGGTGGGACTCACAGCTGGTCCCTGTTACAAGAAGTGGAGCCTTTAATGAGTTGGGCGCAAAAGAACTTAGCCAACATCTCGGCAGTATACATTCCGGGGGTCCAGAATGTGCAAGCAGACTTCTTGTCCCGGGTCGAGTTAGACAACAACGAGTGGTCCCTCCACAGAGAAGTTTTCGAGTGGCTCCTAACACTGGGTGTATCCCCGGAAGTCGACATGTTCGCTTCCCCGTGCAACTTCAAGATACCAAAGTACTTTGCGAGGTTCAGGGACCCTCAGGCGTTCGGGATAGATGCTCTCACGACCAGTTGGGATTTCCAGAGGGCCTATGCCTTCCCTCCAGTCCCGGTGATTCTACAGTTTCTGCGGAGGCTCAGAACAGAAAAAGTGGAGATTATTGCTGTCATTCCATTCTGGCCCAACAGGCCGTGGTTTCCTCTGCTGCTGCTCCTCAGCTATCAAGACCCAATTCCCCTACCTCTCAGGCCGGATCTATTGTCTCAAGGCAAGACGTTACACCCGTTTCCATCGTGTCTGCACCTCAAGGTGTGGTTCTTGAGAGGGGAAGGCTAGAGGCGCTTGGTTGCCCGAAAGAAGCGATTCCAACTCTTCTTAATGCCAGACGAAGAAGCACTAATAGGGTGTATGAACGCATTTGGTCCAGGTTTGCTGTACACATGTCATCAAGAGAAAACTCGTGTAACTCTCCAGAGGTTCATGATATCCTGAGCTTTCTTCAGTCTGGACTGGATTTATCCCTGGCGGTCGGCTCGTTAAGGGTGCAAGTGTCAGCCATCTCAGCCTTCACGGGAGTCTCATGGGCGAATCACGCCTTAGTTCGTCAATTCTTTAAGGGTGCCATCAGGCTCAGACCACAAAGAAGACCCAGGTTTCCCAAATGGGACCTTCCATTAGTTCTGGATTTTCTGTCAAATCTTGGGAAAGATTCATCTCAACCTTTGTCTGTTAAGGATCTTACTCTAAAGACTATCTTCCTAGTGGCGATAACGTCAGCGAAAAGGGTATCAGAGATCAGGAATCTGGGTTCAGAGGAACCTTTTCTGACCTTTTTTGAAGACAGAGTAGTGCTGATTCCAATGTTAGGGTCAAACCCTAAAGTGACCACAGTCTTCCATGAGAATCAGGAGATTGTACTCCCTACTTTCAAAACACCAGATGACCAAGAGATCCATCCTCTTGATGTAGGCCACACCTTAAAACAATATCTGGAGGCAACAGCTCCATTCAGGCAAACGGAATTCCTCTTTGTCCTTCTTCATGGCAAGAATAAAGGGATGCGTGCGTCAATTAGGTCAATTTCCGCGTGGATTGTGCAGACGATTCAAAGGGCATACAGAGCTAAGGGCTTGGCTCCTCCTGAGGCAGTGACGGCTCATTCAACACGGAGCATCTCGACTTCGTGGGCGGCTTCTCGGCATGTGGCGCCTGATGTTATTTGTAGAGCGGCCTCTTGGTCCACAATTAATACTTTTCTTTCTCACTATTGCGTTGAACCAGCTGCGCTGTCTTCTATTAATTTTGGTTTACAAGTATTGTCGTTGGACAATGTTAAATAAATTTTGGTTTTCTTTGCTCAACATTTTGCCCACCCGGGTGTGTTTTGGCGAGTTATTTCCCACACGTATGCTGCCATGGAGCCTGTCAGGAAAACTGAAAATTTATATCAAATACTTACCGTAATTTAGCCAACATCTCGGCAGTATACATTCCGGGGGTCCAGAATGTGCAAGCAGACTTCTTGTCCCGGGTCGAGTTAGACAACAACGAGTGGTCCCTCCACAGAGAAGTTTTCGAGTGGCTCCTAACACTGGGTGTATCCCCGGAAGTCGACATGTTCGCTTCCCCGTGCAACTTCAAGATACCAAAGTACTTTGCGAGGTTCAGGGACCCTCAGGCGTTCGGGATAGATGCTCTCACGACCAGTTGGGATTTCCAGAGGGCCTATGCCTTCCCTCCAGTCCCGGTGATTCTACAGTTTCTGCGGAGGCTCAGAACAGAAAAAGTGGAGATTATTGCTGTCATTCCATTCTGGCCCAACAGGCCGTGGTTTCCTCTGCTGCTGCTCCTCAGCTATCAAGACCCAATTCCCCTACCTCTCAGGCCGGATCTATTGTCTCAAGGCAAGACGTTACACCCGTTTCCATCGTGTCTGCACCTCAAGGTGTGGTTCTTGAGAGGGGAAGGCTAGAGGCGCTTGGTTGCCCGAAAGAAGCGATTCCAACTCTTCTTAATGCCAGATGAAGAAGCACTAATAGGGTGTATGAACGCATTTGGTCCAGGTTTGCTGTACACATGTCATCAAGAGAAAACTCGTGTAACTCTCCAGAGGTTCATGATATCCTGAGCTTTCTTCAGTCTGGACTGGATTTATCCCTGGCGGTCGGCTCGTTAAGGGTGCAAGTGTCAGCCATCTCAGCCTTCACGGGAGTCTCATGGGCGAATCACGCCTTAGTTCGTCAATTCTTTAAGGGTGCCATCAGGCTCAGACCACAAAGAAGACCCAGGTTTCCCAAATGGGACCTTCCATTAGTTCTGGATTTTCTGTCAAATCTTGGGAAAGATTCATCTCAACCTTTGTCTGTTAAGGATCTTACTCTAAAGACTATCTTCCTAGTGGCGATAACGTCAGCGAAAAGGGTATCAGAGATCAGGAATCTGGGTTCAGAGGAACCTTTTCTGACCTTTTTTGAAGACAGAGTAGTGCTGATTCCAATGTTAGGGTCAAACCCTAAAGTGACCACAGTCTTCCATGAGAATCAGGAGATTGTACTCCCTACTTTCAAAACACCAGATGACCAAGAGATCCATCCTCTTGATGTAGGCCACACCTTAAAACAATATCTGGAGGCAACAGCTCCATTCAGGCAAACGGAATTCCTCTTTGTCCTTCTTCATGGCAAGAATAAAGGGATGCGTGCGTCAATTAGGTCAATTTCCGCGTGGATTGTGCAGACGATTCAAAGGGCATACAGAGCTAAGGGCTTGGCTCCTCCTGAGGCAGTGACGGCTCATTCAACACGGAGCATCTCGACTTCGTGGGCGGCTTCTCGGCATGTGGCGCCTGATGTTATTTGTAGAGCGGCCTCTTGGTCCACAATTAATACTTTTCTTTCTCACTATTGCGTTGAACCAGCTGCGCTGTCTTCTATTAATTTTGGTTTACAAGTATTGTCGTTGGACAATGTTAAATAAATTTTGGTTTTCTTTGCTCAACATTTTGCCCACCCGGGTGTGTTTTGGCGAGTTATTTCCCACACGTATGCTGCCATGGAGCCTGTCAGGAAAACTGAAAATTTATATCAAATACTTACCGTAATTTTCCTTTCCTGATAGGCTCCATGGCAGCAGGAGTTCCCTCCCAAATGTCTGGAGTAGGCTAGTTACGGAACACGGATAGCAGCCAGGAGCAAAGATTTATGGGAGAGGGGTCCTATTGGGTAGTTATGGAGGCGGGGCCAACCCACACGTATGCTGCCATGGAGCCTATCAGGAAAGGAAAATTACGGTAAGTATTTGATATAAATTTTCCGTTATTTCACTGCATCTGTGGCATCTTTTTTCTTCTTTTTTTAATGTTTACATTTACATTTGATGCTGCTTTAATAATATTACATTTGTAACACTTTATAAATAATAAATGTTAATTTGTTTTGAAAGCCTGTTTCATGAGACTATTCCTTTTTTTAAAAAAACATCAATTTTTGTATTGTTTCTATATAAAAACCTTCAAATACATTTGGAAACTAAGTTTTACCAACTTAAAAAAATTGATTAAGTTACAAGTTAATATCACTTGTAACTAAGTAAATGGGCAGCACAGTGGTGTAGTGGTTAGCACTTTCGCCTAGCAGCAAAAGGGTCGCTGACCATGACACTATCTGCCTGCAGTTTGCACACACTGCCACACTCCAAAGACATGCTGGTAGGGAAATTGGCCCTAGTATGTGTGAATGGGAGTTAGGGATCTTAGATTGAAAGCTCCTTGAGGGCAGGGACTGATGTGAATGTGTGTGTATATCTAAAGTGCTCTGTAAATTGACAGTGCTATATGAGTACTTGAAATAAGTTCCTAACTTAAACTTTTCTAGAAACTGGAAAAATTGAATTGGCTTTACATAAAACAACAAAGTTGAAAACATGAGAAATCTAATGAGTCAGACAAAAATAAGTTTAGTTGACAGTACTTAAAAAGCTGATGCAAATAGTTGCCTCAATTTTTTTGAGTAGATCAAGCACAATATTTACAGTGTAGGAATAATATCTTGAATCATTTCCCACTCTGTATAAAATGAAAAAAATAAAAAATAGTTTGGGCTTTAGATAAACTTTAAAATCAACCAGGCCCATGTCCATTTGAATATCTGGTTGTACTGACATTAGAGAAAAGGAAACAAGAGGTGAATATTGGTGTCTTCTCTTGTAGGAATTGTCTAGTTATCTCACCCTGACTGCTACACACAGAGGAAGAAACCTGTCATCCTCAAGAGCACACATATGGAATGATTAGTCCTTGATTAGCATTGCGTGTTTTACTGGAAGTACCGTATCTGCCTTTCAGGGAACATCTGGGCTAGATGTTTATGAGAATGACACCTATTAATATGATGTCCTCATATGGTCTTAAATCCTGGCTCCAAATGCTCATAAGCAACGGTTTTGTTAAAGTAGATGCATACTTAATACAGAACTCTGCTTAATAAAAAGCAGTATTAAAAATAAAGCCTTTGCTGCAATACTCAACTTTGAAAGGTCTGTGGGTATGTTGGCTACACTCAGGGTGGTAAAGGTTTATTTTTATTTCAAGAACAACTTTCAGAAAAGTTAGGCTGCACTCTAAAGTTTTTTTTTACTTTTGCAGTCAAATTTGAGAAAACCCCACTATAGGCGGTTCCCAGGTTACAAACATGATAGGTTCTGTAGGTTTGTACATAAGTTGAATTTGTATGTAAGTTGCAACAGGTACATTTTTTAACCTCTTGCCGACCAGCCGCCGTCATTATACTGCGGCAGGTTGTCAAGATCCCGCAAACCGTCCTAGCTGTACATCGGCTCTTTTAAGTGGGCTAGCAGGCACGTGCGCGTGCCCGCTGCACTGCAGGGGGCGATGTGCGTGGCCGGCGGTCGCATTGCGGGCATGAGAGCCAGATCAGGGACGTTTGTGTGTAAACACACAAATCCCTGTTCTGTGAGGAGAGGAGAGGCAGATCGTGAGTTCCTACTAGCTAGGAACAATGATCTGTCATCTCTTATATTCAGTCCCCTCCCCCTGCAGTTAGAACACACACACTAGGGAACATAGTTAACCCCTTGATCTTCCCCTGGTGTTAACCCCTTACCTGCCAGTGACATTTACACAGTAATCAGTGCATTTTTATAGTTATATTATATTATATTTTTAATGTGTATGATCTGTCCGCCATAATGTCGCAGTCCCGATAAAAATCGCATATCACAGCCATTACTAGTGAAAAACAAAATACTAATAAAAATGCTATAAATCAATAACCTATTTTGTAGACGCTATAACTTTAGCACAAACCAATCAATATAGGCTTATTGTGATTTTTATTACCAAAAATATATAGAAAAATACATATCGGCCTAAACTGAGGAAAAAATATGCTTTTTTTTAAAAAATTGGGGATATTTATTATAGAAAAAAGTACAAAATATTGTGTTTTTTTCAAAATTGTCGCTCTTCTTTTGCTTATAGCGCAAAAAATAAAAACCGCAGAGATGATCAAATACCACCAAAAGAAAGCTCTATTTGGGAAAAAAAGGACATCAATTTTGTTTGGGTACAGCGTCACATGAGCATGCAATTGTCAGTTAAATCCACGCAGTCCCGAATTGCAAAAAACGGCCTGGTCATTGAGCAGCCAAATCTTCCGGGCTCAAGTGGTTAAGTGTAGCTCCAGCCAAATAAATAATTTTCTAATTTTTTGGATAGCATAGGGACGAGTTAACACCCCTGTAACATTTGTTTTGCTGTCTGTGCTCTTGTTCAGAAAATTTCACCTCACTTTCTGTCCCTGTGACAATTGGATTTTAAAAATGATGGGTTGTCGTGGAAACAAGGATTGGTGATAAAGCTTTAGCGGAGAAACCTTTTTCCCCATGATAACTCTTACAGGAGTGAATTTCCCTTCCTAGGGGGAGATTTTCTCTCACTTCCTGTTGTTGGATGTTTGTAACTTGGGGACTGCCTGTATATGTTTGTTATGTGTTGCCATTCACACAGCATACATACAAAATGTTTAAAAAAAACGTTTTTCTTACCTTTTAGATCAGAGGTGTCAAATTCAATTCCAATGTGGGCCACATCGCCATTATGGTTGCCCTCAAAGGGCCGGTTCAGCCTGTAAGACGATATAAATGTATCTATTCTTTATCATATTTAATAACTGCCTCTGCATTTCAATTGTACTGGTTTTAGTAAAAACGTAAGACTTTAGCTGTGAAGGGCAGGTGCAGACCGGCACGGAGCCCACTCACACTCCTGTAGCAGATAAGTCTAAAAAGGAGGGTCCCTACACCGTTGGTATCATCCACAAGAGACTTTATTGGAGACAGCTAAGACAGAACATGGTTCTGCCATGGTGTTCTCCAATAAAGTTTTGTGTGGATGATACCAGCAGTGTGAGACCCCCCCCCCCCCCCCCCCCACCATCAGAAGTCAAGTGCCCTCCACCCTCCCTTATATCACAGTACACTCCTCTAACTGGGGAGCAGAACGTGCAAGGTCTAGAGAAGAAAAAGTTGTTTGACCTGTACTGTTACACAAAATAGGAGGTTGTGCCACATCCAGTATTAGAGAGAAGAAAAAAGGATCCCCTATGTGGTGGACTTTTAAAGCACGAATTTGATCAAAAAGGTTTAAATGGCGTATATAGATAATTACAAAGTATTTATTTAGGAAAGTAACACAAAAGAATATAAAGTGTATACATATAAAAACATGACGTTTTTGAACATATATTAGAACTAGTACAACATGTAGAAATACAATGCAGTTAAATGGTTTCTCACAAGCGACGCGTTTCGGAGTTTAAAATTGCCTCCTTCTTCAAGGGTGAGAGCAAGGAGAAACCCTATTATTAAAAAATAGAACAGTAAATCAAATAGATATCATAATACATAATAGTATACAATATCACAGAATACAGACAAAACTTACAAATGTTCAAACAATGTATATTGAACACTTCAATGGTTTAGAATTTTAAAAGCATGTGCTTGGGCACAGGTAGCTCCCAGATCTTCACCCCAGGGGTCCCCAGTGACAAGGAACATGCAGAGATGATTAAATAGCTGAAAATTATTAATCATCTCTGCATGTTTCTTGTCACTGGGGACCCCTGGGGTGAAGATCTGGGAGCTACCTGTGCCCAAGCACATGCTTTTAAAGTTCTAAACCATTGAAGTGTTCAATATACATTGTTTGAACATTTGTAAGTTTTGTCTGTATTCTGTGATATTGAATACTATTATGTAGAATCTTTAATTTCCTCCCTTGAAGAAGGAGGAAATTATAGATTCCGAAACGCATCGGGTGTGAGAAACCATATAACTGCATTGTATTTCTACATGTTGTACTAGTTCTAATAGATGTTCAAACACTTCATGTTTGTATATGTATACACTTTATTTTCTTTTGTGTTACTTTTCTAAATAAATACTTTATAATTATCTATATACGCCCTTTAAACCTTTTTGATCAAATTCGTGCCTTAAAAGTCCACCACATAGGGGATCCCTTTTTCTTCAAGGTCTGGAGGAGGACTAGAGGAGAGCTGAAGTCAGCTGCAAGAGTCTGCTGAATGCTGGGACCAGGGGAGGCAGAGGTGAGGGGGTGCTGCAGCTGCACAGAGAAGCGCATGATCCATACGAGGAGTTTCGTCCTCCTCTTTGCTGCCGACTGCTGAGATGGGGAAGAGGGGCAGATAGAGACTCTCCGCAGCTGCACGAAGAAGCACAGGATCTGTTGGAGGAGTTCTGTCCTCCTCTCTGCCTCCAACTACTAAGGTGGGGACAGAGAGACATGGTGGGTGCTGCAGCTGCAGGGGAGGTGTAAGGGCCACATGAAATGGCCTGGTGGGCTGAATAAGGCCCCCGGGAATTGCGTTTGACACGTGTTTTAGATCATTCTCAGGAGAAGGCTTTAAGGCAGACTGCAAGCATTTCTGAGCAGTGTGTCAATCTGTCTCGAGGACAGGTGAAATTACCCCTCACTACCATCCAATGCATGAGACCAGCTACTAAATTTTAAAGCGGTATTAAACCCAAAACAAAAAAAAATTATATATTGTAGCTTACCAATCCTTAAATGTGATGTCTGCAGAATTTTTTGTATTCTTTTTCCCTGTTTTTACCTGGTGGTTTGGCCAGTAACACACCTTCTGTATTAGAGCACCCCCACTCTGGATAAAAGAGCCCAGAGACACCTTTGGACAGCAGCATCGTCAGTCTGGGGGGAGGGGAGTGTTAGATATACCAGCAGATTTAGATACACTGACACATAGAAGCCAAACTCCAGCTCACACTGCAGTTGCACAGTCAGTTGCAGCAACAGTTTATTTTTCTTTTGAGATAAAGGTTTACATAAACCAATAAAAGCTGATAATTGTAAGCACCCCCCTAGTAAATAGTTTGTCCCAACAATCTCATTTGTAGGAGAGCTTGTTCTGTTGAAAAACAACAGACTTACTGGCTGTAAAGGAAAGAAAGCCTAAAAAGGAAAACGAATGCAGAGATCACATCTAAGAATTGGTAAGCTGCAATATAACAAATGTTTGCCTTTGGGTTTAATACTGCTTTAACCTTTTGTTAGGACAGTGTCCAAATCTGGTTTACAACTGATGAGATCTGACAAAATAGTACAGATTAAGTGAATTATTGTATATACAGCTCCCCTCAGAAACAAAGAGAACCGAGTAGGATTGTTTTTAATACTGGAGCTATCAGAAAAAAGCATCTAAAATTGTAAGCAGCATTTTCTTTAAATATTTTTGAAGCTATGCTATGTGAAAAGGTAACATGTAACAAATATAAAGTAGGTGTCCAATTTGGCTGCAAAAGTAAGAATACACTTTAACCACTTGCCGCCCGCCCATTGTCAAATGACGTCGGCAAAGTGGTTGTAAAATCCTGACAGGGCGTCATATGACGTCCTCAGGATTTTGAGCCGCTGCGCGCCCCCGGGGGCGCGCATCACGGCGATCGTTGTTGCGGGGTGTCAGTCTGACACCCCGCAACTACGATCTTGGTAAAGAGTCTCCGACGGAGACTCTTTACCACGTGATCAGCCGTGTCCAATCACGGCTGATCACAGTGTAAATAGGAAAAGCCATTAATCGGCTTTTCCTCACTCGCGTCTGTCAGACGCGAGTAGAGGAGAGCCGATCGGCTGCTCCTCTGACAGGGGGGGTCTGTGCTGATCGATTATCAGCGCAGCCCCCCCGAGGAAGCCCACACTGGACCACCAGGGATGCCACCAGACCACCAGGAATGCCCATCAAAAGGTATGCCACCCTAGACCACCAGGGATGACACACAGTGCCACCAATGGATGCCAATCAGTGCCCACAATGGATGCCAATCAGTGCCCACAATGGGCATCACTGATTGGCATGCATTATTGTTTGGCACTGATTGGCATCCATCAGTAAAAAAACAATGCTGCCTATCAGTGCCTATCAGTGCCTATCCGTGCCACCTATCAGTGCTCATCCATGCCGCCTATCAGTGCCCATCCATGCCGCCTATCAGTGCCCATCCATGCCGCCTATCCGTGCCCATCCATGCCGCCTATCCGTGCCGCCCATCCATGCCCATCCGTGCCGCCTATCCATGCCAATCCGTGCCGCCTATCCATCCCAATCTGTGCTACCCATCAGTGCCAATTTGTGCCACCCATCAGTGCCCATCCGTGTCGCCCATCAGTGCCGCCTATCAGTGCCCATCAATGCCACCTCAGTGCCACTTCATTGGTGCCACCTCATCGGTGCCCATCAGTGCCGCCTTATCAGTGCCCATCAGTGCAGACCTATCAGTGCCCATCAGTGCAGACCTATCAGTGCCCATCAGTGAAGGAGAAAACGTACTTATTTACAAAGTTTTGAAACTGAAACAAAAAAAAACATATTTTTTTTCAAAATTTTCGGTCTTTTTTTATTTGTTTAGAAAAAATAAAAAAACGCAGAGGTGATCAAATACCACCAAAAGAAAGCTCTATTTGTGGGAAAAAAATTATAAAAATTTCATTTGGGTACAGTGTAGCATGACCGCGCAATTGTCATTCAAAGTATGACAGCGCTGAAAGCTCAAAATTGGTCTGGGCAGGAAGGTGTTTAAGTGCCCTGTATTGAAGTGGTTAAGGCCCCTTTCACACTTATACGACTTGTCCCACGATTTGGGACTGCAAAGTAGCATGACAAGTCGTTCCCCATGATTTCCAATGACAGCCATTCATATTAGTACGAATTCAAGTCGTTAAGACTTCAAAGTAGTCCCTGGTCCGATTTTGATGCCACTTACACAGACATTCCTTGAAATCGCAGCCAAAGTGTGAAAGGGGCCTTAAGCAGAACTGAAGTTCTGCTATAAGAAACACCAAGCAGGCAGACTTTTATTGCCATGTTTAGTGACATGTTTTTTCTGCAACAAAATGCCCTACCTGCCTGCTCGCTGTCTACTCTGGTACTGTAAACCAAACTTTGCATGTGCAGCTCAGCTTCCAGGGCCATGCCATTGGCTACCACTGCTGCTAATCAAATGCCTTGAAGAGGGATCGGGAGCCATAAGGCAACCACAGCGAAAAGCGCTAATTGGGATAATAGGATAAAATCATGTGTCAATTTATTGATACCATGTTGTAAATGAGTAAACTAAAATCTACTAGACATGTGCACAACAAAAAAATTTGTTTATTTTCGTTTTGTTTTTTTTCGTTTCTGTTGATTCGTAACGATTCGTAAATTCGTAAGTCATCGGTGTTCGTATTTGTAACGATTCGTACATTCGTAAGTCGTCGGTGTTCGTATTCGTAACGATTCGTATTTTCGTAAAAGTTATTTTTTCGTTGATTCGTATTTCCGTTAGTTTAATTTTCGTTTATTCGAAATTCGGAAGCATTTGTACTTATTCGTACATTCGTAACATTTGTAGATTCGTAATCGGAGCATAATTCATAATGTTATGTAATGTGTATGCTATTATTACATTTTAAGAGACACGAAAAATTACGAATCGAAAAAAAAAGTTACGAATGTACGAATTTTTTCGTTCAATCCATTCGAAGCACGTTAAGTAACGCCATTGTAAGAGACACGGAAAATTACGAATCGAAAAAAAAAAAAAAAAAAGTTACGAATTTACGATTTTTTTCGTTCAATCCATCCGAAGCACGTTAAGCAACGCCATTGTAAGAGACATGGAAAATTACGAATCGAAAAAAAAAAAGTTACGAATTTACGAATTTTTTCGTTCAATCCATCCGAAGCTAGACATGGGAACTGTCAAAAAATTCGTTTCGTTTCGTTTCGTCGCGTTTCGTATATAAAAAAAATCGTAATTCGTGTACGAAATTCCGTTTGAATTCGTACGAAATACGAAATTCAGACGAATCGTAATTTTTTTTACGAATCGTTAGTAAAGTTACGAATCGTTACGAATCGTTAACGCGGCTAATGAATTGTCGGTTCTCATAACACAGAGAACAATTCGAATCCAACTACAAATATCGAATTTCAATTTCAAGTTACGAATCGTTACGAATCGTTACGAATCGTTAGTAAATCCAACTACAAATATCGAATTTCAACTAATATGAAAGAAATTATAATAGCGGATGTGATAACGAATGCTTTGAATGCTTCGAATGAATTCGAGATTCAGTATATCTAATATAGAGAACTGTTCCTGCACAAAGTGTCATTTTTGCAGGAAAAAAAGCTATTTAAAAACACTCGCGGCTAATAAAAAGTCGGCTACGTAACACAGAGAACAGTCATTCATTGATTAAAAAAAAAAAAAAAAAGCGTGGGGGTCCCCCCCAATTCAATAACCAGGCCCTTCAAGCCTGGTATGGATATTAAGGGGGACCCCAGCCAAAATAAAAAAAAAATGGCGTAGGGTCCCCCTCAAAATCCATATCAGACCCTTATCCGAGCACGCAACCTGGCAGGCCGCAGGAAAGGAGGGGGGGACGAGACCGGTGGTTATGGGGGTCTGCGGGCGGGGGGCTTATGGGAATCTGGAAGCCCCCTTTAACAAGGGGACCCCCAGATCCCGCCCCCCCCTGTGTGAAATGGTAAGGGGGTACAAAAGTACCCCTACCATTTCACCAAAAAAGTGACAAAAATGTTAAAAATGACAGGAGACGGTCTTTGACAATTCCTTTATTAAAATCTTCTTTCTTCATCCTTCGGTTTCTTCATCTTCTCCTTCCGTCATCTTCTTCCATCTTCTTCCATCTTCTTCTTCCTCCGATTCGCTTCTTCTTGCTCCGGTCTTCTCGTCCGGCATCGGCGTCTCTTCTCGCAGGCCGCTCCTCGCAATGGGAGGCTCCCGCTGTGTGAGGCTTCGCTGCGTCTGACAGGTCTTTTATAATGGAGGGCACCTGGTGACCCCGCCCCCTCTGACGCACGGGGACGTCATGGGGAATTCCCTATGGCTTTCCCCATTACGTCAGAGGGGGCGGGGTTACCAGGTGCCCTCCGTTATAAAAGACCTGTCAGACACAGCGAAGCCTCACACAGCGGGAGCCTCCCATTGCGAGGAGCGGCCTGTGAGAACAGACGCCGACGCAGATGCCGGACAAGAAGGATGAGAAGACCGGAGCAAGAAGAAGCGGATCGGAGGAAGAAGAAGATGGAAGAAGATGACGGAAGGAGAAGATGAAGAAACCGAAGGATGAAGAAAGAAGAAAGAAGATTTTAATAAAGGAATTGTCAAAGACCGTCTCCTGTCATTTTTAACATTTTTGTCACTTTTTTGGTGAAATGGTAGGGGTACTTTTGTACCACCTTACCATTTCACACAGGGGGGGGGGGGGCCGGGATCTGGGGGTCCCCTTGTTAAAGGGGGCTTCCAGATTCCGATAAGCCCCCCGCCCGCAGACCCCCACAACCACCGGCCAGGGTTGTGGGGAAGAGGCTCTTGTCCTCATCAACATGGGGACAAGGTGCTTTGGGGGGGACCCCAAAGCACCCTCCCAATGTTGAGGGCATGTGGCCTGGTACGGTACAGGCGGGAGGGGGGGCCGCTCTCGTCCCCCCTCTTTTCCTGCGGCCTGCCAGGTAGCGTGCTCGGATAAAGGGTCTGGTATGGATTTTGAGGGGGACCCCACGCCATTTTTTTTTTTTTTTTTTTGGCCTTAAAATCCATCCCAGACCTGAAGGGTCTGGTATGGATATTTGGGGGGGACCCCACGCCATTTTTTTTTTGGCTGGGGTCCCCCTTAATATCCATACCAGACCTGAAGGGCCTGGTTATTGAATTTGGGGGGACCCCTACGCTTTTTTTTTTTATATATATCAATGAATGACTGTTCTCTGTGTTATGGAGCCGACAATTAATTCGAATCATTCGAATTCATTCAAATTCATTTGAATTCATTCAAATTCATTCGAATTCATTCGTTATATCTGCTATAATAATTTCGTTCGAATTAGTTGAAATTCGATATTGGTAGTTGGATTCGAATAATTTGGAGCTGAAATTCGTAAACGGAATTTTTCCTGCAAAAATGACACTTTGTCATTCGAATTCATTCGAATTCATTCGAATCATTCGGCGACGAAATTCGTAAACGGAATTTCGTATTCCGTACGGAATTCGTATTCAAAAAAATTCGTACTACGGATTCGTAAATTCGTACGAATTTCGAAAAATTTGTACGAATTACGAATTTGTACGAAACGAATCGCACATGTCTATCCGAAGCACGTTAAGCAACGCCATTGTAAGAGACACGGAAAATTACGAATCGAAAAAAAAAAAAGTTACGAATTTACAAATTTTTTCGTTCAATCCATTCGAGGCACGTTAAGCAGCACCATTGTAAGGGACACGGAAAATTACCAATTCAACAAAAAAAAAAAAGCTACGAATGTACAAAATTTTTCGTTCATTTTCATTTTCGTTGTTCCTGTTTTAGTTTTTCGGATTTTCTTCATTCGTACATTCGTTGTTTCTAATTAGTTTTTTTCGGATTTTCGTTATTTTTGGATTCGAACGATTCGTTAAAATTTTTAGTGAATTGTTTGTTCATTCGTGCGAAAACGAATGAACGAAAATAACGAAAAATAACTAAAAACGAAACGAATTGCACATGTCTAAAATCTACAACCGAATTCCCGGTGGTGGGCGGCGAGATGGCAAGATAGTTGCGAAACGGAGAGGGGGCTGGGAGACAGCCAAAACAACCACCGATTGAAGCCGAGGAGAGTGGGAAGAGAGACTGGCTGTTGTCTTGACAATGCGTTTCAGGGCGTGGCCCTTCTTCAAGCCATCACCAGCCATCTCCTCAGCTTGCTCTCCACCATCCTGTGTTTCAAGCCTTGTTCTGGATCTGTACTCTCCGAGTGTATGATGTCACGATTGGGTGTTTCCGTCTGCTGGTTTCCAGTGGCGGTTGTTCTGGCTGTCTCCCGGCCCCCTCTCCGTTCCACGGCTATTTTGCCATCTCGCCACCCACCACCGGGGATTCGGTTGAAGCTTCATACCTTTCATCTGGTCCTACACGAGCTGGGTCCACCTCTTCTCAGTGGATTTCTCAGGGACGCATGAGGGTTTTTCCACCGCAGCATTTCTTCACCAAGCCAGTCTACCTATGACCACCTCCACAAGGTATTATCCCAGAGGGGAGCAAGTTTTACAGTATTTCATCTATGCGAGGAGATTTTAATTGTTTACTCATTTACAACATGGTATCAATAAGTTGACATATGATTTTATCCTATTGAATTTTTCAGAAAATGTGTCCACACAAGACTGTCCCGATTAGCACTTTTCGCTGAGGTCATGATGTATGGGGCAGCTTCAGAGTCGGATGACTTTGAAGCCACCCCTGTGTGAACTGGCACTTACAGTCCAATCAGCTGATTAATTTTGTGCTGGAGGTTGGATTACTGGCAAAGTGCACTCCTGAGAACTGAGTGAGAAGGGTGTTGTATTGTACTTCATAGTTTCATAGTTTCATAGTTAGTAAGGTTGAATAAAGACATCAGTCCATCCAGTTCAACCTGAGCGAGTGTCTACAATTGACCCCATCCCTGTACATTGCACACTCACATCAGTCCCTACCCTCAAGGAGCCCACAATCTAAGGTCCCCATTCATATACTAGGGCCAATTTTTTGGACAGAAGCCAATTAACCTACCTGCATGTCTTTGGATTGTGGGAGGAAACCGGAGTACCCGGAGGAAACCCACGCAGGCACAGGGAGAACATGCAAACTCCAGGCAGGAAGTGTCGTGGTTGGGATTCGAACCAGCGACCCTTCTTACTGCTAGGTGAGAGTGCTAACCACTACACCACTGTGCCGCCCCCACTTGAGCAAAGGAGAAGAGATATTGTCATTATGTGCGTTAATGGATTCAATAAACAAACAGCTTTCCAATCTACAAATCGTTATCACGAATATATATACATACATAAATATTGAATCGAATCTATATACATACAAAACAAATCTTTCCGGTATAACGAATCGATTCGATATAACGAATATCGACACTACAGAGATAACTAATTATCCGAAAACAAATTAACAAAACATAACGAATATAACAGAACTAAATTATGTATTCTTTATAGGAATGAAAACGATTTTCCGTTGTGCACAAGTCTAGTTTTTACGACTCTTCATAATGTAGAATATACAAATATTTAGGGAATCCAGGTGAGGAACATGATTGTTATGGCCTTCTGCAAGGGGAAGGAGACACAGCCTACTACAGACAAACCTCTACACTGAAGTTTCCAACAAGCCGGGAAATGATTCAAACTACCGGAGCCAAGCAGAAAAATTGAAGAGTCAGCTCTCAATGAAGTTGACCCTTATTATTCACTGTTATATTAAACTGCAAAGTCTTCAGGCTGACACGTCACCATTTTGTGATTGGCTCTAGGCTATTACAGCGCCTGTTGTAGATAATATTTTACCTCTTCTAAGTGGCAACATGCCTAACAGCATAATGTGATCATTTCCTATTAGACATAATGGATTCCATTCATAAATAACCCAAACTTCTCATAGCCTTTCATCAAAGAAATAACATAAATCTCTACATATGAAAAAGCTTACAGTCACAGAGCTGAACGTTGAAGACTTGATATAGAAAAATAGTAATATTTGAGGGGGGAAAGGCCTCCCGTTTTGATGATGGCCTACAGAAGCTGTGAAAGGAGCTAATTTGTTGTCTCCACAGAGAGGAATGTGTGAGCCGCAATTGGTTACTTTCGCTGTAGAGATAGAGGAACATTAGGCTGATCGAGTAGGGAACGTCACATACAGTCCCCTGTTAGCCAAAGACCTTTTCCTGCACATCCTGACCACTGCTGGGAAGTAATTGGTTTAGCTTCATACAGTAGAGAAGTGAAACAGTGTGGAATTAATGCAAAGAGAACATTTATTTGGAGAAATCTCGTCTTTTGAGCAGAGTATAAATAAATCACAGCTAAGATTGGCCTTCATGGGAGTGCAGGTTCACTCTAGCTTGACAGGAAAATTGTTGCTTCTCTGGTGGGGGGGGGGGGGGGGGAAGCTGCTAGTCGGGAGTCATGTTCTGCAATTGTGAGCTTTGAGGTGTACTTACCAATCTGAAGATAATGGATCTGCAAGAGAGACACCGATCCCAGGAAACCATGCAGGTGAACAGGAGGGAGGGGGGTCCTCGTTCTTTTAGCTGACACCCTAATGAGCCTGCGTCTGTAGCAAGTATGTGCAAGATCTGTATGTTCATTATTATTACAAAAGTGGAACAGGGATATTCAGGCTGTCATTTTTCATTAGGACTGGGCCTTTGCTCCAGGGACAGGAAAATAAAATCAGAACTGGTTGTGCAGTGCAATGATGCTGTACAGAATTGCCAGAGGCTGGCAAACTTCATCACAGCCCAAGATCAACTTCCAAATAATGATGATGTTACGATAAAGGCCAGTGACATTATCCGAAAAAATTGTAGAGACTGCATATTAAAGTCAGCATGATAAGGGGAGAAGTGGGAGGATAGGATGGGTGAACGGAATGATTTGAGACAGCAGGACAAAGAAGGAGAGACGCTGACGATCTCTCTCTTTGGTCGCAGAGTAGCTGTGCCTATTCTGAGTAGTAGACGCCAAGTCCTCTTCTGTCAGAGGCGTAATGCAAAGAGACAAGCTCAATACTAGCTGTGTTCACTGGGAGAGAGACATTCTGCAATTCAATGTACTATTTTTCATTGATTTATGCTCTTTCACAGATCCAGTGAACCGTTTAAAGAAAGTGCTCTCAATTTAATCACTGCTGCACAGGCATTCAGAAAACAAAAATACACACCCAGGCACATATAAATGAATGCACATTTAAAGAAATGAGGATAGCAATGCTCTTGGAGGTGCTAGCATATCAACCCATAAAAGAACTGCAAGTCAGTTATGTCTTATGAAGCAGACGTGCCAGACTGGTGCTTTTTGGACTGTATGCTGTTCCTTCAATCTCTGCACCCATCGTTCTTTTTTTAGGGACTGGAAGTGAATAAGGTCATGGCTGTTCTCCAGTTGATAAAAGCTCCTTACATAATTTTACAGCTTAAAGAGGAATCACAGTTTGCTCACATAATTTGTAATAAAAACAGCTTTGCCATTCTGAAGCTTTCCTCCAACCACTTTGCATATTATTTTATATATACTGTGATTCTGTACTTGCCAAATATGCTGCAGAAATCTCCCTCAACTAAGTCTGGCTGCATCCTGCATAACTGTGGGCAGCTGAAGCTGCTGCATGTTGACTTCCTGGATTTATACAGAGGCACACCTCCAGCTCTGCAGCTCTCATTGGCCCTCTTATGGCTCACCCCCCCTTCCTTCCTTCCTGGCAAACTCTCACGAGAGTGAGAGAGATCTGGGCATGATGTCATAAGCCTAGCTATTTTACCAGACAAGAAACAGGAATTGGGTTGTAAAAGATATTTACTGGCAGAAAAAAAATGTTTTACTATCCAAACAACAAGGGCAGAAGATTTAATAGATGGAAAGATGAAAAAATTACTGAAGGTCCACTTGAAGTTTACATCTGAATATTTCAGGGAATATTATTTCATTATGCCTTTATCTGCAATACAATGTTGTAAATTAAAATTATTGTTGAACTCAAATCTCCATATATGAATGCAGCTAGGTGTTTATTAATTCTTAAGATAAGGCAGCTCTAAAATGAGCAAATAAAGTTGAAAAGGCAGCTATATAGGACCAACGCATTTCGTTAGGGTATACCAACTCTTCAGGGGCGAATGCAATGGTGATCTATAAGGAGACATAACCAGATAGTATAGTATTGTAGCTAAATAATAAGGGTAAGTAATGGGTATAAGGGACAGAATGGGCATCCCTATAAATGCTCACGTCAACTGCATAGATGTGAACAGAGGATCGGACCAGGTAGCGACACGTGGACAGGCCGGGAGCACTGTGGATTCCCCAAAGACAATGTGCAAGTATAGGTGACAGTGAGCTAACACTTCTGTGGAATAAAATCAGTAGTATATATTGAATGTATAATGTTATTGATGAGAAGTGTGAAAAACCCTAATGCAAGATGGACTCTTACCAGAGTTACAGGACTCTATTACGGAATCAGATGCGCTCAATGTAATGTGTTAGCATGAAACCACCATTGCATATCCTTCAAAGGCATGGAGTGTCTAATGCTTCAAGTATATTTCAATGATAAGGAAGAGGGTGTGCGTCATGGACATAAATAGAAAAAACATCCACATAGTGTAAATCCATTAAAAAAAGGTGTTAATAAAGCTAGGTTCACATCCAAGCAGGTTGCAGTTGACACATTTTTTCTGCGCATTTTGCGGTTTTGAACACACGTTTTTGATGCTTTTTTTTTGGCTAATATGAGAATACTGTATGACAGGTGTGTTCATGGAGTGCGACTTTGATGCAACTTTACACTCAAGTAACATCAAAGTCGAGTCGGGTTAGCAGTAATCATTAGGGTTAGCGCTAATTGTTATTGGTTACGTTCTAACCCTAACAATTACTGCTAAGCCGAACCCTAACAATTACACCTAACCTTAACCCTAACCTCAACATTTAACCCCAAACTCTGACATGCGACTTTGAACACATAAGTTACCTGCACTGCTTTAATGTAACTTTGATGGTACTTGAGTGCCAGAGAGTGTAAAGTCACACCAAAGTCTCAAGCTATGATCAAAACTACCATACTTTCCTATTAGTAAAAAAAAAAAACCTGCAAAACTCATCAAAAATGCATCAAAAGTGCAACACTTGTGTTTTTGGTGCGGGTCCATTGAAATCTTTTACACCCAAAAAGCAATCTGCTGTGGGAAAAAAAGTCCCTGACCCTTTAAAAAAATGCACTGGCTCAAAACGCACAGATGTGAACTAGATCCATAGGAGACCATGTTAAATGGACTGTAGTGCGATTCTGCAAAACGCAATAGAAAACGCACAAGTGTGAACCAAGAGTAAAGCGGTATTAACGCATACTGTTATGCCACATACACACGATCGGAATTCCGGACAGAAAAAGACTGATGAGAGCTTTTCATCGGAAAATGTGACCGTGTGTAGGCTCCATTGGAATTTAGTTGTCCGAATTTCCGCCAGCCAAAATTGATAGCATGTTCTCAATTTTCCGGATGGAAAAACTTTCTATCGGAAATTCCGATCGTGTGTATGCAATTCTGATACGCCAAAAATCATGCATGCTCAGTTTCAACTATGAGACGGAAGCTATTGGCTACTGGCTATTGAACTTCCTTTTTCTAGTCCCATCATACGCGTTTTACGTCACCACGTTATAAACTATCGGAATTTGGTGTGGCCGTGTGTATGCAAGGCAGCTTGAGCGGGCAAACCATCAGAGCTTTTTCTGACGAGAATTCCGATCATGTGTACGCGGCATTAGACAGGTTATTTGGTTGTCTGCGGGCTGGTAAGTTAAGCTTGTTTTTTTCCTTGGATTTATCCTTGGCCTTGTTTGTACCTGTTGTTAGCCTTCCAATGCTTCTTACTGCGACAGCCCGCTATGGATGGGAGCAAGTGGCATATTTTTTGTATCACTAAAGCGGTATTAACCGGTTCCCAACTGGCTCACGTATTTTTACGGAGGCAGAATGGCACCCTTGTGCGAAAACCCCGTAAGGGTATGGGGTTTCCTTTAAGACCGCTGGAGGCACGCGCCCGCTGCACAGCGGGGGACCGATGCACGCGGAGGATATATGTATGAATGTATGAGGATAGGACTGACTAGGGGAGGAGACACATTGTTGTTCATACTTAGTAGGAACAAACTACATGTCTTCCCTGACAGAACAGGGATTTGTGTGTTTACACACACAAATTCCAGTGCTGGCTCTTGTGCACTTGATCGTGCGTGGCCGGTGGCGATCGCGTGCACGAGAGCCAGTGTCATGAGGGCTCCATCCGTGGCCGGCGATCTGATGATCCTGCCAGTAATCGGCGCCTCAGCATCCCTGGTTCCCGTTCTCGGCTGCCATTGCGCATGCGCGAGCGCGCGCGTGCACGCGCGCGCCCGCAGACGAGGGCGAGCGTGCGCGGACGGGTGCGCGCCCCCATTGGCGCCAATGAGGCTATTTAAACCCTCCTGTGACTGACGGTCCCCGCTGTCTGCTCTACAACGTTCTGTGTTTGAAACCTGATCTGAAGTCTGTTTACCTGTATCTGACCCGGCTATCCTTGACCATCCGCTCTGTCCCTGTGTATCGACCTTGGCTTGTCTTTGACCATCCTCTTGTCTGCTCCATCTGTACCGTGCTGCCAGCCTGATATCTGACCCGGCCTGCCTGACCATTCCAGAGCCAGCTTACCTGTTGCACCAGTCTGCATACAGATACAAGTCTGCCTGTTGTTCCAGTCTGCACACAGATCCAGCTTACCTGTTGTTCCAGTCTGCATACAGATCCAAGTCTGCCTGTTGTACCAGTCTGCATACAGATACAAGTCTGCCTGTTGTTCCAGTCTGCACACAGATCCAGCTTACCTGTTGTTCCAGTCTGCATACAGATCCAAGTCTGCCTGTTGTACCAGTCTGCATACAGATCCAAGTCTGCCTGTTGTTCCAGTCTGCACACAGATCCAGCTTACCTGTTGTTCCAGTCTGCATACAGATCCAAGTCTGCCTGTTGTTCCAGTCTGCATACAGATCCAGCTTACCTGTTGTTCCAGTCTGCACACAGTTCCAGCTTACCTGTTGTTCCAGTCTGCATACAGATCCAAGTCTGCCTGTTGTTCCAGTCTGCACACAGATCCAGCTTACCTGTTGTTCCAGTCTGCATACAGATCCAAGTCTGCCTGTTGTTCCAGTCTGCACACAGATCCAGCTTACCTGTTGTTCCAGTCTGCACACAGATTCAAGTCTGCCTGTTGTTCCAGTCTGCCTACAGCTACCTACTTACCTCATCCGCTGAGCTTATCCAGGAAGCTCTTGTACCGGTCTGACCATTCCTGCCAGGCACCTGTGCCCCTCCTGACTCCTGGTCCTACTGTCCCCATCATCAGGGGACCGGCGAGCGGGAGCCGCAAGGGAGGCCCTTCTCTGCTAATCAGACTCACCACCACCAGGGAGCGTGACAGTAGCAGACAGCCATGTCTGAGTCTGAGCAGGGGGCCTCTCCTATGGAAGGACTGTGCCAACACCTGGCAGGACTGACCGAGGCGGTAAAGAATCTCCAGCTGGGATACACCCGGTTGGAAGAACGGGTGCTGGCTTTACCACCAACAGCCCCATCTGGGGGAAGTCCAGGACCATCAGTGGTAATGCTCCCTCCAGAGCCCCGGGTACCAATCCCTGAGAGATTCTCGGGTGCCCGCAACCTCTTTCGGGACTTCCGTAACTCCTGTGAACTGTTCTTTGCACTACAGCCACGTACTTTTTCCCTGGAAGCCACCAAGGTGGGCTTCGTGATCTCCTTACTCTCCGGAGACCCGCGGACCTGGGCCCACCGCCTCCTAGAGCAGAAAGACCCCGCACTGGCTGGTCTTAATTCATTTTTTGACACCATGGCCCAACTCTATGAAGACCCCCAACTCGCTGCCACCGCAGAGACCACTCTGCGCGCCCTCCAGCAGGGGCGAAGGCCTGTGGAAGACTATGTCGCGGACTTTAGGCGATGGGGTGCGGATACCCAGTGGAACGACGCGGCCCTGCATCACCAGTTCCGCCTAGGACTTTCTGAGGCACTAAAAGATGAGCTGGCGAGAGTTGGGGTACCCCAGACCCTGGACACTCTGATCAACCTGGTCATCCAGATTGACCGACGACTAAGGGAGCGCAGGTCGGAACGTGCATCCGGTTTCCCTCGTCCTACCTGGATGCTCCCCAAGGCTCCAAGTCACCTGCAGTCTGGCTCGGCCCAGCGGCCTGTAACCCTCCCTGAATCCTCCGAGCCCATGCAGTTAGGGCTCTTGAGGCCTTCTCTAACTTCTGAGGAACGGCAACGTCGTCGGGTCAACAACTTGTGCCTCTACTGTGGTGAGCCTGGGCACTACGTAAGGAACTGTCCGGCCAAGGCTCGTAAGTGCCCTCTCATGCCTACTTGCTCCATGGACTGCTCATCCCAGGTCTCCTCTCACCTTGCCCTTTCTGTCTCGTTACAGCTTCCGGGAAGAATCCTTCAGGTACCCGCCATTATTGATTCCGGGGCATGCAGCTGTTTCATGGACTCTTCCTTCGCTGCCCAACACCGGATCTCCCTCCAGTCTAAATCCCAGGGACTGTCAGTTTACCTGGCGGATGGCTCCTCCATCCGTTCAGGCCCGGTTACGCAAGAGACCATCCCACTGCCCATGACCATCTCGGACAACCACCAGGAACTTCTTTGCATGGACATTATTTCCTCTCCATTATCCCCTATAATCCTGGGCATGCCGTGGCTGAAGGCCCACAACCCAGTCATCGACTGGGCCACTGGGATGGTTTCCTTCTCCTCTCAGTATTGTCAGATGTCTTGCAGACCTTCTAATTCCTCCCAGCTGGCTACTCTGCTAAGTGGGGACTCTGAGATGGACCTCCGTCGGGCTATTCCCCAGGCCTACCACGACTATCTAGATGTCTTCAGCAAACAGGCAGCAGAGGTGCTCCCTCCTCACAGGGCTTATGATTGCCCAATTGAACTGTTCCCTGGAGCAGAGATCCCCTTTGGAAGGGTCTTCCCCCTGACAGAAGTGGAGCAAGGCAAGTTGAAGGAGTACATTGAGGAGAACCTCCGAAAAGGCTTCATCCGCCCATCTACCTCTCCTGCGGGCGCAGGCATATTTTTCGTGGAGAAAAAAGATCACACCCTTCGGCCCTGTGTGGACTATAGGGAGTTGAACAACATTACGGTCAAGAACCGTTACCCTCTCCCGTTGGTCCCTGAACTCTTCCAGAGGCTTGGCACGGCCACCATCTTCACGAAGCTTGACCTACGGGGGGCTTACAATTTGGTCCGGATTAAAGATGGGGATGAGTGGAAGACGGCCTTTCGGACACGGTATGGGCATTACGAGTATCTCGTGATGCCCTTCGGCCTGTGCAATGCCCCCGCAACCTTTCAATACTTCATTAACGACGTACTTCGGGACTTCCTGGACTTGTTTGCCGTGGTATATCTGGACGATATCTTGATTTTCTCCCCCTCTTTAGAGACCCATCGCAGACACGTCAAGGAGGTCCTGGGACGGCTCCGTATCCACGGTCTGTATGCCAAGGCAGAGAAATGCCAGTTTGAACAGGAGAGTATCCCCTTCCTTGGGCTAATCATCTCAAGTACAGGCATCAAAATGGACCCCCAGAAGATCTCTGCCATCTTGGAATGGCCCACTCCGGCAGACAAAAAGGGCATCCAACGGTTCATTGGCTTTGCCAATTTTTACCGTAAGTTTATCAGGGGGTTCTCCGCCATTGTGGCGCCTATCACCCAACTGACCAAACAAGGGACCCGGTTCCGGTGGTCTTCCGAGGCCCAGGAGGCCTTTGATGCCCTTAAAACTCTGTTTACCTCGGCACCCATCCTCAGGCACCCGGACTCCTCTCTACCCTTCACCTTGGAGGTTGATGCCTCCGAGATTGCGGTGGGTGCCACCCTATCCCAGAGACAGGGGGACAAGTCCCTGCTGCACCCGGTCGCCTTCTTCTCCCGCAAGTTGTCCTCGGCCGAGAGGAACTATGATGTGGGCGACCGAGAACTACTGGCGATCAAGGCTGCCCTGGAAGAATGGCGATACCTCCTGGAGGGGGCCTCTCACCCCATTCTAATATTCACCGACCATAAGAATCTGGAATACTTGAAGTCAGCTAAGAGACTGAAACCCAGACAAGCCAGATGGGCACTTTTCTTTTCCCGATTTACTTTCCATGTGACATACCGGCCCGGATCCAAGAATGTCAAACCAGATGCCCTGTCTAGGATGTACCACAAGCACCAGGAAGAAGATCCCCCTGACACTATTCTGGCCCCTGGAAACTTTCTCCTTCTTCAAGAGGACTTACTGTCCAAATTCAAACGTGCCTCAGCAGGGCAAAGGCCCACTTCCGAAACCCAGCTACAGGAGAAGGATGGCCTATTCTGGTACGGGGACAAGATCTACACCCCGGAACAGCTCCGGGTAACAACTATGGAGCTGTGCCATGACCACGCCTTGGCCGGTCACTTCGGTGTCGCTAAGACCACCGACTTGGTACAGCGTACCTTCTGGTGGCCTCAACTACGGGCTGACTGTAAAAGATTTGTGGACACTTGCCCCACCTGCATCCGGAACAAGAATCCCAAAACCAGGGCCTGGGGTCTCCTTAAACCCCTGTCTGTCCCAGATCGTCCCTGGAGGATGATCTCCCTAGATTTTATTGTGGAGTTACCCCCAGCAGAAGGCCACACGACGATCTTTGTGATCGTCGATCGGTTATCCAAGATGGCTCACTTCATCCCCATGAAGGGCACCCCCTCGGCTCCAGAGACGGCACGGGCCTTTATTAGGGAAATTGTCCGCCTTCACGGGGTCCCGGCTAACATCGTCTCGGATCGAGGGGTGCAATTCACCTCTCGATTCTGGAGGTCCCTGTGCCAGTCCTTGGATATCGAACTCTCTCTCTCCTCTGCGTACCACCCTCAGTCCAATGGGCAGACGGAGCGGACCAATCAGACCCTAGAGCAGTACCTGCGCTGCTTCTCCTCCTTCGCCCAAGATGACTGGATCTCCCTTCTACCCCTGGCCGAGTTCGCATATAACAACGCCACCCACTCCGCCACCAAACAGACCCCCTTTTTCGCCAACTATGGGTACCACCCGGCATTTCTGCCTAACTCACTTCCTGACTGCACTGTGCCAGCAGTCCAAGAGCGAATCCAGTTCTTTTCCACCAACAACCAACTTCTTCAGGAGACCATGACTAGGACCCAGGAGTACAACAAAACCGTATTTGACAAAAAGAGACGGGGGGAACTGGTGCTTGTCCCGGGCGAAACTGTATGGCTATCCACCTCTAACCTAAAACTGGCTTGCCCTTCACGGAAACTGGGCCCCAAGTTCTTGGGCCCCTTCCCGGTCAAGAGGAGGATCAACGAGGTGGCTTATGAATTAGAACTTCCAGATTCTTTGAAGATTCACCCGGTCTTCCATGTGTCCTTACTGAAGCCCTCGGTTAGTAACCCTTTCCCCAACCGGAGGGCCATCCCTCCTGATCCAGTCATGGTGGACGGGGAAGAGGAGTTCGAGGTGGAAGCCATCCTTAATGTCAGAAGAAGGCAGAACCAGAACCAGTTCCTAATCAAGTGGAAGGGGTACGGCCCCGAGGAGAACTCCTGGGAGCCCGAGGAGAACATCCACGCTAAGAGTCTAGTCCAGTCTTTTAAGAGAGCCCATCCTGAGAAATTTGCCCCGAGGGGCATCCGGAGGCTGCCCCTTAGGGGGGGGCAATGTCATGAGGGCTCCATCCGTGGCCGGCGACCTGATGATCCTGCCAGTAATCGGCGCCTCAGCATCCCTGGTTCCCGTTCTCGGCTGCCATTGCGCATGCGCGAGCGCGTGCGTGCACGTGCACGCCCGCAGACGAGGGCGAGCGTGTGCGGACGGGTGCGCGCCCCCATTGGCGCCAATGAGGCTATTTAAACCCTCCTGTGACTGACGGTCCCCGCTGTCTGCTCTACAACGTTCTGTGTTTGAAACCTGATCTGAAGTCTGTTTACCTGTATCTGACCCGGCTATCCTTGACCATCCGCTCTGTCCCTGTGTATCGACCTTGGCTTGTCTTTGACCATCCTCTTGTCTGCTCCATCTGTACCGTGCTGCCAGCCTGATATCTGACCCGGCCTGCCTGACCATTCCAGAGCCAGCTTACCTGTTGCACCAGTCTGCATACAGATACAAGTCTGCCTGTTGTTCCAGTCTGCACACAGATCCAGCTTACCTGTTGTTCCAGTCTGCATACAGATCCAAGTCTGCCTGTTGTACCAGTCTGCATACAGATACAAGTCTGCCTGTTGTTCCAGTCTGCACACAGATCCAGCTTACCTGTTGTTCCAGTCTGCATACAGATCCAAGTCTGCCTGTTGTACCAGTCTGCATACAGATCCAAGTCTGCCTGTTGTTCCAGTCTGCACACAGATCCAGCTTACCTGTTGTTCCAGTCTGCATACAGATCCAAGTCTGCCTGTTGTTCCAGTCTGCATACAGATCCAGCTTACCTGTTGTTCCAGTCTGCACACAGTTCCAGCTTACCTGTTGTTCCAGTCTGCATACAGATCCAAGTCTGCCTGTTGTTCCAGTCTGCACACAGATCCAGCTTACCTGTTGTTCCAGTCTGCATACAGATCCAAGTCTGCCTGTTGTTCCAGTCTGCACACAGATCCAGCTTACCTGTTGTTCCAGTCTGCACACAGATTCAAGTCTGCCTGTTGTTCCAGTCTGCCTACAGCTACCTACTTACCTCATCCGCTGAGCTTATCCAGGAAGCTCTTGTACCGGTCTGACCATTCCTGCCAGGCACCTGTGCCCCTCCTGACTCCTGGTCCTACTGTCCCCATCATCAGGGGACCCGCGAGCGGGAGCCGCAAGGGAGGCCCTTCTCTGCTAATCAGACTCACCACCACCAGGGAGCGTGACAGCCAGCATGGGAATTTATGTGTGTAAACACACAAATCCCTGTTCTGTCAGGGGAGACATGTCGTTTGTTTCTACTAAGTATGAACAACAATGTGTCTCCTCCCCTAGTCAGTCCTATCCTCATACAGTTAGAACACACTGAGGGAATACACATTTAACCCCTTGATCGCCCCCTAGTGTTAACCCCTTCCCTGCCAGTGACATTTATACAGTAATCAGTGCATTTTTATAGCCCTGATCACTGTATAAATGTCAATGGTACCAAAAATGTGTCAAAAGTGTCTAATCTGTCCGTCGCAATGTCGCAGTACTGCTAAAAATCGCAGATCATCGCCATTACTAGTAAAAAAATATATATATATAAAAATGCCATAAATCTTCCCCATAGTATGTAGATGCTATAACTTTTGCGCAAACCAATCAATATACACTTATTGCAATTTCTTTTACCAAAAATATGTAGAAGAATACAGTGGTGTGAAAAAGTGTTTGCCCCCTTCCTCATTTCCTGTTCCTTTGCATGTTTGTCACACTTAAGTGTTTCGGAACATCAAACCAATTTAAACAATAGTCAAGGACAACACAAGTAAACACAAAATGCAATTTGTAAATGAAGGTGTTTATTATTAAAGGTGAAAAAAAATCCAAACCATCATGGCCCTGTGTGAAAAAGTGATTGCCCCCTAAACCTAATAACTGGTTGGGCCACCCTTAGCAGCAACAACTGCAACCAAGCATTTGCGATAACGTGCAATGAGGCTTTTACAGCGTCCTGGAGGAATTTTGGCCCACTCATCTTTGCAGAATTGTCCTAATTCAGTTACATTAGAGGGTTTTCGAGCATGAACGGCCTTTTTAAGGTCATACCACAACATCTCAATAAGATTCAGGTCAGGACTTTGGCTAGGCCACTCCAAAGTCTTCATTTTGTTTTTCTTCAGCCATTCGGTGGTGGACTTGCTGGTGTGTTTAGGATCATTGTCCTGCTGCAGAACCCAAGTTCGTTTCAGCTTGAGTACACGAACAGATGGTCGGACATTCTCCTTCAGGATCTCTTGGTAGACAGCAGAATTCATAGTTCCTTTTATCACGGCAAGTCTTCCAGGTCCTGAAGCAGCAAAACAGCCCCAGACCATCACACTACCAGCACCATATTTTACTGTTGGTATAATGTTCTTTTTCTGAAATGCAGTGTTCCTTCTACGCCAGATATACTTGGACACACACCTTCCAAAGAGTTCCACTTTTGTCTCATCGGTCCACAGAATGTTGTCCCAAAAGTCTTGGGGATCATCAAGATGTGTTGTGGAGAAATTGAGACAAGCTTTGATGTTCTTTTTGCTCAGCAGTGGTTTTCTCCTTGGAACTCTGCCATGCAGGCCATTTTTGCCCAGTCTTTTCCTGATGGTGGAGGCATGAACGCTGACCTTAACTGAGGCAAGTGAGGCCTGCAGTTCCTTGGACGTTGTTGTGGGGTCTTTTGTGACCTCTTGGATGAGTCGTTGCTGCGCTCTTGGGGTAATTTTGGGCGGCCGGCCACTCCTGGGAAGGTTCACCACTGTTCCATGTCTTCGCCATTTGTGGATAATGGCTCTCACTGTGGTTCGCTGGATTCCCAAAGCTTTGGAAATGGCTTTATAACCCTTTCCAGACTGATAGATCTCAATTATTTTCTTTCTCAATTGTTCCTGAATTTCTTTGGGTCTCGGCATGATGTGTAGCTTTTAAGGATCTTCTGGTGGACCTTACTGTGTCAAGCAGCTCCTATTTAAGTGATGCCTTGATTGTGAACAGGTGTGGCAATAATCAGGCCTGGGTGTGGCTAGAGAAATTGAACTCAGGTGTGGACAACCACAGTTATAGTATGTTTTAACAAGGGGGGCAATCACTTTTTCACACAGGGCCATGATGGTTTGGATTTTTTTTCACCTTTAATAATAAACACCTTCATTTACAAATTGCATTTTGTGTTTACTTGTGTTGTCCTTGACTATTGTTTAAATTGGTTTGATGTTCCGAAACACTTAAGTGTGACAAACATGCAAAGGAACAGGAAATGAGGAAGGGGGCAAACACTTTTTCACACCACTGTACATATTGGCCTAAACTAATGAAGAAATTAGGTTTTTTTTTTTAATTAGGGGATATTTTTTATAGCAGAAAGTCAAAAATATTGGTTTTTTTTTTTTCAAAATTGTTGCTCTTTTTTTGTTTATAGCGCAAAAAATAAAAACCGCAGAAGTGATAAAATACCACCAAAAGAAAGCTCTATTTGTGGGGGAAAAAAAAGATGCAAATTTCGTTTGGGTACAGCCTTGCACGACCGCGCAATTGTCAGTTAAGTTGACGTAGTGCCAAATTGTAAAAAGGTGCTCTGGTCAGGAAGTGGGTAAAATCTTCCAAGGCTGAAGTCCCAAAACCAAAAATGTAATATATTGCAGCTTACTAACCATTAGATGTGGTAACTGCATTTGTTTTCCTTTTATGAGCTTGACATGTCTGCTGTAGATTTATTCCTCATCCTGATTTATCTTTGAACCCATCAAAGTGCGTTTCAACATCTAGTTTATAGTTCAACTGTCGCTATGACAACCTTTGTGTATCTGAGCAATCGTGTCCATTATAACAACCTAGGGGGGCTCTGGAGGTAAGTTCCCAGTATGCCGTGTCATATGAGCTTAGAGGAGAACTGATTACACGCAAGATTGCTGAGTGCACGGTGTGTATTATTGTATAATGGAAAAGAGAATGAATGTAGGAAAAATGCTCTGGTCCTGAGCTTCAACTTTTAGATATTGTGTATAAGTATTGATTTTAAGTTTACAACCACTAACTAGTAGAATATAACAACTGAACAGAGAGAATGTTTTCCCAGCTGCCAAAATCTAGAACAATAGAACATGTTTCACAGGAAGAAACATGTAAATATTTAAGAATTGTCTTTCACTTCAAGCTTTATATGCTCAGTAAATCTAACAATTTTTTTATTGTAGATTAATTAACTACTTGCTAACACTTCGCTCCTACATGTAAATATGCAGCTGCAGGCATCATTTAGATATTCCCACTCAAAGTCGACAACGTCCTATAACGTCATTGGGCGGGAAGTGGTTAAAAAAGTAGTATGGTTAAAATAGCTGTCATGTTTATTTATGTGTTTGAGTCCCATTGGGGAGATTTTCCCTCATTTCCAATACATAAAATGATGTCAGATAAAAATCTCTTCAAAGTGAAGTGAAGATATCCTTTTAAGAATCTGTATGTACCTATTTCTTTGTTCTATGAGGGTCCTATACACGAAACTACTGTATCTATATGCAAATTCTTTACTACAGTCTTTTTGATATGTGTTACATTGTAAGGGCTCATGCACACTGCAGCTCAAAGAAGCGGCTCCTACAGGCTTTTGAGCTTCTTTGAGCTCTCATTTTTTGTGCCTGGTAACCCCCCCCTACATGTTAGCCAATGTGCCCATGCACACTATGGCTTTTTCAGGAGTTTACGGGCATATGCTCTTAAAGACAGAAAAAAAAAAACGACCAAATTTGTGTTTTTGAGAGGAGCTTTGGAGCAGTGCCCAAAAATGTGCGAAAACGTGTGAAAAAGCACAAAAGAACATTAAAAAACACAAAGAATCTCGAAAAAACACACACAAAAAAATAGGAAAAATTAGCTGAGGGGAGGGTTTTTGAAAAAAAAAGTGTATGCTCAAAAAAGCTCAAAGAAGCGCAGTAAAAACATGCAAAAGAGCCCAAACAAGTGCAAGCTTCTTCAAGCTGAAATAAAAGCTCAAGTGCCTCTGTTACTACCATGTGTATTATTTGATAAACATTTACCTGTTAAAAAAAAAGTAAAGTGAAGATTTCTTTATAATCCTGATCCAGAGACAACTGTACAGTTTTGCTCACCACGAAAACAGAGAGGGTGAATATTCTCAGCAGAGACAGAAAGCAAATGCATTTTATTTTCTACAAACAAAGGGTGGAAACAATGATGTGAACACCAGTTTTATAAGGCCTAATATTATTTAATTGCACAGGATACACTGAAAAAACTAAAGCTGTGAGTCCCGGTTCACACAGGAGCAGGGCCGGTGCTACCACTAGGCAAACTAAGTAGCCGCCTAGGGTGCACTGCTGCCTAGGGGCGCCCAGCCGGTCGTTTTCCCAATGCATCTGCATGCTCTGCAGGCTGCAGCATGTAACTAACTTAGTCTCAGGCAGCTGTTCCGTCCAACCAGTAGTGTAATTAGAGGCGCAGCACAGCACTGGAGCCAGTGCTAGAGGAAGCAGAGCCAATGCTTCCTGTATAGCGGCACCTTCTGTCACATGGGCAGGGCAAAGTGTGGAGTTAGGGGTGGAGCCAATGAGGCATCAAAATTAGGATTTACCTGGGGTGTCAAATATCTTTGCACCAGCCCAGCACAGGAGTGACCTGTTAGGCGACTTAGCCGTCTGACAAGTCATGCTCAATGCAGTGCAATGGAACCGTTCTAATAGGATCGACTCAATCCCTCTGACTTAGAAAAAGGTTCCTGCACTACTTTGGGGCAACTTCAGAGCAGCTTACATTGACTTCTATTAAAGAAAGTATTAAAGCGGCGCTGAGGTTGCGCTGTGTGGGGTGGCTTCAGAGTCGGACGACTTTGAAGCCACCCCTGTGTGAACTGGCACTACTTATTTCTTTGTCTAAGCTCTCTAGGCTGTATGCGATTGTAATACATGTTGTGTTTAGCAGTGGCAAGCAAAGGTGGTCAGTATAATGGGTAACTTGTCAGACTGTTGTTGATGGTGTAGCCGGAGTGACTATTACCATAAGAGCCCAACTGTTTGATGTTCCAAGAGCAACAGTTATGGCTGCATACACAAAGCATGGCAAAACTTCATCAATGAAGAATAGTGGCCAAAATACAATTTTAATGTTGGTCTAGGTTCTTCTATGGATAATTACTTTGTAAAGTTCTCTGCAGACTTCAGGCACCCCCCAGGATTTTTTAAAAACTGTGTATACAGGCATACCCCACGTATAAGTACAGAATGGGACCAGAGCATTTATGTAAAACAAAAAGCAATACCTTTTTTCACTTTTCAATGCCAGTCCCTGTCACTAAGGGTTCGGGAGCAGTGCCATGTCAAGCTGACCAAGATTTCCCATAGACGCCAATGTTAAATGTTAAAAATCGGAGCCGTGCCATGTCAAGCTGACCAAGATTTTCTTGCGAGGCACTTTACATACACTCCCGGGTATGTCCATACTCGCAAGTGTGTGTAAAGTGAGGGTACGTAAAGCTGGGTATGCCTGTATATCCTGTATATTTTTTCAGGTGTCTTTAGTCCAGTCACATGATGTGTGAGGTCCTCTTGCTACTAGTCTGTCCTCTGCAATAGGAAGTCCTGAATGCAGAAAAAAAATTTGCTCATATAATGCAGTGCCATTCTCTGCAGCATTTTGCTTTGAGCCCAGGCCAGAGGACGTACTCCCAGGGATCCAGTTCTTGATGCCCTGGGCTCAAGGGAAAGATGGCTTAATGACACATGGCATCCTTTAAGTCAAAGGTGGAAGAGCGCCACAGCAGTGGGTCTGAGGGGGAACAGACCCTCAGAGGAGGTCATTATCTGCAACTTTCTTTAAACGTTTGTTATCCCAACACTTATTATTCCTGATATGTGCCTGCTATACCATATACTTGTATGAGAAAGTCTCCTGTTCTCTTTGTATTTCTTCCTTTGTGTGAAATCGCTGGTGATCCTGCCAGTCCCTCTGCTTTTCTATTAAAAACTGACCACACTAAGCAGGATAGCACATCGTAGTCCATTCTCTAGCAATTCTGGGAACTCAGTGTACTCTCCACCAATGATCAGACTTGTCTTAACACGCCCCCCGCTGCACAGCCATTCACTGGGAAAATCAGTGTGCTGCTGCTTCTCCTCCCCCCAGCTCTTATGCAGCTGAGAACAGAGGGAATGTGATCACTTATGAAAAAGGGGGAAAAAAGTAAAAAAAATTTTATAGCTATACAAAAATTTTTTGCCTTTCATTTCTATTTTAAACTGAATGAGTTGATCATGTACAATCACTTTAAAATAACACGTGGATCCAGCCATGAAGGTCGTTGACTAGGCACCTGTTATCACGTGACAAAGTTCAATCCCTGTCCCCCAAATTTACTCCTGTACTGTCACCCTATCACATGGGCTTCCCATAAAAAGACCACAAGTGGTCATGCTGATGCACCATCAGGACACATGTCCTGAGGAAAGATGTGCAGCTGCAGTTGTGTAGGACAATTGTGTATTTTGCACAGTGTATTGGTCAAATAAATGTCATTCTGTTTGGGTTTACATCTATTTTAAATTCTGGACCTGTTCAGGAGTTTTTCAGAGCATCACTGCTGTTGAACTTAAAGTGTTACTAAACCCAGAAGCCTGCATTCACTATATCTGGTCTCCCACAGTACACAGAACACGGAAATGCAATAGTTTTATTAAAAAAAAAAATGCTAATTACCTTTTTTCATCAGCAGTATATAGCAGTCTTGTGACTTGTATCAGTGTCTGCTTAAAGCTTGTAGGAAGAGTTTTCATTCTCCTCTGATCCTCTGTCTGGACAGTGCAGATTGGCCCTGTGCTGATCACATGCACGCTCCCAAGGAAGAAAAAAAAGCACTAGCAATACACACCAAACTGAGCATGTGCAGCCTGACTCCTAATGCTCTGTTCTATCAGGAGATGGGTTGGAGCCAGTTAAAGATGAGGATCAGAGAGACAAGATCACAGGGCCTTTTATACACAATGCAAAGGATTAACCCCTTCCACAGTGAGTATAACAAGCATGCTTTACTGCACATACAGACTGATTTTACTGTTGTGGGTTTTAGTAACACTTTAACCACTTACCGACCAGCCGCCGTCATTAGACTGCGGCAAGGTGTCACGATCCCACAAATTGCCATAGGTATACGTCGGCTCGGGAACTCGCTTTTGTGGGCACGGCACGTGCGATCCCATTGGCCAGCGGGAGAGCCAATCATCGTGTCCGCAGGCCACCCGTGATCATTCCCTGCAGTGATAGAACGGGGATCTGCCTGTGTAAACAAGGCATATCTCCGTTCTGACAGGGGAGATCACACAGATCCTGTCTTTCTTCTAAGTAGGAAGATGTGTGTTTCCTCAGTCATACAGTCCCTCATACAATTAGAAAACACACTGAGGGAACACATTTAACTCTTTAATCGCCCCTGATGTTAACCCCTTCCCTGCCAGTGTCATTAGTACAATAACAGTGCATATTTTTAGCACTGATTACTGTAATAATGTCACTGGTTCCCCAAAAAAGTGTCAAAAATGTCAGTTAGGTGTCCGATCTGTCCGCCGCAAAAAATCACTGATCGCCGTCATGTCCGGGAAAATTCTGACTGTCTGTATAGCACACAGCCATATTTCCTGTTTCTAATATAATAACACTTTCCGTCTTAATGATATAATACCTTTAGCCATTAACTCCCATCCATCCATACATCCTTACCTTGCATACATCACCACCTCAGTCTGGCTGCTTCCCATCTAAGCCCCTGGTTTCCCATTCCCCAGTAAACAGCCATCAACAGCAAGTATTCTTACATGTTCATCTCAGCCCCGGGCAGCATCATTGCCCTTCTCCCAGCTCAGTGAACTCCTTTATTTGGAAACCATTCAAAAGCCACACCCTCAAAGGTTTGCCTCCAACAGCTAAACCCCTCCCACAAAGGATGTGGCCTCATCTCATTCACACAGGATGTGAATGACCATATAAGGAAATACAATACAATGGTATTACAATACAGGGACAATTGTTTTCCTTCAAAATAACCAATCACAGATGTATACATTCAAACAGACTAAGCAGTGATGTACAAACCGTCTAAACTGCTTTCAATGACAACGAAAGATATAAAGCCATGGCTCTGTGGCCCATAATATTTATATCATTATGCTAAAGTTCCAGTGTACACAGAGAGGTTCGCTTGAAGCTATCAATGCCGTCACCGGGAAGTGGCCAGTCTCCCGATGAGGCACAAATGAACTTCCTTAAACCAGCAAACACGTCTGTAGTGTCCACAGGAAGGTTTACGCAGCCAATGGTCTTCCGCCAACGTCTTTATGTGCGAATGCGCACAGATGAGCGCATTACAGCAAAACCGACACTGGGGGGCATCTGACAACATACATTAATAACATTTTCCATGACAGTCATTACTAGTAAAAGATAAATAAATTAATAATAAAAATGTCATAAATCTATCCCCTATTTTGTAGATGCGATAACTTTTGCGCAAACCAATCAATATACGCTTATTGGGATTTTTTTACCAAAAATATGTAGCAGAATACATATCGGCCTAAACTGATGAATAAATTTTTTTTTTTTACATATTATTATTTTTTTTTGGAAATGTTTTATAGCAGAAAGTAAAAAAATATGTTTTTTTTTCAAAATTGACGTTTCTTTTGTTTATAGCGCAAAAAATAAAAACCACATAGGGGATACCACCAAAAGAAATCTCGATTTGTGGGAAAAAAGGACATCAATTTTGTTTGGGTACAGTATGGTGATTATCCTGGGGAAAACCCCCCATCCTTTCCTGTATGACCACAGACAACAATAAAAAAAAATGTCATAAGTTTAAATCCTTTCCTGGTCAAATAAAAAGTGGTGCATTTTCTATAATTAAGATATAATTCTCTATTAAGAGATTCTGCTCATATTCTGTCCTGGAGGCCACAAAGGAACTGAGGGTCTTGTCCTCAATGGAACACAGAGAGCAATGAAAACCTGACGTTCTACCCCTTCTCCATTCTATATATTTACATTTTTTGTTTTAGTCCATTATTGTAGAAATTGTTAGTAAACACGGCAAAAAAATGATTTCATCACAATATTTGTAATAAAGCCTAAACAAGGTTGAAAGTCCAGAGACCAGCACATTTGTTTATGAATATGCAGGTGCCAGAGGGACAGTTACTGTACGTCTCATGATAGACAATTTGAGCCTTGGAGGGAGGAATAAATATAAAAAGCTCACGGAAGGAGCTGAGTTCCCAAAGGATTTACATTCAAGTCAGTGGAATATATATCCATTGCATTATCATAAACCTGACAACTGAGATCTTCAGCTCCTACAGTATCCACTGGCATCAGTGTTTCCCAAGCACTGAATGTTATCAGAGTCCGATTATTCTGCATTATTAGTAATCTTTTCAAATCTAACAATATGCAGTACACCAGTGCATCAAGGAACTCACTAAAGTTTTAATGACGCATACTGTAAGTGCAGCATCCAGTCTTTCCAACATGATGTCTCTCCAGCCATGCTTATTGGAGCCATTTCATGGGTTAAAAATACAGTAATCCACATAAATGAATAAAGTTTAACTCCACCCAAACATGATCAGTTTAGGGTAGCCACTGATGGGTGGAATCATTCAATGACGTCTTATGTCCCAGCTGTAGTTTGTGTCTCTACCTTCCCCACAGGGCCATATAAACAACATTACACTCTCTATTTTAGCTGGAATCTCAAACTGTGTTCTTATTGTATAGTATGAGGACAGCATGAAGTTAGTAAAACACTGTTATTTGGCTTTAAAACGTCAGCTGGGAATTCTAGGGGGATTCAGGGGAATAGCTAGCACCCAGCATCTCCTTTCTGAGGCCTATAAGAAGTCAGAATGTGATTCAACTGTCCAGCAGCCATGTAAAATATCATATTTTGGGTGGAACTGACCTTTAGAAATTAGATGTAAATTAACTCCTTCTACCAAGAAACTGCTTCCAAACACAACGGTTCAATATAACCTATTCCCATTTCTATCCAATAGCACCTTATAGACAAGCCACCGAACACCGCCGATGGGTTGGTTTTCCCAGCTTTGCCCGTCAGTCAGCAGCTTGGAGGGGCGGGGAGCGCCGTCTCAGGCTCTCAGTGGCTCACTGAGAGGCTGAGACAGGCATCAGTCCAGGCACCTGGCAGATCCAGACATTATTGTCACTATGACTCGGTGTCTGGACTGATTTCTGTGATGTCAGCAAAGAGCGGACTTCAGTCACAGGAGTGCAAAACTAATTGCACTCCTGTGACCCATAGGAGAAGCCCAGCCAAACAAGCTCAGGTTGGACTTCTCCTTTAATAGTAAGCTAAAATGAAAAGTAAGTCCTAGGGGAAAAAAAACACAAACAGTATTACAGCTAAGACAGGCGGCCAATTCTTTAATTTTGGACAAAGGTTAAACCCACCAAAAAAACGATATCATGGTATTAAAAGTGCAATCTTCTTTTAGGCAGGCCATAAATGATGCGATTTTCCTGTGGTTGCAGGAGAGAAAATCGCTCAATTCACCCATCAACACAGGAAATCCCTCCCATGGAGCTATTGTGTTCTCCTTGGGGGGGGGGGGGGGGGGGGGGGGGGGGGTCGCGGGAAGCCATCCCTGCCAGGAGAACACAGTGATCATCGATAGCGGCTATAGCCGATGGCAATAATCGCGTGTAAAAAAATGACATGCTGGTTGTGCCCAAGTCGATCGATGGATCGACTTGGGTCCAAACAGCCTGCCCGTAGATGGTTCAAATCTTGTCCAGTCCCTGCTGAACTGGCCGAGATTTGAACCATCTATGGCCGGCTTTATTCAGATGTGACAGCATATTAGAGATTTTTCACACTAAAGTCCTTTTTTTTTTACCCCTGCACATAGTTTCTAACCGCTAAGTCATTTTAGATGATGTATGTAGACATGAAGACTTTTCACAGATATATCTTTATATTTATTTTATCTATTGGACAGCAGTAGCTGTTGGAAGTGTTTAATATTCATAGCTAAAAGCCGTTGTTTAGAAATATACAGGAAGATAGTAGATCCTCAGGCTCACCGAGACCATCAATTTGCATAAGCCTTGGAATGCAAAAATATCTGCTGTAATCCAACAAAGCCTTCCAATACAGTGAGACTCGTAAATAGAGTAAGGCTGGTCTATACTTGACAAATAGGTTATCATTATTACAGCCATATGCATTATAGATGTATATAACCTTCATCTACAATCACTGTATTTTAACATTATTCAATAAGAATTATACAGTAAATACATGCAAAACAGTGATAAATAACCCAACATTACCCATACTGCCAAAGATCTAACCACTTATCTAAAGCTATTGTAGATGTATGCCACTGATAGATAGAAGGTTTAATTGCCTATTCTAAAATAATCTGCTCTGTCAATATGCAAAAGAGGCTGTATTCACACATATGAGATCGCTGTACATGGCTTTATCATTTTCTCTTTTTTGCCAATCCAATATTAAAGAATATCCAAACCTACAGGACAACAATATAATGTATCTCAAATTACCAGTCCTTAGATGTAGTGACCACAATCATTTTCATTTTTCAGGTCAGAACATTTTCTGCATGTACAGAAAAATATATTTTGATTTTGCCAGAGATGCAGTGTCCTTATCACCTCCTGTTGGCTGCACTATGATCTCAAACAATGTTATAGGCTTTACGAGCTATCTTCTGTAAACTGCACAACACCTCCCCCTATGTAATGTAGATGAGGAAAGGGCAGGTGTTTGTAGTCCAAATCATTAGAGAAGCCTAGGGTGACAACACTGCTCTTTCACAGATATCGTGTATTTAGTGTCACCCTAGGACAGTAAGCATGTATCTGGCAGGTTAATCAGGTAAAAATAAGGTGCCCCTGATGACGTCAGATGTGACAAAAATGCACAGGGCGGAGCCACGTACACATGCCACCACGCATGCGCAGCCACACGTTGTCCATCTTTGTTGTAGGAAAAAGCCCAATCTGTTGGCATTCATCACGCCAGATTTATGCCTAATGTTACCTTATGACATGTGAGTGCATCTTTGTTATTTATTAAAGTAATACTAGTTCTGGCAATATTATACTATTGGAGTGTTTTCATTCTATATTCGGTTTGGTACCGCTCTGGAACAGGTGTGTATGCTTTTAGTGCCACTGCCTGGGCGCTGGAGTTATTTGATCACCACCCTTGAAGGGTGTTTGATCGCCACCCCTGTCTGTGAAATGCTGGATGTTAAAAAGAGCGCATGTTGACCACTCTTATCAGGGGGTCACAATCTTTTTTGTAAGCAGAGCATGAGAGTGAAGGGTGTCACTGGGCTTTTCTTGAAAACTCTTACTTCCATCACGGCTGTGGGATCACTGAAATTTATGGGGTTTCTTTTTTGTTTTTCTGGACTCTTTTGGATCACTTATGCTGCTTCTTTCACGTTATGGACTATTGATGTGTCATTGCATGCACTATTTAATCACTGGAGCGCTGCACTATAATTTTATTATGAAAATAAGGACTGATGAGCTTCAATATATTACATTTTTGGTTTACATTTTGAACATTCTGCTTTAAATTATCTCTATAAAGGCTTTAATGATGGAGAATTTAAAATCTATAAATACAATTGAGTTACATTTTTTATTTTGTTTCCTGGTTTGGGAAGAATGAACAATATAATAATTAGCAGGTCTCTGACACCCTGCCAGGTCTGTGCCGTACTATCTATGTGTCAGGATGACTGACAGCAGCTCAGTGAAGCACAGCAGACATCAGGAGCGCTTGGTGGGTTGTGTGAAATTTCACATGGCCATTATCTCTGTTACAGAATGCATCTGCTAATATCTGAACAACCTTCAGCTGTTGCAGCTATAAAAGTGTCAGTCGGTTATTGCATTAGGTTCAGTGAGTTGGACCTAATTGTCAGTTCTGCAAATATGAATGTGTATCCAGAACATGGTTTCTAAATTATATCCATTTCTGAAATAAGACATTGGTTTGCTGGTTAATAGCTACAATAATGCGACTGTCACTCATGCATGTTACCGGTAAACTGTGGAGGGCATATTGTTACAAAGATACAATTGAAGGGAAAAAATGTTGATAAATGGTGAAAGATTGTTGTAACCACTGCTGAACCACTATTGATAATCCTCTAACAACTGTTGAACTGCTCATATCGAAAAGCAATCTCAGATCTGGGTGTGACAAGATTTTCCTTTGGCTACCTTGTTAAAGCGGAGCTCCACCCTAAAGGGGAAGTTCCGCTTAACGGATTCCCCCCCTCTCCGGTGCCACAATTGGCACCTTTCAGGGGGGAGGGGGGTGCAGATAGCTGTATAATACAGGTATCTGCACCCACTTCCGGGACGAGATAGCCGGAGCTGCCCCGCCCATATCCGAAGATGCCCCGTTGTGTCTTGGGAAACACAGTTTAACGGTCGGGGACCAATAACGACGCGCAGCGCGACTCGTGCATGCGCAGTAGGGAACCGGGCAGTGAAGCCGCAAGCGTCGCTTCCTGATTCCCTGACATCGGATGGCGGGGGCAACCAAGAGACGAGCGATCGCTCGTCATCTTCTGCCGACACCGCTGGAACCTGGAACAGGTAAGTGTCTATTTATTAAAATTATTTGTAGCTGCTGACTTTTAAAAAAAAAAAATTCAGGTGGACCTCCTCTTTAAAGGGGTATTCTAGTTTATACAATGCCATTTCAAACAATACAACAATGCCAATACAAAAGTATTCACCGCCCTTGGCATTTTTCGTGTTTTGTTGCCTTACAACCTGGAATTAACATGGATTGTTTGAGGATTTGCATCATTTAATTTACAGAACATGCCCACAACTTTTAAGATTTTTTTTTATTGTGAAGCAAACAACAAATAGGACAAAATAACAGAAAAAGTCAATGTGCATAACTATTCACCCCCCTAAAGTCAATACTTTGTAGAGCCACCTATTCGCTTTGGATAAGTCTCTATGAGCTTGCCACATCTTACCACTGGGATTTTTGCCCATTCCTCCTTGCAAAACTGCTCCAGCTCCTTCAAGTTGGATGGTTTGCGCTTGTGAACAGCAATCTTTAAGTCTGACCACAGATTTTCTATTGGATTGAGGTCTGGGCTTTGACTAGGTCATTCCAACACATTTACATGTTTTCCCTTAAACCACTGAAGTGTTGCTTTAGCAGTGTGTTTGGGGTCATTGTCCTGCTGGAAGGTGAACCTCCGTCCTAGCCTCAAATCGCACACAGAGTTGTACAGGTTTTGCTTAATAATTTCCCTGTATTTATCACCATCCATCTTTCCCTCAACTCTGACCAGTTTCCCAGTCCCGACTGCTAAAAAACATCCCCACAGCATGATGCTGCCACCACCATGTTTCCCTGTGGGGATGGTGTTCTTTGGGTGATGTGATGTGTTGGGTTTGCACCAGACATAGAATTTTCTTTGATGGCCAAAAAGTAAAATTTTTGTCTCATCAGACCAGAGCACCTTCCTCCATACATTTTGGGAGTCTCCCACATGCCTTTTCGCAAACTCAAAATGTGCCATTTGGTTTTTGCTGAAAGTAATGGCTTTCTTCTGGCCACTGTTGCAGCCTCTGGGGCCTTTCAAAAAGGTGTGTATATGTAATGACAGGTCATGTGACACTTAGATTGCACACAGGTGGACATCATTTCACTAATTATGTGACTTCTGAAGGTAATTGGTGGCACCAGAGCTTTTCATAGGCTTCGTAACAAAGGGGGTGACTATATATGCACACGCCAATTATCATTTTTTTATTTCTGAAAAATAGTTTTATGTATATATTTTTTTAATTTTATTTCACCAACTTAGACTATTGTGTTCTGATCCATCACATATAATTCAGATTAAAAAAACATTGAACTAACGGCTGTAATGTAACAAAATAGGTAAAAAGTCAAGGGGGGTGAATACTTTTGCAAGGCACTGTATATGTCATAAGGCAATTAAAATGGAAAATAAGATTTGCACAATTAGATTAACAGATTATTTGCTATAATAAATATCCCCCAAAAATATATAAAAAAACACATTTCTTTCTCAGCTTACGCCGATGTATTCTTCTACATATTTTTGGTAAAAAAAAAGCATATATTGGTTTGCGCAAAAGTTATAGTGTCTACAAAATAGGGGATATATTTATGGCATTTTTATTATTAAATTGTTTTTATTAATAATGGCGGCGATCTGCAATTTTTATCGTGACTGCAAAATTATGGCGGACACATCGGACACTTTTGACACTATTTTGGGACCATTGCCATTTATACAGCGATCAGTGCTATACAAAATCACTGATTACTGTGTAAATAACACTGGAATGGAAGGGGTCAAACACTAGGGGGCGATCAAGGGGTTAAGTGTGTCCTAGGGAGTTATTTGATTTTACTACCCCTTCCCCCATCTTGGCACCCTAGGGTGGCTGATGCCAGCCCTGCCAACCAGCATGGTCTGGAGATGGGGTTCCTGTCCTTAGGGGAGATGATGGGGGTCCCTGTCCCCAGGTGAGATAATGGGAGTCCCTGTCCCCAGGGGAGATGATGGTGTCCCTGTCCGCAGGTGAGAGGATGGGGTCCCTGTCACCAGGGGAGATGATGGGGGTCCCTGTCCCCAGGGGAGATGATGGGGGTCCCTATCCCCAGGTGAGATGATGTGTGGGGGATATGGGGACATCTCACTCACCATGACCAAGTCTGCAAGGCACTCTTCCGAGGCTGCCTGGGCTCCCTTCAGCAGCAGCATAGACAGGATGATCGGCATATCTCCGAGGCTAGGGAGATCTGTGTATGACAGGGGGAGAAGGGGGAGGCTGGCAAACAAGCCTGCGGCGTCCTCCGGCTCTCATACAGCTGCACCTGTGTTCTTAAAGTTTGTGCGGGAGATGTGTGCAGTGCTCATGAATGGATGCAGTCGACTCAGGAGGGCGGAGCTCTGGATGGGGAGGACTCTGGGCTGAGCGGCGCTGCATGGGGAAGGAGAGAGGGACACGGAGGAGCCGGTGACCGACCGAACACACAAGTAGGGAATGTGACACAGAGTAGCCAGTGCGGTAGAGGCGGGAGCTCTGCTACTCACCCCATCCTCCAGCCACCCAGACGCTGCTATTCCTACCCACCTCCGGCTCTTTAATTCAGCAAATTAGGTGGTTGCGAGGCCCCTGTGAGTGCGAGGCCTTAGGTGACTGCCTAATTTGCCTAATTAGAGAGCCGCCTGAATATCATGGAGTGGGTGAGGTTATATGAGCATTAGGGAAAGTCCTAGCACGATTTTTGCCAGTGTCCTATCACCTTATGGTAACCTGCACATAACCCATGGTCTATGAATAGAAGTCCTGTGTCCTGTATTGTACAATTACAATAAACAGTGTGCACTTAATACTACAACCAGCTTGTTAGTTCAATTTTAAAGATTAAACCAACTTCGTTATTCAGCAAAACTGGTCCATTTTTTCTGTAGTTTTCATTGCTCATTTCCCACTTACCTACAGACTTCAACGTCTGAGGATTGGGAAGGCTGCAATTTTCAGCCATAAACAATGTAAACACAATGGTGTGATTACAGTGTATTTGTAGCATGGAGACTGAAGGCATATCATTTTTAGTCATATTGTTCCCAACTGAAAAGAAATAACACATTCACACACTCCCAAATACCTGTGAAGTATAAACAGTGGTTGGTACCTATCAAACCTGTGCATACCTTGCAGTTGCTGCCACATGTTTAGACAGCAATTGAAAGTCAATAACATGTAACGTAATTGTTTTATAGCAGCGGCATGTGTATAAACTCTCCTCCTCCTAGCCCCGCTCGTACTTTCTATCATTTTGGATAGCAGAGAAAGAAGCTCTATACCTTCAAGCAAACATATATTTTTAGAATCTTCTGTTATTTATGTATAGTCTACTTTACAGTGCTGTTTTTAATTACATTTTCAAGAGAGTGAGGAATAGATAAACAGTAGCAAACAATGATGACAGGTAATTTGTAGAACAGGGGTCAGAGACCCTTTTCACATTGTCAGTTTGTAAGCATTAGAGAACAGGAGTGCTAGTTAGACCTTCACCCAATAAAATAACTTATTTCCACCCAGCTCCTCCCCTTTCCTCTACCAAACCTATATATACTGTGTCTGTATATATATATAAAAAGGCATGTTTTTCTCTATTTTTTCTATTTTATATCATTGGTTGTCACTAGGGATGCGTATTAGAGTGAATAGGAATTTGTATCCAGAGATCTCTGACACGTGATAATGGATAATGATCATGTTAATGCAATTGATTCCAATTATGCTTTTTTATAAATGATGGGAAAGAATACTCAATTGTTATATGTTCCAGTCTGAGGAAGGGCGCTAGCAATATAGCCCGAAACTGTAACTATATAATGGAATGTTTTTGATACATTTGTTGTATGTTTTTTGTGTGTTTTTCATTTCAATAATTTTTTGTGCAGCAATCCTCTGAACTTTCCAACTTTCTCTCTGTCTCTGTCTCTGTCTCTGTCTCTCTCTCTCTCTATATATATATATACACAGCGGGTAAAATAAGTAATAAACAAGTCACCATTTTTCTAGGTAATTATATTTCTAAAGGTGCTATTGACATGAAAACTGAACTTTAGTTCTTTCCATAGTTTTTCTATTGGATTCAAGTCAGGTGATTGGCTGGGCCATTCTAGCAGCTTTATTTTGAAACCAATTGAGAGTTTCCTTGGCCTTGTGTTTGGGATCATTGTCTTGCTGAAATGTCCACCCTTGTTTCATCTTCATCATCCTGATAGATGACAGCAGATTTTTATCACGAATGTCTTGTTACACTTTTCGATTCATCCTTCCTTCAATGACATAAAGTTTGCCAGTACCTCCAAACTTCACTGTTGGTATGGGGGTGTTTTTGGGGTAATGTGCAGTGCCATTAAACATCCAAACATGGTGTGTATTATGGTATCCAGTATTTCACTGGCTTGTCTAAATGTTGTGCAGCAAACTTTAAATGAGCTTCAACATGCATTTTCTTCATCAACGGAGTCTTGCATGGTGAGCATGCATACAGGCCATGGCGGTTGAGTGCATTACTTATTGTTTTCTTTGAAACAATAGTACCTGCTAATTCCAGGCCTTCCTGAAGCTCTCTACAAGTGCTCCTTGGCTCTTGGACAACTCTTCTGATAATACGTGTCACTCTTCTGTCAGAAATCTTGCGAGGAGCACCTGGTCTTGGCCAGTTTATGGTGAAATTATATTCTTTCCATTTCTGGATTATGGCCCCAACAGTGCTCACTGGAACATTCAGAAGTTTATAAATCCTTCTGTAACCATTGCCATCAGTATGTTTTGCAACAATAAGGTTGCAAAAGTCTTCAGAGAGCTCTTTGCTTTTGCCCATCATGAGATGTTTCTTGTGTGACACCTTGGTAATGCTAAAGTAGTGGCAAGTCCGGTGAGAGGACACACTATCAAAAAAACTTGCTGCTTTGCAAGGGGGAAGCACAGATTAATGCTGAACCCACAGCAAGACTGAGAATTGATCAGGACTTGTCTTTAGGCAGAGAATTGGGTAGCAGGAAGACAAGTGGTAAAAATGAATATAATGTGTTGCTCACTAATGAGATAAAAAATGCTGATGATGAAAATGTGGTATTGCATCCAGATATGTCAGGGGTGACCACTGAGAAATGTGTGTCATTGCCCCTAGCAACTGTGACAGGTGCAACAGAGGTGTCCCTGGAGACCATACAGGAGCTGATGGTGTCTGAGCTTGGGGTTTCCCAGGACAACTGTTTCGCCGCCCCGAAGGGGGCGAGTGTGTTTCACATGAGGTGAAAAGTGATGTACTAAATATCCTACAATCTCAAATTGCTAATGTTCTAACGCAGCCTATACAAGGCAGGAATGTGGATAATGATGATGATATTGAAAAGTGTCATTCTGACAATGTTGATGGTTTGATGTCTCCTATGGTAACCACAGGCAGTGCTACAGAGTTGTCCCTGAAAATCTCACGAGGACTCCCTGTGTTGGAGCCGGCGGGGATCCAGGACAGCTCTGATACTGCTCAGGTGGAACACAATGGGAAAATAGCTCAAATGATGGAGCATGAATTATCACAACCTGATGTGGTTGACAGTGACTGGTGCAGGATGCCTGCTGCTAAACCACTCTGTCCACCTGTGTCTCCTTGGGCAGAGGGAGCAGTGCTACGAAGTGCTGGTGATTGGAGCACAGACAGGATAGACTGCAATAGTCTGGCCATAAAGGTATTAGCATGGTGGAAAGACATTTCTGAAGGTAATAGTGAGGTGGACACAATTGCTGCTGTGGCCATTGGAGAGACTGCAGAGCCAGTAGTGACAGGTGCATTGGCTGTTGCAGAAGTTAACCCCCTCCAGTCGGAAGGATCAGATAAGGGCACGTACATAGCACAGGTTTTGTCCACAGCAAAACAAATGAGTAATGTTGAGTGTCAGAATGACAGTGTAATGGATAATGGAAAGGCTCAGTGTTGCTGAAAATGAGAGGATGATTATGACACATGCGTTTGGCAGTGCTCAAGGGGAGCCGCAAGTTGTGTCATTTACCTCCTGAGTTTTTTTTTGTTTGTTTTTTCAATAAAGGAATTGTCAAAAACTGTGAGTGTGATTTTGTTTCTTTTTGACACTTTTTTTGGTGAATGAGTAGGGGGTACAATGTACACCCTGCTTATTCACATGGGGGGCCCCCTTGTTAAAGGGGTCTTTCTGATTCAGACAAGCCCCCTGCCCGCAGACTCCCACAACCACCAGCCAGGGTTGTGGGGAAGAGGCCCTTGTCCCCATATTGATGCTTTTGGGTGGGGGGGCTCTACCCCCCCACCCAAAAGCACCCCCCATGTTGAGAGTATGTGGCCTGGTATGGTTCTGGGAGGGGGGGCACTCGCTCGTCCCCCCCCTTTCCCAGCCTGCCAAGCTGCATGCTCAGATAAGGGTCTGGTATGGATTTTGGGGAGGTCCCCACGCCATTTTTTTTTTAATATTTTGGCGTGTGGTTGCCCTCAAAATCTCAATATCAGAACTAAAGTCTGATATGGATTTGGGGGGAACCCCATTTTTTTGGGGCGTGGGGTTCCCCTTAACATCTGTACTAAACCCCAAAAATACCAGTACAATACAATTTCACAATTTTTTATTGCTGGCAATGTTTTTTTGTACATTCAGCTGTCAGCAGGGAATGCCGCTGACAGCTGATGAGTCATCCGTTGTTACAGATGCGGTGGCCGGCTTCCCAGCACGCTTATTAACAACCAGCTAATGTTAAAGACGCTGGTGTCCACCGGCTTCAAAAATTTGCATCTGAATTGCATCTAAATTGCAGCTGAACCGCTAAACAGTTGAGGGGAAATTTGCACTGGACATGTGTGAACCTAGCCTAAGAGGTTTGTGATTGACTTGACCTGCCAACAAGTCAACAGCCCAAAAATCACATTCAATTAGAGTTGCCCTTTATGACTTCTTGAAATATATATTAAAGCTGAATGACAGGTAAGATATAAACCACAAAAATTAATGCAGCTGTGTGATCACTAATACATCTGTAGCACCCTCCAGGTAGGTAGGTGCAAGAGGTAGGATTTTTGTTAGGACAGTTAAATTTAAGCAGGCCTGGCTGGCAGTCAGGCCTGTTTGTTTTGTTCTGATCTGGGCTGGGAGTGGCTCAAGGTAGCAGCTGGCGACTCAAAGGCAGCATCACTGAGACCGCCCTCTTCTTTACAGAGTTTGCTAGAAATATCTGCAAAGAAAGGAGGAGAGGTTAAGCTGCCTGGGGTGTTTTGGGGAGCCCTGACCAATCCCCAACCTGGATTGGCAGGTGGAAGGCCTTTCTTAATAACTTTAGGTCAGCCCAGGTGGGGAGGAGTTGTCAGGTGGAAGAGCAGGAGTGAGAGAGTGTGGAGGCTGTCGGGGGCTTGGAGGGAGCTCCCCAGTCTAGGGGGTGGGGTGACCTTGGGCCTGGGCTCGAGTGCAGTCGGGACCACTTTCAAGAACCCATGGAGAGGTCCTGGACCGGAGGCACGAGAGAGCGCAAGGAGAGGACAGCGGGAGAGAGCACTGCTAAGAGACTCCAGGGAGGACAGCTGGTCGCAGCCAGGAAGGCTGGTGAGTGAGGCACAGTCAAGAAGACTGGGGAGGCACGCATGAGAGGACTGGGAGCTAGCAGTCTGAAATGGGTGCAGAACCAGAAGTGTGGACTGTGGTGGAAGGTGCAGTGGAAAGAGGCAGCTGCAGCCAGAACAGTTGGCAGGGCCTGAAGATGGCTTACTGGGACCAGTAGCCAATGTAGGGCAGCTAGTACAAGGACCTTTTTTCTCTACTACACCATTAGGGCCTACGGTACCAGCCTGCAAAAGGCATTTGCTGAGGCCTGACTGAGTGTCAGGCCTAATCACCAAATCGTGCTAGCTGTTCCTGTGGAACCAAGTGATGTGCTGGAGGTGACTAGGAGTAACAGTTTGCAGAAAGTGATGTGTTGGTGGGTGAGTAGTGAGGAGCTTCAAGCAAGTTTGTGCAGGAGGAAGCTGAAGGAGTATGTACAGGGAGTGTACATAGTTATCCCAAGAACCGATTGCTGTTCTATCGATCCGTGTGGGGCATCCCATAGCTCTGCCCCCAAGTTATACCCCTCAATAAAAACATAAAAACAAAGTTCACTAACTGCTTTTTGTCTCAGAGTGCCTGAGAGTGAATGCAGGGCTGGGCAGGGTGACAGACAGACTACAGTTCTTAGCAGCCCCTACGGGGGTACCGCTACACACCCTTAATGTATTTTTAAATGCAAGCAGTATCAGTACCTGAATTTGATGTGGTATCAGCCTTATCATGAAGTCCCCATATAGCAGAGCTTAGACTGAGGGAGGTGGGGGCAGCACATGTTTCCATATAGCAGTACTATGTTGCAGTACAAGCAGCATGCTGATAGGAGGTGAAAGCAGAATGACAGAGAGATGAGCTCATCAATCTACTATTTAAATTTTCACTATCCATTTACAGGCTGGGGAAGCAGAGTATTACTGAAACGCAACAAAAGAAAATCGTGTCTCCTGTTCTGCCAGTTAGGGCTGTGCTGGTGGGCAGAGCTGTGTAATTCTCAGGACTTGATGAGCAGAAACTCAGGTCCTTTGGCATGTAAAAAAGGCTCTTATATCTGTATCCTACCTGTGTATGTAGCTGTTTGATTGGAGTTCAGGAAGATAGATGTAAAGGAATTTGGGTAGAAAGTATGGCAATGGGAATATAAGCCATGTGGAGATAATTTTTATAAAGGGAACTGAATTCTGCTGACCATTTTCTGTATCCACACATTTCAGTAAATGTCATTATGTGTGAAATAGCTATGCATGAAAGTGACAATGTCGTATACATTGTGTGACAGGCCTCTTACCCTCCACAACATTAGATTTTACAATGTGATTTATCCTGGGGCTTTATTTTTACAGCAGAAGCTTTATTTTATTTAGTGTCACTTATTAAAGATAAAGTGAATTATGTATTTACTGTCGCAGAAAACTTTTACAACATAACATCCCTGTTTGTATCCAGACAAAACAACACAAAATAAACAAACCTTTCTATGAAGATAAACACTCTTTACTGAACACTTAGTCCCGGTTCACACAGGGGCAGCCCGACTTGCAGCGTGACTCTGTAAGGCGACCTGCACACGACTTCAGCAGCGGCTTGCAAAATGACTTCTGTATAGAAGTCAATGCAAGTCGCCCTGAACTCGTCCCAAAGTAGTACAGGACCTTTTTCTAAGTCGGAGCAACTTGAGTCATTCCTATTAGAGTGGTTCCATAGTACAGAATGGAACGCCACTTGTCAGGTGGCTAAGTCACCTGACAAGTCGCCCCTGTGTGAACCGGGGCTTACTGTAGACATGTCTAGAGAAATGCAGAACTGGTACCTGTGTGTAGACTGGCCACTGTTCATTATGTCAAACCAGGACTGAACCAGGAAAAAAAAAGATACATCCACATGATACCACTCAGCAGACAGTATTAGAGGTCAGCCAACTGAAAAAAAAAATAATAATTTCAGCCATTAGGGTAGGAAGGAATGAAGGAAGGTAAAGTGAATGTAAATTAAGAGTTTTTACAGCTTTTCATTTGAAATTGAGTTGTAAAAAGACCAGTAAACAACTTACAACCGCCTTTATGCACAGGTACTATTTAGATGGGATAACAAATAGTATGTACAAATAGCTGATAATAGTCTGTATCAGCCGAGCTCTACATGAAAAATCATGATACTATATACAGAGGGTCCCCGACTTACGAACGCCCAACTTACGAACGACTCCTACTTACGAACAGGGTGCTGCGGGGGACCCTCTGCCATTCTGCGCGGACCATCTGCCATTCTGCGCATGCGAGAAAATGTCGGAAATGTCCGTAATTGCCCGCGTATGCGCAGAACGGCATTCGACGGAACATCGGAAATGTCCGTAATTGACGTTCTGCGCATGCACAGCCGACTTACGAACATTTCTGGATTACAAACAGGAGGAAAGTCCCTAAAGGGTTCGTAACCCGGGGACCCCCTGTACTCAGTGCTTTTTTTTCTCAGAGAATAGGTGCAGGAACTCCCCCCTTCTGAGTCATCCTTTATCTCTGCCCCCAACCCACCTCTGAGCACTGTCTCTTGGCTCCACCCCCTACCCACCTCCCAGCACTGCCCCTTTTAGAGAATTCAGAACCAAGTATAATTTTGTGCTACCAAGTCATTTGTATAGAGTTTGATAGACCCCACCCCAGCAACAATAGACCCCCACCACAGCAACATTGGACCCCCCACAACAAAATACCACCCCATCAACAATAGACCCTCAGCAGCAATAACAGATCTCCCAGCAGCCGGTGTACTATCATTAGCCGTCCCCCATCACGAAGTGTCCACTGTGTACTGCGCATGCGCAGTACACAGGACACCCATATTCCGAAAATTGCCAAGGATGAACGGCGCCTGCGCCGTGAGTCCACTTTCAAGCCCCACCATCCAAGTGGACATAGAGTTAGAATATAAAAGAGCCGAGCGCAGCGAGGCCGTGCCCGAAGCGTGGCGAGCGAAGTTTGACTAACCCTATGTCCGCTTGGATGGTGGGGGCTTGACCTCGACTCACGGCGCAGGCGCCGTTCATCTTCTGTCCATTTCCGAAAATCTTCATGCTCCGTACTGCACATGCGCTGCGCATGCGCAGTACACTTCAGACACCTGGTGACAGCTGGACACTTCGTGACAGAACACCGGCATCAATAGACCCTCCAGCAGCCAGCTACAATAGACCTCTCCCTCAACAGTAGATCCCAGCAACAATTTACTTTCCAGCAGTATACTGTAAGTCCCCCCAGCCAACAACAATAGACCTACCCAGCAACAATAGACCCCTACAAAAAACAAACAGATCCCCACCAGCGACAATAGATCCCCCAGCAGCCCTCATCAATAGACCCTCTAGCACAACTTGCCAAAAAATACATTCAGTGTTGGAGGTGCCGGAACTGCGTTCCCCTGCATTCCTGATGGAAAAAAAGCCCTGTGTATACTCTTCCCAACATTACTAGACATATTACACACTGCATATGACACTAAACAACTCCCTGCTTCTCTGTATGACAGTACTATGATTGTAATTCCAATTCTAAACACAGATGTTACTAAACCAGACACATGCGGACAACCATCTTTACTAAATGCAGATACAAACCTGGTGAGGAAGTTCTTGGCCAACTGTCTTGCCAAGTTTACACATAAATGAACACACTGACAAATCCGGATTTATCCCAGACCAATTTCAATTAATGTTAGAAGTGTCTTTCTTAATATGAAAAATTCCCCTGACAACGTAGACAATAGAGCTTTGCTGCCATTAGACATTGCTAAGGCATTCAGTGTTAAATGGCTCTATATTTGGAAGATCCTTCCCTGATTTAGCATAAGCCCCAATTTTATATTCCACTCAAATCTCCCAAGACCTATTTTATGCCATCTGCCCAAGTGAGCATTAATGGCAAATGTTTTGCTCCGACAGGGGTTGGACAAAAAAATGGAAACACTACATGATTTGCAGGTTTGAAAATGACATTAGGTTTCGTGTTGAAAGCGGAAGTGATGTAACAATTTATTGCTTCCGCTGTGTAATGAGACTGTGTGCGTTGCTAATAATATGGAGTCATATAAGAGCTTACTGAGTTTCAAAAAGGGCACATGCCGCTTAGTTGATGCCTGTAAGTAAAGTCGCCAATTTATTTGTGATGTCGGGAGGTACAGTATCCAAGGTTATGATGGCATGTACAGCTTCTGGGAAAACGTTGTCTGATAAGCATAAGCATGGTCGACATGGTCAACTGACAGAAAGAGACAAAAGGACATTGCGCAGGATTGTGAAATGGATTTATGCATGAAGAGTGGTATCAGATTCCATTATCCACCATCCAAGACTTTTATATTTGTCAATTCCCAGGAGAATTCAGGCCGTCTTGGATGCCAAAGGCAGTCCAACACCAGATTAGGTAACAATTTCATTTTTTACATAGCTTTATTTGAAGTATTATAAAATCTCTTAAAAAGGGGGTTCCTTCTTTTAAAAACAAGATAACAAACTGGTTTGTCCAGGGTGATGCTATCCTGTGCTTGAGATCTGCTTTTTCAGCCCAAACCATCCAACCACATGGATGTGTTATAAAATATATAAAGAATTTAGGACATCCAAGTAAATTGCACTAGATTTACACGCCTGCTCACTGGTGGAGGCACCTTTTTTAAAATAATTTTTTAATCATGGTTAGAAAATGTACTTTAAATAGTCTTTGTGATGTGTTGAGATATTCATACCAAGTCAACAGAAAGTGGGTACTATCTGTGGGGTTTCAGCACAGATAGGGAGAGTTTCCAGTAAAGGATTTAAGAGATCCAGTATTTCTGGTAAACAATGGAATCCCATTCTACAAAATATTCCTCTCTCCAACTCTAGAAGGCTTACTCAACTATTTATCCTACACAGGGTATATATAGTAGGACCCCGCAATGGCTTTGTTGATTTTGTTATCAGGGATTTCCCCTCTTAGATGTCATAGTGAGATTGTCAATTTGGTACATATGCTTTGGCCTTCTGGTAATGGTAAACCATCATTGATCTCATCAATAAAATATTTGATATCTAGCTTGAAAATGCCCCAATAACTAATTTTCTGGGCCAGTTTGAACGCCCAGCTGGCAATCAACTCACGTTGTCTGTTATTGTTGATGTGGATTAAGAAAGTTAACTTTGCGCCAGCTACAGGCCCATAGCCCTACTAAACTCAGAGCTAAAAATATTTACAAAAGTCCTTTCCACCCGACTGAATACAATACTCCCCACCCTGATACATAAAGATCAGGTGGGCTTTGTCCCCCTGCGACAAGCTGGCGATAATACCAGAAAAGTTATAGTTATAGCCAAACATAGAAAACATGGAATCCCTGATCTTGAGTCTAGACGCAGAAAAGGCGTTCGACTGCCTAAGCTGGCCCTTTATAAAGGCCACGCTATGCCACATGGGCTTTAAGGGACCCTTTCTACATGCTGTGCAGAACCTCTACACATACCCATCCTCACAAGTCAAAACTCCCTTCGCTACGTCATCAACTTTTCTAATCACTAATGGTACCCGCCAGGGCTGCCCACTCTCCCCCCTGCTTTTTGCTCTATGTGTGGAGCCCCTGGAGGCGACCATTAGAAGTAATCCAGATATCAAAGGGATTTCGGTTAGGGGCAGGGAATTCAAAATATCTCTATTTGCAGACGACATCATTTTTACCCTGACCCAGCCCAGGACTTCCCTACCTAGCCTCTACGCTAAACTAGACCAATACGGAGCGCTCTCAGGCTATAAAACAAACACCTCCAAATCAGTGGCGCTCCCAATCAACACTGTAAAAAAAGAAGTAGATCATCTTCAGTCTACCTTCCCCTACAATTGGGAGAGCACCTCCCTTAAATACCTAGGGATTTCGATCACCCCATCCTTTCACACCCTATACCAAGCAAATTTCCCACCGCTATACCGAAGGATTAGGGAGCTTATACAAAAATGGAAATCCCATCACATCTCCCTTATAGGGCGAATTACATCTATTAAAATGGTCATCCTCCCGAAACTCCTGTACGTGTTCCAGACATTGCCTATCCCAATCCCATACACCCAACTACGTAAACTTCAGAGAGACATGCTGAGATACGTCTGGAATTTTAAAAAACATGGGGGACAAGTTCAGTTATGACAGCATCACGTACAGATGGGGGCCTGGCATTTCCTGACTTTGTTAGGTACTACCAGACAACCCAACTACGCGCACTGACCTTGTGGTTCCCTCAGAGATCTTACAGTAAGTGGTCAGAGATAGAAAAAATCTGGTTGGCCCCGGCACACCCAAACAGCCTTTTATGGAGCACGAATGTGAAGGTGGACCCTGGCCGAATGCTGAGATCAATGTCCCAACTCCGCCTGCTGGAGCGTAAACTCTCCCGTGAATGTAAGCTCAAATCTGAAAGCTCCCTGCTGAACTCCTTCCTATGTAACCCCAAAATACCATCCAGCCTAACCCACCAGATGTCCTGGAGCTGGGCCTCGCGGAACTTATTCCACTTTGGTCATATAGTAGACACCAGAAACTTCCCTATGCACTCTATATAAGGAAAATTCCTATAAAATTCTCTTTTTTTGGTACCAGACCCCTGCCATACTCCATAAAATATACCCCTCCATCTCGGACCGATGCTGGCGCTGCCAGCATCACAGGGGGTACGCTTTTCCATATATATTGGACGTGCCCTCTTATAACCCCATTCTGGGACCATACCCAACAGTTACTGACCCGCCTCTTTGAGACATTAATACCAATGACACCCAAACTCTTCCTAATTGGCCTCTCCCAACCAAAGATAGCTAAACCAAACAGGAAACTGCTCAGACATATTCTTACAGCAGCAAGGTGCTTAATAGCCCTCAATTGGAAGAGCACCACACTTCCATCACAAGAGGCCCTATATTCCAGGATCAAAGACGTTGAACTTATGGAAAAAATGACAGCTAGGATCCGTGACAGATTGGAGGACCACAACACAGTCTGGGAGAGGTGGCATCTGCGGGAGGACTAACGGCGAGCCAACACAGGAATCAAAGTGAGATCACACCTATACCCCTTACTCTACCCCTCTCTACTCTTTTTTCCTTTTACCCCCTGCAAAGCAGACTATATCTGCACAAGTTATATATACGTAGATTCACACTTTTCATGCTGAGGGTTAAGACGTGCATTACTAACCAGACAGAGTATGAAAACTAGACTAGAACTCATCGGTGAACTTATAAACTCACAAATAGCATGTTGTATAGCTATTGCCTTTGAAATTATTGTCTGCCTTTATGTAATGTCATTTATACTGAAGCGAATAATAAAACCGTTAATTGAAAAAAAAAAGAAAGTTAACTTCTACTTTAGGTTGGAAAAACTTATATATTACCAACACAACTGCCCCAACAGTGGGTCAGGCTGATATTATTCTATCTAGGCTGAAATGCATGTAGCCTCTTTTAATGACCTTTAATTCTATTTTAATAACTTAAATATTTTATATTTATTCCCCAAACTTAACCTGAGGATCAAATTAATATAATGATAATGAAAGGAGGACACAGTAGAGAACCAGTGGTACATCATTACTTTATTTTATTTTTCAACACATAATCTTGGGAAACATTTTTCTTTTACCATGTTTTTATTGAAGATTTTCAAATAAAAATACAAACATCCAGATAGGACATCATCCATTGTCTGTAAATTGTGCGTGACTTAACATAGTCAATTAGAACACTACAGGAAAAGTAAAACAGAGCAATAAGAACAATAAGTATGAGGAACTCTGTCATATACTGTTGATGTTGGTCGTGCCCCGCAAGGACCAGCAATCTCTCTTACATATACATAGTTACATAGTAGGTGAGGTTGAAAAAAGACAAGTCCAACCAATGTGTGTGATTATATGTCAGTATTACATTGTATATCCCTGTATGTTGTCGTTCAGGTGCTTATCTAATAGTTTCTTGAAACTGTCAATGCCCCCCGCTGAGAACACCGCCTGTGGAAGGGAATTCCACATCCTTGCCGCTCTTACAGTAATGAACCCTCTACAAAGTTTAAGGTTAAACCTCTTTTCTTCTAATTTTAATGAGTCTTGTTAAACTCCCTTCTGCAAAAAAGTTTTATCCCTATTGTGGGGTCACCAGCATGGTATTTGTATATTGAAATCATATCCCCTCTCAATCGTCTCTTCTCCAGAGAGAATAAGTTCAGTGCTCGCAACCTTTCCTCATAACTAATATCCTCCAGACCCTTTATTAGCTTTGTTGCCCTTCTTTGTACTCGCTCCATTTCCAGTGCATCCTTCCTGAGGACTGGTGCCCAGAACTGGACAACATACTCTAGGTGCGACCACACCAGAGTCTTGTAGAGCAGGAGAATTATCGTTTTATCTCTGGAGTTGATCCCCTTTTTAATGCAAGCCAATATTCTATTTGCTTTTTTAGCAGCAGCTTGGCATTGCATGCCATTGCTGAGCCTATCATCTACTAGGATCCCCAGGTCCTTTTCCATTCTAGATTCCCCCAGAAGTCGTCGTCGTCGTCCCCCCCCCCCCCCCCCCACAACACCCCCCCCCCCCCCCCCCCCCCCCCCCCCCCCCCCCCCCCCCCCCCCCCCCCCCCCCCCCCAGTGTATAGCTTGCATTCATATTTTTGCCACCCAAATGCATTATTTTAAAATTTTCTACATTAAACCTCATTTGCCATGTAGTTGCCCACCCCATTAATTTGTTCAGATCTTTTTGCAAGATTTCCACATCCTGTAGAGAAGTTATTGCCCTGCTTAGCATCGTCCGCAAATACAGAGATTGAACTGTTTACCTCTCTCAAGTATTGATGAGTTTTCTTTCATTTAAATGTTATTTAAATGTTATTATTTTTAGAAATTACAAAAACAATAGACAGTTGCATAGCCAAGAATACTATGCAAAAATATGAACAAGTGCAGGAGGAGTTTCTCTCCACCGATACGTAACATTAAACAATGATATAGAAATGAAGGACCATCGGTCATGAACAATATCATTTTGTTAGATAATTGTCAGAGCCCTGCCTGGAGATGTGATGTGCCTTGTTTTGATAAAAAGGCCTTTTGGCTAGGGGCTCTTGAACTAGCAAGAGCAGTACATATGTTTCACGATGGATATATTGACTCGTAGTGTTGGATTACAGTTCTAGAAAGCGCGTAGGTGGTTGCGCTAGTGGCGAATAATCTAACCAGGGCTGCCAAGTGCATAAAAATGTATTGCGTGTATCAGTTAGTATTGCCATCAGTTTCTCACTCACCAGGGTACCATGCACCCGACTTTTTACCTCGTCGAAGTTGAGAATCGCCGTCTTCCACGCTTTTGCAATCGTCTGCTTCCTGCCCAAAAATATTTGGGTCACTAACATTTTTCAAAATGGTATTATACCAGAACAGATATTACAATTATTAGCTTAGATTTATGCATGGTTGTTCAGGTTTTATTGGAATACTTAAAAAATAACTTCACTATTATGTGGAATATTTATAAGGTGGTTACGTAGCAATTGTGGTTATATTGCATTATTGTTTAGATCCCTGTTTCCCCCTCCTCTAATGTAATACTAATTGTATGGCTCCTGTATTCGCCTTACACTCATTGTCACCTGTAATGCCCCGTACACACGATCAGATTTTCCAACTACAAATGTTGGATGTGAGCTTGTTGGCTGAAAGTCCGACCGTGTGTATGCTCCATCGAACATTTGTTGTTGGTCTTAGCAGGTTCTCAAATTTTCCGCCAACAAAACGCTGTTGTCGGAATTTCCAATCGCGTGTACACAAGTCCGACGCACAAAAGTTCACGCATGCTCGGAATCAAGCAGAAGGAACCGCACTGGCTATTGAACTTCCTTTTTCTCGGCTCGTCGTACGTCTTGTACGTCACCAGGTTCCCACGTTCGTTATTGTTGGCCAACATTTGTGTGACCGTGTGTATGCAAGACAAATTGGAGCCAACAACCTTCAAACAAAATTCCACGGTTTTGTTGTCGGAAAGTTCAATTGATTGTAAGGGGCATAAGAGTGTTTGCATGTGAAAAAGACACAAATTAAAATGTATTAATTAAAAAAAAACATTTGTCAAGTAAAAACACATCTATGGAACATGCAAACAACTGCCCCTTCCATTTGACTGTAAAGAGATGGGGCAGCAAATGTATTCTTTTATTCTAAAAAGTATATAGATGAAATTTATCAAAATTTTGAACCCAAAATCTTGGATTATGATAAAGAAATGCATATCAGTTGAAAAAGGTGGAAGAATTTGGTGATGCCTCTTTTCCATGGAGACAAAAAAATATTTCAATACCTTTGAAGCAGGCTAATCTTCTCATGCTGAGAGTACATCCTTCTCTAACAAGGATTAAATTAAATTATGATATTATTTCATTCACAAAGATGTTTATTTATCCAATCATGTGCAAGCTTGTGAATTAATGTGCCTGAGATCCACCAGGAAGCTGAAGTAGCCAGTTGCACAACAGAGCACCCAGGTTTTATACACCCAAAAGCATTCTGAATGCAATATTAAGATACGGCAGGCACCTGGAGGTGTCTCTTTTTTAAATCGGGGGGGGGGGGGGGGGCATATTTCAGGTGAAAACTCCCACAGGTGCACTGATGTGCAATGCAATATGCAAGTGCAGTGAAATACTATGCCGTAACATATAGTGCAGGTCCCTGACTTATGAACGCCCAACCTACGAACATCCCCTACTTACGAACCGGGCGCTGCGGGGACCCTCCGCCATTTTCCGCCGTCCTTCAGCCGTTCTGCGCATGCGCGGCCAGACGGAGCCTCGGAAAATGACGGCAAACTTCGGAAATGTCCGTAATTTGCCGCGCATACGCAGAACGGCATTCGACGGAACATCGGAAATGTCCGTAATTGTCGGTCTGCGCATGCGCGGCCGACTTACGAACAATTCCGAGATAAGAACAGGCGGCCAGTCCCTAACAAGTTCGTAACTCGGGGACCCCCTGTACTTGTATCAGAAAGTGTCCTGTTCTCTTTGTATTGCTTCCTTTGTGTGGAATCCCTGGTGTTCCTGCCAGTGCCTCTGCTTTCCTATCAATAACTGACCCCGCTAAGCAGGAGAGCACACCGTGGTCAGTTCTCCAGCTGTGCCGAGAACTCAGTCTGCTCTATGCCAATGACCAGACTTGTCCTGATGCGCCCCTCCCCCGCCACAGACATTCACTGGGAAGACCAGTGTACTTCTGTTTCTCCTCCACCAGCTCTCTGAGCTCCTTATGCAGCTGAGAATAGAGGGTGATCACTTATAAAAAAGGGGAAAAAAAGGTATCTGTAATGTTTTTTTTATATCTATACACAGTTTATTTTAAACTGAATGGGTTGTTTTGCAAGGTGAGAGTTTACATATACTTTAGTTTTCAGATATCACTGTAGAACCAGAATATCCATGAAAGATATGTACCGATGATTTGTTTCTCTTAATTTTTTGATCAATTGTATATAACTAGAAATTATTGTGCACCAATGTTATATTACGTACACTGTTTTGTCAAAAGTATTGGGACACCTGCCTTTACACGCACATGAACTTTAATGGCATCCCAGTATTAGGGTTCAGTATTGAGTTGGCCAAACCCTTTGCAGCTATAACAGCTTCAACTCTTCTGCGAAGGCTGCCCACAAGGTTTAGGAGTGTGTCTATGGGAATTTTTTGACCATTCTTCCAGAAGAGCATTTGTCAGGCCAGGCATGTTGGACGAGAAGGCCTGGCACGCGCAGTCTCCACTCTAATTAATCCCAAAGGTGTTCTATCATGTTGAGGTCAGGACTCAAGGGGCTTGGCCCCCTTAGTTCCAGTGATGGGAACTCTTAAGGCGTCAGCATACCAAGACATTTTGGACAATTTCAGTCTCCCAAATTTGTGGGAAAAGTTTGTTCCAACATGACTGCACATCAGTGCACAAAGCAAGGTCCATAAAGACATGGATGAGTAAGTTTGGGGTGGAGGAACTTTATTGGCCTGCACAGAGTCCTGACCTCAACCCGACAGAACACCTTTGGGATGAATTAGAGCAGAGACTGCGAGCCAAGCCTTCTCATCCACATCAGTGCCTGACCTTTACAAATGTGCTTTTGGAAGAATGGTCAAAAATTCCCATAGACACACTCCTAAACCTTGTGGACAGCCTTCCCAGAAGAGTTGAAGCTGTTATAGCTGCAAAGGGTGGCCCAATTCAATATTGAACCCTACGGACTAAGACTGGGGTGCCATTAAAGTTCATGTGCGTGTACAGGCAGGCACCCCAATACTTTTGACAATATTGTGTATTTTTACTTAATGTGTTCACAAAAAGATCCCATGAATAAGACAGAAAAGCAAGTAAAGTTAACATTTTCAGTTTTGTTTAATATAAGAAACCCATAGCAAACAAAGCTGATCCAATCTTGGTTTAATATTGGCAGAGTAAATTCTGACTTGTTGCCATTGGTAACTGAACTTAGCGCTATTTAGGCTACATGAGGCCAATCTTCTGAAAATTTTCTGCAAGTCAAATTAGATCCTGAAATTTAAAATCAGAATCCAAAATAGACGATTGCCTCTAGGTGAGCTGAAACCTGGGCACAGCCCTGTAGTATTTTTCCAAAATAGTAATTCTGTCATAGTTCCATCTTTAGAAGATATTCCTTGTTGTGAATTGAATATATAATGACAAAGACATTTCTTTCACAAATTGCAAGGATGCTAATGTAGAAAGCATTAACAATTTCTCCCACCCGCTGGAAAAATCATTTTCAAAAGTGAAAGGGTGGGGGGCTGATTTCTCTGTTCTGGATAAAAATCAATTACAAATGGTTTCTGCTCAGCCTGGGGAGACAGAAGATCAGCATGACAAATAAGGGAAATTTTTTAAACCCCCTTCCAAGGCTTTCCGCTGAGAAGAAGAAAATGTTATTAAGTCACATATATTTGTAGCTAAGATTCAAAGTGCTCCCATTAGAAAGGCAGTTGATTGAGAGAGTGTGTGAGGCTTGGACATACAGTGCACCTCCATCCCTCCTACTCTGCAGGAGTTCAGCATAGCTAGCTCTCCTTGGCTAATCCCAGCAGATAGCTGGGAGGAGCAGGTCTGGGACGCTGCCATGTGGTGAATGTTCAGTACTCAGTATATTTTCTTGCACTCCTTCCATTCTGTACACGGATAAGTCGCTCCTATTACAATTTTTTTTTTTCCGGCATTCGCCAGTTCAGGACTTTCTTGGCTTGTAGCAAAAAAGGCAGGGACCCCTGCACTGCACTATTATCTCCAGACAGGGACCAGGAGAGTGACAAGTACTGGCACAAAAGGCAGAGGAAACTTGGTTCCTGGGCTGACACATGGAGGTAATTATGCTGCTTGCATTCCACAGTCTGTGATGCTTTCCCCCATGCAGGGCTATCTGCCATTCCTGTAAGGAGCCAATGCACAGCACTTCACCTCCAACTCTGCCCCAACTCACCAGCCCACAAATTCCTCTGGACTTATGAACAAAGATGCAAAAGCTTCTCGCCTTCTTTCTGGGTGAGTTACTTTTTTTTTCTTCTTTATTTGCTGGCTGTCAGTGTTCTGTTAAAGGTGTGACAGACAATGACTGATTCTGTGATGCTAAGCTGAGAGCAGTTACCTGTTGGATTTGAAAGAAAACCCTTTCCTGTCTCTTACAGCAAAACAGATTTTATTTTTTTGCGAGCATTGTTTCATTACTGTGTATTTAATTCTGTATTTCTATATCTATTTTTCAATCTGGCTTTAGCAGTCAAAATGTTACTGAAACCCATGAGTCTTGAGGTTTTCCCAAACAGATGTAAATGGTTGCTTTTGTAAAGGTCAATGGCTGCATCTGGAATAGGCACATCATGCATAAATGGTGGTGTGGAATTAAAGTTGAAAGAAAAGGATTTTTGTGTGTCTCGGATTGAGGAGGTGCCGCTGTTGCTGCTGGTCTAGGCACACACAAGTATTCTTCAGGTTAATAGAGAAGGCTATTGTTTGCCTGGAACAGGCGCCTGCAACAGCACATATTGGAAACAGATGTGCTGGAGGGGAGGCTGGAGAAGGAAGGAGGGAGGGAGAGATGGAGAGAATAAAAGAGGACAATGAAACTGAGCTGACCAGAGAATCTGGAAAAAAAAGGGAACACAATGCGTGAGGACAATGGGGGTTCACCCTGACATTTTACAGTCTGCTGTGATTTGTATGATGGCAGCAAGACAAGCAGAACATCTAATATTCAAGCTGTGGGGTCACCGGTTTGCTTTTCCCCATTTTGATATCTTCTAGAAAAACATGACATTGAGTACACAAGCTGTGGGGTCACCGGTTTGCTTTTCCCCAATTTGGCATCTTCTGTAAAAACATGACATTGAGTACACAGTGTATTCAGACAGAAGCCCCAGGTCACAATCACATTGGAGGAGCTAATGTCTGAGATGTCTATTGGAACAAAGCCTGATACCTAAAGATATGACACATGGTCTACACGATATTGGCTTTTACATTCACACACAATAAAAAATAAAAAGCCTATGTATATCTCTAAAGGAAATAAGCCTAAAAAATTACTAACAAATAAACATGATTGCTACCTCCTTCACCTTGTGAATGGGAGATAAAGGTGTAAAGAACAGATCATGGTCTCCTGTCACCAGGAATAGATCAGTTTCTATACATTGCTGGGATTCATTGTGTACCCACATCTCCCGTACATGTGCCAGTCAGAACAAGCGGAGGGGGATGGTTCAAACATCATTCACAATATTTATGAGATGTGCTGGTGGAGAGAAGCCTCTGAGCTGAGTTTAATGGGTAGGGTTCTAATGAAAATTTTAAATCTGCCATTACTTTTTTTTTAATGAAGTTCATGGTCTGAAAGCAAAATAGATAAAAATGGAATAAAACAGCTCAAGTTTGATTAGTTTAGAAGAAACAAAGTGCATTAAGGAATGAGACCTTTATGCAGAAAAATAATTGTTGATGTTCTGCTAAACTTTGTTTTCATTGCCTACTTGCCACAAGGCATTTTTTTTTTATCAAACAAGATGTCAAGATGTCATGATTTACTATGCCTGCCACCCTGTATCTGTGTAGTGTACAAACACTGCCAATTACTGGTAATCACTGCTCTAGGGGATGACAGACAGCTATGGGCTTCTTGAACCCTGACAACGTCAAATGAAACCCTAGGTTCTTCTCATTGCTCCACAGCTATTAATAGTGTGTATGTAGCGTATTTGTTCACGCTGTAATAAAATGCAATATATTACAATGTAACTATGCATATTTTATATGTTTATGATTTATTTATTTACTGCCAACTACTAGTGAGAATTTGTAAGGGGAGTGGTCACATCTGCGATTTTCTTTCCTATCAAATCTAGAGAAAAAAATAAAATAATTTGCAGTGAACCTTGGACTGCGATTTCAATCCGGTCTCATAGAAGGCTATGGAGCTGAAATATGTACCGCACTGCACTAAAATCGCACAGGGCCCTTTTTTGAACCAAATCAAATTCACACCCCATATATATGAACAGCTTTCACAAGAAATACTGCTTTTTTTTACATGACATGTGAATCTTTGCTTTTCAGATCGCATCTGATCCGCACTGAATCGGCATGAGTGTGAACCGAGGCTCCGGCTGGGTTCACACATATGCCATGCGGGAATCAGTGCGATTCCTGTGCGGGTTCCCACATCGCATGACACTCGCAGGCAGTTCACACAGCCCTCTGCGAACTGATGCGGGTGTCAATAGAAGGTTAATGACACCCCCAGATCTGTTTGCAAATCGCAGTGCAAACTGTCAAATGGTACAGGAATCGGTTCACATGGGTGTGAACACCCATGTTATCCAGTTCCAGTGCGGACCAAAAAAAAGGTGCAATTTCAGCCATACAGTTTGTATGGCTGAATTTGTTTTGCACAGATATCGGATGTGATCTGCACAGCAATGCGGTGCGAATCAAATGTGATGTCTGTGTACGCACCAGTGTGAACATAGCCGGAAACTGCACATGCTAAGGAGAATTTGCATTGAAATGTAAAAAAAAAATTTGCACCGTATACTGCTTTAAATTTGCACCCAATTCGCACCGCATCAATGAAAACCGGGGCTAAAGTTACACAATGCAGTAGGTAGGTAAGTTAATCATGTATTAAATGCAAGTGAAATCTTTCTTCCTCTGACCCATCCAGCTTTCAGGTTAAGTATCTTCAATATGGTACATCCAAATTAGGAAAGACATGTTGTTTTTTCAAAAGCTACCATGAACTCCACTGAGAAGGTCTCAATGCCTTCTGTACATAAAAGTCTCCACCAATACATTTGGAACATATGTGCTATAATGGCCTGTAATGCACCTGTCAAAATATTTTCTAAAACATACATATTACATGCTCCATTACCATTAATGTGATAGAGGTATTGGTTCTATATAAAGAAATATTGCAACATAAGCCAATAAAAGTAACAGCAGGGATATAAAAAAAAAAAAGCATCATAAATCCCGCCACAGTTCTGCTCCCAAGTAATTTCTGCAGTGTAATTGATGTAAAGTTCAGTGGGGAACAATGGAACCCAGGCAGTGCTGGCTTTTTCAATGTGCAACCGGGGCTGTTACACAAGGCCCTATCCTATGCTGGATTTTCTTAACCAATTAAAATATCTGAAATTAATAATAGAACATAATAATAAAACCATGTCTAGTTAAAAAAAAAAAAAAATAATAGAACATAATAATCTCCACTTTTCAGTTTAGCGACCTCTTCCATGCCTCTCTCTCCTCATCCTACTCATTTTGTAAGTACCACTTTATTTCCCCTGAGATCTTGTTACAATAAATCAGAAGTCAGCAGTGTGCAGTCATTATGTTTTTCAGGTACTGATTTCAGTGATATGGTAAAATTACTGTTACAAAGTTGGGTTAGGGAGGTGTTCTATCCAAAAGGAGCAACCACTTTCTCTCTTCTGGACCATGGCACCAATCTGGCAATGAAGATTCAATGATTCTAGTAGTAGCAAATTTCCATGGCAACACTGCATCGTGCTGGTCACAGGTGTAGAAATGTAATCAGGAAATGAGAGGTCAGGACGGCATTCAATGCACAAGGCTACTTTTCTAGACTTCACTGCTAATGGTAAAGGAGAGATAGTGAGATTTATTTTTACTGGGAGAGGAGGGCACCAAACATTTTACACAGGGTTCTACATAACCTGGCCTGAGGGACAAACATATCAAACCGTCAACAGCTACTCTTGCCCCCCTTCACAAAAATGTATTCTCTCTTCTATGTTATTAAAGGAGTCAATGAGTTATTAAAGAAAAAAATAGAGAATTCTATAGGCAATAAGAAATGTTCCACTAGATACAATTTTTTGTCCTTTTTACTATACAATCTATAAATATAATATAAAGTATAAACCTCTTTTTTTCCTTTTGGGTAAAAAAAAGGGAGATTTAGTATCACATTAAATACTCGGTCACCATTGTACTTTTGTTGTAATTGTTCAACAAATTGCAACAAACAGTTGCAATTTGTTGGACAATTGTAACAAAAGTACAATGGTGATCGAGTATTTAAGGTGATATTAAAATCTTTTTGAACTCAGGATCTCTATTCCCATTTCACCCTGCTGAGGATGAAGTGTTTACCTTAAAGGAAAAGGGAATTGTTTTTGTTTTGGTTTAGATTTGGGACTTTCACTCTCATTCATTCCACTAAAGCCTGAGTGTCTTCTTTGGAATTAAAAAAGCACATTTAATGTGTATTCTAGTTTAGGAGGAAATCGCTGCATTTTTACAGTCTTTATGCTTTGTGCCCAACAAATTGTGCTAGCAGCTTTCAAACATTTAGGTGGTCTAAGCGCTTATTTTTTCCTGAAACGTAAAATTACCTGGAGGAATTTGGGGGTGTACACCTCTGCTGTAGGTTGGATAAGGCATTCAAATCTTCATGGATACCTACTTTCAAGGTTATTTCTTTAATATGCGTGAACCGGAATATTCGGTCAGCCTGTTTTTGAAAGCCCTGCTTTATCTTAATACATGAAAGTCAGGTGCTGCATGGAAGCCAGACCATCCTCAGAGGGCCACAGGGACCTCAGTGAGACACCACTTTAAGAAATTCTTGGGCTATATGTCTAGATCATTATGTACAAAACTTTCATTCATAAAGAACAGCCAGAAGAAGTCCTCTTAGCGACGAAACCGGTCGGGTAAAGGAGCTGTTTTCTGCCCTCGCATTCCCGTTAACAGTATCTGGATGTTTTTATGGCGGCCGCCTATGTTGTATACAACGCTGGTTTTTACCTGAACAAATGTAAGTGCAATACCTTTTTTTAAATGAGTCTTTTGTGATTTTACACTATCTGACGTCATTTGCTTGGTTAAATCTGGCCATGGGGTGAATGAAGCCTGGTCTGATTATCCAGGGACAGTTCTTAATTTGTTCTGAGGACACATCTCCAGCTGATGACCCCTGCAAAGATTATTACATCAAGCTAGTTTGACCCTCTGTAATAAAGGGTCCAGGCTCTCTGGTAAGAGTTTATATTGCTTGAGGTGGCGGTATATGCACAAGGTGGAGAGTCTTCTGGATTCATCTGCAATTTCACGGATTTGTGTTTTTTGAGTTTTTCTACAGTTGGACTATTTTCTATCAACGCTTTATGAGCAATTTTATGGTTAGCGCAACACTGTTTTTGTATATATTAAATAAATAGAAGTCTGATGATGATATGAGAAAAATACTACTAATTGTATTTATGGTTCATTAAATGCTTGCAAATAAGAAAACCATGTTTATTTATTTTTTCTTAAATAAGGGGAAAAACTCTGAACAAAAAGTCCATTTAATCTATAGGATTTTCAAAACCTTACTTAGGAGAGACAGTGTAAAGCCCCATACACGCGGTCGGAAAATCCGACCACCAAATCCATTGGATTTGGTCCGACGGATTTAGTCCGACACTGGTGTTGCATACACACGGTCGGACAAAGTTGTCGGAAAATCCGATCATTCTGAACGTGGTGACGTTTGTTGCCTACGACGGGACTACGTAGAGGCTAGTAGCCAATAGCTTTGGTCTTGTAATGTGATCTGAGCATGCGTGGCACTTTGTCCGTCGGAATTCGCTACACACGATCGGAATTGGTAGGATCGGACTTTGTTGTCAGAATATTTATAGAGCAGGAGATAGAACTTTGTCCGTCGGACAATCCGATGGAAACTGTCCGATGGTGCCTACACACGGTCGGAATTTCCGGCAACATTGTCCGATAGGACAGAATCCATCGGAAAATCTGACCGTGTGTATGGGGCTTTACAGTGCTAAATCTGGAATCGTGGCTTAGAAAAGGGCAGTGTTACTGTACAATGCTCAATTGCCATCTTGAGTTGATTTAATTCCTCCAGTCCTGTGGTATTCTGTTTTCCCCAGCCCTGCCTAGAAAGCTTTGATTTCTATGATTTTCTACTTTTCTACTAGCAGGACTGTCAGGGGTTACGGCAGAATGTTGTTGTTTCATTTACGGAACACTGTAAATCCTCAAGATGCTTTTAGTTTGGTCTGGTTTGATTCAGGGGAAAGGTATGTCTCCTTGTACTTTGCAGAGAGTTGCGTTTTTCCTTCTGACCTCATTAGAAGTTTCAGATGTTATTTTCAGCTGTGAAATGTGTATTGGGCTGTGGTTTTGGCCCATGTACTTTTGTTCCAAAGGTTCTTTGTGCAGTTAGGCAACAGCGGACATCGGTCAGATGGATGAGAATTTTGGGTAAATATAAACAGCTGTGTCAGCAACCTGTCAAGTTCATGCAGAGGACCCAACCCTGTACCAAATAAAATCTACATACCTTACAATTCTATATTATTATTATTATTATACAGGATTTATTTAGCGCCAACAGTTTGCGCAGCGCTTAACAAAATAAAAACAGACATTACAATTACATTACAATTTGGGACAAGAGGAATCAGAGGGCCCTGCTCGTTAGAGCTTACAATCTAAAAGTATATGAACTATAATTCTGGTAGATGGATGTAAACATATGCTTGAGTTTACACCCGGGTCCATTTGGGTTCATCAAACAGAATGCAATCAATTTACACCCAGAGCAGATTTTTGCAGAATTAAACAGAAAGGAACACATGTGAGTGGATATAAATGGACACACATCTGTTTACATCTGGCTGGTAATAGGGATTACATGAGTCTGTTTTTACATCAGAAGATGGAGGAAAAAAAGGAAAAGATTCAAAACCGACATGGATGTCACATATGTGCCATTCATTTCTGCTCCGATCTAACTATGGGATGGAACAGGGATCCATCAACGGAACGGAAAGGTAGCACCCATGTAAAAGGGCCCTTAGAACAGTGCCTTGAAATCTACTGCAAAAGGAGAAACTCAAACAAAACAGTATTGCTTAAATATATACTGTATATATATATATTTGTCATCTTTGCTTTGTTATCAATCCAAACAAAATTTGGAATGGAATGTAGGGACTGGTATATGTTGTAGTGCTTATTATGAAATCAGAATAAGCATCAGAAACAGCAGAACACATAGAGCCCAGCACAGTGATAAATAGATCAATATGACCATACAGACTTTACCAATCCCAGTATTGGCTGTCCAATTGCTGTAGCTTCATTTAAGTATCAAGTGTCAAGGTACCTGATGCTGAAATTGTCTTTGTTGCCTGTAAAATAGATAGCTCCACCTGCAAGTATTAAAAAATGTTCGGAAAATCTCAGTGGTTGATTATCGCAACAGAAAGGTGGTCTTTCACACAGCTTGTGTACAGAGCTGCATTTGAAGTACATTTGGATATTTTTTAAAGGTTATAAGCTTGCTTGCTGAAATCTGAATAGGGTCTTACAGAATAGAGTAGACTTATGATTGTCTAAAAAGTGTCTTAAAGTAATTGTAAAGTCTTGTTTTTTTTCCTTTAAAAATAACAAACATGTTATACTTACCTGCTCTGTGCAATGGTTTTGCACAGAGCAGCCTGGATCTTCCTCTTCTCGGGTCCCTCTCTGGCACTCCTGGCCCTTCCCTCCTGTCGAGTGTCCCCACAGCAAGCAGTTTGCTATGGGGGCACCCGAGCTGAGCCACAGCTCCCTGTGTCCTTTCAGGCACAGAGCTGCGGTTCCGCCCTGCCTCCTCTCTCTTGATTGGCTAACTGACTTTGATTAACAGTAGGGGGAGCCAATGGCACCGTTTCTGTGTCTCAGCTAATCAGGATGGAGAGTCCCAGACAGCCGAGGCACCCGTGCACATCGCTGAAGGAGGATCGGGCTCAGGTACGTATTAGGGGGACTGAGAGGGGCTGCTGCAAACAGATAGAATGCATTAAGATAAAAAACCTTCTGCCTTTACAAGCACGTTAAGCTGGCCATAGATGGAGCAATTTTCTTTCCTACAACCGCTTTTCTTTCCTTCAATCGAGCAAATTGCTTGGTTCTCCCATTAACATAGTCAGTGTTCACGGGGGAATGCCTCCTGCAAAGCTATTGTGTTCGCCCCCGCCAGGAGAACACAGCGATTACTGCTAGCGGCTATAATAGCCATTAGCAATAATTACATGTAAAATCCAACAGGCTGGTTGTACATTCAGCCTGCCCATACATGGTTTGAATTTTGGCCAGCCCCTGCTGAACTGGTCGAGATTCGAACGGTCTATGGCCGGCTTTAGGAACTTCTACCACAATGGCATTTTGTGATTAAACATTTTAGTAACTGCAGATCCTATGGGCCAAACTTAAGCACATCACAAACATGCTATAAAGACATATTGTGTATCACAGATTATTGCAAATAGGACTTGAATGATGGAAGCTGTGGCCAAAAAAGGAAACCAGAGGGCAGGGTCACCAGTATTGCATGTAGGCTCCTTGCAGCTGATCTTTTGCCCCATTATAGACTTTTCTTGATTTGATTTGTTCTGCACTGTGACTCATTGTGAAGGTACTGATAGATTTTTGTTAGTGCTGGAACGGTAAGGATGAACCCCCACCTCCTTCAATTTGAGCAATAATGTATAATGGTATCAGGAAGTAAAGTGCTTTACAGCCTTGATTAGGGCTGGAGTAGGGCTAAGTGTCTGTGGAACTTGATTGCAGTGAGGGCAGCCAACTTGATCTCCAGATCAAGTGGCATGACCTTACTGATATCAGGTCACACTGACAACCAGCCCTAATCAGGGCTAAAAATATCTTTACTTACCAGTACTATTACACATTATTGCTCAAGCCATAAACAAGTGGGAGTCCAGTACCCCCAAAACACGTTAGCTGTATCTGAAATTCCCATTTAAACAATTCAAACAAACTTCCAAGTGAGATGACTGTTTTTCACTAGGCACTCCAAACCACATACCCATGTTAACTGCATTGTGTAGGTTGCCAGCTTGGTAGAGGAGGTAAGCTTTGCTAGCTCATATCAGGACTCATCCCTTAATGACTGGTGAAGTAATGGTTAAGAAGTAACAAGAGAGGTTGAGGAGGAATAGATTAACAGAACAAAAAAGTTAAAGAAGGAGGATTCCTGCACTGCAGGTCATCAGGTAAAGCTTCCTCTCCAGCAACAGTGAGCAGCATGGTAATGACATCACCAAATGTAACCTCAAATCTAGTGGACCTTGCAGTCAGAGAAACAGAGAAGCCTTGCAGTGCTTCCAGTGTCTCCAATCCGTGATCCTGGGGCCAGATGTGGACCTTTCCTTGCGTCTATCTGGCCCTCAAGGCATTATTCCTGCCACTGACACCAACAAAAGAACATACTTCTTGCCACTGACACCAACAATGGGGCACTGTTCCTTCCACTGACAGTAACAATGGGGCACTATTCCTCCCAGTGACACCAACTATTTCTCCCCCTAATACCAAAGATCGGCATTGTTTACTCCCGTTGGTCACAGTCCGGCCCCCCCAAAGTCTGAAGGACAGTAAACTGTCCCTTTCCTTAGAAAGTTTGGAGATCCCTGCCTTAGACAATCTCACACTGCATAAATACCATTAATTTACAGGAGAATTTAAGACAAAGGGTAGATGTTTCACAGTACTGTATTGTGTTGTCATGAATACAATTTCCAGATGTTCCCTATAAAATAATAAATCTTCACTTTTTGACCTTAAGGCCCCTTTCACACTGGGGCATTTTTCAGGCGGTACAGCGCTAAAAATAGCGCCTGTACAGCGCCTGAAAAAATCTGGCCCCATTCACTCCAGTGTGAAAGCCGGCGGGCTTTCACACTGGAGCGGTGCGCTAGCAGGACGGTCAAAAAAGTCCTGCTAGCAGCATCTTTGGAGCGGTATAGGAGCGGTGTATTCACCGCTCCTACCCATTGATTTCAATGGGACACCGCAGTAATACCGCGGCAATACCGCCGCAAATCGCCGCTACGGATTTTAACCCTTTTTCGGCCGCTAGCGAGGGTTACCGCTAAATATAGCGCTGCTTTACCGTCGCTGCCGCTCCCGCACCAGTGTGAAAGGGGCCTAAGTGATCCTGAATGCACCAGTGTTCTTGTAGATGTATTTTGCATGCTTATATTCTGATTCATGTGTACACAGGTCCTTAATCATAAAGCCCATTACATTCTGGATATTATGTTTGGGAAATTAGTAGTTAGTAATAGAAACTTCACTTAAAGTGGAGGGCCACCCTAAAAAAAAAAAAAGAGCATTAATATTCTTAAAAAAATAAAAAAATAAACATTTGAAAAAAAAAAAATGTTTTACCTTACCAGAAATCCCTGATGCTAGGCAGTCTTCCTAATCTGCCTCCTTCCTACTCTGCGGTGATCTTCGGTCTTCTCTCCTCCTCCACGTTGTCTTCTGGGTAATGGGGCGCGTGTGTTCTGGAAACTGTGTGTTCCTTAACACAGCGCGTCCCATTCACAAAGCGCCGCGCGACTCGCGCATGCGCAGTAGGAAACGTGCAGTGAAGCCGCAAGGCTCCACTGCCTGTTTCCCTTAGGCCGGCTTCACACTGGGGCGGTGCGGGCGGCGGTGGTAAAGCAGCGCTATATTTAGCGCTGCTTTATCGTCGTTTTAGCCGCGGTATTCGGCCGCTAGCGGGGTGGTTTTAACCCCCGCTAGCGGCCGAAAAAAGGGTTAAAACCCCCCGAAAAGCGCCGCTGCAGCGGCGCTTTGCCGGCGGTATTATCGCGGTATCCTTGCGGTGTCCCATTGATTTCAATAGGTAGGAGCGGTGAATACTTTGCTCCTTCACCGCTCCAAATACGCTGCTAGCAGGACTTTTTTTACCGTCCTGCTAGCAAACCGCTCTAGCGTTAAAGGACCCGCTTTTTTCAGGACCTATACAGGTGCTATTTTTAGCGCTGTAGCTCCTGAAAAACGCCCCAGTGTGAAAAGGGGCCTTAGTGAGGATGGCGGCTCTGAGACCTGAGAGCCGAGGGACATGTCGGCCTCGGCGGCCGACATCACGGGCGACCTGATGACGATAGATTGAAAGACTCTGGACGGCCGCACTCCAAAATAAATTTCAATGCCTTTTATTTGTGAAACAAAATCACACAAATGTGGGTCACAGCAAAGCAAAAATCGCTAACGCGTTTCACACTACCAGGAGTGCTTACTCATAGCTATCACGGGCGCCCTGGAAAGGTAAGTCTAATTATTAAAAGTCGGCAGCTATTTTTTTTTTAGCTGCTGACTTTTAAAAAAATATTTTTACAGCTGAAACACCGCTTTAAATTCACACTAATCTATTCAATATTACAGGATTCCCTTTTATCCTTTGTTGTAGCAATGCATTAGAATTGATGGAACAAATTAAATAAATGCACAAAATATTTTGGACTACTACACAAAAACTAAAGCATGCAATTTATTTCAGCAAGTACAAACTGGAGACCGATATCTCTAGAATAAGAGCCCATAAATTCCAGGGGACATCTCTCCTTATACAGTTTCATATGGTTTGTGAAGATCCTTATCAGGTTCTATTTGAAGTAACAGGCAGTGGATCACAACAGACCCCAGTAACTGGAATTGATAATTTGCTTCCCTCGTGTTGAAGACTTTTTCTTGTCTTCGAGCAGATCTTTCCACTAAGAAGAATGCTGTTTTATCATGATTAAATCTCAGCGAGCTGGCATTAATCCAGTGAATGAGCTCAGCCTATCACTGATTGTGAACCGATAATGGTATATGCTCATAATCAAGTGCTGGCTGGGATGTTCTCTGCAGTGCTGTTTGTATGCAAGCAACCAGCTTGTGAATTGTAAGTACTATCGCCCATTAATGTCTACCATTATATTTTGTCAACCAATTATAAACATAATTAAACCATCTTAAAGCAAAATTAAACCCTCCTTTACAGCCAAGGAAGTTGCCCTTTTAGCCATTTGTTTGATCAGCAGTTAGCAGTTAGCAATTAGCTATTTGATGGCTTGATAGTTCAGTTGAGGGCACAAGCAACTGTGATATTTATCATTACCAATATGCCTTGAATATAATTGTTTTTGGAAACAGTTAAATTGATGGGTTTGCTTCTGCTTTAATGTGTATGCCCAGCCAAAACTTTTTGGGTAGAGTGGGAAAAGTTTAGAACCCCTTTTGGATGTTTACTGCTTTCTGGGGTTCCATTACAAAGATTTACTCTTACTTATTGTTACTATACCAATGCTTTAATCAGATAGGTAGTGAGGAAAAAATTTCAACGGGGTTACAGATAGCAATAACCATCTGTCCGAGGTTCTAAACCTTCCCCTATTGTAGTAAAAAAAATGTGTTTCTGTTTCTGTGTGTGTTGCTGTTGGAGATTTACCATCACTTCCTTTGTGGTGAAATTGTTGTCATCAAGACAGGAAGTGATGGGAGACCTTTCTAATGAGCCACTCGACAACAGTAAAAATCCAACATGGGTTCTAGTTCTTCCCCACTGTAGCACCCTCTACTTAGGTAGGTGCTAGAGTTAGGAATTTTGTGAGAGCAAGTAATTCCAGCTAGACCTGTTTGTTTTGATCTGTGTGGGCTGGGAGTGGCTCCAAGTAGGCTGGTGACTCACAGATAGCATCACTTCTCTGTGACCTCCCTCTGCCCTCTGGCTTCTAGAGGATTCTAGAATAGAGGATGGGAAGAGAGGTGGAGCTGCCTGGACTGGCAGGGGGCAGGCCTCCAGCTGGGGAGGAGTTGTCGGGTTGAAGAACTGAGGGTGGAGTGCTAGGCTGTCGGGGCCTTTGAGGGCGCCCCCATTCTGGCAGGGGGGGTGACCTTGTGCCTGGGGTTCGGATGCAAGATGGAGCCCTTCTGGAAAGCAAGGAGGATCTGGACAGGAGGAACCAAAGATGACAGCAGGAGCTAGTGCTGTCAGGCAAGTCTTCAGGAGGGCTGGTGAGTGACATGTGCTATCGGAAGTACTGGAGAGGCATGCCAGAGAGGACTGAGAGGACTGAGAGAGACAGTCAGAGCTGGGTGTGGAGTCAGTGAGGATTGCAATGTCACGGGCAGTGGAGTTGGGCAGCTGCAGCCAGGAGGGCTGGCAGGGGCTGAATTGGTATTGCTGGGAGCAGTAGTCCCCCATAGAACAGCTAGACACAAAGAGGGACCCGCAGTCTCTGCCTGCAAATGGCAACATCTAGGCCCTGGCTGAGTCAGTGTTGGGCCCAACCATGTGCTAGCTGTGCCTGGAGTCAAGTGTTGTGCAGAAGGAGTTTGAGGAAAAGTAGGGTACATAGTTCTGTCCCAAAGTGACTGTTCTATGATTCTTCTGGGCATCCCATAAATTCCATATATTCCCATCCCTATCCCAAGTTCAAATCCCTCAATAAAATACAAAAACAAACATATGGACTTTTCATTGACTCAAGGTGATTGGGAAGTGAATGCCAGGCTGGGCAAGGTGACGGGTGGGCCACAAACTTTCAGCAGCCCTTACGGGGGTATCGCTACACCACTTTATATGAAATAAAAAAAATAAAAAAAGTTTTGTTAGATGGACAAACAAATGTTCAGAGTGATCTTACCTAGGAAACTGCAGACTGCTACAGCAGGTTTTAAGGAATATTTCATAATGTGACAAAATGGAGTCTTTGCTGTCTTCTAGTTATACACGTCATTGATGGGAATACACCTGTTAAGCACAATATATTAAATGTCTCATTATAATGTAATTCAAACATTATAGAGAACAGCACACACACAACTCTTACCAGGTACATTTATAAAACCAGCACCTGTGAACTGGAATCCAATGATACAGGGGTCAGATGTATAGGGTTCATCTTGAGATCTTTCTGTATTCATTCCCTCCCCTGAGCTCTAGCATTTATAGCACATCAGTATATTATTATGTGGTCCAGTGACAGGAGTGTTTTGTAATGCACAATGTACCAGAAAGGCAGCAGGCATCAGTGATCTCTATGGGTACAACTAATTAAGCCATGTTTGTGTTACGCTGGCATGTACTGGAGCAGAAAACAGTTCATATAAGCATGAAGTGTACTCTTGAATGAGCTGTAATGCATACATATTATTCCAAAGGAATAACAATTTATGAAGAAATGCCAACAGGGAGAATTGAGGGATAAGTATGACCTTTTCATTGTGTGAAGCGGCCTTTGTAATGTTGTCGGACACTTCCTGACCCTTTACACAATAGTACTTTAACTTCAGTATTATTGTTCTGTGGTATATAAAATCCTTGAAATTATATGTTAATTCTTTTGTCTAACTACAAGGCAGAAGCTATTGATTTCTATATTTTACTTTTAAATCCTGCTACATCTTAAAACCTGTAGCCTGCTATTTCCTCCTATCCTAGAAGAAGCCATACTTAAGCCAGCCATAGATGATTAGAATCTTGGCCGGTTTAGCAGGGAGCAGCCAAGAATCAAACCATCTATAGTCAGGCTGAAGGACCGACTGGGGTACAACCAGCATGCCAGATTTATACATGCGATTATTGCCAGCGGCTATAGCTGCTAACAATGATCATTGTGTTCTCCCAGCAGGGACGGCTCCCCATGCCCCCTCCCCCCTTTTTGCCGGAAGAACACAATAGCTCCACGGGAAGGATTAACCCATCAACACTGACTTTGTTGATGGGTGAATTGAGCTATTTTTTTCCTGCCCCTGTGGTTTTAGGAAATAAAATTGCATCACCTATGGTCAAGTTTAGCGTTAAGGTGCAAAACTCAACTTTTTATAGTGATTACTGTCTAAGTAGTAATAATTGGGTTTGAAAAGTACAGACAGGAAGTCAAACAAAAAAATGTTTTTAGTTGTGTCTAGTAGTACAAAGAGTGAGTATGCAGGCAGGTGGAGGCTGCAGTATATCCTCCAACCTAAAGAGGGCACTGTGCCATTTTTTTAGGGTGGCAGGAGCACATTGAAGACTGATTGTTTTCTGTTATGGGCTTCAGGCAGCCATCTTGGTGAGGATAGCAACCCAATTAAATACTGAAATCCCATGAGATTTGGGCAGCCATTTTGACTGAGGATTCCATAAATATTTGAATTATGTGTCATTCTGTGTGCCTGCAGTGTGGGAGTAAGATAGGCACAGAGCACCCACTGGATAGGCAGTGAGTAGGAGAAACATTACGGAGAGGGGTCTGTTGTGGAGGGAAAGAATAGGTTTACTATTACAGGGTGTCACCCCTGTGAGCTTCCTGAAACAGTCTCCTACTGGAAGCCTGGTATCTGCAAAAACATTGGGGAACTGTAGTGTGAACAAGCTATATCATAGTCCCCGCTAGGGAAGTGCTCCTCTTGCATTGTATGGTATGTAAGTGCCTGATACATTACTATTGGAAAGTGCCTTGTAGATAAACAGTGACCTGCAACATATGTGATGCTATTGCTGTAAATTGCCTTATGTCTGTGATCAATCAGTTTCTACTATATAGAAAAGATTAAGTATTCATGTGCGTTTACTCAATTCTCAGGTACAATGATTAGGCCCTGCCTACAAGCATGCTAAACAACTTTCTACTAACCATCTACACAATCTATGAGCCAACTCGATGGATACGTCCACAGAACCCCACATTATTGTATAGACCAAGATGATTGAGAAAGGAGCCAGCGGAAGGGGTTAAACTCCATTACAAGTATACTTTGATAAAGTCATCCATTAGTAAAGCTTCTTACAAATAAAATCTGGAACAAATCTGTTGTGTGTACTATGTAGTCCCAATGAAATTATGAACTACGACACTCACACAAATAAAAACCTGATTGTACATTACTTCTCAATGTATCAGAAGCACGTTGTAGCCCCTGAGGTGTTGCAAATCATATACTTTTCTTTTTTTGCGCAAATATAATTTTAAAATCATATACTTTTAAGTACAAGATCAGGACAAAGTCTTGAGCATGTGTTAATTGTTAAAAATGGAAGATCTTTTGTATAGCCTACAACAAAAACGAAATAAATATCAAAGAGAATGCCAGGTAAATGTGTGGTAACCTAATGGAATTATGCTATAAAACATATGGAAATAATGCTAATATTTTATAGAAAATATCGAACACATTTCTAGTGTTACACTCTCTCTGAAAACTTGATACCCTAGGGAACATTGTATTCATATCTACAAATATGTTAGTGAAACTAAAGGATGTACCACAATCCCTATGGAGAAAACAATATATACAATGATATAACAGGTTGTTTTCGAGTTTACATATACAGATGCATATAAATTATAACAACATTTCAAATTGTGTGTCCCTTTAATTTTATTCTTAACATACGCAGCTGGGAATTTCAGCAGACAGTAGAATGACCCTACTAATGAAGGTCTTGTGGTTAATGGTCCCCAATAAATGGATTATACCAGCTGAAGTGAGGATTAAAATGTTGTGATCACAGTTTTTTCTACTTGGCCCTCGGGGACATGAAGCAAGGTGTCTGGAAGCATGATGGGAGAGATGACAGGACGGAAAATATTTTCTGGGTATTAAGTAGTGAATAGAGAAGCTTAAAGCATAGAATGAATAATAAAAAAAAAAAAACATAAATTTCCACATTATATATATATATATATGAAAAAAAATGTGTTGATTTACTGAAACTGAAGAGTGCAAAATCTGATGCAGATCTGCATAGAAACCAATCAGCTTACAGTTTATATGTCAAAGCTTAATTGAACAAGCTGAAGTTAAGCCCCATACACACGGTCGGACTTTTTCATCAATTTGGTCCGATCGGACAAGGTTGTTGAAAAATCAGACCGTGTGTATGCACCATCGGACAGTGTACGTCGAATTGTCCGACGGACAAAGTCTTATCTCCTGCTGGATAGATTTGCCTACAACCCGGTCCGATCACACCAAATTCGATCGTGTGTACGGTTGTCCGACCGGACAAAGTGCTACGCATGCTCAGATCACATTACAAGACCAAAGCTATTGGCTACTAGCCTCTACGTAGTCCCGTCGTAGGCAACAAACGTCACCACGTTCAGAATGATCGGATTTTTCGACAACTTTGTCCGACCGTGTGTACGCAAAACCAACATCGGACAAAGTACGACGGACAGGATCCGACGCACCTGGTCAGCGGATTGTCCGACCGTGTGTATGGGGCTTAAGAAGCCGATTGGCTACCATAAACAGCTGCACCAGATTTTGCACTCTCCAGTTTTAGTAAATCAACCCCAAAGAGCTACAGATTCATCTCATCCAGTGTCCAGCTTTCTCCTTCAACTAACATACCAGGTCCAACACCACACTCAATACTTTACTCCTTTGACCTTGTTACCACTGAAGAAGTTGCCAAACTCCTTTCTAAAGACCACCTGTCCCCTCACAATTACTGCGACCCCCTTCCTGCTCTATCCTAAACTCTCTAACCCACATCTTCGACCTCTCCCTCTCCACTGCAACCTTTCCCTCCCCACTCAAACATGACTGGTTACCCCCATACGTAAAAAAACCCTCAGTGGACCCCACCTGTTTGAACACCTTATGACCCATCTCTCTGCTCCCATTTGCCTTCAAGCTTCTTAAACATCTTGTCCACAACCGCATCAGTTGCTACCTCACTGACAAATTTCTCCATCCTCTACAATCTGGCTTCCGCCATCAACATTCCACCAAAACTGGCCGTCTAAAACTCACTAATGACCTTTCTAACTGCTAAAACCAATGACCATTCTCATACTCTTAAGCCTCGTACACACGATTGGATTTTCTGACGGGAATTGTGTGATGACAGGCTGTTGGCGGAAAATCCGACCGTTTGTAAGCTCCATCAGATAATTGTTGGCCAACTTTCCATGGACAAATGTTCGATGACAGGTTTATAAATTTTCCGCTGTGTGTTTTCGGATTTTCCAAGCGTGTGTACACAAGTCCGTCAGAAAAAAGTCCAAAGTACACACACGCATGCTTGGAATCAATGCTCAACAAACACAACGCCCAAATGGGGGAGCAAAAGAGATGAAAAAACACGTAGTGTTTGTTGGCCAACAATTGTGTGCTGTTTGTATGTAAGACAAGTTCCTGGCCAATGCCCTTCGGACAAAAGTCTGAAGTTTTGTCTGTGGAAAATCTGATCGTGTGTAGGAGGCTTTAGACCTTTCCATTGCCTTCGATACAGTTGACCACACGCTCCTTCTCAATAAACTACATTCCCTTAGCCTCCCCGCCTCTGCTCTTTCCTGGTTCTCCTCTTACCTATCTTAGCGCACTTTCAGAGTCATATACAACACCACCTCCTCCACTCCTCTTCCTCTTCTGTTGGAATATCCCAAGGTTACGTCCTTAGGCCCCTCATATTCTCTCTCTACACCTCTTCCTGGACCAGTTGATAACCTCCCATGGCTTCCTACACCACTTCTACACTGATGACACCTACATCTATCTCCCTACTCCCCAGCTCACCCCCTTGGTCTCCTCATGTATCACAAATTTACTGAGCAACATATCAGTATGGATGTCACACCACTTCCGGAAACTCAATCTTTCTTTGTAATATTTCCTCCTCCCTGATTTCACCCCCCCATGACTTTACCATTGAGATCAACAGCACAACCATTGGTCCCTCCGAACATGCCAGGGTGCTAGCTGTAATCCTAAACTCTGACCTCTCCTTCGGGCCCCACATCCAATCACTGGCTAAATCTTATAGAATTCACCCCTTCCTCACTAATGACACTACAAAACAACTTAATAACTCCTTATTATATATCCTGCTGTCACTACTGCAACTCTCTCCTCACTGGCTTACCTTTACACAGGCTACCACCCTCAGCCAATTATGAATACTGCTGCTAGACTTATATGCCTTACTAACTGAAACGTGACTGCCAACCTCTCTGCCAATCTCTTCACTCACTTCCACTAGCCCAACAGACAAAATACTAACCATACCACAATGTACAAACTCATCCACAGCACTGCACCCAGCTACATCACCAACCTCATCTGCAGGTATCGCCCAAATTGCCCTCTCCACTCCTCCCAAGACATCTTGTTCTCTAGCTCCCTTGTTACCTCCTCCCATACTCGCCCCCAGGACTTTTCTAGAACCTCTTCTATCCTCTGGAACTCCCAACCTCAGTATGTCAGGACAGCTCCTACCCTGTCCACCTTCAGGCAATCCTTGAAAATAAATTTTTTCAGGGAAGCCTACCCCACCCTGACCGACAAAACTGTAAAGTAGTCGAGTCATCTCCATCAGATCATCCCCTGCAGTTATCACCTTTTGTACCACCTCCCCCTCCCTTTAGATTGTAATCTCCATGAGCAGCCCCCCCCCCCCCCCCATTCCTTCTGTATTGAACTGTATTGTCATTGTACTGTCTCCCGTTATATTGTAAAGCACTGCACTGTACAATAATAATAATCTGAACATTGCTGATTTTATAGAACAACAAAAGTGATTTTTTTCAGGAGAAGCTGGCAGAAAATTTGGCCATGACCTTACACATCACAAGGATCAGCTAAGGAAACAGCCAAGTTTCAGTTTAAACTAAATTGGGTAACTTAACAAAAATTGCTTACTTCTGTACACAAAGTTGAAATATGCAGAAAATTGCAACGTTATTAAAACGAGAGAATGATGAAAGCCCTGACTGATAAATGCTGAGCTCACTTTCTAAAATTTAATATAATAGGAAAGCTTTGTGTGGCTGCTTGGATGACTTGGAGCCCTGGCGATTTTCATGCAATTTGACAGTTCAAAATAGAATGACACGTTGCACCCCATTGCCAGCAATGGAAGCGTTCTAATTGTTGCGACTAAAGTTGCAACGACTTTGAAAAAGGTTCCTGCCCTACTTTTTTTAGGATTTCATTGCGACTTGCATAGACTTCTGTTAAGCTACGTTGCAAGCCACAATGAAATCAGAGGTCCAAATCGCACTGATCTGCGGTTTTGAAATTGCGCTGAAGTAGCACATTTTCCAAGCTGCACTGATGTGAACCAGGGCTGAAATGTAACATTGCCTGTAAGAACAGAGACAAAGTGCAATGTCATATGATGCTAAACAACAGTAAAATTGTTATTAGTCCGTGACTTTACTCTCACTAAAGAGACATGTCATTCTAAAATAGAAGTTAGTAACTTATACTGCAACATACGGTACTTTCATCCCACACTATATGTAAAGAAAACCATATGTACAGTAATGAGAATATTTTTACACAAAACAGATCTCTAATGTTTTGCCTAGTTTTTACCTTTCTAATTATCTGCAATCAAAAGTTATTTGTAGATACAAGAACAGTACCATCGACAAAACAACTTTGGCATTAGTCTAGCTCCCTTGTTACCTCCTCCCATACTCGCCATTAGTCTAGGGCCAACTGAACGTACAGGGGACTCAGCTACAACCTCCATGCAATTGGTCAAAAATGTGTACTTGGCTGTCACTTTACAAATGTGTCACTTTACAGCGTGTAAGGTGGATTTACAAAAACTGGAGAGTACAAAATCTGGTGAAGCTCTGCATAGAAACCAATCAGCTTCTATTTTTTTTTAGTCAAAGCTTAATTAAACAAGCTAAAGTTAGAAGCTGATTGGCTACCGTGCACAGCTGCACCAGATTTTGTACTCTCCAGTTTTAGTAAATCAACCCCAAGGCATCGGATTTGGATGAGGCATGCAAGAACAGGCAATGCAAATAAGGCAGCTCCTCTATGCTTATTGCAATAAGCTGCTCTCTTACTTAGCGCCCCATTTTGCCTTATTGTGCCTTACATTATCTCTGGTTTTACCTTAAATATATAAAACTCACACAAACACGAAGCACATCCTCAAAATAAGCCTTTGATAAACAGTCATCATGCCATGCGCTAAACTAATTATTATGGATACTTTAATGTGTCTCATTAATGGGAAAACGCCACTTAAAACAAATCAAATTCACATTTGTAAATGTAAATTAAAAAAAGGGGATGCCCTGGACCCAGAGGTTCATGTGCTTAAACACATCATTCTCTAATCATTCCTCTCATGAGTATTTTAGTGTTAATGGTTTAAGTAGGAGCATATACAATTTACACATTTTAAAGGCGACTGCCTTGAAAGGAATGGGACTGGCCACTCCATGACACCTCTTATTCTCCTGTAAAATATGTGCCCATTCTTCTCTATTCTTCTCTGACAACTGCCAGTAACACAGAATATAAGTTATTTTTACATACGAAAACGGACATCAGGGGGTAATTTTGAAAAAACAAGTGAGTGGGACATTTACATAATATGAACTTAGGAATTTTGGAAAAAAATGTTTTTGATTGGATGTTGGAACTCCACTTTAACAACAACATACAAATCTGCCCCTAGCTACTTCCTGAACCTAATTTCAAAATCACCCAAACTGTCCTTTTCGCTTCTGCCAAGACCTCCTGCACTCTAGCTCCCTTGTCATCTCCTCCCATTCTCACCTTCAGGACTTCTGCAGTGTCTCTCCCATCCTCTGTAACTCTCTAACTCAATCACTCTGGCTATCACTAACTCTGTGTGCATTTAGATCAGTGGTCTCAAACTGGTGGCCCTCCAGCTATTGCAAAACTACAAGTCCCATGAGGCTTTGCTGACAGTTACAAGCATGACTCCCACAGGCAGAGGCACGATGGCACTTGTAGTTTCGTAATAGCTGCAGGGCCGCCAGTTTGAGACCCCTGATTTACTACAGTATATGATCCCTGGAAACTCGTGTCTTGAGGGAAACCTACCACAGCTCTACCTATTAACCACTTCAGCCCCGGAAGGTTTTACACATTTCCTGACCAGGCCATTTTTTGCGATACGTCACTGCGTCGCTTTTACTGACAATTGCGTGGTCGTGCAACATTATACCCAAACAAAATTTATGTCTTTTTTTCCCCACAAATAGAGCTTTCTTTTGGTGGTATTTGATCACCTCTGCAGTTTTTATTTTTTGCAATATAAACAAAAAAAAAAATGACAATTTTGGAAAAAAAACAATATTTTTTACTTTTTGCTATAATACATATCCCCACAAAAATTTTAAATACAATTTATTCATCAGTTTAGGCCAATATGTATTCTTCTACATAATTTTGGTAAAAGAAAAATTGCAATAAGCGTATATTGATTGGTTTGCGCAAAAGTTATACCGTCTTCCAGATAGGGGATAGATTTATGGACTTTTTTTCTAATGTTTTTACTAGTAATGGCAGTGATCTGCGATTTTTAGCGGGACTGCGACATTGCGGCAGAAAAATCTCACCCTATGTGACACTTTTTGGGGACCGGTGACATTATTACATCAGCTATAAAAATGCACTGATCAATGTATAAATGACACTAGCAGGGAAGGGGTTAACACTAGGGGGGCGATCAAGGGGTTAAATGTGTTCCCTGAGTGTGTTCCAACTGTAGGGGGGTGGGCTGCCAGGGACATGACAGAACAGCAGATCTCCGAGATGTCCCCCCTAGATAGCATGCAATTGTGCTGCAAGTTTGAAAATGACTTGCTAAGCTATTGCTAGACTTGCCAGGCTTCACAAGTTTGTTGCACAATTGCAGCAAGTCCACATTGCATGACTCCAAATCAACTTTCTTTGCAAACATTCTGCAAGTCTGCTGCAAGCTCTGGTTCAGTTATGTTGTGCAATAGTCTTCCCACCACAGGGGTCACTGTGGCTTAATTTTCATGATGTAGACTTGCAGAGCTCTTGCTGTAGACTCACCACTGCGACTTTGCTCTTGCTAGGAAATTACCACACAAATTTGCTACAAATTGGAAAAGTGCCAACTAGAACTTGTGCTTCAAGTGCTCTACAAGTGTACAACTTGTCAGCGAAAATGTGCAGCAAGTTAACACAAGGGACAATTCAACACTGCCACAAATTTGTCAAGTTATCCTTGCTATCTGGGCCTGTTAGAATGGGGATCCGTCTTGTTTATATAGGCAGATCACCAGTCTGCCTCTGTGTTCAGCGATCGCAGGTCGCCGGTGGACATCGAGTCTGTGGGACCCGTTGGCGCACTCCCGCCCACAGTTTTACATGCACGGACCGCCATACATGTACGGCGGTTTACGCATCAGAGCTGACCTGCCGCAGGATAACTGCGGTGGCTGGTCAGCAAGTGGTTAAAGCGGAATTCCACCCAAAAGTGGAACTTCCGTTCATTTGTTTCATCCCTCCTCTGGTGCCACAATTGTCACTTTTCGGGGGGAGGGGGACAGGATACCTGTCAAAGACAGGTATCCTGTTCCCACTTCCGGGAGACACAGCCGCGGATATTGACGTCACTGCTCGGCTGACTGCTCCACTCCCTCCTCCTCCCCTGTCGCTGGGGCAGTAGGAGAAAGGAGCGGAGCCTCGCGCATGTGCAGTAGGGTTACCGCCGTGAAGCCGTAAGGCTACACTGCTGGGTTCCCTTACCCCCAATGGCGGCGGCATGCACCCAACAGCTGATGGAAACATCAGCTGCGGTGCCGACATTGCTGGACTCCAGGACAGGTAAGTGTCCTATTATTAAAAGCCAGCAGCTGCAGTATGTGTAGCTGCTGGCTTTTAATTTTTGCAGTGGTGGGCGGACCTCCACTTTAAGGGGAACCTCATCTATTAATCTCTATGCATCTCCTCAAAGTTATTACCGTTTCTATCACTTGTCCCTTCATTTTAGATTGTAAGCTCCCATTAGAGGGGACCTCCTGAATCTTTCTATAGATTGATAAAATTTCAAGGAAATTCTCAGAGCATTAGGATGTCATTTGACTTTAACATTTTTGATTTTGGAATAAATAGACTATACTGAACAAAAATACAATCTGGCACACACAATGGTAGAAATGTGTTAATTAGAGAACAATCTATCCTGCTCCTTCAAATTTTCTTGTCACTGCGGTTGAAAATGAACATTAATTTGACCCCACTAATGATTAGAAAAACAAATGAATTTTCTTAGAACATTATTTTCCTAAGAATTTTCATTTAAAGTTCTACCCATCCACGGCCAGCTTCAATCTTTTGTCTTGAATTCTATTGTAAATGCACTGTCTCCCTTTAAATCGTAAAGCACTGCACACTATATAAATCCTAATAATAATACATGCCACCTATACAGTGTACAGTATATATTTTTCTTAGCGTAAAAATACCTCTTCTGGATTGTGGTTTTCCTTTATACCTTTCTGATCACATCTCTCTTCACATCTCTCACTCCCCACTCTCTCTACAATGCCCCATCCATCTTAATCTATTCGTTTTAACGTATGTCTGCTTCTCCAATAAAGTCTTCTGTGCTCTCATTCATTCTTTGTCTCCATAGTCAATTTTCCCAAACTACTTCGTACATTTTTCTTAACACCTTCTGTTCTCATACTTGAGGCACTTTCTCATTTACCGGTATATGTGTTAAACACCAAAGTTTCAGATCAGTATGTTACAGTTGGTCTAAATATAGCATTATAAGGTTTTATTTTGAGTGATTTTGATAACAGGTTCTTTGTAAATCAGTATGTATATGTGGCATTTATTCTAGTTTTAATGGCACTGCTTATGTTTTTTTTTCTCTGTAATAAGATACCAAATTTTTGCATTCAGTTAAGTGTAAATCCCCTTACTTTCTGTCACAATGACAAGTTTCTTTAGCCAGGAAGTGATGGAAAATCTGCAACAGGGACATAGACAAAGTCCAACAGGGGTTCTAACTTTCCACTAGTAAAAAGTAATTTATATTTCCATATATGCTGCTACTGTGGATTGGCAGAATGACAGTAAACAAGGGTTAATAACAGCTTCTCATCCAGCGTACATATATAAACGTCCTGGACAAGAAGCTGTTATACCAGGATCATGGCTGAAGTTGCAGCCACAAACCTGGTGTCATTTTTTTTAGAGCCGGCAACTGGCTTTCATGTAAACGTTCTCAAATAGCAAGCATAACTTGCCACAAATTTGTGGCAGTGTTGAATTGTAAGTCTTGTTAACTTGCTGCACATTTTCACTGGCAAGATTTATACTTGCAGAGCACTTGAAGCACAAGTTCTAGACACTTTTCCAATTTGTAGAAAATTTGGGTGGCAAGTCACTAGCAAGAGCAAAGTTGCCATGGAAAGTCTACACTACAGCAAAAGCTCTGCAAGTCACAGTGCCCCCCTATGGTGGGATGACTATAACACATAACTGAACCAGAACTTGCAGCAGACTTGTTTGCAGAGAAAGTTTATCTGGAGTCATGCAGTGTGGACTTGCTGCAATTGTGCAACAAACTCATGAAGCCTGGCAAGTCTAGCAATAGTCTAGCAATAGCTTAGCAAGTCATTTCCAAACTTGCAGCACAATTGCTTGCCATCAGGGTATCCAAGTGGCTCTACAGCTAAACAATCGCTTTTACAGGACTCGTGGGCCCCCCCACCCCTTCCACCACCACCTCCCGTCACCATTTCTGGACCCTTCCCATTCCACCGAGGACCCAGGACCGCTGAAAGTGGCTGAGCTGGCTGTCCACAGAGAGGATGGAGGAACACTCATTCCCTGATCTTCTCTGTGACGAATGAAGCCAGAAGCGGCAATTATTTAATCACTTCTGGTTTCAGCGCTGTGTTTCCCTGTCCGGTACTGACCAGGGAAGCAGCCTGTCAAATAGATCTCTGTTTAATCGCCTGCCTTGAAGGACAGAGAAGGGATCAGGGATCTAATGTCAGAAAGCACATGAATTTGACAGAAGGTGACTGGACTCTTCTCAGGGTTTTCTTTCAATACCATTCATTTTAATAGTGTTTTCCTGACTAGTGGAGATCTAAGCATATTTTTTTTTTTTTTTGTTAATATACATTTTTTATTATTTGTAAGCAAACATTACAAACATTTTGAACTGTAGCATGTACAGATGATAGAACAGGTACTAAAAATACATGACTAAATAACATGTGCTGGAGATATAACTAGCAGTAGGAGCAATAAACAGATCAACTACGGTTATGGTTGTTAGTGAAATGTCTTCTGAAGTAACAGACATTGCAAAACTGTAGGTATCACCGATAAGGGTGAGAAGGGTACAAGATTTATAGGAGTAGGGGAGGAAGGTAGAGCATACCCAGTTGAGGAAGAGTAAGTAACATATGTGCGATTAGTCACATCATTGCTTGTTACCAGTGAGCTGTCCATACCCGTTCACCCTCTAAGCATATTTTTAAATCACATTGCTTTGTATTATTTTTTAAAGCTGTGGTATAGCTCATTCAGCAAGTCAGCAATAGCAATGTCTATAATCCTCTGCTGACAGATCCCCCTTTAATATACACCAGGCATCAATGGCCAATACATCCCTACAAAACAGTATGGAAGAGGCCAGATATCCAGAATCCCCTCATTTACCACACCTGATGAAAAAAATATGAATAAGTATTCACCTACTTTATTATTATTTATTTTCTGAAATAAACCTTCTGTATGTACCAGGTTCATAGCTTTGCAATTGTGTCATCAGCTATGTGTGCATGTGAGTGGTATAATACATTTGCCCCTATACAGATGAGTATATATTTCTCACACACATTACTAGGTGGATTATTGTGATCATATCACTGGTACTCTAATACAGCAGGAGCAACCAGTGGCAGTATGATGGACTACAGGTACTTTGATTTAATAGTGTAAATCTAAAGGGGGTTTCTTTCTGTTGGATGGTCATTATTTTACACTCTGCTCTTCACACTAGGCAAAATGATAAACAGGGTTTAGCAATGCAAATCCCAGTGTTATTTACTGCACAGCACAAGCAATGCTAAACAGCCAATTAAACAGTAGGAACCATAGAATAAAGAATGAACAGTAATAACGTTGTCTATAAATAAGATGTACACATGCTTATTTAAATGCACGTAGCAATAAATACATTATTACATGTTACATTGATTCAGAGCAGTATAAAAATAAAATCGGGGATTGGTATAGGCTACATTTACAGTAATCCTTCCTTTCAGAGGCGTAGCTTGAAGATTGTGGGCCCGATGCAAAAGTTCACCTGGGCCCCCCCACTACCACCCACCACTTCCACCACATGTGCAGATACACCCACCGCACGCCAAGATACTCAAAGTGACTTAAGAGTTTAGAGTTCTCAGAGTACCTCCTTACATTAGAGGACAGGGATCACCCCTAGAGAATTAGAGGACAGGGATAACTGATGGATAATCAGAGGACAGGGACCCCTGGCAGAGCTCCTTTCCCATTCCAGCACTGTATACATCTCCGCCCCCCCCCCCCCCCACAATACACAGGGCTGAAATCACATTCTTTTACACAGTCTATCAGCCTTCACAGGATGTATCTGACTTTTATGTTGCCATTCTGACCTGTGAAATACCCTGGTTGGAACTGCAGTGTAGTTTCAGTAGGCAAATACACCCTATGCAGATCATGGCTGACTAGCTGTGTTGTAAATGAAGGTGATTTCAGCCCTGCAGAGGAGGAGCAGTATAGAGTGCTGTACTGGGAAAGAAGCTGAGCAGTGGGCATAGCATCCAGGGCGGAGGGGGTGGTCAGGGGGGTTTGGGGGGGGACTTAGATCCGGGGAGGCACATGACATGAAATCTGGAGCCTGAAGCCCCTCGGGGGCCCCTCAGGAGGTCTTAATGTATTTGTTTTAGCAATTTCTGAAGGTTTCTTTTCTCTGTCAGTGTTGGCAGGTGTTGGGGAAGGTCACCTGAGGTGCGTGTCTTTTCCCCAGTTGTCAGGGAAGTGGAGTAAGCAGACATCCCGGGGGGGGGTACAGAGAATCCCAGCTAGTGACTAGAAGACACTGAGCAGTGTCTTACCTCACCAGTGACATTGGTCCCATCGTGGCTACAGGATGGCACTCTCCTCCTCTTAACTCGCTGCGCTTGGTTACCATTCCATGTTGCCAGCACACAGCACTGACACTTCCCCATCCTGGGCTGTTCTCACCCCATGCTCCTCTCCATTCAGGAAATGGCTCACAGCTTCTCCCCAGCCAATGAGAACAGAGGGGTGTGGACTGTGGAAGGCAAAGTGGAAGCCCAGTAATGGAGCGTGGCTGTGGGGCCCTAGTACAGATCGGAGCTGGACTTTGTGGAGGATATGATAATATGACAGGGAGGCTGCAGGGGCCCCCTGGAGCTAGGAGTTGCGATTGTGACCCCTGAAACCCCTTATGCTACACCCATGCTTCATTTTATTCTTGTAGGAATTAGATTGCAAAGATGCTTGATGGCTTCTTGAGCATTGTTATTCTAGACTTGTATAATCTAGGCTAGTCAGTTCTTCAATATTTCAAGCCAGCGTGTCCACATGCAATAATGACTCTGTCAATCACATTCCAAATGTGTATGAATGAGGAAAAAACAAATGGCCTAGAAATCTACTCCACTGTGTCCAGGCTCAGAATGGTCAAAGAATCCTCAGGTGAGCCCCCCACCTGCAGCCTTCACTGAAAAAGCCAGAATACTACTAGCATATTTTATGAATAAAAGTACCCTGGCAGAAATCACTCTATGGGCAGATTGATTTGCACCCGATGGATCTGATATATTTCTGGAACATCTATGCCTGCGCACTGTAAGATGATATTAAAAGAGGCACTGACAGGCAGTGTGCAGGATCATCACTCTTCATCTTCAGGTGGCGCTGGCTTTGGTCCTAGGCTAAATAGTGTGATAGGAGTCACTTTGGGTGGGGGGCTTGTGGAACCCAGCTTACCTTGGAGAGCTCCCCCACCCTCTCCTATGTGTAATGCACCCTGTGTCTATAAGGGGCACAGGGTGACCGAGAACCCCAGTCTGATCTGCACTAATCAGACTCACCGTACAACCACACCAGACTCAGCATTTCCTTTTACCACTGTTATCCAGGGTTCTATATGTGTGGTTTATGTTGAAGGAAATGCTGAGTCTGGTGTGGTTGTACGGTGAGTCTAATTAGTGCAGATCAGACTGGGGTTCTCGGTCACCCTGTGCCCCTAATAGACACAGGGTAACTTACACATAGGAGGAGGTGGGGGAGCTGGACAAGGAGTTTTCAGAGTTTTTCCAAGGTAAGCTGGGTTCCACAAGCCCCCCCCCCACCCCAAAGAGACTCCCATCACAAATACTGCCGCATTCTTCTCTGGGGACCACCATCCTACTGACACCAATGATTTAAAGGACTATTCCCTCCAGGGGTCACTATCTCACTGGCAATGATTTTGGGGGCAATTCTCCCATATGGGGCATTATTCTTAGCTCAGGTAGCTGAATCCTGGAGAAATCTTCACTGAGGGGGCGCGGATCCTCTTCCTCCCCCTGAATGTCTGGCACCGCCGTGGTTAAAGGCTTTGGGTTACTGGGTTGAATTCAAAAGAAAAAAAACTCCTGACAGGAACCCGCCCCTCCACTATCCTCTTTTGAGAAAAGGTTTTCAATCTTTTCACTGCATAGAACATGATCTCTGAATAGGGGCAAGTTCAATGAATGACATAATCCTCTCCCTAACATAGAGGTTATGTTACATGTTACATGTTTGCAGTGAAAGCAATAAAATCATTTTTCTCAATAGAGGAGGGAATAGGTGGCAGATCCCCCTCTGGAACTTTTTCTATTGAATTCAGCCCTGTGACCTGAAGCTATTATTCATTGCAGTGCAAGTTCAAAGCCAGGAAGAGGACTGTCATCCCTGCAGTGAAGATTTCCCCAGCTGCCCAGGCCTCAGCTGCCTGCACAAGGTGGACATACAAAATTACAGGTCAGTTAGGTCACTAAAGAGTTCCAGCTTGTAAAAAAAATAAAAAATAAAAGTCAATACAAAACAAATACTGTAGCTGCTAACTTTTAATATAAGGACACTTCCCTGTCCTGGAATCCCACGGTGTTGGCACCCCTAGCTTATTTGTCAATCGGCATTGGGTGCAAGTACTGACATCTTCATTAAGTAAAACAGGAAGTTTCCTACTGTTTCGCTGTGCTTTCTGATTGGTCCTGCTGTCTTTTGGGACCTGTGTGTCTCCCAGATGGCAGCAGAGGGGAAGGAGGAGGGACCGAAAGTTTTGTAGATCGCTGTGCAACGATCTTACCCAGAAGTGGGAGTGGGTACCTGCTTTTGACAGGTATCCCACCCCCCACCCCCGAAATGTAGCAGTGGAGGGGGGGGAGGGTGCGAGCAAGCGGAGCTTCCCCTTTTGAGTTTTAAGCTCTTACTGGCTGATATCAATTTAGTTGTGGTATGACATGCTTTTGGTTGGTGATATAACTGTTACTGTGGCTTGATATCATTTTCTATGATGGCCTTGCGTAATGTACTATAGTGTATAATGGCAATAGTTCCATGACCCGGTCACAGTAATTCACACCCACTATTTGGAGTACTGCATGTACTGCTGTAAGGTGGGCACTCTCTCTCAACTCCCCAGTCCAATCCTGATTGCGTTCAGAGATGAGTAAACTGGATTCCTCCTGAGTTGTGCTGATTCACTCACTTTGGCTTTCCATGAGCTGCCTATGGCTCATGTCAAAATGTTTTCATTTCCTAAAGAAGAACTGAACTCTGGAAGCTGTGCCCAAAAAAAAGAAAATATATGCATGAAGGTAAAAAACCTTCTGTGTACAGCAGCCCCCCCCCCCTAAGTTTTGCCTGAGCCCCCTCTCGATCCAGCAATGTCCACGACAGTCTTGCCTCTTTTGGGAACTCACACTCCTGATTGGCTTTTGGCTCCCACTGCTGTCAATCACAGCCAGTGAGCCAATCATGAGACGAAGGGGGCAGGGCCAAGCCGTGGCTCTGTGTGTGAATGGACACACAGAGCCGCAGCTTGGGAGCGCACCTCCATGGGAGCCCCCAGAGCAAGCTGCTTGCTGTGGGGGTGCCCAGCAGGAGGGAGGAGCCAGGAGGGCTGGCGTGGAATCCGAGAAGAGGAGGATCAGGGCTGCTCTGTGCAAAACCACTGCACAGAGCAGGTAAGTATAACATGTTTTGCTATTTAAAAAAAATAAAATAAAAGGCTTTAATATCAGTTCATATTAACAGCTACATTTTCTAGTGTTGGTATTGGCTAACATAAACTGACTGGCTGGTGGACGTGGATCTATACAAACAAAGAAAGGAAAAGAGGGCACAACCACCCTAATATAATACTATTTAATAAACAATTAAGAAAAGGTTTTCCATAAATTGCACTCACATTTTGAAAGTACAAATGAGGCATGTAGGGCTTATGATCTCATCTCCTGGATGGCCCCTGTAAGATGTACTGATGACCGCAGAACAGCCAACCTCCCACACCCCGGATGGCAGCTCACAACCCACCCGGGCATGCACTGTGAACTGTGGATGTGCTCAGACCAGTTGGCGTCACGCTACGATGCACGCGCTGCAGAGCTGATGGAGACCAAGAATCAGGGAGCAGAACGTCAGCCTGCAGGGTTGCTATGATGGCGCATTTCAGAGGCGTGGCCTCCCTTATCAAGTCAACTTATCAGGTGACTTGATATCAGATGACTTGATAAGGGAGGCCATGCCTTTGAAACGCGTTGTCATAGCAACCCTGCAGGCTGCCATTCTGCTCCCTGATTCTCGGTCTCCATCGGCTCTCCTCCCCCTGCAGTGAGTACATCGTAGCGCAACGCCAGCTGGTCTGGGCTAATGTGCAGTCCACAGTGCAGGGGAGGTTGGATGTACTGGTACATCTTACAGGGGCCATCCAGGAGATGAGATCATGAGCCCTACATGCCTCATTTGTACTTTCAAAATGTGAGTGCAATTTATGGAAAATCTTTTCTTAATTGTATATTAAACAGTATTATACTAGGGCGGCCGTGCACTCTTTTCCTTTCTTTGTTTGTATTTGATTAATATATTTGGAGATGGTCCCTGGTAGTTCAAATGGCATTTAGGAAACAAGGCAGTCACATGATGTCTGCAGAATTACCTGGCCTGAATTTTTTTTTTCACATCTTAAGCTGTGCAGCCATACTGTTGGTCAAAAGGGTAGGCCATAGGAGTAAATGTTGCTTTCAAAACTTTTGGTTGGCATATCAATATGTGGTTTGAGGCAAAGTTTGTGAAGCCTTAGGAATTTTCAATGCATAAATGGCAATATATCTAAACTAAATAAACATGCATAACCATGCACGTCAAGTTTCTATTATTTAATGCAGTAGTGCTCATTGCTATGTAGCAGAAAACTGCTGTAATACCCATTTCAAAGATGAATTCATGTTGAAGTTGTGTATACACAGCAGCCAGTCTGGGGAAGAATGTGCCTAAGACTCCACGTCATTATTTACAGAATAAGCTGGACGGTGTCTCTCACTTCTTGTTTATATCTCTCTTAATTACCATTTATAGGAACGCTTCGTAGTGCTGTCCTCTTCAGCACTGCCTACAAAATCTAAACTGTTTGCTCTGCACGTTTGACATAAGGAATTCTGCAAGTGATGCATTTAAAGTTATCAGTGAAGTAGACTGTAAAATTCACAAAAGTGTCTACTCTTCAAGAAAGCCACTTTATCTGGCAATCTCCATCACATATTTATGCAGATTGTTGTCATTACACACCGCTATGAATTCTTGATACACACTCAATTAGTTAAGCACTTCTTTACCCAGAACATAGAATTTTATATGGTTGGATTAGCCCATTATCCTGCATTGAGTGATACATTTATTAATTCATGTAACACTTTATAAGCTTGCTAAAATACAAATTTACATAGTGACGTATAACACAGAGTGGAAGATATGATATGTGTGTGTATATATACATATATATATTTATTACAGATATTTATAGAGAGCTGTCAATTTACGCAGCGCTTTACACACATATATATGTATATATATATATATATATATATATATATATATATATATATATATATATATATATATTGTACATTTACATAAATCCCTGCCCTCAAGAAGCTTATAATTTAAGGTCCCTAACTCACATTCTACAGTAGGGTCAATTTAGACAGGAGCCAAATAACCTACCAGCATATCTTTGGAGTGTGGGAGGAATCCGGAGTACCTGGAGGAAAACCCACGCAGGCACAGGGAGAACATGCAAACTCAGGCAGGTAGTATTGTATTTGAGATTCAAACTGATGACCCTAGTGCTGCTAGGTAGAAGTGCTAAACATTTATCCACTTTTCTGCCCATATACAGTATATATAGTAGGGGTGTAGTGGGTAGGTGTGTGCAATCTGTATGTTAGATATCACTTTATTATAACAAATACAATGGTGGCCCGTCCATAGCGGGCGCACGGGAGCCGCCTCCCCTGTCCATGTGTCCAGCCACCTGATCTACAAATCCGTTGTCCTGAACTCTACACCCCACCAGCATTCTCCTTTTTTTCCTCATACCTGATGGATAGTTTGTGTGCGTGTCTTACCTCTGCCATGTGCAGCTTCCGTCTGGGTTCAGGCCTCTCCCAGACGCAGTCCCCTATCTTGGGCTGCTAACAGCGCTGATAAGAGGGGAGCCCCTTCTGAGGGTCTTTTGGGGCAGCAGCAAGTTTCCAAATTTGGAGCTTATGGTTCTGCATGTTAGGCTAAGCTGGCGTCAGCAGTGATGACAGGTAAGGCTGTTTTTCTTGCTTGTCTTCTGTGCTTATTTCATAGCTTTCGTTTCCCTTTTTTGTTTCGCTCCGAAGTGCTGTAGGGAAGGCAGTGTTATTAGCCTAGATAGCGGCGGATTGGCTGAGCGGTTTGGGGGGCGGGATGGAGCATGCGCAGTGCGCAGAAGCTCGTTCCGCCATATTTCTTGTGGGAAAGCGTGCTATAGCTTTCCCTCACTTGAGTAAGTTGGCTGAGGGGAGGACCAAGATGGTAGGGGCAGGCAGCTGCACACTCCCTAGTCCTATTTAGGCAGCCTGAACGTTAGTAAGCGGTAGGCTGTGGCAGTACAGGTCCTGCCTTTGCTCTGATCCACACCTAGGATTGTATGGGGTAAGAAAATCTAAATAATTTTAAAGGTGGCAATTTCTTAGGCTTGTCGTTGTAAGCATCATGAAGGGGAAATGATACTATATATATATATATATATATATATATATATATATATATATATATATATATATATATATGGTTATTTATATGTTTCATAAAAAAAAAAAAAAAGAGAGAAAGAAAAGGGGGTTACTTTGTTGCAGCCCTATACGCCAAGAAATGTCTAGCAGGACTTCTGGCCATCGCAGAAGCCACTCCCGGGCCAAGATCGAATCACAGTAGATCGAATAGTTTGAGACACCATTCAGACGGGAAATCAGCCTCTAAAAGACATCGCTCACCCAGTCTGCCAAGGTGGGAAAAGTCCAAAAAATGCCAGGCATGTGGAGCAACCCCTATGGCAGATAAGCTAATCTTCAATGACTGTTTTCGGCGGTATGCGGGGGAAGAGCAGACTGAAGTACAGCAGGTGACTGACTTAATAAAAAAAGTGGTCAAGGACTAATTAGCCGAGCTAATGCATTCATCTCCATCTCAGCAACCTGTGGAGCAGATTCTTCCAGGGCCATCAACCACGGGTCCTGTAGTAGCCACCTCAGGGTCACTTACCCTCTCTGCGGGAGACAAAGAAGAATCAGAAGATTTGGCGGAAGAACTAGAACCTTCAGGCTTTAACTTTTCTTTGGTACAGCCTTTTGTGGCTGGAACCGCCAAAGAGGTCTAAATCCTTTTTTCCTTTTTAAAGAAAAAACTTGCCTTTTTCCCATTAATGGAAGAGATAAAAGGATCTTATTGAAGGGGAATGGAAGAAAACGGATAAAAGCTTTTCCGTGAACAGGCTCCAAAAGCTATACCCGCTGGCAGAATCGGACGCGGCTTTCCTGGACACGCCTCCAGTGGTCGATGCTGCAGTGGTGCGCTTAGCAAAAAACATCACCCTTCCATTTGACGACTCAGCCTCCTTTAAAGATCTATTGGATAGGCGCATCGATTCGGACCTAAGAAAGGCCTATCAGTTGGCAGGTGGAGCTTGCAGGCCAGCTGTAGCACTAGCCTCATTATCCAACGCTATCAAGGTTTGGACTGAGAATATTGAAGTAGCCATTTGGCAAGAGGTACCTAAAGACGATATCATTAAGGCTCTGGAGGAGCTAAAATTATCTGCAGATTTTGTAGGGGAAGCAGCAATCGATACAGTGCGGTACTGTTACACACAATCATGCCCAAGCGGGCTCTGTGGCTGAAACCGCGGGCAGCCGACGCAGCGTCGAAACAGAATTGGTGCAGAATCCCCTTTGATGGGAAAGCTCTATTTGGGGATAGGCTAGAGAAGGCAATCTCTCGAGTGACCGGGGGAAAGTCGGGGCTACTTCCCCAGGATAGAAGAGTGAGACGTTCGAGAGTTGTTTCTTCTAAATTTCAGTCCTCCAGGAACAAGAACTTCTTTCAGTTCCGGCAAAGTAGAGACATTAAGAAAAATTGGAGAAGTACTCAAGCCACTTTTCTAAAGCCAAATAAACAGAGAAGTCTCGCCAACCCCCAGGAAGCGATGAAAACTTTTTGACAACAAGCCACTCTCTCTTCTACCAGTAGGGGTCAGGTTGAAGAAGTTTTCCGAAGCATGGTCCAACCGATGCGAAAAGATCCTTGGGTGGTATCTACGATCCGTTTTGGTCATTTTTGGACATTCGTAGACCATCCGCTACAAGATTCATTCATTATCACGAAACAGCCGAAACAAGTGGCTATTTCATGATAATGAATGAATCTTGTAGCGGATGGTCTACGAATGTCCAAAAATGACCAAAGCGGACCGTAGATACCACCCAAGGATCTTTGCATCGGTTGGACCATGCTTCGGAAAACTTCTGAGCTTCTGAGCATGCGTCGAATTGTTTCCGAGCATGCGTCGGAATTTTGCGTGTCGGAATTGCATACACACGATCGGAAAAAACGATAGAAAGGTTTTCCGTCGGAAAAATTAAGAACAGGTTCTCAATCCAAAGTCCGTCAGAAATTCCGACAGAAAAAGACCGATGGGCATACACATGGTCGGAAAATCCCATGAAAAGCTCCCATCGGACTGTTTCCATCGGAAATTCCGACCGTGTGTACGCGGCCTTAGGGAGACTCACCCTCTCTATTTGTCCTGTTTACCATCATCGTTGAAAGTGACAGTAAAAGTAAATCCCAAATTTTGGGTTGACATCAGAACAGGTATAGAAGGGAAATCTGAGAAGGAGGGAAGAGAAATAAGGCCAGGCGGCCTCATGAATGCTGACAATGGACAAAGAAAGCAACAAAAAATATGAATGAAAAATATATGTGAACTTTATTGATACAAATCACGCACTCATTGAAAAGCAAGGGAAATCTTCCAATGGGGACACTAGCTCTGGTGACACCCTAGGGATTCCCTCGCTTTAGATGGGTTTCCTCTCACTTCCTGTTTGGCCATGCAACAGGAAGTAAAGGCAAAATGCCCCCCCCCCTCCCCATGGGACACTGGAGTTACCCAGATAGCAAGCAATTTATCTGCAAGTTTTAAAATGACCTGCTAAGCTATAGCTAGACTTGCTAGGCTTCACAAGTTTGTTGCACAATTGCAGCAAGTCTGCATTGCATGACTCCAGATCAACTTTCTTTGCAAACATTCTGCAAGTCTGCTGCAAGTTCTGGTTCAGTTATGTTGTTCAATAGTCATCCCACCACAGGGGTCACTGTGACTTGCAGAGTTCTTGCTGTAGTGTAGACTCACCACTGCAACATTGATCTTGGTAGAGACTTGTAACACAAATTTGCTACAAATTTAAAAAGTGTCAAATAGAACTTCAGGTGTTCTTCAAGTGTGCTTCAAGTGTTCTGCAAGTGTACAACTTGCCAGTGAAAATGTGCAGTAAGTTAACAAGACTTACAATGCAATACTGCCACAAATTTGTGGCAAGTTATCTTTGCTGTCTGGGTTATAACCCTCCCCTTACTCTATCCAAAATGAACAAAAGGTGTTTTGCCTTTAGTGACACTTTGTTCTAAGACTCTAATTATATATATATAGCTGCCACATCATACCTACATGCCATCTAGCCTATCTTCCTTCCCGAGTGTGACACCAAAGCAAATGTAAGTTGCTAAGGCACTGAAGAGTGAACAAGAGGGAGAATGCACTCATACTCCCCCCATAACATATTATTAGTTACATACTAAGGCAGGCTGTGACCCCTTGAAAATAAAACACTATGCATGGCAGTTTCATATTAAAATCATCACTGTGAAAACCCTTGCCTTTCTTTCTCCTTTAATAATACTTTTAATAATTAGAGCTGCATTCTAAATAGCAAGCACCCAACACAGGAGCCTTTGCTCCACTTTATCATTAAAAAAAAGTAAAAAATATACTGAATGTGTCACACATCTTGAAGAAGCATCTGCCCTTCATGACATGCTTTCAGCTCTCAGTTTGCTCCTTTTTGCATTTAAATAGAGCAATATTCTGTTTTTATACACCAGGTGACACATTATCAGCTGCTTTGCTTGATGAAAACACATCTATAATAAGTAATGCTTGTTTTCAGACTGTTTCTTGATATATTTGCTAAAACATATAAATAGAACCTATTTGTCAAAATAACAGCTAAAAAGAAAAGACTGTGGTATATAAATTGCTTTAGCCCAGGCCTGACCAAAGGTTAAGAAGTAACATCATCAATTATCTACAGTCTTGTCTGACTCAGTACTCAAGGGACTTGATGGTCCTATACTCTTTATTCACTAGTAATGCAGATTGTGATTAAACTGTCTTCAAGACAGGAAATGAAGGAAACCTCCCCAGTGGGACACACAAGAAAAAAGAACCTGACAGTGGTTTTGATTATCCAACTTCTAGCCCCCTGTCCAATGAGATTGACCATACTGGCCACTGAGACCTTCTCACTGGACAGTGAAATGGCGGCTGGTGGGGCTTAGCACAGGCAAAATCAAGCTATCGTATGGCGTCTGATCTAAGGAAGGCTTTTTGAGAAATAAAGGCAGCAAGCAATGGAAACCTACAGTATATATTACAGCCTGAGCACAGGATTTCGTTAAAACCACACAGGTTTATAGACAGAAAGAAATAGAGAAATCACAATCAATTAATTAACACACCGTGTCCATATCAAACTTTTTGGAGAATGACCCCAGGTATTTCCAGTTGGCGTGAAGCTGGAACAGTTTCTGTACATCAGCGCAGAGTAAAATGATAGAAAACTCTGCATATGAAAAATAATTGCGTATTTCAACAAGAACCGCAAAACACAGCCTTATCCTGAAGGAATGTCTAATATTCTAGAGAGAAATCCCATACTTTTTACATCAAATATCTTTTTAAAGTCCCTAAAATGTCCTTTGGGAAACGTTGAGGATCTGCGCACTAAAAGTGAATCAGAGGCACTGACATTAGCAAAGCAGTGACATTAAAATGTTGTGACATTAAAATGACTTTGTATGTGATGGATTATGCAGCTAGGAACCAGAAGGCCGACTCCAGGCTGCAAATCTCAGCAAACCTTGACATTTGTTTCTGCTAGTTTTCATTCTTATGTAACATTTCTTCTTGCAGAAGAAAAAGGAGACAAAGAATAACGAGGTGAAACGTATGGGGAAATGAAGGAAGCAATAGAAAAGCCTGTGAATATTAGGCATGAGTGTAGATCAGTAGTTCTCTCTGCTCCTCCAGGAGTCCTAGCAGAGAAGGTTTTAAAGATTTCCTCAAATGACAGGTGGCCTTGTTAGGGGTCACTAGGGACTGCAGTTCGTGGACCTGGAAATTTTAATGAGATGATGCATTGAGGGGGTCAGAAAACCAGCAGAGGCTGGAATGGAAAGCTTGTCCTCAATGTGAAAAAAGTAGATTTATTTGCTAAATAGTTATAGAATGTTAGAAAGCAAAAGAACAGCCCAGCTCTAATGTGTTATATTAATTGTAAAATGATAGACAACATATGGAGCATAAAATAAGATTTTTGCACCTACCATAAAATCAGTTTCCAAAGTCCATTTAGGGACACAGGATTGTGTTAAGACATAGTTAAATGGGTTTGAATACTGGCAAAACTTACAATGTAAAGCCAGAACTTGAATAAACCCTTCTCCGACATTCATGCCTCAGTTTTGTGAGCAAGAGGTGCATAGGAAAATATATAGTGGGGTGAACTTCAAAAACAGATAAAATTGGTAAATACAAAATCTTATTTTCTTTATTATCCATTGAGGGTCAGAGCATTGTACTAAGTTTTGGGCATGTGCGACATTCAAAAACAGTCCAACTGTCCAAAGGGAAAACCAACAGATGTGGAACCTTACTAGAACCAAAAATCGATTGAAGGCCTATCAAGAGGAATGTACCAAGACAGAAAGGACATTGCAAGGGAAATTAGGCCAACCTGGTATTCCAGATTAGGAAGAGAAATCCACAAGATGAGAGTAGTAGTAGTTGACAACCATTCATTCATCTTTCCAAAAGCAGTTCCCACAAAAAGCTTGTAGACAAGCAAAATTCCACAAGAGCACTGTTATATCATAGAGAGCTGACTACTGATGCCCCAATGAGGTGCTTACGTGCAAGAATGGAAAAAAATATTAGATAAAGGACCCTTGTGATTTAATTGAGGAACAACCAAGTAGCGATCAGAAAATTGTCTACACTTTGTGGGAGTCCATGAGTGTGGCTTCTTAGATCTGTAGCTCTGGCTTTACACAGACATCCTGCAGGCATTCTGTGTTCGATCCTTCCCAAAAAGGCACTGAATCCTTCCTAAAGATGACGGGATCCCGACAGAGAGCATGATGGTGAATAAATACGGGCTACCCGCACCCCAGTCAGCGGCAGAACAACTGGCAAAGTATCAAAAGGCAAGATGGTGCAGATCCCTCAGCCAAGCCTGAAGCCATGCTGCAGCCCTCTCCCATCTCAGCACAGCTCTCCACATCAGGGGTGAGTGACTCTCTGCCTGCTGTGTTCCACACTCAGGCTGACCTCATTAGACTCCCCTACATACTCAGGAGACTGTAATTCTCCAGGCTCTTCCTCAGAGGAGCCTACTCTGGCTGAAATCATGCTAGCTATAAAACACTGCAAGGCCTCCCTTACAGTTCAGATGGAAAGCATCCATAATTATTTTTCTCTATTGAAGAAAAATGTGCAGAACTTGAGGGAGCGAATGGGGGGGGGGGGGGGGGTTGGGGCGGAAGAACGTATCAGCTCCCTAGAGGACACAGTACACCCCTTAGCTGCTACTGTGGGTACGGCTACTGATGAGGGTACGGCTACTGATGAGCTGGTGTCCCTCAGAGCCAAAATGGAGGATTTAGAGAACCGCTCTTGCAGGAACAATCTCTGATTTGTGGGGTTCCCTGAGCGATCAGAGGGGGCCCACCCTGAAAGGTTTCTTCACTCCTGGCTGCAAGATGTTTTTGGGATGGAGGTGTTGTCCCATGCATTCGTCCCTCAGGGGCCTCCCCCAAGATTCCTGATTGCAAAAATCCTCAATTTTCAAGACAAAGTCACCATCCTGCGCCTTGCTAGAGAAAAGGGCCCACTCAAGTTTAAAGGTAATAATATCTCCATATATCCAGATTTCTCGGCTGGAGTTCAATGCCAGCGCATATCCTTTGCTACGGTGAAAGGCCGCCTCCGCGCTGAGGGCCTGCCATATGCGATGCTCTTCCCTGCTAAGCTGCAGATCATCCATGAGGGTTGAGCTCACTTCTGCACTTGTCCAAAGGATGCTTAGGCCTTGATAGATGCTCGTTTTGGTAAACAACCTAGACAATGCCGCAACTGATGCTGTACTCGGTCATTTTTCTTCCTCTCTGCCTTACTACTCATCTCTCCTGAAGCAATCTTGAGCACCTGTGGGTCACCCTATCCTTCCTTTTGCCTCCTACACTCCATTGCTACAGATGACCTGAGGACTGCAAACACCCCTTTTTTCCTTCTTTGCTGCTAAATGTTACCCCTGTGACAGAACTGTCAGATGCCATTCTAGGCTATAACACCTGTCCTAATCGGCGGGTAACCCCTGCCTTGCCTTATATTACTACCACTGTTTGTGCCTTCTTTTACAGGTTACTGTTATGTCCTGATGGATGGAACCTTCACCCTTACAGAGAGCCTCTCTGGACCCAATACCTCCCCCACTCCAGTAGGTGGCGAGGCCACAGGTTTTTGTTTTCTTGTTTAGGGAACCAAAGCTCACTATGTTTGAGATGGTTGAGCAGGGTAGGGGGGAAAGGGATTTCAGTTTTTTTATTTTTTTTTCGGCCCCTCTTACGTTTTAGTTGTTGGGACTGGCTGGACTTCTAGGTTTTTTTCTGCTGCTGTTTTTTATGCTCCTATTGCAGATTCATTTCTGTTGCTACATTGCATTTATTCCGGTGTCTCTCTCGTGCAATGTTTTATATGTTGTATTGCATCTCCCCATGTTGTTATGCTGTATATGACTGAATATGGCTAATGTGCTAAAACTGAACTCACCTGGAATGTCAGGGGTTTGAACTCACCTCTTAAGTGGCCCTTGGTATTCTCATCCCTTAAAAAATAAAGAGACCCACCTCACCAATGCTAAACTGCGGTCCCTTAAACGCCCTTGGCTGGCTACACATACCAACTACTCCCGTGGGGTTTCTATCCTACTAGCAAAATCCCTCCCGGCTGAAATCCTGTGGATTAAAATGGACCCAGAGGAGAGATTCACTTACTATCCAAATTATCTCCGTAGTATTTACACTAGTGAACATATATGTTCCTCCCCCATTTTCCTCAGACCTACTTTTCAATTTATCCCTGATGCAGCTGTCTAGAATCCCGGGCCCCTTGCTCTATATTGGGGACTTGAATGCTGTTCTTTATCCTGCCATGGACCGCTTGGGGGGTGGGGGTAGACCCTACCCCTCATTTATTGTTTGGACCCAGGTGTATGGTCTTACTGAGCTGTGGCGGTGGAAGAACCCAGAGAAGCGACATTTTTCTTGCCACTCTCACTCCTTCCAAATTATGTCACGTATAGATATGGCATTCTCTGCTGTTGAAGTACTCTCTATTGTGCAGACGGCTTCCTACCTTCCCCGAGGGGTGTCTGATCATGCCCCCCTTTCTGTGGATCTCCTCCTCCTGCCAAACTCAGACACTTTTGTCTGGCGGCTGAACTCCTATTGGTTGGAGGATGAGATAGTACAAAATGACTGCAGGAAGAACATTATTGGCGTACGAATCAGGGCACTGTTGGGTCCTCAACTGCCTGGGAGGCTTCAAAGGCCATGCTACGAGGCACCTTTATGTCCATTACTGGAATTTTGCACAAGAACACCCAGCAGTGCACAGAGGATCTAGAAAATAAGATGGTAGCTGCAGAAGCAGCATATGCTGTGAATCCTGATTCGGCTATCCGGACCTCATGGCTACATAGTCGTAGGGAATATGAGCTTCCGCCTCTTGGACCTTACTAAAAAACGTATGCTCTATGTCACTCAGAAGTCGTTCAAGCACAGCAATAATGTGGGTCGCCTACTTGCATATCTAACTAGGCCGGACCGTACTCCCATCTCTATTCCTAGGATTGTAACTTCTCAGGATAGGGTTAGCGATGTCCCTCAGGAGATAACAGACGCCTTCCTCGCCTTCTATCGTGATTTATACACTACTTTTGACACCTCTCGAGTCCCATCTTACTCAATACATATAATGAGGCCCTGAAAGATGGAGTGCTCCCTCCTTCTATGAGAGAGGCTTTAATTATTTTGATACTCAAACCACAGAAAGATCCGCTCAAATGTGACTCTTATAGACCTATCGCTCTCATTAATGTGGATGTTAAAATTCTGGACAAGATCCTGGCTAATCGTCTGAATGGGGTTGTTGCGAAATTGGTTGGGAGTGATCAAGGGGGATTTATACCAGGCCGTTCAACCAGAATAAATATATTTGTAGATTGTTACACAATTTGACCTATCCCCATGACTGTACCTCTACCCGTGTGATTGTGTCACTAGACACTTGTAAAGCCTTCAATAGTGTAGAGTGGCCTTATCTATTTTGGGTATTGCAACTGTATGGGTTTGGCCCTCGACTCATAGCGTGGATATGGCTACTCTACACATCACCGCTTGCACGACTGAGAATTAACTCTCAGGTCGCTGAGCAATTTCTGATTACTAGAAGCACCAACCAGGTTCCTTATTGCCCCTCCTGTTTGCTTTGCTATGGAGCCCCTTGCTGTAAGGATCCGTAGCTCTCCGATTATTAAGGGTCTTCCTTTAAATGACATTGAAGAGCGTATATCTCTCTATGCTGACGATACTCTAGTCTATCTAGCGGACCCTCATACATCTCTTGATAATCTCTTGTCTGAAGTTAACACGTTTGGTGACTATTCCGGATTCCGGATGAACTGGGATAAATCTATCCTATTTCCACTAGATCAAACTGTACTCCCGCTGATTCACTCAAACTATAAACTGCAAGTCGCTACCTTTCTTTTAGATATCTAGGGGATAAAGTTCCGTTACCACTATCCTTGTATATTGCCAATAATCTATACCCCCTACTGCTACAATTACAGACACAGACCAAACAGTGGAAAGATCTGCCCCGGGATATCATGGGGAGAGTCAATGTCCTTAAAATTATTTACTTACCTAAACTACTGTATGTTATGGCTAGTTCACCTTGCAAAATTCCCAAATCCATTTTGAAAAGCATTGACTCCATCTGTATTGCATTCTTTTGGAACGGGCAGTCCCCTAGAGTTGTGCTAGAAACTCTGCGCCTCCCCTCACATATGGCAGGTTTGGCATTCCCCAACTTCTACCTTTACTACCTAGCATCCCAGCTGGTTAGCATTCATGATTGGCTCCACCCTAACTCGGATAATGCCTGCAGCACTACTGAGGGAGCCATAGTTTCCTAATTTGAGACACTCCACATCATTGTCTATAGGGGATGCACACCAACTGGATTGGGCATGTCAATAATCCAAACCTCCCTTTCCTTATTCCGAACGGTAGTTGCGAAAATGTCCACTGATTCATGGCAGACCTCCCCCAACAGTCCCTTGTGGTTCAACCCTAACCTTAAGGAGTTATGTTCTATACCTGACCCCATCAGATGGACATCAAAGGGAGTGAAATACCTATGTCATCTATACACCCTCAGGGTTTCAAATCCTTTTCTCAACTACAGACAGACTTTGACATCCTATATCTATTTTACTATTTCCAACTCAGATTTAACTAAAAATTTTCTATTATTCACACCTCACCCCTGCTAGACTGTATAAAATGGGACTATCCCCCTCTGCTGACTGCTTCTGTGGTTGTGGACAAACTGATGATTTTCTCCACTGCTTTTGGACTTGTCCACTGGTACACGACTTCTGGGTTGGCTTAGGCTCCTTCATATCTTCTGCACTGGGTTTGCCAAATATAGTGCACCCTAAAAACTGTCTGCTGGGCATATTTGGTGACCTGGCTGTCCAGCCTCAGGCTAAGAGACTACTTTGCATCCTCTATTTCTATGCGAGGAAGTCCCTTCTGCTGACGTGGAAAGGGTCAGAGACTCCAACGCGGAATAGGTGGCTGAAACTTGTCAATGATTCCCTGCCTTTATATAAACTTACCTTTGACATCCGTAAGAGGACTAAAGCATTCCACAAAATATGGGGCAGATGGCTGGATAGCCCACTGACCCTCTCCCCTGTATTACCATGACAGGGTTTCACCTTGTGAGTGTTGTATTAAACAGGAACTTCTGTTATGCCCAGGATTATTTAAATACCGTATCGTTTACTCCTCTGTTGATGTTTATATCCACTGGTAGATGTAATATCTAATTTATTATTGCACACTGCCTGGATTTTCATGATATGCTGGATTAGGAGCATTCTGTTATCGGTGTTGTCGTTTTTGTTTGTGCCTTTTGTTTTATGTCTGTAGGTCGTAAAACTGCAATAAAAATATCTTAAAAAAAAAAAGAAAAGTCTACCTTGTAAAAAGAGACTTGAGGAGTATTGTTACCAGGATGAAGGAAGAGATGGAGATTATTCCTTAATGTCAGTGGAAATCAGTCATATAAAAAGATGAAGGGAAATATTTTGGTAAACCTGAGCAATATTAAGTACAGAACCCTCTGTCACAGGAACTATAAGGATGTGGGACACTGTCTATGGTCAGTGAAAAAAATCTAAATCATTCCACTCCGGTAAGACAGGAATATGAGGGAACTGGGAGGACACAATAGTCTGAGTCATGCGTATAAAGTAAAGATTACCAGAGTATGCCGAAGAATTTGGTGACACATGGAATAGGGAGTATTGTAAAATGTTTCTTCTTGATGTAGTAATAGGAAAGAATGAGATCTATATAAAAAGGGATGAGGCTTGAAGATGGCATGGAGTACAATCTAAATTCTGAAGAGGAACCCCACAGTAGAGAGGAATGTGGGAGTAGGTGGGATAACACACTCAAGGAAAGATAGCTCTTTCCACTGACCATTAATGACATCCCTTGGCGGAACTACCCGATGCCATCATTTCTGTTCAGTGGAATGCAGGGAGCGGCTGCGCTTCCTGGTTTTACTGCGTTTTTTTATTTTATACAAGTGAGTGTAATGGAATGATTTTAATGGTTTACTTTTAATAAAAACGTTATAACACTATGCAGGCTCCCCTTCTGTTGCTTTGTATGGTGGCTGTGGCACGAGGAGCTGATACAAGGGGCTTGGAGGAGACTGTTGGTGGAGAAGAGCGGTGAAGGAGAGGTGGTGCAGATCATACTTGCAAAGACACAGGAGGGAATATCCACAGGCCTTGGAGACTTTGATGCTCAAAGGCACAAAGTCAAAAGCATCTGTGGGTGACACTCGGCACAGAGTATTGCATGTAGCACTGAGAAGCAAGACCAGTTGCACTTAAGCACTTTCTATACTTTGAGCACTTTAAGAAGTTATTTGCAGCACTTTAGACACAAGTCGCTTTGTGAGAAGCATTTCTTTTAATTTGTTGATTTATTAAATCAATTTTTAGTAACTGTGTATTTAATGCACAAATGCATATATGATGAGAACATGTATAGTACTATTATAATATTAGCATGAGAAGGACAGCTTTGTGGATAGAGATTAATGGTTTTCCAGAATGCTCATCCGATACCATCTGCTCGTCAGACCAGCTGCCATACACATATGACAATTGTTGGCCAGTTCTTATTGAACTGTCTGTTATCGCCCGACATTCGGCCTGTGTGTACTAGGCTTAAAGCTCGCAAAGTGAGGCTAGGTCACATCAACAGCGGCACCATGGCTCAGGATTCTGATATAGACACTCTGCAGCTAACTGACACATGTGGGTCTAAAAGGCACCATATTGAAGAGCCCAGCTTCTGAAGGCCATAGTTTAGTCTATGTTTTGCCCCGTCAATGGGCTTACTCTCAGAATGAGTCTTCAATTACTGGATCACACCAAAGGCTGTGCGACAGCTCTGGAAATGGAGAGCACCCTCCGGCTAACTAACACAGTACTCTAAGGTCTGGAAAGCACCAAAAGCAGAGTCCAGTGCCTGAAGGTCACATTCCAGGCTAGTCCCACAATCTTTGGTCTTGCAGGGTCAGGGCACGGCCTCCAAAGCTGTTGCTGAGGGTACATGGACCCGGATATCTGCTTTGAGGAGGCTAACTCATGCAGCTTATTTATGGTCTTACTTGAAAGTAGTAAAAAATAAAAATATCCACGCTGCATGAAGAAACCTGATTGAAGAAAAAAGTCTCAGTAAAAAATATATTTAGCATTTTCCACAACAGTGCTGAGGAAAATGCATCCAACCTCAAAGAACACTAGCAAAAAACTGCCAATGTCCAAACCTCCTGAAGGTGGCTGTACAACCCACATATACAGGACTTACAAAGGAACGTATAATAAATCCTGTGTCAGTCAATGGACAATAAAGAAATCTCTACAAAAGAAACAAGTGTAAGTTTCTACAGGTGTTTAACGTCTTATTCACAATTACACTTGTTGTTTATGCGTTGCAGGTGACTTCTTTTGTGTCTAGAAAAGCTAAATACAGGTTTGCCATTGTAAATAAGGACTAAGATTTGTATTTTATGTATAAGGCAGTGCTACAGGGCTTGGGCTCTGATAAATAAAACCACTAAATCTCACTAATGGGAATCTTTCTGCGTACTTTGGCATCAGCAAGTCACAACACCTTCCTGTAAATGGTTTGAAGAGTGTATTTTGTTGATGCTTCTGTAGCCCTGCCTTATACATCGTTGTGAGTTGAGACTGAGAGAGATCCATCTTTTGGAAGATGTCATTTTGCCAGATAGGATACCTAATTATACTCATATGGTCATCTGATTTCTGTTTAAAGGAAGCAACAGAGTATGGAACAACTTATCCTTCCCTTCAGCAGAAATTATGTGACCAAAGTACTAAAAAAAGTTTTCACATGACTGACGTGGGAGAGAAACTGTAGCAGTGTTTTCTGCAAAACAGGCTAAGTATTTCAGCTCCTTCTTCTGCTCTTTACATTTATCTGTCTAATCAAAATAGTTTAGGTCACTTTATGGTAACATATGCGTATTGAACCTGTGTCTGGTTTGCCCTTACTTCCTGACTATAATGTCATAGGTACAGGAAGTGAGAGGACATCTTCCCGGCAGCAACACAAATGGGCTTCAATAAGCCAGCAGGAATTAATTTTTATTGAAAGGAATACAAGTCTTATATACAGTTAAAGAGGAGGTGTATACCTCCTGCTCATATTACTATGAAAATACACCTGTGCCCAGAAACCTAATTAACATGAGCTAATTAACTAATCCCTTTAAGCAAAATTATAAATGAAAAGAGTTGCGCTAGGTGTGTAAAAATATATATATGAGTCAAAAAATACCGTGACAGTTGTCCTGCAGCTGAACACTAATAACCCTGATATAGGGCACAAAAATTGGATGTATAAAGAAAAAGTGCAGCGCTGAATAGTGAATATATGTTAATTGCTAATAGATAACAACATACATTAGTGCTATCAAAATCAAATAGTGTGGATATGAGCGGTATGAACCACATATGAAAAAAATATGATATTCAAAATATTCAAGTATAAAGTTCATGAATGAAAATTAAACCCTAAATAGTGTGAATAAAACAGTATAAACCACATGTGAAAGAAATCAGATATTCAAAATATTCAAAATGAAAAGTTCATAAGTGAAAATCCAAAGAAATCTTGTGTGAAGATTGTTCTTATGTGAAGACATCCACAATGTACTCCAACAGATATTTTTCACCTCTTGTGCTGCCCGTCACCACAGAGTAAGACAAAAGGGGAGGCTTACCAGAAAGCCCTTATTCAGGGGGGTCAAGCTAAGCTTAGTAGAACAGCCTTGGTGCTGTTAGATATCACCGACATCCCATTCGATCTACCAACCTCTGCTATGTTTCTCCTATGTAAGGAGTGGTTGCAGGATCCTCGATTGCAACAAAATCCCAATACACATAAATAACCTTGCAAGGGTATGTAAACAGGCTCCGAGCGTCTAAGGATAAGAAAAAAGCTATTGCGCAAAAAAAAAACAAGCACTGCGCATGCGCGATAGCTTTTTTCTTATCCTTAGACGCTTGGAGCCTGTTTACATACCCTTGCAAGGTTATTTATGTGTATTGGGATTTTTTATTCAATAAAATCCTTTCTTTTGAAAACGCCTACACTATCAGAGCCTCTCTTTTTATCTCTCCTGCCCCCCATCCACTGGAAGTTCCATCCACTCTGTGGTGACGGGCAGCACAAGAGGTGAAAAGTATCTGTTGGAGTACATTGTGGATGTCTTTACATAGGAGCAATCTTCACACAAGATTTCTTTGAATTTTCACTTATGAACTTTTCATTTTGAATATTTTGAATATCTGATTTCTTTCACATGTGGTTTATACCGTTTTATTCACACTATTTTGGGTTTAATTTACATTCATGAACTTTATACTTGAATATTTTGAATATCAGATTTTTTTCATATGTGGTTCATACCACTTATATCCACACTATTTGATTTTGATAGCACTAATGTATGTTGTTATCTATTAGCAATCCCTTTAAGCAGCCTGGTCATTGTTATGATAAATCAGGATTTCACTACAAGTCAGACTTGATGTCACCGAGCTTCACACAGTAGATTATACATTATCATAAGTTTAAACACAGGACATAATCTCACAATAGTAGGAGCTCCACTAGGAGTCAGCCCGTCTCCTACATTGTACATAGGCCAATGTGATCAGCTCTTTCAATTAATATTCTGAGTTCAGACTCAAACCAAAAATAGTCTTTACATATATCCTGGGAGATGTTGTGGATAAATATTACTGTCCCATTTTAAGTTATCCAAGATATATTTTCTCAGTCACCCTGTGCCAGGATAGCACAGGGTGACTTAGACATAAGAGGTGCATGGGGAGCTGAAACAAGGGTATCCTATACTTTCCAAGGGATTCTGGGTTCCACGGGCCCTCCCGTCACAATAATGTTTGGGGGTTCTAAGTAATTTTCTAGCAAAAAATACTAATTTAAAGGGCCGCATGCACGGAATCAAGGAAGATGGACTTGTAAACAAAAAGTTCCAAAAAAGGTCTGGTCTTAGCTGAAAGCCTGCAATCCCGAACCTAATGCCCTCAAAACAAAGTAACTGAAGTTGAAAAAAAAAAATCCTGTGCAAGCCGATGAGGTAAAATTATGGATCCTGTTGTCATAACAATTATAATTTCCCTATTTCAAATACAACATTTCTCGCTGCTATTAAAGGATTCTTATGGCCCCACATACGTTGTACCAAATCAGTTGCCCTAAAAATAAGTAAAGGGCAATTAAGGAAGTATATGTCTGTAAGGGTATCATCTCTGTGTGCAGTAACACAACTTGGCACTACAGAGCATGGCTTTGATTTCATTTCATATCCCTGGGGAGAAATCACTTAAAACCCATTTAGAATGCTCAGGAAAAGCAATTTACAGCCAAGTTACAATGCTGAAAATAAAATAATCTGAAAACAAATAGTACTGTTCTATAGAAGGAAAATACACAAGTACAAAACAAGTGGTGAATAGCTGAACAAATGATGCGAGAAATTACCAAAGCCAATACAATGTATTCATGGTTCATTGGTACAAAAAATATATACAGTATAGTAAACTGACTAGCAAAAATGATAAAATGGTACTCTCATTTAATACCACCTGCTGAAATCATTCTCCAAAATGGCACTAGAGAGTGCTGGCTTTGTAATTGTGTACTGAGAATAGGGTCTCGTTCACACAGGGTTTACTACTGCATACACTGTGCATTTGGGAACATGCACCTGTACCTGCACAGATGTCAAATTTGGAGCAGTGGTTGTGTCTGTGTGGCCGCTGCATACCAATTGACATCAATGGGGCAGGACTGCCTACACGGGGATGCACAGGAATTCCTTTGCATGCCACTGAGGGTAAACATGGCACTTGCACATCCATACACTGTAGTACACCTTAAATCTAGTGATAAGTAAGGCAATATCATTTATGGAATGATCTGAAATGTGTACCTCTCTACACGTTACAATCTAATCATACAATCTCATTTAGATATACCAACAAGTATGCAGTGCGAAGGCCTGTGTGATCGGATACAGATTGATTGGATAGTTTAGATAGGGCCTCATATTACATAGAGTTCGTAGATCTAAAGTTGATTTTACAGAGATTGTATAGTCAGATTGTGCCATATAAGGTGACCCGTAAGCCTCGTACACACGGTACGATTACTGGCCAACTGAGCATCTGATTTTCATCTTAAGGGCGTGTGCCAGGATCTTGTCTTGCATACCAACGGTACATAATTGTCATGCAACAAACACGAACGTAGTGACGTACTACGAGGAATTTCAGCTCTTGAGCGCCACCCATTTGGGCCCCATTTACTAATTTCGTGTTTGGTGAGCATTGTTTCCGAGAATGTGTGTTTGTACTTTCGACTTTTGTGTGACGGACTTGTGTACTGACCATACGAAAATCTGACAACAGACCATTGTCTGGCGAAAATTTACTAGCCTGCCATCCAACATTTGTTGGCTGAAAGTTGGACAACAATTGTCAAAAGGAGCGCATTAACGGTCAGATTTTAGGACAACAGTCTGTCAGACAATCCCCTGCCAACAATCGCACCCTGTGTGCGAGGCTTTAGTTTTATGCAAAAATATTCTGAGCAACTTCTTTCCCTCTCTCCTTTCTGTTTACAATAGTTTTTATTGTTTTCAATATACAAATAGTATAACAAATATTGTTAAAAAAAAAAAAAATATATTGCAAAATAAGGGTACATGAGTTTGCCAAACAAAAAGAGAATATTATGAAAACCATAGTGGTATATTGTATAATAAATCCACGGTGACCATATAGTTCTAACCTAGTTCAGCTAAACATACCCCATAAACAATTCAAAGAGAAAGAAAGGTTAAGAGAAGGAAAGAAAGAAGGAAGACAAGGGGGAATGGAGGAGTGGGAGGGGGAGTGCACCCCTGATGTTCTGTACATATATACACTAATATTTTATAAACCTTCAGATAAATACTTCAACCAAGGATCCCAAATCATTTCAAACATTAATAATTTGTCTTGTAGAATTGCTGAGAGGCGTTCGTTAATCATGATCCAAGACAACTTAGCTCTCACTAAGTCGAATGGGATCACAGGTGATCTCCAGGACCTAGCCACTGCAATTCTGGAAGCCGTAAATATAAATGATATGAACTTTATTGTGTGTCTTGGCATTTTTTCTAGCTTATCTCCCAATAGCACCTGTTGTGGTGATTTAATAAGGTTCATCTGGGTTAGTGAGTATATAAAGTTATAAACTTGTATCCAAAAACGGCGGACTTTAGGGCACGTCCACCATGTATGATATAGGGTGCCTTCCATACCACAACCTCTAAAACACAATAGAGAGGTCAATTAATAAATTTAGCCACTCTTGCCGGTACCATATACCATCTCATTAAAACCTTGTGATTTGCCTCTATCAGAGAAGTATTGATAAATGTTTTTGAGGCGGTTTGTGCCATCTTAATCCATTTATCTAGTTCCATTGATGTCTCTAAATCCTGTTCCCACTTAGTCATGTAAAACAGTTTTTCAGACTCTTTTTTCCTCTCTCCTTTCAAGCTTAAATAATGTATTTTTGGACTTGAAAGTTCACACATTTATCATTAGAGACCCCATATAATACCAATGACATAATGCAAAATAACATGACAACCAAGCTGTGTTATATCAGCACAAATCCTTCAATGGCAAACTTTTAGAGGAAAGCATTGACCACTTAGCACACCCAATCAAATTCAAACCTACACAAGGAAATAACAATTGGAGAAAAAAATGTTTAATCTGATTGGCAGCAACATTTCCCTATGGCCTACAGTGTAATGCATTTTTTTCTAGTGGCCAAGCCAATAGCACACACTGGGATCTGGGCCAAAAGAAATAGAGCTTTAACCTATCCAAAGAAGTAAAACAACAATCAGCCTAAGCTGTATAGGGGAACCCCACCAAACAGCCAAATACAAAGCTGAAATGCTCAACTGCTTTATTGTTGAGTCGCATGACATGTCATGACACAAGTCGCTCCAACTTTAAAAAAGGTTCCTGCACTACTTTGGTCCAACTTTGATACAAATTCAATGCCACAGAGTGTAAAGTCAGATCAAAGTCGAAACAGAAGTCACATGGCTTTCATGTCGGAGCAGTGTGAACCTATACTTAGGTCCCTTTTCGAGCGGGCAGATTCTGTTCCAATCAGCAGGGAATCTCTGAGCTATTCCACAGCTAACTGGAGCAGATCAGGACGACTGACACATCTGTGTCTGTTCAGCTTCTGCAGAGCGGACAAGGACAGAGCCCACTCTGCTCTATGGGCAGCCAGGAGTAAACTCTGATGTTGGTTTACACCCAACTACCTCCGATCCAATCCGTCTAAACAGAAGAGGGCAGGGACCTCTTCCGTTTTTATTTACTTTTTTTGCAGGCCCGATCAGACCTGGAGGTAGAGGTAGGCGGGTGCAAACGGACAAAAGTCCGCTTACATCCGCCTGTCCATAGAGGTGAATGGACCTTCCCATCAGGTCCACCTGAAAAGTTGACAGGCGGAACTGATTGGAACACCCGTCTGAAACGGGCCTAAGTGTGCCACGATAGCTATAGTTTTGCCCAGGTACCCCTGTGATTTATAGACCCCTTTTACACTGCATAGCAGGGATCTTTATACCACTATTGACTAGCCATTGCAGTTTCCTGTATCATCTGACAGCTTGTTGGACTATAAAGTCCAATCTGCTTCATCGCAAGGCTAAGATCCTAACTGCGCTCTCTTCCTACTGTAAGCTACCTGAACATATCTCCCTCCTGCCTAAAAAAAGGCTGGACCTCAAAATGGTAAGCCACGCAGCGCTTATAGTATAAGTAAAGGCAAAACTTTTTTTTCCTGTTGGATAGAGTGCCAAGGGATTAGAATGCTTGCCAATTTTTATTGCTGTCTATGCTCTCATTAAGCTCTAGTTCACACTGCCGTGGCTTCAAAGTCACGTGACTTTGAATCTTACATCCCTGTGCATCTTGATGGCGGCTTGCATACGACTTCTGTAACACAAGTCAATGCAAGTCGTGTTGAAGTCGCACAAAAGTAGTGCAGGAACCTTTTTCTAAGTCGGATTAGAACAGTTCCATTGCCGGTAATTGGGCACAAATTGTCATGTGACGTTGAACTCTCAAATCGCATGACAAGTCGTGGCAGTGTGAACAGGAGATTCCCCTCTCTATTTGTCCTTTTTACTATTATCATTGAAAGTGAAAGTAAAAGAAAAGCAAAAATTTTGGGTTGTCCCCAGAAAAGTAATATAGGTGAAACCTTACAATTGGGACACTAGTTCTGGTGATCTGGGGGTCCCCAAGGGATTCCCTTAATTTGCAGGGATTTCCTCTTACTTCCTGTTTGGCTATGGGACAAGAAGTGAAATCTCCACAATGGGACACAGATGGTAAAAAAAAAAATATGACAGGAGTTATAACCCTGCCTTGCTCCATCTAAAATGCAAAAAAAAATTGCCTATAGTTTGACTTTAACCACTTAAGGACCAGCCATCGCAGTTGTACTGTGGCAGGTTGGCTCCCCTGTGTGAATCACCATCATTGTACGTCAGCTTGCGCAGGCGCAGTTGCGGACGGGCGTGCACTGCTGGCGGCCCACTCTCGCGCCCGCTGTGGGAGCGTGCCCGCGGGTCGGGTGGACTCGATGTCTGCCAGCGATCCGCGTTCACCTAGTACAGAGGCCACCAAAAGAAAGCTTGAATTGTGGGGAAGAAAAAAACGCCAATTTTGTTTGGGTACAGCGTCGCATGACCGCGCAATTGTCAGTTAAAGCGACGCAGTGCCGTATCGCAAAAAATGGCCTGTCATTAAGGGGGAAAATTCTTTCGGCCCCTAAGTGGTTAATGTAATAACAATATTAATAGCTTTGTTAATGGACAACATACAAATTCATAAGCCAACGCAAAGATCATTAGTAGGTTTCATAATGATTTTTTATTTTTTTATTTAGAAAATGTATTTGCTGATGGGCAAGTGCTTGTGTCTGGACAATCCTGTCACAAAGGCATTAAATACCGATCAAGTTAATAATAAATTTACTTGCAGCAAATTTTTGAAATTGAGATGTCATCTTTAGGGCATTTGAGGGGAGCAGACACAAACGTTGAGCTTTTTTTAAAATGTATTTTTCCCCTAAAATCTTATTAATTTTTAATTCGCAAACAAGGAAGAGCACTGTTTTGTCATCCAGTAAAATATCTAATCATGTCACCACACATACTATTTTAAGGCCCATGCTAATTTAACTAACTTAATCTCTGTCTGTTGGAAAGAGATTACTTTGAGCAGAGAAAACTGGGGCATCAAATTCATATAGTATGCATTATTTTGTAGACAGTGTGCCTAACATGTAGTAAGCAGCACTCACTCTCTAAAACATGCTCCTCAGGACTGCAAAGCACGTTCCTTTTGACAAATCACCTCTCCGAAGTCCATTAATTTCCTCTCTACCTATCCAGGTTTTCTTCCAAGATATTAAATGCAT